>JABSTQ010011193.1:0-600000 GCA_013358835.2 Ixodes persulcatus | reverse complement strand
TGATGGTACGGGGCACCATGGGGGCGGAGGGGTTGGCCTTGATGCGGTTGTACAGGGTGATGATGTGCAGGCAGTTGAGCAGCTGTCGCTTGTACTCGTGAATGCGCTTCACTTGCATGTCAAACATCGAGGCCGGGTTCACCTTCACTCCCGTCTCCTTCGTCAGGTACTCCGCCAGGCGCTGCTTGTTCTCCTGCACAGTTCACACCCCAATCTTAGTCCTAGTAGGCAGCCTGGAGTGCGTCTCCAATCGGCGTTTGCCACCGCCTTAAATGTGAACGCTCGATCTCCGCCTGGCGACGTCAAGAAAGTCCTGGCGGTCGCACAACAGCGGAGGCGGGCACGGCAGACTGCCGTTCTGCCATGGCTCACTCTCAACTTGACGACAGTCTGCCAAAGCTTCTGCAGCAACGAGTTGGCGCACCGTGACAACGGCGACCCTCTAGAGTCTAGCGCTTTATTACAGCGGAGCTGTTAAGGGCTAGTTTCCCGAGGATCGTGTCCCCCGCAAAGAAATGTGGACACAAAATTGACCGCATCTCCACGTGGTGAATGATGTTGATTGGGGCGAAGCTCTGGTGGTGCTTGTCTGCGTAGACGCTGAGCCGCAGCATGCCGAGCCTTTCGTTCGTTTTCATCCATGTCAGAAAGAGAATGTGTGGTATGGAACATGGTTGTATACGCATTTGAGCATTTGACCGCAGCGCCCTCTCGTCTATAAACGTTGAGCCAATGCATGCAAAGTTTAACGCGATGATATACGCATCTGACCGCAGCGCCCTCTCCTGTATAGCCGTTGAGCAGCTACATGCAACGTTTCATCCATGACATCCCCAGCTCTTGAGTTGCTACCACATCTCAGAGCCCCCTACTCGTCCCGCAGTCGTGGCCGAGTGGTTAAGACGATGGACTAGAAATCCATTGAGGTCTCCCCGCACAGGTTCGAATCCTGTCGACTGCACAAACATATTTTTCATAATTTTTTTTATCTTTTTTTTCCCTACACGAGCACGTGAGCTCACGAGCAGGAGCACGAGCACCGGACGACGGACATGGCTAGCCCCTAAGGAGCCTCGCCCCTAAAACTCTGGACAGCTACCGCCATCTATGAGCGACAGTGGCAACCAGACAACCGGCTTGCCGTCCTCGCTCATAGATGGCAGCAACCTTTCCAGCCTTTCCACTCTGGTTTTCACCAGAGTGGAAAGGCTGAATTTCTCTATGCGTAGTCCTCGAAGTCGTCCCCTAGCCGTCGTCCCCTAGCCGTCGTCCTCGAAGCCGTCGTCGTCCTCGAAGCCGTCGTCGTCCTCGAAGCCGTCGTCGTCCTCGAAGCCGTCGTCGTCCTCGAAGCCGTCGTCGTCCTCGAAGCCGTCGTCGTCCTCGAAGCCGTCGTCGTCCTCGAAGCCGTCGTCGTCCTCGAAGCCGTCGTCGTCCCCTAGCCGCCGTCGTCGTCCCCTAGCCGCCGTCGTCGTCCCCTAGCCGCCGTCGTCGTCCCCCTAGCCGCCGTCGTCGTCCCCTAGCCGCCGTCGTCGTCCCCTAGCCGCCGTCGTCGTCCCCTAGCCGCCGTCGTCGTCCCCTAGCCGCGTCGTCGTCCCCTAGCCGCCGTCGTCGTCCCCTAGCCGCCGTCGTCGTCCCCTAGCCGCCGTCGTCGTCCCCTAGCCGCCGTCGTCGTCCCCTAGCCGCCGTCGTCGTCCCCTAGCCGCCGTCGTCGTCCCCTAGCCGCCGTCGTCGTCCCCTAGCCGCCGTCGTCGTCCCCTAGCCGCCGTCGTCGTCCCTAGCCGCCGTCGTCGCCCCTAGCCGCCGTCGTCGTCCCCTAGCCGCCGTCGTCGTCCCCTAGCCGCCGTCGTCGTCCCCTAGCCGCCGTCGTCGTCCCCTAGCCGCCGTCGTCGTCCCCTAGCCGCCGTCGTCGTCCCCTAGCCGCCGTCGTCGTCCCCTAGCCGCCGTCCCCCTAGCCGTCGTCCCCTAGCCGCTCGTCCCCTAGCCGTCCGTCCCCTAGCCGCCGTCCCCTAGCCGCCGTCCCCTAGCCGCCGTCCCCTAGCCGCCGTCGTCGTCCCCTAGCCGCCGTCGTCGTCCCCTAGCCGCCGTCGTCCGTCCCCTAGCCGCCGTCGTCGTCCCCTAGCCGCCGTCGTCGTCCCCTAGCCGCCGTCGTCGTCCCCTAGCCGCCGTCGTCGTCCCCTAGCCGCCGTCGTCGTCCCCTAGCCGCCGTCGTCGTCCCCCTAGCCGCCGTCGTCGTCCCCTAGCCGCCGGTCGTCGTCCCCTAGCCCGCCGTCGTCGTCCCCTAGCCGCCGTCGTCGTCCCCTAGCCGCCGTCGTCGTCCCCTAGCCGCCGTCGTCGTCCCCTAGCCGTCCGTCGTCGTCCCCTAGCCGTCGTCGTCGTCCCCTAGCCGTCGTCGTCGTCCCCTAGCCGTCGTCGTCGTCCCCTAGCCGTCGTCGTCGTCCCCTAGCCGTCGTCGTCGTCCCCTAGCCGTCGGCGTCGTCCCCTAGCCGTCGTCGTCGTCCCCTAGCCGTCGTCGTCGTCCCCTAGCCGTCGTCGTCGTCCCCTAGCCGTCGTCGTCGTCCCCTAGCCGTCGTCGTCGTCCCCTAGCCCGTCGTCGTCGTCCCCCTAGCCGTCGTCGTCGTCCCCTAGCCGTCGTCGTCGTCCCCTATCCGTCGTCGTCGTCCCCTAGCCGTCGTCGTCTTCCCCTAGCCGTCGTCGTCGCCCCTAGCCGTCGTCGTCGTCCCCTAGCCGTCGTCGTCGTCCCTAGCCGTCGTCGTCGTCCCCTAGCCGTCGTCGTCGTCCCTAGCCGTCGTCGTCGTCCCCTAGCCGTCGTCGTCGTCCCCTAGCCGTCGTCGTCGTCCCCTAGCCGTCGTCGTCGTCCCCTAGCCGTCGTCGTCGTCCCCTAGCCGTCGTCGTCGTCCCCTAGCCGTCGTCGTCGTCCCCTAGCCGTCGTCGTCGTCCCCTAGCCTCGTCGTCGTCCCCTAGCCGTCGTCGTCGTCCCTAGCCGTCGTCGTCGTCCCCTAGCCTCGTCGTCCCTAGCCGTCGTCGTCCCCTAGCCGTCGTCGTCGTCCCCTAGCCGTCGTCGTCGTCCCCTAGCCGTCGTCGGCATCCTAGCCGCGTCGTCGTCCCCTAGCCGTCGTCGTCGTCCCCTAGCCGTCGTCGTCCCCTAGCCGTCGTCGTCCCCTAGCCGTCGTCGTCGTCCCCTAGCCGTCCGTCGTCCCCTAGCCGTCGTCGTCCCCTAGCCGTCGTCGTCCCCTAGCCGTCGTCGTCCCCGAGCCGCCGTCGTCCCCTAGCCGTCGTCGTCCCCTAGCCGTCGTCGTCCCCTCGCCGAAGTCGTCGTCCCCTAGCCGTCGTCGTCCCCTAGCCGTCGTCGTCCCCTAGCCGTCGTCGTCCCCTAGCCGTCGTCGTCCCCTAGCCGTCGTCGTCCCCTAGCCGTCGTCGTCCCCTAGCCGTCGTCGTCCCCTAGCCGTCGTCGTCCCCTAGCCGTCGTCGTCCCCTAGCCGTCGTCGTCCCCTAGCCGTCGTCGTCCCCTAGCCGTCGTCGTCCCCTAGCCGTCGTCGTCCCCTAGCCGTCGTCGTCCCCTAGCCGTCGTCGTCCCCTAGCCGTCGTCGTCCCCTAGCCGTCGTCGTCCCCTAGCCGTCGTCGTCCACCTAGCCGTCGTCGTCCCCTAGCCGTCGTCGTCCCCTAGCCGTCGTCGTCCCCTAGCCGTCGTCGTCCCCTAGCCGTCGTCGTCCGCCTAGCCGTCGTCGTCCCCTAGCCGTCGTCGTCCCCTAGCCGTCGTCGCCTAGCCGTCGTCGCCTAGCCGTCGTCCCCTAGCCGTCGTCCCCTAGCCGTCGTCCCCTAGCCGTCGTCCCCTAGCCATCGTCTTCCAAGAAGTCGTGCTTGAGGTTGTCCCATCATAGTACAGCTTCGCTGGTCTTCCTTCTTCACCAGAGTGGAAAGGCTGAAATTTTTTTTCTACAATGTCTTCACCTAACTGCCAGTATCGCTACATTCGACAGCATGACACTCCAGCTTTTGGGACGTCATGTGTTGCCACTTTGGAACCACTTTCGATGCGTGGACGGTATAGGACACTAAACACACCGGCCAAAGACTTGTTCCAAACATCGTAGTCCTAGAGTTGCGCACGAAACAGCACAAAACTCCCGAGCGGCACGTCTCGTCGGAAACAGCGGGAGAACCGCAGACTTCTTTGGGATTCCATATGGGATGCAAGAATCAGAATGGTGCACTCACAGCCTTGACCCTCTGCAGGTCCCTGAGAAATGCCTTGTCATTCACCAGGGGCTTCAGCTTTGTCAGCTGCTCCAAGTGCACAATCCAGTCCTCTCCAATTTTCTGCAAAGATCCAAATGCAGGAGGGAGCGCTTAGCACCTACCAGCAGACGGGGATGTGCGGTACTCGTGAAGCTGCGAGAGATGTTCAATGTGCCATAGGGCTCTTTTTCGATTTACCTGCATCGTACTTCAGCGATGCAGAAAAGTGTAGCATGGTGCAGAAGAGTACAGGGCAATGTACCGTGATAGGGCACACTCGTAAATCGAATCTGGTGGCATGCACAGAGTGTAGCTGGTGCAGGAGGTGCAAATAAATCGAATGCAGCCACAGTCAACCACAAGTTTGTTATTCGCACATGCCTAGAAAATCCTCATCAGGCTTCCCCATACGGCTCTTTACGCAGTACCCCATTTGACATAGGTAGTACTAATCTGCATGCCCTTCCTTATTTCGAGAGATGGCGTGCAGTCATAGGCATGTCTACGCACATCTGCAATGAGGTCGGCCAGGCTCGCGTTGCACAGCAGCAGCCAGCGACGGGGAGTGATGCCATTGGTTTTGTTCAGGAAACGGTCTGGGAACATCTCGTAGAAGTCCTTGAACCTGGATGTAAACACACAGTGTTTTCCCAAAATGGTCAACCACAGGAATGTTGCCCCAAACGACATTACATAAACATTTTTTCCAGTTTCTGACACTCGAGTAAACCGTGAACCATTAGGCACGTTGAAATGGTGAATTACCGCTTTTGCCAGCGTTCTACAACCCTCGCAAACCGAGGATGGCCATTTTAAAATAGCCCATTCTGAGAGCTTCCCACACTGTTAGCTTTACTGTAGCTTGTTTCACTTATGTGTGAGCAAAACACAAGCACATTGCCCTGTGCAATATGCACTGCTTGAGCATATGCCTGCACTGCATGAGCACAAGTGCTTAACAGGGCTGCTGAAGGCCCGAAGCTAGTTCGTATATCTTCTACGCTCGCACTTAGAGTGATACAGCATATACTACCCGTAGTTCTGAAATTAAATGACCAAGCACAACGTAAAGAGCCCATGTTACGATGAACTAGCTGAAAACCTCCGATGTTACAGCGTACAAAAGCAGACAAATTTGCATAGACACACAAAAAAAGTTCCCTCTTTGTGTGCCAATGAAAATTGTGTCTGCTTTTGTGTGCTGTAACATCGGAGGTATGAACAAACAACTCGCCCAAACTGCAACTCACCCAAACTGCAACTCACCCAAACTGCAAACTATACTGTAAGGTGTTCCTACTAGTTTAATAATCTTTCTTTCTTTCTTTCTTTCTTTATTGGTTTCCATTTCCTACAGAATGGAGGAGGCCGAGGAAAAAAGCTACAAACGCAGCTTGTGGGGCCCTCGGCCCCCTTTAAAGGATGGCAGCATTGGACTCACAAAAACTCACACACAGTAACAAAACACTTCCTGGACAATTAGATTCACTCATTCGATACAGCTCCATACATTAGCATACAGTTGCAATTTAACATGATTAGGTCGGGTAAAGAACACAAAACAATTTTAGGAAATAGCTCGTTTTCATCTTGGGTAGTTCTAAGGGCGCCGGTATCAGAAAATGAACATAAAAGATATCTCAGTTCAGAAGGGGTTATAGAGGATATATCGGTGCCAGCCTCCTCAAATGAATTAAGTAGTCGAGGCAAAGTATTCTTAAGCATTTGGTCACCATAATTTGTCCGAGAACGAGGAACTATCCATGGTTCTGGAGTTTGTGTTTTATGCGAAGGTTGCCTTTTTCTAAGTTTCCTATTTCTAAGAGTGTAGAGGTATTTTTCCTAATGCTATAATAAAAATCTCGCATAAGCCTCCTTCGGTATATGTCATGAACGTTTGGAATGTTATATTTCTTGAAAAGGTAGTCAGTATGTTCGGTGTATGAGACATTGGCAATAACGCGTATCATTCTCTTTTGCATTAAGTGTAATTTATGGAGGTTAGATTCTGTTGTTGTGCCCCATACAAGATGGCAGTAGTTAATATGAGATACCAACTCGTGACAATCTCTCCAGACTCACTTAGGTACCCGCTCGGTGAATAGAGAAAGGGTACTTGCAGTCCCTTCTTGAGGATCTCAGAGTGTATGCGAGCCACGCCGTTGATCTTGTGTGAGCAGACAATGGCCAGGTGAGCCATGTTGATGCGCTTCTCCCCTTCCTCCTCCACCATCGACATGCGACGCAGGCGGTCAAGGTCGCCCGGGAACTTCTGCGCCACTTGCTGCAACGCGTCCACGCAGTTACAGCACACAATAGCTCCCCATCAAAAGCCTCAAAGAATATTATAACTTACCCCGATACTGCTTCGCATAAAGCAGACTGACGCAGAATGCGTCATGTTTGTGCCTGTCTGTTTTAGTCCATTTGAATCTGTTGTGTGTTGCCAATTAGGCTTTTGGGGTGATCTTAGAGAATGAGACTTCAATACACACATGATGCATTCTGCGTCAGTCGGTTCTATGCAAAGTATCCAGGAAAGTTACAACTTGTTTTGCCCTTTTCCTCACAAGTAAGCTTCGAGATGTTCCAACCATTTCTTAGTTGCCATATTTTATGGTTGCAAGAGTACATATATAAATGAGCTGAAATAGTACTTCTTTAAGCCATTCCGGTAGCACTCTACTCGTTTTTACCTCAAGAAAAAAGCAAGCTTTGCGCATTGTTCATACGCCACGCAAAGTACGTAGTTATTACAAAATTTGGTTGTCAGAGGTAGAATGAGTGCTTTTGGCATTTGAAAAGTGTATGTCTTGATAAGATAACACGATTGGGATCTAAAATGCCCTACCGTATTTACTCGAAAATAGGGCGGCCACGAAGATAGGTCGACCCCTATTTATTGAACCCACCAAGAATAAAAAAAAAAAAACAATTCAAACATAGGTCAACCTTTTTTTTTTATTTTTAAGAAGAGGGGAAAGTTTGGGAAAAAGAAAGAGACAAACCTTTATTTACAGCACTCTCAGCTAAATCACGGGGCAATGCCATAAACTTAATCACCGTCAGAACTTCTGGACATGCCATCGTCGTCCGAAGCTGCGTCAGCTTGGTAGACATCCTCGCAAATTCGCAACAATACCTCACTGACACCGTTGTAAAATGACAAGAAGAAACGAAAGAATGTGGAGACTGGCGAAGCGACGAAAGACAAAATACAAAGACGCAAGCAACGCCGCGAGTCGAGTCGCCATGAGCAACATGCGAGCAGAGCCGCCTCAAGCAACAAACAAAGTAACCTCAGTTTTTTTTTTTTTTTTTTTGCGCGCGTTCAAGGACAATGGACGGGGCAAAGTGCATGGCGCATCGCGTTCCTCTCCCTCCCCTTCCCCGTTGCCCAGCGAGGGGAACGCTACAGGCGCGATGGCGAAACTCGACGCCCGAGGGATGCGCGCAAGAGCGGCAGCAGCGCGGCCACCGCGGGCGGGCCATCGGCTGCTGCTGTTTCGGTTGTTGTCGTGCACCAAAAGCTTTTTGAAACAAAAAGCGGCGCGGCTCTACGGCAACGCCAGCTCGGTGACTCGATAGCTTCATGCCCCCGGTAGGGTCGCAATATTTGGTCGAGAATGTAAGTCGAAATTCTTTGGTCACGATTTCCGAAAAAAAAAGATTGACTTACATTTGAATAAATACGGTACATATATCTTAATTATCCACATAAAGAAGGAAATTAATGCTCCGCGAGGAGCCAGACCTTTTCTACTACAGTTCTTGAGGTGAAAACGAGTATAAGGGGTGGAGCATAGGAATAATCAGAGTTCGTCAGTTCGATTCCCATCAATGGACAAAGTGATTTTCGCAGAGAAGCCTGGCTGTGCTGTTACGTTTCTTAGGCATGTGTGAATAGTGTATTTTGAGTTTGAAGCAAATTCAAAGTGGATAGTGGTTTTGGTTGAATATTTTCGAATCGAATGTCAAATAGTTTCTCCAAGCTTTTAACCACAGCGCACCACACCAATAAAAATTCAGCTGAACTTGTGAGAGTTGTTCCCAACCTCCCACTTCTCTTCTAAGCTCAGCTAATTTTAATGCACATGAACTGTGGCATGTAAACAACAGATTTGTTGCAGCCATCCTAATCAAGGGGATTCATAAATCTGATTGCTATATGCAAGCATTCTTTCTATTTCAAATTAAAAAAAAAAAACAACATATGAAGGATGAATGCGGGCTGTCAAGACATTGCTGCCTAAAGGCTGAACTCCGTGGAGCGAATTATGCGACAAATAACTGACGAACGCCACCGGACTTCACGCTCGCTTTGCGCGCGACATAGCAGCCACTGTGGTGATTCCACGCGCAGAGCAAAAGCCGCCGGGCGAAATTCGTCGATTTTTCGCAGCACATTCGTCCCATGGAATTCAGCCTTAACACCTGCATAACTGCGGTGGGTCAGCCCCGTTGAGTGCGCTTCTCACCGAGCACATGTGAACTGCGGGGAAGTAATACCCACGGACTCCGCGACCATTGCTTTCCCTTCATGCACAGGTGCTCCGTGAGAAGTGCACTCCACGGGGCTAATCTACCGCAATCAACACTTTAAAAAGTAAAGGCCAGTTCACACATACAGCACAGTGCCGAATCGGCACTGGAAAGAGCCGGTGCACCTCAGACCTGCACCCGACTTATCACGGATGTGGTTCCACATTGTTGCACGCGACTTAATCGGCAACGTGCCGTTCCACGGTGGTGAGCGGCGATAACTCACCGATGTATTGCTGCTAAACCGACAACTTGGCACAGCACCAGCGCCGCATCGGCGTCTTTTAGGGGCGAAGCTCCTTAGGGCCCAGGCGAAAATCAGTCCACTTCCAGCTGGATTATGGAACTGGAAATGAGGCGGTCCAGCTGGACCCAGCTGGAATCCAGCTGGACCGCCTCATTTTCAGTTCCATAACCCAGCTGGAAGTGGATCGATTTTCACCTGGGGGGCTAGCCATGTCCGTCCGCCGTCCGCCGTAGGCCCGGCGTCGGGTGCTCGTGCTTCTGCTCGTGAGATCACGTGCTCACGAGCACGTGAGCACATGCTCACGTGCTCGTGTAGGGCAAAAAAGAAAATTGGAAAAAAAGATGAAAAAAAATTGACCGCATCTCCACGTGGTGAATGATGTTGCTTGGGGCGAAGCTCTGGTGGTGCTTGTCTGCGTAGAGGCCGAGCCGCAGCATGCCGAGCCTTTTCATTCATGTCAGTAGGAGAATGTGTGGTTTTCTTCTTTTTCTTTTTTTTCTTCTTTTTCTTTTTTCATAATTTTTTTAATTTTTTTTCCAATTTTTTTTTTGCCCTACACGAGCACGTGAGCATGTGCTCACGTGCTCGTGAGCACGTGATCTCATGAGCAGAAGCACGAGCACCCACGGACGGCGGACGCCCCTAAAATTATGAAAAAAGAAAAAAAAAAGAGTAGGGGTTCTGAGATGCCATCCCATCTGTCTGCTTAAAAAAAGAAAAAGAAGAAAACCACACATTCTCCTACTGACATGAATGAAAAGGCTCAAAGAAAAAGAAGAAAAAAAAGAGTAGGGGGTTCTGAGATGCCATCCCATCTGTCTGCTTAAAAAAAGAAAAAGAAGAAAACCACACATTCTCCTACTGACATGAATGAAAAGGCTCAAAGAAAAAGAAGAAAAAAAAGAGTAGGGGGTTCTGAGATGCCATCCCATCTGTCTGCTTAAAAAAAGAAAAAGAAGAAAACCACACATTCTCCTACTGACATGAATGAAAAGGCTCAAAGAAAAAGAAGAAAAAAAAGAGTAGGGGGTTCTGAGATGCCATCCCATCTGTCTGCTTAAAAAAAGAAAAAGAAGAAAACCACACATTCTCCTACTGACATGAATGAAAAGGCTCAAAGAAAAAGAAGAAAAAAAAGAGTAGGGGGTTCTGAGATGCCATCCCATCTGTCTGCTTAAAAAAAGAAAAAGAAGAAAACCACACATTCTCCTACTGACATGAATGAAAAGGCTCAAAGAAAAAGAAGAAAAAAAAGAGTAGGGGGTTCTGAGATGCCATCCCATCTGTCTGCTTAAAAAAAGAAAAAGAAGAAAACCACACATTCTCCTACTGACATGAATGAAAAGGCTCAAAGAAAAAGAAGAAAAAAAAGAGTAGGGGGTTCTGAGATGCCATCCCATCTGTCTGCTTAAAAAAAGAAAAAGAAAACCACACATTCTCCTACTGACATGAATGAAAAGGCTCAAAGAAAAAGAAGAAAAAAAAGAGTAGGGGGTTCTGAGATACCACCCCATCTGTCTGCTTAAAAAAAGAAAAAGAAGAAAACCACACATTCTCCTACTGACATGAATGAAAAGGCTCAAAGAAAAAGAAGAAAAAAAAGAGTAGGGGTTCTGAGATACCACCCCATCTGTCTGCTTAAAAAAAGAAAAAGAAGAAAACCACACATTCTCCTACTGACATGAATGAAAAGGCTCGGCATGCTGCGGCTCGGCGTCTACGCAGACAAGCACCACCAGAGCTTCGCCCCAAGCAACATCATTCACCACGTGGAGATACGGTCAATTTTTTCAGCGCTGGGTCGGCGCCGCGCTGTACATGTGAACAGGCCTTAAATATATTGCAGTTCACCTCGAAGCGAATATCGATATATTATTATTTTTCGAAACTATTAGAATATTCGGACAACACTAATGTTTTTGTTACAATCTTTTGCGACGCTTTAGACTTTGAAGCCAGCCCTAAAATGCATTCTGCATTAGAAGAAGTAAGGAACAGCAGATCCAATTAGAGAAATCTATGCAGGAGAGCAGTCTGCAAAGCACATTGAGGAAGAAGGGCAACGCACGTGCAAGAAGCGTGCATTGATCTCGTAGATGATCTGCAGGTGGCGTGGAAGGAGGTTGTGCAGCATGGAGCAGGGCCAGCGCTCCAGGGCTTCGGGCAACACCGTGTGGTTGGTGTAGGCACAGATTTCGGTAGTCAGCTTCACTGCCTGCCCGGGAAAAAAGAGGGGAGTGTGGAACATCCAGAAAGGTCACAGACTGGTTGCCATGGCAGCTGCCATCAATGTCGTCCCTTTCTTGGTTGTCAGTAGAGCTAGAGCCACCAGACAAGCTATGCTACGGAGGAAAAACAGTTCAGCCATCTTGGTGCTTAGAATTATGGTTGCCAGTTACCCGAAGCTTTATCTAAAATTGTATTAAACACTTTTTCGTCTTCCACAAATGTTAAAACAGTCAGCGACAAAGCAAAACCACATCACCCAAGCTTCGTGGCACCATATCTGAAGCTCAGGAAGACCCATTTTCGAATCGTCACTATACTGCCAACTGTGCCCGCTGTACACAAAGTAACAAAATGGCGGCGCCCACAAGGAGACTGGGGAACTGAGCGCTTATTCTGCTTTCCCGATGCCCAGTGTTTGGCCGAGACTCGTGCTCTAGCCAAACGAGCGCAAGTCGCAGCCATATGCCGACGCAGCGCTCATGTTCAACGAATGCTTTGAGCCGGCCTTCGGAAGGTCGCTTAGAAAATCCGGCATTGTGGGCACAAGGAAGGTGTGGGGTGCACCTACCCTATCGAAGTCCAGGCCCTCGATGTCCACAAGGAGGCGTACGAGCTCGGGGATGGCAAGGGCGGGGTGGGTGTCGTTCAGCTGGATGGCCACCTTCTCGGGCAAGTGGTCCAGGCTCGTGCGTACGGGGGCCCTCGTGCCGAACTTGGACGACTTGTAGCGCCGCAGGATGTCGTGCAGCGTGGCAGCCACCATGAAGTACTCCTGCTTCAGGCGCAGCTCCTTGCCCTCAAACATCTGCACGGGGAAGACAGGGTCGGATCGGCTCGTATTCCGAATGACAACTTCGTTCTTGAAAAACAATGGAGTATTCTGCTCAGTTTTTCCAGAGTAGAATGCTTTTATGGCTCGATTCTTAAAGGCCTGACCACACACTTGCATTTGCTTAGGACCGAGTTCTTGCAATCTTCTTTGACGAGAGAACGCACTGACATGCTGGCGCCATCTACGAGGTGACTTGGGGACTGCATTTCATTGGAGCGAAGGTTCTGCGGTGTTTGCGAGATCAAATGTACATACTGTCTATGACAAATGGTCGAATATTGTTGAAAGTTTTTCGAGCCAAGAAAGAAAGAACGATGTCCCACAGCTAGCTGACAGAAGGCACCATTGTGTCTCTTCAGAAATTTTAAGAGGTTTTAAGGAGCGCAGTCGTAAGCGGTCGCAAGCGTGTGAACCAGCCTTAAAGGGGCACTGACACATCAAAATCATATTTTCTTTATTATCCGAAACGATTGAAAACTATGCCGGGACATTACCCTCGAAAAAACAATTTCCAAAAGCCGAATTCGAAGTTCCCGCGCGATCCGCGCCGGTGCGTTGACGTTAAATATTGCGGAGTCCTGAGAGTCTACTTTCTTTCACGACTCTGTGCTGTTGCCATCGCGACCCGATGCGAGGAGGAAAGGAGTGGCAGATAGGGGCGCCGGCGAACCTAGAAAAACCAGTTTTATCCCATATGAGTGGTGCCGCCTGCCCAGGCTGCGTGTTTTCCGAGGGAGGATACAATTCCAGAAGGCGACATCACGCCGGACTTAGATTTTTGGTATTTCAAAAAGAAAGGCCGTAGTGCGTTCGCAATTGCGTTAAAAAAAACAGGTTTTACAATTGCCGTTATTAAATGTTATAGAAATGTCGCCTACAAAAGCATCTAAATTTCCCGAGTTTTGACGTCACAAATCAAAAGAAGCGAGGAGGCGAAGAGCGGGAGAGGAAAGCGCCAAAAATAAAAAGAAGCGCGCGCGGGTGGGAAAACTTTTGCGATGCGTTTCTTTTGCGTGTCTGACTACAACTTGCATCGTTTTAGACAATAAAAAAAAAAAATATGACCCTTGGGTTGTCAGTGCTCCCTTAAGTTTGGAGCATTACGAAATGTTCTTACGAAAAAATTATAATACGACCAAGTGTATTTACAATCACTCGTGCCATAGCCCCATTCAGCACTTTTCGCACCCTCCAAGTGGAGTAGGAGAACAACTTGATCCTATACGCATCAAGTCAGAAATGTGCAGAATGCTTTTCTCGCTAAATTTAGCGGAAGGAGGTCTCGCGACGTCATAAGTGTGCCAAGTGTGGTGCAATACTGTGGCATTGCATGAGACCACAACGTGACACTGAGGCAAGACGTGACCACCGCCCGCTTAGCGGGAAATGCAGTCTCCATATTTTTTACTGTATACGTAAGATTGAGGCATTTGTTTTAGGCATTTTATTTTGCCTTATTTGTTGAAAATTATCTCTTCACCAAAAATAAAGCAAAACTAAATTTTTGTGACTTACAATTTCTTTTAGCAGCATATGCACCATGGGAGAGATATATAACCACCAGGAGTGGAAGACAATTTTGAGTCCTAATTTCTTAACAAAATAAGTTCTACAATTGTGCTTTTTTTTTTCGTGCATTGTGTATTGGCAGGTGACGGCATTTTGATTTACATTTCCTAGTACTTTATATGCCACCTTTAATTGCATATTTAGTACTAAATAATGTTGTAATGGTGCGAGCTAAAAAATAAATAAAATTAGGGAACTTTTCTTATTTTAATAACTTCAACCTTGGTAGAGTAAAAAGCCCAGACACCCATTGCTATTTTAACACTGCACAAAAGTTGTACTGAAAGAAACCAAGCAATTCACTCACATTGTCATTAGGATAGAGCACTCGGGAGATGTTTTCGGCCAAATTACGGTCCAACACTGCCTGGATGTAGTCACCGTCGTTGACTGGAACGAAGAGAGAGACACGATACAGATCAACAATTATGGCCTCAGCGCAAGCGACAAGACGTCCACCTAGATTAAGTGCAACAAACCCGCGTGCAGACTCACAGAAGCGGAGGTTGAAGTTGACGGGGGACTTTGCCGACCAGAGCCGCATCGTGTTCACGACGTTGTTGCGGAACCCGGGAATCGGATTGTCGTAGGGCATTGCAAACACCACCTGGCAAAAGGGAGCCCAAGAATAGATATACAGCAGTGGGATGGGCTAGTTGGTTCATACCGGTAATAATAAATGCGACCGAGACGAAGAGAGAAAACACCGCGTGGATGATCACGTGATGTGATGGGAATGGACAGCGTCCAATGGTGCAATATTTCCACAATATTGCGTGGTGAATGAGTAGAAATTCTATTTCGGTGATATGGCGTGCATTCCGTCCTCACATACAGGGTGAGGCTGAGCGGACCAACGACCGAAGGCGAGAGAGCAGGTGGCGCCCTCTCCCGGCACCAAAGCCAACTGCAATAACCGCGCGCATGCTCTGTTCGTTTTCGGCAAGACGACACTCGCCCACAAACAAGCTCAATATAAACGACGCTGTAAAAAAAGCGCACACATACGACAAGGACTGAAAGGTACAAACAACGCAAGGACATTGACGACATAGTGGATTACATGCTTTCGACTATACTTATGACCGAGTGCCTTAAAACTTCTTAGGATCTTTTACGATGAGAAAACACACTTGCGCTATCTGTTGGGTAGCCATGGAACACACTGCCTTTCTGTACATTTCCTGTCTTTTTTTGTGCACTATTGGCTTGAAACTTTAGACAGTGTTAAAAACAACCACTTCTCATAGATAGTATGTTCATTTGATCTCGCTAATACCGAAGAACCTTCGCTCTAGTGAAATGCAGTTCCAGGGTCACCTCATAGATAGTTCTGCATGCCTGTGTGCTCTCTTCGTAAGAGGTCACAAGAACTCGGTCATAAGCAAATGCAAGTGCGCTTGTGAATGGGTCTTAAGAGAAGACTGACATGTTTTACTCTGTTTTGTTGTGCTGTTTGTACTTTTAAGAATCGTGACCTTCCAGCACACACAATTATCAGTGTTAGACAAGGACTGGCCAGTCCTTCCTGTATGCGGATCTTTTTTTCCGTCCATCTTGTTCGCATTATCGCATGCCCACTAACTGGTGCCCTTGAGCATCTTCACACTCACGTCAGTGAACTGACAGCAGCAGTGTTGTCAAACCTGCAGGATCCTCAACCTCATTCTACCGAAACTCTGCAAGAGCCCCGTGCAGGTAGATGAAGTGAACCGAACCATTATCCAACCTCGTTCAGGACTGACCTGTGTGTCCACCCACTTGAAGCCCTTGTCCGTCTGCTCCACGCGGCCATAGAAGTTGACCGGCAGCATGTACTCTGGACGGGCCTTCTCCCAGGGGTTGCCGTACCTCAGCCAGTCGTCTGGCTCTTCTTGCTGCAAGCCCAGACGTTGGGAGAATTCAAGGTTTATCGGGTTGCCAGATGAGTGTGCATGGCCCCCGAAAACAATTTGAAATCAGTTCGTGAAACATGGTGTCATAATTATCCTCCGATTCTTATTCGTTCGGCTCCAATCTAGCATTTTAACACAATCCACAGAAAGTACCATTACCATAATCAATGAGCCCTAATCGAGTATTTGAACATTGAGGAATTGATAGCTATAAAATATAGGGTTTTGAGGATCTTAACACAGGCATTGGTGGGTTCTCGAAAAAGGTTCCTCTGAGCATCCCCCACTGTTCCTTAGGTATCCAAATTCTCTCGCTCATTCCAAATCCTAAGTAAGCTGTTTTCTGAGAAACACATCTGTGCCCCACACTGATGCACAACTATGAACGAAACATGACTAAGTTTGTATATCATTGCTATCAAGGTGTCTATAGCATCTGCACTAGTTTATTCCAAAAGCACTGAGCAGTGGAAGGCTTCTTTGGCTGTTATTTAAGGCAGGTAGGTGTCTTCCAATATACAAAATTTTGAGATCCTTTCAGACGACTGAGTGGGGGTCATCGAGGTCCAGTATAAATTTTCTTTATTATACCTCGATTCTTGGGTGGGCGACCAATATCATTGAGGTAGTCGAGAATACCGCATAAAAATTAGATTTGGTGTTATTTCATCTCATGACTTTCTAAGTTCATCAAACTATGATCAATCATTACAGGAATAGAAAAATAATCATGTTTTCGCAGTACAGAACCGAGTCAATGTTGCTCAAGACTGACCCAAATATAATCAAGTTCAATTAAACATACAAAATTTCGAAGGTCATTCCTCCGAGAAGTCATCTCTGAAAGTATAGCGAGAACCAGTATAGAATATGATTTTTCATGACTACATGCCTTGCATCGGCAGACTAGGTAAATATTCTATGCAACCTAATGCATGGAGCTCGACCAACAATGCACAAAGCCTGTAGGGCACTTGCCTGCTCATTGTCGATAATCTTCTGCGAGAAGATGCCATACTCGTAGCGGATGCCATAGCCATAGGCGGCCATGCCCAGGGTTGCCATGGAGTCGAGGAAGCAGGCCGCCAGGCGCCCCAGGCCCCCATTGCCCAACCCGGCATCCTCCTCCACTTCCTCCAGCTCCTCAATATCCAGCCCCATCTGGTTCGATACGTCAACATGTCTCTCATCACGCTCGTGCTAAAACTCAATGCTGGGGAATGTAACAAATCAAATAACCATATAGCACCCCAACTGGTAATGATGAAACCAGTTGACTCCTAATTGGGAATGGCTGCATCTAGTTCACCCCTCTACTCGTCCCGGCGCACCCCGCAACCCGTCCCGGCGCACCCCTCAACCCGTCCCGGCGCACCCCTCAACCCGTCCCGGCGCACCCCTCAACCCGTCCCGGCGCACCCCTCAACCCGTCCCGGCGCACCCCTCAACCCGTCCCGTCGGCGCACCCCTCACCCGTCCCGGCGCACCCCTCAACCCGTCCCGCGCACCCCTCAAACCCGTCCGGCGCACCCTCAACCCGTCCCGGCGCACCCCTCAACCCGTCCCGGCGCACCCCTCAACCCGTCCCGGCGCACCCCTCAACCCGTCCGGCGCACCCCTCAACCCGTCCCGGCGCACCCCCTCAACCCGTCCCGGCGCACCCCTCAACCCGTCCCGGCGCACCCCTCAACCCGTCCCGGCGCACCCCTCAACCCGTCCCGGCGCACCCCTCAACTCGTCCCGGCGCACCCCTCAACTCGTCCCGGCGCACCCCTCAACTCGTCCCGGCGCACCCCTCAACTCGTCCCGGCGCACCCCTCAACTCGTCCCGGCGCACACCCTAACTCGTCCGGCGCACCCCTCACCTCGTCCCGGCGCACCCCTCAACTCGTCCCGGCGCACCCCTCAACTCGTCCCGGCGCACCCCTCAACTCGTCCCGGCGCACCCCTCAACTCGTCCCGGCGCACCCCTCAACTCGTCCCGGCGCACCCCTCAACTCGTCCCGGCGCACCCCTCAACTCGTCCGGCGCACCCCTCAACTCGTCCCGGCGCACCCCTCAACTCGTCCCGGCGCACCCCTCAACTCGTCCCGGCGCACCCCTCAACTCGTCCCGGCGCACCCCTCAACTCGTCCCGGCGCACCCCTCAACTCGTCCCGGCGCACCCTCAACTCGTCCCGGCGCACCCCCTCAACTCGTCCGGCGCACCCCTCAACTCGTCCCGGCGCACCCCTCAACTCGTCCCGGCGCACCCCTCAACTCGTCCCAGTTGGGCCCTCAGCTAATACAAGTTTGTACAAACTGGGATTAACTGGGATCAGCTGAATGCCAGTTGCCACCAGTGATTCCCAGTTGCCACCAGTTAATTCCCAGTTGGGACCGGTTAATTTTCAGTTGAGACCGGTTAATTCCCAGTTGGTCGCCCTCACGTGGACCTCTGTTGAGCCCCAATTGGACCCCCTCAAATCCCAGTTGGTACACGTTAATTCCCAGTTGGGATTCCAACTGGTCCCAATTAGACATTTTCACCTGGGCAATACAGGTTAAACATTCAGTAAAAGTCAAATTTGGGGTTTTACGTGCCAAACCAACGACGGGCATCTGGCACACCCCAGCGGAGGACTGAGGATTAGTTTGGACCAGCTGGGGATCTTTTGACGCGCAACTGAAAGCTCGGTTACACGGCGCCTCCTCCGCAATAAGCCTCCGTCAGATTGCGGGCACCTCGGCCGGGATTCGAACCCGCCACATGGGGATCCGTAGGCCAGTGCTCTTGCCTCGGAGCCACCGAGGCGGCTTAAACATTCAGTAGAGCTTCGCATCCAGCATGCGCTCGCTACTTTCCACTGGGCTTTGGCTGCACGTGCAACAATGCTATTTAAGACAAAAAACACTGTGCTGGAGACTGAGCATATCTATTGAATTCTTAACCTGTCGCTGGCAATAGCAGAAGGCAGAGAAAGAGATATTTTCTGTCCATTCGTGCTTTATAGTGCTAGTTACGGCTAGAGTGGGAAAAGGAAAAAAAAACAAAACAACTGGTCATCACCATCCCTTTGCAGAGGTTTTGGGATGCAGAGCTGTGAAGACTGTACCAGCATCATAGAAAAGCTGGTGCAAAGTATATGGAGAGAGGAATCAGGAGAAATGCTACTTTATCGTTATCAAGCACATATTTTCTCGATTAGGAAAACAAATACTCTAGTTGATACTGATAAATCAGCATAAAAGCATTTCTTGCATTAGCCTGCTACCGACTAAGGTCTTCCTAGTATTATGACAAGCAAGCTATTTATCTCTATTCTTCAGGTGAGAAGTGGTCTCAAAGCAGAGGAGCTAGTACCACATTGCCTTGGTAAACATGTTGCCAATTAGCTCTAGTTCAGCCAAATCTGGAGCCTCACCTGATAGAGGGCCTCATCGCAGGCATTCTGGATTCCCAGGTTGACCATGGTGTTGGTCAGGGAACGCCCCATGTAGTACTCCAGGGACAGGTAGTACACCCTCTGCACGGGGAGGCGTCATTGCACATATTGCACCCTTTGGCATGTCAACCAGTTGGGTGCAATGAAACACCCGTTTGTGTGATGGCACCCATGCACTCCCCCAGTGCAACATTTGATATTGCTTGAAATGCGAGTTAACTCTTTAAAAGTGTTTACTTCATCAGTTCGAATTTGCCCATTCACACATCTACTTCACCAGCTCAAAGGTTCCACAGTATATTCAGTTATTCTAATAGGGCATTCACTGGTGCCAAAAGATGTACACTGGTTTCAATGAGTTAGTTTCAAAGTGTTTTCACTAGTTTCAAAGTGTTTTCACCGTTTCAAAACAGTTCTTAGCAGCTCGCAAATGACTGAGTGGATCAAAAGTTCTACACTAATGCAAAATGATCCTCTCGGGGAATGAACATGCCAGTTCACTAGTTGTCAGACCAGTAATGAATGCTTAAAACCGGAGACGCACGGTGACACATAAGGAAACTTGGCACTGCTCGACTGTAGTGAGAAGCAACAAAAACAGAAGGGACATTATGCCAAAACATTCTTGAAAATAACAACAAAAGTGTCGTCAAAAAAAAAAAAAAAGTCTCCAACCTTCGTTGTAAATTATGGCCCCTATTCTGGCAACAAGGAGTTACTACCTTTTCTTTTGTTTACTTTGTTATGCCATCTCAAAGTCCAAAGTTCAGCGACCTCAGAGGTGAATCAAGACTTCCTTGTAGCCAGGTGACAACGATGCTCATGAGGGTCATTACAGTTAAGTTTACATCTGGCTACTGCACTGCAGCACTTCAAATGTACACAAACCACATATTACAGTTCAGCAGCACAACCTTAACAATACTGGCTATAGCATTGCTTATCTGATTCACTCACTTTTAGCCCAAACAAGATAGACACCAATAAAACAATGTCCATGAGTTACAGGAGTGGGGGAGTCATTAAGGAATTTTAACCATATATACGAAGGACTTCATACATTCATGACAAGCCTTCAACACTCTACATTTCAGTCAACTATTAAAAAAAAAAGTCATTTGCCACATGTATGACCACTCCCGCTCCTACCCACATGCAGATCAGGGTCTGGCGAGTGCTTAGCTACCACTGTACTGTCAGCTAGCTTAGGGGTGAACAGACTGTAGTCCCAAATCCTAGAAATATAATTCTAGACATTTCCCACCTTCAAGTTGCGAATGACTTCTCTTCAAATTATTCGTCAATACTATACATAAATTTGTCATTCCTGGGCTTCTTGCTTCGTAGAAGTATGCATCCAATAATTCAGTGTTTGCTGTACACAGAAGATGCATGGCAATAGTTCAATTTAGTGTGCAAGCAATCACAATCAAGCAGTCAAATATGGCATCCCATTTTTTTTTTTTTACAAATCTCCATACCATCAAGTTTTTTTTTTGTATTTTTTGTCATTCAATTTTGCTACAGTGATTGAAGCTGAAAAAAAAAAAAAAAGTTCTAAGCTAAGTGCTATGGTGTGCTCAGCAGCTTTGAAATCACTCCAACAATGGCGCAGTAAGAGAAGACTGCCATATCATGTTGGCAGACCCACAATTTTCTTTTTTAATACAACTTGTGAGCGGCTGCACAAATATTTGTGTGTAGTCTTCAGCTTCGAGCGTGATAAAATGCAAAGTGATACAATTAGCTGTCATCACAGCGGCCAGCTTTAACAGTTTGTTTAAAGGGTTCAGGTACGAAGAATTGCACACAGTGAAAACACCACTTTCAACTTTATTAAATGTATTTATATTTATTTATTTATATGCAAGTCGAAAAGTGAATCCTATTTTCTGTAGCTCTGGACAGCAAAATTAATAAAACCATGCATTTTACTTTTTTAATGTTCTAATTAGGCTGTGGCCAAATATATCCCAAGTATGGGCACAATCATGGCCACACCTCTGAAATTGTAAAGAGATAACAAAGTAAGCAATTGCGTAGTAGCTAAATGTTTTTCTCCAAAATTCTAATCAATTAATTGGTTTCATGCTAAAACTTGTTCACAGAACAAAAAAGACGAGGGGGAAGAGAAAGAGAGGAGAAAAAAAATTGCCTTTCCTAGAGACTTTTTCAGACTTAAGCAAAAGTATGTTTAAGGTAGTAAAATACGTACTCAAGCCAGTTCATTTATACCGCAACCATTTTGAAGCACAACTGCATAAGCCCTCAACCGCCCTTCAATATATAATGCAAGGAATTCCTTCGTAAAATTAAACAAACAAATTTTTAAATTTGCTTCTTTTATGTCTTTGAAGCACATCCAGCGTTGAGTGCACGCAGATGTCTTTTTTCTGTCCCCATCATCAGCCGTCAGCTGTCCCATAAACTCCATCCAGCGACCATGGCACGGTGTCTGCAATCCCCCCCCGGGCCGATTGTTACAAATAGACCTACTAGAGTCGAGGCTATAGAGGACGCAGTGCGGCGCAAAGCGGCGCATTTCCTGCGCATTGCCTTGGCAGGGAGGCCCTTCGGGAAAGACAAGGGGTGCAACAAACCCATAATAAGAAACAACCCTGGATCAATGCCAGATCCCCGCCGTGAATTGAACAGACACTGCGCCGCGGAAGACGCAGTCAGAGCCGACTAGACGGAAATTTTTAAGGTAAACAAACGAAAGAAGAAGAAGGATGAGCTAGTAACACCCTCGGTTACGTCGAGGTGAAGGAAATTACAAAATACGGCCAAGCCATGCAGTTAGTAATTGCGGTCGGCAGGCGCGCTTCGGCGCAATGCACCACAGCGTTGCAAAAGAGCCGACCTTGCAAGCGGAAGACACCGCGCGCGCGTTGGTTGCTCGGCAACAAAAGGGCGAAAAAAGTCCTTTGGATATATTATGTTATAAAACGTATACAAGACAGTTACAAGGCACATTCAACTTTATATTTAAAAAAAATTTGACCGGCCAGAAGAAGGGAACGTAGGTCAAGCAGAGGTCAGAGTTATCCGGCTCATTTTAACACGGTTAAAAAGAAAACTGCCACGGCCAGTCGGCTAGACGAGTAAATAGTACTCCCGGTTACGTGGAGATAGTAATGAACCAAAAAATCGCGCTGTAGTCTCAAACGATAACGGCGACTTGGCATCCCAAGTATGTGCGCTAAATAGTACGCTGCGCTTATCGACTTCACAGCTGATAACGATAAGCCAGAAAAACACACTGACCCCGGAATATGTGCTACCCGCTATCGAAAAACCAACGAATGGGAGCTTAGCGCGCGCTCAGCGCATTCAAGGAGGAAAACACGAATCAAACGAACAGCCAAATCAAGACGCTCCGGAACTTCGCAACGGGAGGAGGATTTCCTTGGCGTAATCACTGCTATCTAATCCTTTCTGTGCACACTCCTTGCAGTGGGGTTTTTCAACCCTCGACTAGACACGTAACTGGTCGTCTTGTACCAAACGAGGATGCGCCTCAGAAACCCAAATTCAAAAACGAAAAAAAAGTTATCTACCGCTTCTATTGGTTAGCAGACGACTGCAAAGACCGTCTGCTAGAAAACGAAACCGAAAGCGCCCCAGTCCCCAGTGCACCGCTGACCAAACCTCGTTTGACGGGTCCAGCCTTCGCGACGACCTCCATCCGGCAACACCGCTCCCACCCCTAAAACCCAACATATCCCTCTTTGCGTACTGAACTGTCAACGCTTGACTGATGACCTTACGAAAACGCGGAAGCCGCTCGTCCAAAAAACACAGCGATTAGGAAATAATGATTCGGCGTACCTTGGGGTCTTTTTCGTAGTAGTGCTGCTGGGTCCGGATCCATCGCCCAACCAGGTGATCTTTGACGGTGTGCGCCAGGGCGAAGTAGTAGTCCCGCGGGGTCGCCACATTGCGGTCTTTGACCAGGGTGTAGTGAACGTGCCGATTGAAGGCCTTTTTGACGTTCACCACGTTCTCTACTTGGGCGATGCCGCGCACGCTGATCTGCTTGCGCTTCTCGTGGTCGGAGGCCGGCACGGCGGTTGTCATGTTCGGGGCGTTCTGCTGGCCGACCTGACCTTTGGCGACCGCTGACAGCGTGAGAGCGGAGTGGGGAGACGGTGTTAGGCCGGTCTGCTCTCGGCGGGAGAAGCAGTTAACCCGGTTTGCAGACGAAAGACGGGTCTGCACAACGGCCGCGCGCGATGTGATGTGTGCGCCTGAGAGCGGCTTCAGCGATTCGACCCCTCGAGCTTATCAAGGTCGCGCAGCCGCAGACTCGAAGACAGCGCAACGGCGCGTTCGCTTCTTTTATGTACACTAAAGGAATCAGTGCAAAAACTCTTTGTGGGCGATAACCGTTTCTAGTTGTCACGTACAAAACTTCTATAATAAACAAATATATAGACGTATTTTAAACAGTTGTGTACACCCTGTACACCCTATAATAAATTAAATTTGGTTTAATTTAAGTTATTCATTTGCTTGAGAATAGATGCAATCACGTGATTTTGTACATGACGTCATACTTATACACGCTTGTGCGGAAAGTCCGACACACTCTCAAAAGTCCTGCTGGATTCAGTTTGGCCAATTAGTGGCTTTTATTTGTATGAAAGCGGAACCAGAGGTGGACCCCAAACGAGCGCCTCATTTAGATTATTTTAAACTTAGTGTTATACCTAAGAGACAAATGCCGAAACAAACAAACAATTTTGTATTGATCGTGACGCAATATTACATCTCCAACATCATCCTGGTTTGTATTTTTATCCGGAGTCACGCAGGACGCTTTCGAAAATTACTCTGGAGACAGAGGCGGTCTTGGTATACATGCAACATTTTCAACATCGCAAGCTGCAAACGTGACGTGAAATTGCTAGTATTCTTCCACTTACGACGCTTTGTTGCCACATACGAAGCCATTTCTCCAGCTTGGACCATGAAGTTGGCGACACACCTTGTTTACCAGCTATTTACCAGCTACTGCTGGAACATTCAGTCGAGTCTCCGCCATCAGGAACGCTCGGTTGCTCATGAAAACGGCGGTCTGACCCCGAACGTGCGTACCTGCTCACGAGGTGTGCTAATAACTCGCATATTTTTTTCTTCTTCACTCTATGATAGGGAGAGCGCGTGCTTGGTTTGGAAAAAACACTGCAACCCCTGCAAGAACAACCTCTCCCTCTACGACGACCCCAACTCCAGTGCGTGCTTGGTAGACTAGCGCGTGTGAGGCTACCGGTTTTAATACTGTGAAGCTACTGTATTGAGATAAAAACAACTGTGGAAGTGGTAATAATCGACATGGTGGAGGCTCCATTTTGTTTCGTTTTGCAGACGCTTGTCGTCTGCTCGCGACCAGTGTTTGGTAACGCCACTAAATGCCGCCACTCATTCTAGACTTTTGAAATCACAATGAGCGGACCATTTACTCACATAACTTCGAAGAAATTCATTAGAATAAATACTAATTTGTAAGAATTAATACTACTAGAAAACGTTTTGTTGTTATTTTTGCACTGTGCACTTTCGGTTTTTGGCGCTTCCCAAACTGTGGCGCTTCCGGTGTAAACAAAAGCGCGTGGCCGGCTGGCAAGTCGGCGTTAGTGGAGCGTTTCTTACTTTTTCGGCATGTAAATTGCGCCCATTTACAGCATACTAAACGAAAATTCATCTATTTTTAACTATACGTAGTGATTTCTTACACAGAAGGTTGTGCACATGTTGTCGACGGTGTTTCTTAGGTTTTACCAGCGATTCAGGGCTTTTCGACATAGTAGAGGGTACGTAGAGAGCTAGCCGATAACTTTGTGATCGCTTACCCGATTTTTCCGTTTCTTTCTCCTTAGATTACTTCAGAGGCACCGGCTCGCTATCGCTAATGCCGGCACCGCAGCACTTTTGTGTCGAGCTTGGAGCGTTCCTACCACCGCACATTGCGCAAACAGCGACCAGGTAAGCGACCGAAAAGGACGAATTCCGATATAACAGAACAAGTGTCGGTCTGCATTTATAGGCATAACACGAGCCCGAGACCACAGGACGCAAAAACGACACGCACACAGTCTTCAACACAGCTGTGTTAGAGACTGCGCCCAAATTCCTTTTTACCACATTCAAGTGCAGAGCAAGGGGGCTATGTTCTACAAATGTTTCGTTTCTCCTAGAAAGAAACGGAAGTGACGTAAGTGACGATATCGCGTCTGATTGGTTAGAGGCTCATATGACGAAAGTTCCTTCTTTCGTCATTTGAGCCTCTGGACAATCAGACGCAATATCGTCACTTCCGTTTCTTTTTAGGAGAACTAAACATTTGTCGAACATAGCCCCCCAGCTACTATATGGTACATCAGGTGCAAGCCAGGGACCGAAAATTCCTTTTTGGCATAACTTGGCAAAAGGCTAGAGCTCACATGCGGTGAGCAAGTCGTCCAGCTGCTTCTTGCGCAGGAGTTACGGTCACGTCAGAAGCGACGCCAAGCTCCGATTGGCTTTGATTGATAGTGGGTAGACTTTGAGACCTTGGAGTGTTCGTGTCATTTTTTACCTGCAGTCTCGGGGTTTTTTGTCATGTGTAGTTTACCTCAATGATAGATGCCTCGAGGTCTACCCACTATATTTTTCAATCGGCCAATAAAAGCTCGGCGTTCTGTCGTCATTGCAACCCCTGTGCAAGCAGACAAACTTGCGCTCCGCAATGGAGCAAAGTATGCAACAGGCCCTCCACAGGAATGTGCAACAATATGTAATATAGTGTCACGTGCCTCGTTCCGACGTACTCCCGACTGACTTGCTGGGGCCGCGGGTTGCGCCTTTGCAAAATAAGTCCTAGCGAAACGGTGCAACGCGTACTCCAGGTTCAAGACCTGGATCCGGCAACGTTGTCCCACGAGTTCCTCATCAAGCAGGCTAGCATCGCTGCCGTCGAAGCAACGTCTAGGATCTTGATGCAGCTGACGGCTGCTGTCTTGGACGCACACGAAGCATACTGCAAGGTAAGGATTTCAATTTCGGAGCTTGTCCAACCAGGAGTTTGTCTCGTCATAAATTAGGGCAGTGTCCTAGATGCAACGATACAAATGTGCACGTATGAACGGGGGAAATGTAGACGAGCACATTGTTCTCCACGAGTAAGACAAAAACAAAGAAGCATCTTGTTCGCACTGTGTTGCATCGTGTACCACTACAGTTAGGGTGTCTCGCCACGACGAGCCAAATTTAGATCCGTCTTGCGAGGAAGCGGAGAGACTTTAATGAGATTCCTCGAACGAAACGCAAGTGCAATGTCGGCATACGCTGGAACAGGTGGAGCGGTGGCCTCAACCCCGCTTTCCTGGCTTTTGCAGAGCCTGAACCGGATGTGCTCGTTGATGAAGACCTTCGAGACCGAGCTGGGACGGTGTGTGGGCAGCGACGAGATGTGGCTCGAGCTCATCGCCATGAGAGAGGAGGCCAACCGTCTCAAGGCTGACCTCACCGTGAGTTGCGCCGTCGTGATGCCACAGCTGGGAGTCAGGGAATGAACGTTTACGTTCCGTTTGTGCTCGGCACCCTTAGAAAGTCTGCCACCAGTTCGAAAACTTTCTAGAGGTGTGGGAATGTCGCAATTTTGACCGCAAATCGAATATGAAAATAAGATTCAATATTTTTTTATATTTACATTTAATGTGAATTGAATGGATACTTTAATAAACCACGACTGGAATTCTTTTCTAGAAAACATGGCGAACAAGAAGGAACGTTATATAACTGGGCAAGCAAAGTGGCGACAACCTTATTTCTTTGAATCTCAATGTTATTCTTTGTGGCATTGTCCTTTAATAAGCCCTTTTCTTTCGGCCAGGGGGTGCTGTAGCATCCCCGAGACGCGACCACAAGAGGTGCCTCCGCTAGCGTCCGCGAGACGCGACCATTTAATGCCGACGCGAAGCGCCGTCTCATCATGCACGATCTACGGGCGTAAACTAGTGTCCCTCGGCGTCTGTCCACGGGCACTAACAGAGCGTATGAAAGGGTACAACGCAAAAGGAAGAAGCGACCTAAACATATTCAGTTTTGCTCGCAAGGGGCATTGCTCAAAAAGTGAGAGCTACGGGTCTATTAAAAGTCAAACTGTAATCATAACCAAAGAATGCTGACCTATAATAGTGAACAATATAACCGAGCCTACTGAACCAACCAAGATGCTCAGACACGTCAGCTGTTTCCCCTAGCACACCAGTGAAAAGTGGCAAAGCTTGACGCGATCGAAATCGTGGAATTCTAAAGAACCTCATTCGTGCTTCACGAATATTTTTAAAATATGCACCAGGAGCAGCGCAACCACACAGTTGGAAGGTATTTTTATTCATTTTTTCGTCGCCTGCCCGACGATGACTGCTTATTCGTTGCACTATATTTTCAGTGTCATCACCAATTTTTGGGAAGCAGTAAATTTTTGTAGTGGTACTACGCTTTTCTTCTCAAGTACTCTAAACATGCGAAAATCCGCGTTGCAGAACCTGGAGTCCCGGATGCAGAGCGTCTCCAACCTGGTCGAAGCCATGGCGCAGACGGCATTTGTCAATGGCGCCGAGTACGCGGGCATCAGTGTCAACGAGCGCCTCCTCTCGGCACAGCGCGAGATGAGGAGCGCCGCCAAACGCACCGCCAGCCTCGAGGCGGTGCTCAACGAGGCCCAGAAGACCAGCATCATCTCCGCCCTAGACAACGAGGACTGCGACGACCTCGGCGACAAAAAAAAGCCATAGTGACAATCCTCGTCCTACTGGTATTCGCAACGGGAAGTGAAGACGGCTGGCTACAGAGATTACCAGCTGCAGTGATCACGGATATCGCATGGTCCTTAGGTAAACTACTTACTGGCCTGGAATCTTTGGTGGTATCTGCCTTAGTCAATTTTGTCACTACTAGCTGCACTGATCCATGCAAGGGTAATTCCGAAATAATACGACACCTAGGTCTCGAGTATAGATGCCGTTCCTAATTGTTAATCTTTTCCAAGGGTCAGTGGGGTTTTATGAAAGGGCAGACACATCCAGCGACTTTCACCGTGGAGACTTCTCTGAACCCACGTCTGTTCGTTAGACACTCCGAGTGATCCGATTGGTTGACTCCTAACGTCGGCAGCGTGCCTCTGGTGCTTCAACTCGTCCTAGGGAAATCCTTCCCTTAGCACGAAGCAGACTCTGGATCAGGTAACCTAAGGACTGTGGCTACAGTACTGAGCTCTTTTGGACAGAGATGAAGCTCGGGCATTATCCTGCCTATGATATAGAACCTGCAACGTTTTTGTCGGGCTGTCTTTGGCCCGCCACGATAGTTGGGATAAGAGAGTGCACGCGACGTCCGCTATCTTGTTGACGGAAGAGAGCCTGCGATGGTGTCTCTGTTATCCTGTCAGTCATGATAACAAGGAAGTGGAGAACCCAGTGGCATCCACCATCTTGTTGGTGTAGGACAGCCGGAATCACTCGCTTCCTCATCCTGTCTTCTGTAAACGAGAATGAGGACTATCCAGGACAAGCAAACAAGTGCCTCAAAGTTATCCTGGGCACCCAAGGGCGATTCCCAAGGACAATAAAAAGCCGCTTCAACACTTGGTATCATCCTGCTTTCAGTTGGTATAAATGTGCGCGATATCTGTTGTCCGGTCTCTCGTTGAAAATGGCAAAACTCGCAAGCAAACATTCTCCTGGCTTTGTCCTGTGTCTGCCAGCAGGGACAATGTAAAGGCTGGTTCACACACTTGCATTGGTTTGCGAGTGTCTTGAAACACCAAGATTTTTTATGACGAGGAAGCACACTGGCGCCATCTATCCGGTAGCCGTGGAACACTTGGCATTCCCATATATTTCTAGTCTTGTGCGAATAGTGGATTTTGAGTTTGAAGCGAATAGTGGTTTTGGCCGAATATTTTTGATTAGAATATTGAATACTGTAAACGACTAAAATTTTGCGAATCGCCTACAATTCACGAAAAATACGTCCCGCGAAAAATTCGGGCATTATGTGAACGCTACGGTAGCTACACTAGATTCGCGAAAATTTCAACCCGCGAATAATTTCAAATTTTCAGCTTTGGCCCGAGTCGCGAAAATTTGAGCCCGCGAAAATTAAGTCGTTTACAGTAGTTTTTCTACGCCTTTCACTACCAAAGCATAATGCTTAGACGAAAACCCAGCTACACTTGTGAAGGTTGTTCCACTTGTTCGTTTATAAGCTAAGTTTAAGGGGAGACACTGCCCAGAAAAAAAAAATTCTGCAAAAAAAGTTGATTTTGAAAAATGACATATTTACATCCACCAACATCTAGAGAGTATTCCCAAAAAGTTTAATTAATTTTCATTGCATAGTTAATTTTTTATAAATTATTTTCTGTCCACCAAAGCTAAAGAAAAGGTAGGGTTTGGAGCACTTTGAATGCATTTTTATCTGTACCACTTTTTGGTATAATTTCCATTTTAGTCAATCTATCGTTTGATAATGGCAAAACAGGAAAGGCACGTTCTTCACTTTTCCTGACTGAAATTTAATAAGGAATGCGGCTATGGACCTTTTTTGTCACTTTACGGATGTCTTTTATAAAAAATGTTGACATTTTGTCGAAGACACAGAAGACCAAAAAGTTGACCAATTTTGCAGAAGAGAAAATTTGTAGAAATAAATTACTTTCTAGAAAAAACGTTCCATAGCCGCACCCTCTAGGCATTCTGCTACATATCTAGCAAATAAAAATCTTGATTATTGTGATAGTTTTCTGACGATAGATTAACTAAACAATGTAGACGTGTTGCTGATAGAACCTACTCTGATTTCCTTGTCATTTGACCGACAGACCTGAAATTTTGTTATACACGCTCTAGCATGACCACCAGCCTACCTTGTAAATTTCATTAATTTTAAGACAAGGGTTCAAAAGTTGACCCCCCTAGGGTGTGTGTCCCCTTAATCTATCTATATTTATGAACTGTGACCTCAGGTCTGGTGTCTTGGGATGGCAAGTAAACGTTGGATTGGACATAAAATGAATCCTGTAGAGATGGCCACCTATACCCAATGGAGTAAATTTACAAATCTTGCTATATAAAATATTCTTTCTTTAATCTCGAGTTAAAAAAGAATGAATCGTGCATGATGAACGCAGGTTGTAAGGACATCTCTGCCTAACATACTCTTGCGTAATAGTTTAATTCTGAAACTTTTACTACAATGTAGATATCCATATTCACAAAGTTTTCACTTATTTTCAAATATAGTCGGCACAGCTGCACCATCCCGCTTTGAATGTAAGCTTAACTTCCAAGCACGCAATTACGATATTCATACCTTTCCAAGTGTTTATCGCGGCGGGTTACCCTGTTGAGTGCGCTTCTTACCAAGCACTGGTGTGCTGCGGAGAAGCAACACCCGCGGAGCTCGCTTCCGCGGGCATTGTTTCTCCGCAGCGCACCGGTGCTTGGTAAGAAGCGCACTAAACAGGGCTAACCCACCGCAATCAACATTTCGGAAAACGCGAGTAGTGCAGTTCTTCCCGAAGCGAATATGGAATAGTGTATTATTCGGAACTACTATTTGAAATTTCGAATATTTGCACCACCCAAACCCTAGCCATTAACAGCTTCGCTGTAAAATATATTTTTAGCGAATGTTTACGCACCAATGTTTTAGTTCTGATCGTCAAATGTGCTCGCACTGTTACGCCGCGATTCGGCGAAGCAAATTAACTACGCGGGAGCCCGGAAACATTGCGGCTTTCGGTCATTACTTTGCAGTAATGATTGCAAGCCACTGTGTCGCTGGATTTTATGGCCATATCCCAATTCACTTCGGGGTTTTCGAAGCTCTCGTCTACATCCGAGCCTCAACTGGACTGGCGAACTGGAATGACGTATCTTTATGCGCCTCGCCTCGATGAGTGTAATGTCAAAGTGTTTGTGCGAGGTGGTTCGATACTCCGTCGGCGTCACGTTGAGTTGTCGACCTTGATGCCTGTGAGCAGGTAGCCTCCCCCGCCACTCATGTTGATGGACGGGTGAGTGCGATCGGGCAGCACCTGGGGTGGAGAGTAGCGCGGCTCAATAAGGTTGCTCGCATTAACGTAAAGGCAAACGGGCAATAGTCCAATCTTTCGTTGTTACAGTTGCGGAGAGGATGAAAATGGCAGCTGCCTCTGGCGCGAGATCCCTACCTTCAATAACATTTTAGTGGCTCACGTGGGCACATGCTCTCCAAGCACAGTGGCAGAAATAGGCACGCTGTTCTCACCCTGTAGGCAACTATGCTAAATGTGAACTAAATAAGAAAAGCTGCCTCTTTTGCCCACATTGTGCGAAGAAGTAAAAGCAAAGCCGTTCGTCGCCGTGTACGCGTGTCCACCCCGTGCCAGTCGTAGCTCGAGATACTCGCGTCGTCGCCTACGCACCTCCGCTTTGCGCGTTCGTACCTTGGGATTCTCGTGTCGCCGTCTATGTGCGACATGGGCAAAGAGCGGAGAGGGGGACAGATGCGGCGAAAGGAGGCGAAGTTCAGCGGGGAATGTGAGGGGAAGGCGACGAGTTTTGCCAGAACATAGTGAGTGGTGGAAGTCTCTAAAGCCTTCCTACATTACGCGTAGCAAATGTATACTGCCAAAGCGGAATTTCGTATAATGCAAGTAATGTTTAAAACGCCTGTTTAGATGTTATTGTTAGCAGACGACGGGGGAAGGTGCTCCGCTGACGCTTCCTCGTCGTTGCGTCGTTACTGGCGAGTCGTCGGGGCTTTCCTCTCTTTCCTCTTTGCAGGCAATGGGAATACCCAACATCTCTCTCCTCGCGCCATGCAAGGAGAGAAGGGCTTTTCCACCTCTGCTGCGACGACAGACAACAAATGCTAACACTGAAATCCTTGCAAAGTGTCACCCGTAAAGTAAAATGTTTTGCAGTAGCCACAGTTAGAACGTCGTTTGGAGGTAGTTGAAGTGAAAGAATTTTTACTAGTAGCCAAAATTAAAATAAAATATTTCGTAGTAGCTGAAACGAAAATGTTTTGGTGTAGTCGAGGCAAAATATTTTTGTGATAGCAAAAGCAAAAAGTGTGGTGGTAGTTGCAGCGAGAAATTTGTTTGGTGGTAGCCAAAGAGAAAAACAACGAGTGATAACCAAATTAAAAAAAAAGATATTTCCAGGTAGCAAAAGGATAAAATGTTTGGTGGTAGCCAAAGGCAAGAAAAGATTGTTCAATAATAGCCAAAGTGAAAATAGAAAAAAAAAAAAAAAATCTAGCTGAAAAATGTATAGTAGCATACCATACATTTTGTGGTAGCCAAAAAAAAAAAAAGTTGCTTGGTGGCAGCCAAAACAAAATAAAATGTTTGGCAGCAGCCACAGTGTAAAACCTATTTCACGGTGCCCAAAATTAAAACAAACATGCACTAGCAACCATAGGCATCCGCAAGGGATCGGTGGCCGAGTGGTCTAGCACACACCAGCTCGGAGCACGTGGAGCGAAAGCTTGTGCTGCAGAACCCAGGCATCCTGGGTTCAATCCCCACCCCTGCTTGTTTTGATTTGGATGAGCATCGTACCGGCGTGTGGTCGTGTATCACTACTGCGTGATGCACGTTGAAGACCCCAGGCTAGCGGTTGTACCGCACTGGCTAAATTTCTCATCTACAGCTGGGAGACTCGTCGCCCGTTGAGGCAGACCAAGTTCTAGGCTGTATAAACATACACACAACCCAATTTTAGGCGTCCGCAGAACTTTTTACAGCGGAGCTGTCAAGGGCTAGTTTCCCCAGTTTCATGTCTGTGGACAAATAAATCTTGACACAACCCTCTGGACAGCTACCGCCATCTAAGAGCGATGGCAGCAACCCGACGACCGGCTGGCCAGTTGTCTGGTTGCTGCCGTCACTCATAGAGGGCGGCACATTGTACAGCTCTGCTGCTCTTCCTTCTTCTCCAGAATGGAAAGGCTGAAAGTTTTTTCAAGGGGGAGGGGGGTGCAATTTTTTTTAGATGGGAGCAACCCTGGAATTACAGGGCAAAAACATTGCTCAGGCACAATGTTTTAGTAGGATTGGAATCCACTGGTCGTACTGTTCTGCTTTTATCGACGGAAATCAACGTCAGACTGCAACTTTGACGGTTTTCTGAACACGATGGCTCTGAGCTTCCGCCGTCCCTGTTACATGCACCATTGAGCTTGGCTCAATGACGGCATACGACCACAAATATCTGATATTCCTGGTCGTACGCCGTCACGAGCACGTATCGTAAAGCGGCAGTTACACCGCTCGTACCTCATACAAAATACCCAGTATTCGCCACAGATGAGAAGACACAAGTACCTGCGGCCAAGCCTCAAGCATGCTCAAAGTGTGTTTGCCTCACACATGCCTCAAACATGTCTGCAGGGAGTTTTTGCACGACCAACGTGACAGGACTGTTGCACGAGGAAGACACATGCCTCAGACTGTCTTTTGCATTGCTGCGACTGCGGCCTATGGCCCTGAAACATCTTGTCGTCGATTCCACCAAGGGGGGGACACCCCCCTTGGTGGAATCGACACATAGATTCCCCTTGGGGGAATCTATGTGTTGGATGCCTTTCGCGTGTTGGATGCCTTTCGCAAAACGTGTTGGATGCCTTTCGCCGTGCTCTAGCTGCGCATGCACGGTCGAGGCTCGCGAGACGCCGAAGCGGCGTCGAAGGTAGCAAACGTGCAACATGGGGCGGGACAACTAAAGTCCCTCCCTGCTATTCTCATTCTGTCGGCGACTATGGGTGGTGGCGGCCCGCGCCGCCCAGCCGAAGACGGGCGCTCCCACCTGGTGCGCCCTGAGCCAGCTCTCGGACAGCTTGAGGAAGACGGCGTTGCCGGCGCTCTTCAGGCGGCCGTAGAGGTCCACCAGGGGCTCCTGGTAGGTGCAGAACACCGCAAAGGGCCGCGAGGGCGCCAGGAACTCGAGCAGAGTGAGCACCACCGGCGTCGGGTGCTGCTTGCCGGCCACCAGCAGCCTGCGGCGGGAGGACAGGACTTGGACATCGAGGACAGCACTCGGACATCGTCGACGCCCCGAAGAACGGCTAGTTTTTAACTCTTTTGTGTCCGAGTCCGGGATGAGGTCTCGATAAACGTACAGCCGTGGAGTTGGCAACAGCTCTCGGAGCGGGGACTTTCCTCGGTGCATGATCGGCGGCAGCAAATACGATATAGCTTCGCCAATACTGGAAACTCCTTCGAAAACCTACGGGAGCGGCGGCGAACGTGACAGTGGCGCCTCTAGCGGACTCGGAGTCTACGAAAGCAGACGACGCGATAGAAAAGTATAGGCTCCGCGAAGTCCTCGAGCTTTGCGTTCCCCGTTTCGTCACCCCAACAGCTGAAAAATTTCATTGAGGTCAGCCCGCTTGCAAAGCGGAATCCACTGATCGCAACTGCAACGACAAACAAATAACAACGTGCGAATAAACAAAGATAGAGCAGTTTATTTAGAGGTCTGAAACACCACTCAGGGGGATCACACGCATTTGAAGCGCATCTGGGAAGCGGAAAAAAGGTGTTTAGCTACTCGAACTACGTCGTAAGAGGTTATTGTCGATCCGTTACAAACTGCGTTGTCACAATTTCTTACCTGAATAGGTGATTAATAAAACGTGCGCAAACAACATGTTAAAATTACTAGAGCAAGCGCACCAGCCTCTGCAGCATTTGAAACCCATTTACAACGAACCTACGTACAGCGAATTATTGTCGATATCGAACTTACGGAAAGTTTAAATAAAAATTCATGTAAAAGGTACTTTTTATAACGAACAACATATTGGCTATATCGAACTTTTCCCCCCGGGAAGGCTTCCAAAAACGCCCCAAACAGTCGTCTTCAAGCCTGTCCCTTCTCCCCCAAAAAGTGGGAAAGAAAGATAATTCCAAAAGCTCAAGTTGCCAGCCAAATTTTTTGAGTACCTTTTTGATGACTCCCCCGTTTCCAAGGTCGACTCCGTGAAATATCTGGGAGTAACGCTCACTCCTGGCCTTAGCTGGAGCTTGCATGTAGATAATATATGCTCAGCTGCCTTCCGAAAACTTTGTTTCATTAGAAGAAAACTAAAGCTGGCACCAACATCCACTAGACTAACCACCTATAAGACCCTAATAAGGCCAATGTTAGAGTACGCCACTGTAGTATGTGATCCTTATACCAAAGCTGATTCTTCTAAAATTGAACGTACACAAAACCAGAGTCTACGATTCGTGTACGGCAGGTACAAAAGAACGGATTCTATCACTGATATGTTGTCATTCTCAAACATAGAACCTTCGTGCGCCTGACGTAGGATAGCTAGGCTAAAACGTTTGTACTGTATTGCGAAAAGGCAAACCGGTATTGATCCTACCATGTATTTGCTCCCTCCCTTCAAGTACTCCAGTAGAATAAACAACTCGCACCACATTCGACCCTTTAGATCGTCATCCAATGTGTTCAAGTTTTCTTTCTTTTACAGAACTGTAGATGAATAGAATCTTTTACCTGACGAGATTGTTGCATGTACGACCGTAGAACAATTTGTTGATGCATGTTCTTCGCATTTCTAACGCGCTCGCATGGTTTTTTGTTATATTTCAGTAATGTTGTAGTCATTATTTTAATATACAACGTGTCACTAGCGTTCTTATCTTATTTTTTATGTGCTCTGTTGCGCCTATTGCAAGACGCTACCAGTGGCCCCATTGTTGTGTTATCTATACGCCGTTTGAACTTGTGTACTTTGTTTCTTTTTTTTTTTTTGTGACCTCCAGAGTAACATATTTGTTGGTTTACTCTGTTTAGTTATGTTTTTTTTTTCTTGTTGTCCCACCCTGCTTCGGCCTGAAATGGCCTGCAGTATGAATAAATAAAATAAATAAATTGAGCGAAGAGAAGCGATTCAGAAGGGGAGAATGCTAAAAAATACCCTCTGCACGCACGCACAGAAAAAAAACTTTTAATCCCAAAACGGTTGCCCACGAAGAGAAGCGATTCAAAACGGGAGATAAGCTATAAGAACAAAATGCACGCATGCAAAAAAAAGAAGAAGAAAAAAAGCTTTTTAGCGCGTTGTTACAAGGCGGAAGCGAAGAGATGAGAAAGAAAGAGAAGCTCGCGCCTTACGAACGTATCGTGGAAGTTCGTTGTAAATGGTTTTTGCTATATCGAACTGATCGTAACGTTTCCTTTCATTCGTTATAAACGGGTTTGACTGTACAGAAACAAAAAAGTAACTAGGAAAATGGCTGTGCAAACACTTTCCCAACTTTGCAGAAAAGATGGGGTCCTGATCCCAGACGACAATAAAAAGAAATGCGGAACAGTCGCGAACAACGGCGAATAGAACAAAGAAGTTAGTAGACGATACAAAGATACAGATCACCCAGCAAAGACCTCCTTTAACGACGACAAACGCACGGAGCGTCGGTAGGAGCATTGAAAATTAGCAGGTAGTGCTCGCCGTTGGTGTTGAGTCCACAACAAACAAAGCAGAAGCAACAGAATGAAACTATTAAAAAAAAGAGCTTCACTATTTGTTTTTCAGTTGCACGTTACACGTTTGTTTATTTGCTTTCGCGGCATTGGAAGGAACTAAAAATACACCATCTTCCCGAGGGGAACCATGGGGTGATGCGGAGCATCGTGTTGGTTCCGAGGAAAGAGTCAGTTGCGTGCTGACGTCGAGAGATGGCGCCACCGACTGCCCTAGCGTTACCCCCTACGCGAGCCTTCGTCGCGGCTCGCGGCAGAGAAAGTTGGAACGCTCGCCGCTCGCCGTTTATTTTATTTTTTTCACACTTGAAGGAGAGGAGACAAGAGGAGGAGAGTTGCGCGTGCGCGCGCGGTGTGAGGAGAAGCCAACGCACGCGCAGTGCACGCAGCTGGTAGAGAGAGAGAGCGGAGAGAGTAACGCGCAGCTGTTGGAGAGAGGGAAGGAGGAGAGTTGCGCGTGCGTAGTTCGAGTGCCGACTACATCGCGGACGCGGGACATAGACCCGAGCAAGAGATGCTCCGCATCTAAAACAAAACAGAGGAAAGGAATAACATAGTCCAGCTCATACTGCCCGGTAAATAAGAGTCGCACGCTGCAATCTGCTTCGTGCCTTTGACCCAGTGACTTTGACAGGTTGTTTGTTTGCTCACTTGGCGCAGCAGTTCAAAAGTACATTCCAGTACTCGTTGACGTACATGTCCAGGCAATCCTTGCACACCGTGCCTTTGTTTTGAGTGTCGATCAGCGGCCTCAAGTGCGTTTTGACCTGAACTCTTGGTTTGTGAAATATTCGTATGTTGAGGCGTCAGTGGCGATTTTGAAGCCAGACTTGGATAGCTCTTCCAGTTTAATCCGAAGCGGAAGAAGGATTTTACACCACACCACAAAAACTTGTTTTTGCAGTGGTAAACAGCACATGGCACACCTGCCATCTCCAAGTATGCGCTGGTGTATGCCCGAAGGCAGCCTGTTGATCAACCAACGATGACCCATAGCAGACGTGACCGCGTACTCAAACACAATCCGAATAGAAATGTATAATGAGCTTACACTTTTTAATATATGTGTTAAGTATCAAGAAGTACATATGAAGATTTTGGATCAGAAACTCAATCGAAGGCTAACATAAGAAGTTATCACAGACAACAGGGAAACAAAAAAAAAAAAAAAAAACACAAAAAAACAATAACAACAAAGTTGCAGACGGCCCTCCAGATATTCGGGGATAGCGAAGCAGACGAACCGGTGGTAGTAAGCGACGAAGCGAAGGAAAGAAATTAAAACCTAAGTCAAACAAGGCAAAGCAAAATACGCGATGGTTCGAACGTCAAGTAAACACAAGAAAGAAAAAAGCAAACAAAAAACATAAATGCAGAAGGAAGAAAGACCGCGGCGGCATAGCGTCGCCTCAAACATAAAAAAAAAGTAGAGTTTGGAAATGGAAAGAGGTGCACAACCGTCCAACGCGTGCTTTTTTTTTAACTTTTCTTTTATTAGTTTGAGTAATAGCGTCAGATGTGCATGTGTACAATCGACTTCCTCCAAAGCATACTGACATCGCAGTTACGTACGTGGTTCGAAATTGCCTTTTGCTTCTTCATCCGGAGACGATCGGGATGAGCCAGCTCGCCTATTCGACGAAACTTTTTTAAGCAATACATTCATGAGAAATTGGAATTGCAACGACAAAACGAATTGATCGATATGAACAGTAAAGTTGAAACGTAGCTATGTTCTAATTTTTTTTTACATTGCCCTTTTTCAAGAAACAGGGCGAAGGTGCATTCGTGTTTTGCCTGGCTTACGTAAGCTCTCACAGAGTGTTCTCTTCAGGAGAGCCCGAAAATTGCACCCTCCCAGCTGTAACAACTTTCCCACGCGAAGAAAATGTCCTTGACTCATGAGGGGGCACCTATTTTTTAACATTCAAAGAAGCGAAAACCCGAGACAATTGTTTTTCATTGGTCACCTCGCACGCAGATAGGCAAAACCAATGCGTTGTGTTCTCTTCAGGAGAGCCCGAGAATTGCACCCTCCCAGCTGTAACATCTTTCCCACGCGAAGAAAATGTCCTTGACTCATGAGGGGGCACCTATTGTTTAACATTCAAAGCAGCGAACACCCGAGACAATTTTTTTTCATTGGTCACCTCGCACGCAGATAGGCAAAACCAATGCGTTGTGTTCTCTTCAGGAGAGCCCGAAAATTGCACCCTCTCAGCTGTAACATCTTTCCCACGCGAAGAAAATGTCCTTGACTCATGAGGGGGCACCTATTTTTTAACATTCAAAGCAGCGAACACCCGAGACAATTGTTTTTCATTGGTCACCTCGCACGCAGATAGGCAAAACCAATGCGTTGTGTTCTCTTCGGGAGAGCCCGAAAATTGCACCCTCCCAGCTGTAACATCTTTCCCACGCGAAGAAAATGTCCTTGACTCATGAGGGGGCACCTATTTTTTAACATTCAAAGCAGCGAACACCCGAGACAATTGTTTTTCATTGGTCACCTCGCACGCAGATAGGCAAAACCAATGCGTTGTGTTCTCTTCAGGAGAGCCCGAAAATTGCACCCTACCAGCTGTAACATCTTTCCCACGCGAAGAAAATGTCCTTGACTCATGAGGGGGCACCTATTTTTTAACATTCAAAGCAGCGAACACCCGAGACAATTGTTTTTCATGGTCACCTCGCACGCAGATAGGCAAAACAATGCGTTGTGTTCTCTTCAGGAGAGCCCGAAAATTGCACCCTACCAGCTGTAACATCTTTCCCACGCGAAAAATGCGTCAGCAAAGAGAGGGCCTTTCTCTCCGTTTTACTTTGTCACGGACGTCCTCCAACTGTAAGGTCCGCGGCCGCGTCATTTGGGTAGGATGAGTGTTTGCAGATCGCGGAGTCCGCGTTGTGGTATTTGAAGGGGTGGGCGATGACTCGGTGTTTTTTTAGAAATCTATATTGGCCCAAAAATTGGGGTGGGCGATGACTCGGGGATGGGCGATGACTCGGGATATTACGGTATGAAGATTTTGGATCAGAAACTCAATCGAAGGCTAACATAAGAAGTTATCACAGACGACAGTGAAACAAAAAAACAAACAAAAAAAAACAATAACAACAAAGTTGCAGACGGCCCTCCAGATGTTCGGGCATAGCGAAGCAGACGAACCGGTGGTAGTAAGCGACGAAGCGAAGGAAGGAAAGTAAAACATAAGTCAAACAAGGCAAAGCAAAATATGCGATGGTTCGAACGTCAAGCAAACACAAGAAAGAAAAAAGCAAACAAAAAACATAAACGCAGGAGGAAGAAAGACCGCAGCGGCGTAGCGTCGCCTCAAACATAAAAAGAAAGTAGAGTTTGGAAATGGAAGGAGGTGCACAACCGTCCAATGCTTTTATTAGTTTGAGTAATAGCGTCGGATTTGCATGTGTACAATCGACTTCTTCCAAAGCATACTGACATCGCTTTTGCTTCTTCATCCGGAGACGATCGGGATGAGCCAGCTCCTCGCCAGGGGCGCTACAATCACTTTTCGCCCGCGATCCGCGGGAGTTGCCAATATTGGCTTACATGGTATTTGGCGGCAGTGAGGCAGACTATGTGTACTTTGAAAGCTCTCGCTCGTGGGCTTTGTGCACCACCAAAGCACTGTAAGAATGACAACGGCGGGCACGGCAATGCGAGGAGGGAGGGGCGAGGGACGCGGCTGCAAATCGAGTGCGCCGGGCCTGGCAGCAATAGGAGGCCAGTTGCCATTGCATGGTGGCCGACCGGCAGTTGAAACGCCAGTTTAAGGACAATCTGTTCAATGCGGTTCAAAATGGGTGCGAAAGACTCTGCCTTCGGATGGACGTGTTCAAAAACGTTCCAGCTACGCATTTAAAATACCCCTGGAAAGTGCCAAAAAAAAAACAAGGCCAATAATTTTCTAGCGAAATACTAGAACAAAGTAATCAAAATTTTTTGATCTCGAGGAACCCTGCCTCGAATGGCAGCCAAGGAACCCTTCCTGGTCTCGACAATGCGGCAACGAAGCGGTGTAAAAGCCTGCAGAACTTTCGTGCAATCGTAGCGACAACCAGTGGTGTCCTCGTCGGAAGACGCGGTACGATACTCGGTATGTGGACAATTGCACACTGATTTACCGACCCAAAAACATACTATTCCATCTTTCACGATTTTGTAAAATAAAGGATCGCTGGGGTAGTTGGTTAATTGACATGATGAAAGGAAGCGCAAAATGATGGGACAAATTTGGAGAAACACATGCACAAGACAGGCGTGACATAGCACCTGTCCCGTGTGTGTCTTTCTCCGACTTTGTCCCATCCTTTCGCTCTTCCTTTTATTATGTCAATTCAGGATTTTGCACGGCGTAACCGAAGTACTGGCACAAACCTTTTTTATAATTTTTATGATTTGCTACTCAAGGCTGCCCCTCCAAGTACTCCTGGTTACCCAACAAAGGTACCGCTAGGGAGGCTTTTGAGGAAACGGTTAGGTTCATGAGGGTTCCTATCTAGAGCCCATCATTCCGACCACGTTCGGGCAGCCATTGCTTTGCCGCCCTACATGAGAAGACGGCTGCAATCAAAGCTGAATATGCTATCGAAAGGTGTCTGCCAATTGGCTGGCTACGTACCCGTCGAGGGCCTTTGTCTTGAGCAGATCTGCTGCCTTCTGCTGCTCCTCCAATCGTCGTGCTCTCCTCCGTGTCCTCTCGTCCTCCTGAAGGAGAAACAAGGTACCACAGTTTTGAGCCAATCGAAGCACGTCTATAGGATGCAACAAACGGCGCGCTTTGGTTTCTGTCACTTTGTACAGCCGTGCACTGGCTATGGTAGCTTTTACAACCGAGCACTATTACCTAGCATCTCGAAACTGACACGTCAGCCCCAATTTACCAATCACGCTCGAACAGTTGCGTGCTTGTCCGTCTATTGATAGGCAATTGAGTAGGACAAAGCGTGCTCAAAATGGCACAGCTAACTGGGACGAGAGAGGAACTCTCCTCTTTCCCGACACTCTGTCAGAGCTCTCCTCTTTCCCGACACATGATCTTCTCACCGTTTCAAAGCATGTCACTCCGACTAGCCCAAGCTTTAGTCTAAAAAGATATTAAGCTGCGGACATTTTTTTTTGACAGCTGGGTTCTCACAGGCCACGTTTCTGTGAAAACCCGGGCACGCATGAGCACCTCGTCAGAGACGGTTTGCAAGATGTTTATGGCGAATTCAGGTGGTCAATCGTCGCCAACTTAATTTGCCGGAAAACCGACAATAGTGTTCGCGTGGTCAGTTTCTGGCCGGCGCACACTGTTCGGGTAATGGTTCTCTGGCAAGCACCGGCAACTTATCGGCGCTTTTTCCGCCCGAGCTCCAAACGGCTGGGCGAGTAGGCACCGGACTGTATCCGGTGTCGTCACTTCCGAAATCGGAGAGAAGGTCAGTGAGAAAAAACTGAACGAAGGAACGAAACTGATCTGAAGTCACTTCAGCAGCCACTACTCGAGTCAATCCAAATCGTTGGGACATGGGTGATGGCGGTGACAGCTTCTCGCTAGCGGTGTCGTGCGGGCAACAGGCGAAGTAAACCGCCAGTGTCTGCCGCTTCGTGTTCGGGTGCTGAGGGTCACGTGGTGTGCCGCCGGCATGTTTCTGGTTGCCGGTTCCGCCGGCTCGGTCTCGCCGGCAATTGACCACACGAATTTGCCCTTAGAGTGGAACATCTCAAACAGGTTTTAAAAAGCGCATTACTTTCAGTCGGAGAACGTGAACAGCATGAGACGAGTGAGAGCATCGCACGAATAAAAGGCCTAAAACGTAACGCTCACCTTCCACTCTTTGCCGGACGGCTGTCCGTCGCTCGGAGTGTTGTTATTGCTTCCCGCCACCGTCGTCTCGGCCTGATCTGCTGCCGCCGCCATCGAAGAGTCTCCATCCCCGTCTTCCGCCGTGGAAGACTCTCGAAGCAGGTCGAGGGCTCGCTGAAAGGGCAGCTCCAGAACGGTCGAGTGCACAAAGTTTTCGTCCAGGTTGAGAGCATTCACTGCCTGTCGATACGAACTGCGAGGAGACGGTCGTGGACAGTACGGGTCAGAACCCGCTGTAGTAGGATCGAGATTGAAGGAATGTGTTGGTGAAAATGGCGGTTGGCTTAAAGGCCCACGCACACTTTGCGCCTTCCACTTTTTGTAGCTTCCTCCTTTCAGCTTGCTTTCCCAACCAGCGTTGCAGAGTTGCCACTCCGGAGTTGGAATCGTTCCGGAACCATTCCTCACTTCCGCGACCCTGAATAGAATGGTAATGGAATGGCCTCAAGATGCATTTTGCCTGGGATGGAGTGGGAATGGAATGGGCTCGGTTCTTATGCGAGGTGCGTCGACCTTCAGCTAGGGGTCTACGGGCTGCTGGCGCACTGTTAGCGCATGGTCAAAGTGGCTCTTGAACAGCATCACTGCGCCGAAAGTGACTGACATTTTGAGTATCTCAATGGCTCATGCTCCATCGAGGTTAATGCGGCACACTAAGCAACCAAAACTGAATAGTTGTAGATGGACAACAAGGTGTCGTCCTTGGTGCCGCGAGACGCGACAAAGTGTCTGCTGTAACCACGCATAATTAGCACGTAGCTTTTAACCCGGGAGGTCTTCCAGCGTTGGCGTGGAAAACAAACGAAGAATTGGATTGAATATGGTAAGAAATTGCAAGAATCGTTCTAAAGAGCACACATAAAAGTATACGTTTTAAGGCAGGCTTTATAGTATGGTCGTGGAGTCCTTCATACTTTGTTGGCAGTTTTGTGCGCTTGCGGCGGTGCGTGGAGATTCGGGCAAGGTATACGCGCGTCGTTCCTGACAGTGCACTGGCAGTGCTATTGTGCCGGTATTCGAAGCAGAGAGCAGCTTCTTCTTGCACCACGCTTGAACTAGCCATTTTTAAGGCCTCGTCAAAACAAACACGGTGACCATGTACCTGTGGAGGGTATAAGGTCCGTTTGCATAAAAAAGGGTGGTTCTAATTTCTGGCATTTGTTGCGAACCTGGTCATACATCATACAAAAGGCACATTGTTTGCCACAGACACAAAGACAGAAGTATCAACGGACACCTCGCAAGCATGTTTAAGCATGTTTGCTTCATGCATGTTTCGAACATGTCTATAGACAGTTTCTGCATGACCAATGTGATAGGACTGTCACACAATGAAGAAACATGCCTCAGGCAGTATCTACAGACTGTCTTTCGTAAGGTGAATCAGCATTGCAACTGCGGCTTCATGCCTGATCGATGTCTGCAGTGACAGAAGTGCCACAAGGTGCTCCGAGCGGCCACCATTCGCCATAGTATATAGTGCTTAGGGGAGGCATTTCACATACTTTTGCAGTTGTCTCTGCGTTTGATAACATCAGCTTTACGCTGCTTTCTCCGGTGACACACTGTAGCTGTCAAGAGCCATTTTTTCATATTTAGAAATTAGAGGAATGGAATGGAATGATTCAGCCATTCCAGGAGTGGGAATGGGCCCAGTGTCTCCATTCCTAGTAGTTGGAAGGAATGGGATTGTCAGGAAACTCTAATTTCCCGGAATGGAGCTGGAATGGAATGGGGTGCCCATTCCGCAACACTGGTCCCAGTGCGGCTCCCCTCGCAAGTTTTGGAAAAACAGGTGCCAAGAGGATTGCCTTCCCTGCTGAAAACCGAGTTTGCACGTCGGCCCTTAACCTAACATTGTACAATGCAGCCTTACCCGCGACTTGAACTTCATCCGAGTCTAATTCTGCCTAGTTCGGTCTGAACTACGTAGTCGGCACCAGGTTAAGAGTCGAGAAGAATTTCCACCACCCCTCTCCTCTTTAGCAGAGCGAATGCTGGAGTGGAGGTCGCCTCCCCTCCAGTGTCTGCTCCGCTAAAGAGGAAAGAGGCGGGAGGAGTTCCCCCCCAACGCTTAACCTGTCGCCGACTATAGCCTTAAATCAACCCTCTTTGACTTTAGAATAACATCAAAAGCTTTTAGTGCAATATTTATGTTGCGAGGCTCATTTTGAGTGAGGAAATTGAATAAAACTCAAGGTGAGCCTTGCAACATTAATATTGCGCTCAATCTTTTTCTTGGGGGAGGGGAATGTTTACTTCGCAACATATGCGACAGGGGGATTGGTGGCCGAGCGTGTTGCATGCCGCAGCTTCAGAACCCGGGGAACGAGGGCTCGATCCCCACCCTTGCCCACTCTAATCTGGACGAGTATCAAATCGGCCCGTGGTCGCGGATTGCAACTGCGCGATGCACGTTAAAGGCACCAGGCTAGGTTCGCTAAATTGCTCATCTCCGGCGTAAACCAGTGTTGTTGCACCTCAAAGGCAGATGGACCTTACGCTGTCAATGAAAATAAAACATTGTATTAAAAACTTTTTTTTGCGGGAAGAGTTTGTGACACAATCTTACCTATATTCCCTTTCACCTTACGTTCAACCGCAGACGAGCCATCCCAACCAATCCAGTGCCGTGAAAGTAGCACGCGATATGCTCCCTGCACGGCCTTGGATTGGCTCCGATGCTCGTCGCATCTGCTGCAGCCGGTCGTAAAGTGGATCAGAGTGTAGCAAGTACTCTCGAGAAACTTTTGAGAGGATTGAGTGTTTTTTTTTTTCAATAAGGGCTCTACGGAAGACACCCACCTGTCGGGCCCCAGACCAGGGTAGAGTTGCACGACGGAGCCCTCCCTTCCCAACCGCTCCAGCACTGCGGCGGTGAGCAGCCCCAGCCAGGAGTCGAAGACGGCATATCTCCCGCCGGATCGCACATTGCACCACGTCAGCAGCTGGGCCAGGGCATCCACTCGCATGTTCCTGGGCGGAAGGACGGACGCGCGCGGGTGAACCCTTTAAATTGGGAGACGACTCGCGCCGCCCGGCCGGTGGTTTTAGTGTCGACGGTTAACGTCTCTAGAAAGGTAAAATGGTGCTAAGAAAGAGGAAGGACGCGAGGAAGAGATGCACACACAGAAGGAGGCCGACTGCCGCCTGAATCTTTATTTCCGAACAGGAGGTGGAAATAAAAAAGAGAGAACCAAGTAGGATTAATACTGTGCACAAAAACACCCACCCCACACATCAAAGTCCGTTGTCACATTTCCTTATAAAATCCACCTCGTCACCTAAAATAGTAAATAATGCAGGCCCAACACGGTGTCCCTCGGCGAGTGTATCGATAAAAAAAAAAGTGCTTCGTGTACCCCTCTCGCAATTTCGTTATGGTGTCGTCCAAATATTTTTATGTCGTCGAAAAGAGGGGTGCACTTGCACCTATCGCGGTGGATCGCAAGAAGTCCCAAAGGTGAAGATTTTAACAAAAGGGCACACCCTGTAGCTGCCACATTGATGCACTGCCCCGTTTGTCCTAATATACCTCGCACAGTGATCCATGGTGATCAACAATGTCCGTATCTTTGTCGTGTCAGGTCTTTACTAGAGACGGGCACCACTTCAGCCACACATCACAATGTCAGTATTCACTAGAGAGATGTTCCACTTCAACTTTATATATCTTTGCCGTTAAAGCTAGTTCACACGCTCGCGTTTACTAACGACCGAGTTCTTACGATCTCTTACGACAAGAACACACTGCCAAGCTGGCGCCATCTACCGAGGTTTTCCTGGAACTGCATTTCACTAGAGCGAAGGTTTTGCGGTGTCTATGAGATCAAATGTACGCACTATCAACGAGAAATGGTAATTTATAACTATGTCAAAAGTGATCCAGTAGCGGAAGAATGGTGCACAAAACAAATAGGAAATAGACGAAAATTCCACGACTACCCGACAGATGGCACCAGCGTATTCTCTCGTCGTGAGAGACCACGAGGGTCAAGCGGTCAGAAGTGTGCGAACCAGCCCTTACAGAGAGAGGAGTTAGCGTATGCCTTTAATATATCGGTAAAGGCATTTGAGGTAGTCACACGGAGCAGATATTGATGCGGCGAAAATATATTCCCGTAAAGACCGACCATACTTACAAAGCTTCACTACGTGGAGCGCGAGTTCGTTCGATTCTTGCACGGGGGTTGCCGACGACGTTGGAACGCCTAGCTCTTATTGGCCGACCGAAAAATATAGTGGGTAGACCTCGAGGCATCTAGTAGCATCGAAGTCTACTCACTGTTTTTTCGATCAAAGTCAGTCGGAGCTCAGCGTCGTTCCGACGTCACCGCAACTCCCGCGCAAGAAGCGGACGAATTGCTCTCCGCGTAGAGAACATTCGTCGGAGCCGCAGCCGAGTCTGCGGCTGCTGAGAGCACGCCGATCGTGAGCTTCCACGGTACTCATGCGACGCTTCCACGCCGTTGCTAGTCTTGGCGGCCCGTAAATCTGCAGCCATGCCGCTAATACGTCGTACAAAAGACAGTCTGCAGACGTGTTCGAAGCATACGAAGAAAACATGCTTTAGGCGCGTCCTGCAGATGCTCCTGCCATTGTCTTCAGTGAACGCCACGTCTTTCGTACGACGTACGAGAAGGGCAATTAGACGTGGCGTCCGGTGAATAACCCCCTACACTTTATACCTTCGTCATATCGGCCTTTACTAGGAAATAGAGGGACTCTACTCTAGGCTTCTAGTATACTGAAAGAGGCACTTAAACAGTACCTCGTAGTGTAGACAACGATGCAGTGAGAGACATTTTCGTATCAGCTTTTTTCTTTTCTTTCTGGCAAAAACAACAAAATGCAACATTTTTTTTTTTTTTTTTTAAGTTTGCGTATTGTATGGGTTTGCTCTAGCAATGGTACATTGTAACCTATTGCTCTATCACCTCGCTTCATCCCTCATATTTTTTTTTTCCTTAAACAGTTTGGCCACACCGTCTGAAAAAATGCTGTTATCAAACTTTCTTATTCAAGCGTGCGTTACTTCAGTTTTTTGTATATTCCCAGAAAGTGTGTGGGCTCTCTCCCACCATAGTCCCACGGGGGGGGGGGGGGGGGGGGGGGGTGGTGCTTCGAAATAAAACAAACTGAATATTCAAAGTAATTGCCGGGCCTCACCCAACTTTGAGCGGGTTCTGGGAGTAGTACATCTCGCCGAGAAGACGGGCCGTGGGCCTCTCGAGCGTCAGGTGCTGGAGGTACTTCTGCTGCTTCTTCTTGAGGTACTTCTGCTGGGAGTACTCCGTCTTCTTCCTGAACGTCGTGCTGTTCTCCAGCAGCGTCTTGACAATCTCCTGCAGACGGAGACGCGGCAACGACCGACGCCTCGAGCTCGTGCCTCGGAAGCGAACGGACAACGAACACGAGACATGCAGCGAAAAAACGTGAATGCGCGGCTTGGTCTTTCTGGTGGCTCGTTTTTGCGAAGACAGCCGAGAATGAGGGCAGACGTGACAGAGCCGCACCCTTTCGTAACGACAATTAGTGAGTTGTGACAAGAATTTGCCCGATCTTTCGTTTAATATTCATTCATATTCTTTAGCTCTCTATATATATAATGAGGGCTTCCAACAGATTTTCTGAGAAATAAAACTAATATAGGTAAAAAAAATAAATAAATAACCGCAAAAACAAACTAGGCACCGCCGAACGCTCATTCTCCGCTCAAAGGTAGCGCTAGCGGTCCGAACCAGATGCCAATGTTTCAGCACTAACCGTAACATTATTCAAAAGTTATAAGTGATTTTCTGAATATTTCAATGGGAAAATGGCGGCCGACGGAGCTCTTGAATACATATGGAGCTCTATGGCACCAGAAACTGAAAACTGGCAAAAATGGGCCCCATTTTCCTGTTGAAATTTTAACAAAATCACTCATAACTTTTGATTAAGATATTGGTTTTTGCTGAAACTTTGGCATCTGGTTCGAACCGTAAAATGTTTATAGAGCTCTAATTCAGAAAAAAAAAAAAAAAATGGTTGCTCCTAATGAGCTTTGAACAGATGGCAGCTGTGTGCCACAGTTGTTAAGCTAAGACTGAAAATGAATGTAATTAAAAACTTTGTTTTTAGTGACTGAACACACTTCTCCAGATGTTCCGTCTGCCTTGAAGCTCTCTATCTGCTCCCTAGTGAGCTTCTGAGATTTCCCGTCATCCAGTAGATTCCGGTTATCCTGGCCACTTGTCAGCACATCTGGAATGGCAGTGGCACATAAAAGTGAATGTGCATGCCTCATTGACACATCTAGAATAGTAACATTACATTGAAAAGTGAGGACATGTCAACCAAACACACATGCAACTCGAGATTACCCCGAGCTAATTTCTTGTCTTTTGTCACAAAGCTGCAAAGACGCATACAAAGATTAGTTTGTGGGTGTTTACAAGGGAGATAGAAGGGTAGGAGAGGGCATGACGTCCGCCGCGTAGCCTCCACAAGCCACGCTCCCTTGATGCCTCGCCTCTTTCTCATTTTCCTCCTTACCCTCCTCACTTATCAGGCCAACGTGACCACATCACGAGACCGTAGCTAGCCTTCGTCTAGCCTTCAATCTGATAAACCTACCGGACGGAGCGCGCGCAAGCCTGCAAGGAATCCTTTTACAATCAACCATCCATCTCACACGTGACATGTCACGCGCACCGATTGCCAGAGAGATCTACGGTCACGTTGGCCACAACATCGTTTAAACTTTTTATGACTAGGCTTCACCAATATTGCATCGTGCCCCCTCCTAGTACTTATAACCTCCTTGGGTGTTTAGCACCACAATGAATATTGCCTCCAATTTCTGACTGTACGGTGAGGTCATAGGAGCAAATAAAACTTGAGAGCATTTCAGCATTGTCAACCAACAGGTCCAAAGACAGAGTGTTGTCTCGTCTTTTCTGTCCTGTCTCCAGGGTAGGGTGTCAACAGCAGCTTACTTGAATTGCAAATGGGACATGCAGATGGAAACAAAAATCTTTTTATATATTGCAGTCCCCTGAAGCAAGGAATACTCGAGAGAAGTGCACAAAAACACCAGTTAGTTGGCAAGTCCGTAACATAAAAGAAGTGTATATGGTGCATGTTCTGCGGTACCAACTGTTCTGCCACAGTGGAGTGCTTTCTGAGCTTAGAGTAGAAGCACCTGATATATGTTAAATATGTCTATCCACAGCAATGTAACTCGTCCCACACAAGGTACCCCACTGTTGTTTTCGGTAGTTGGGGGACAGAAAACACACACACAAAAAAATAGCCAACGTGTTTCCTACAGATGAAAAAACAAAGCTAAAATACACCGAAAGATCGCCCACCTGTAGGATATGTGTTACTGGCTAATTCGTGCAACATCATTCACTTCAATTGAAAATTATTACTCCAAACTAGCCCCATCCAACAATTACACGCGTTTTCGACCATAATCACGCTTCTGCAAGTTGTGTCCTCACCGTCGACTTGGGGAATGCATTCGGAGGATGTCCGCCTGAATTCCTCCGCTGAAACCTTCCGTAAATCTCGGTCTCGGATCTCGAACACGGATCCAAAAGGTTGTCCGATCGCGGCTTGCACTCCGAATTTCCGTTTTCCAAAAAAAATTGGCCTGCAATAGTTAAGGCAAAATCAGCTCAAGGCACGATGTGAAAGACATTATACAAGGAAAAAGCCGGTAGTGCGGACCACAATGATGGCGACTCGCATAGCGCGTCTTACTTTTTCTTGTCCACTTGAACTAGACGTACGTTGTTGGCCCCTCTTATCACGACGTAGCTCCCTTCTTGGATCAAATTCATGCTTGAAAACTGTTGAAAACAAACTTGCACCGGTTGTTTGAAAACACGAGTATGCGAACCAGAAATGCCGTCTGCCAAGAAAGAAATAGTGATAGATGAATGGATAGATCGATATAACAAAATCTTCGTATTGGGCGTCCTCTTGCGCCACTTGCGCCTCCTAAACAAAATGCGAAAGTTTTGTTGGTGCAACGGAATGCGTGTAGGTGCAATGCGAGTAATGTTTTCGTTCATTTTTCGGTGCAATTAAAAAAAAAAAACGAGCACGAGCTTGGCTTGGTAGATTTTGTGTTTTGCCTGGCAACGCGAACGCTTTCACTCTTTTTTGATATTTTAAAAGTCGAAGTCAATTCAATCCAATCCGCTACAGTCGGCGGCTTCCTCGCCCCCGCTAGCCCCCGTCTGCCCCCGCCTTCCTGCCTTGTTTTCATTCATTTTCTACCTCAAGTAAGTGTACTGTACTTTGCCGTCTTCTTTCGCGGTCGGACAAACCCGGAATTTCTACCCCCGCTTAATGCGGCTGTTGCGCTGTCTCCTCGCTAGCAGCCACGGCGTCCGGCGTTCTCTGAGCACCAAGACCATGACCGGCACGGCCCGACACTTCGACTACCTCGTCATCGGCGGCGGCTCGGGCGGCATCGCGAGCGCCCGACGTGCCGCCGAGCACGGTGCTAAGGTGGCCCTCGTCGAGCACGGCCCCCTCGGCGGCACTTGCGTCAACGTCGGCTGCGTGCCCAAGAAGCTGTGCTACTACGCCGCCAGCCACGCCGAACTCATCAAAGACCACGAAGACTACGGCTTCGCCGTCACCGCCGCCTCCGCCGTCGACTGGGCCAAGTTCAAGGCAAAGCGGGACGAGTACATCAGGCGCCTGAACGGCATCTACAAGGCGAACCTGATTAAAAGCAACGTGGAGATCGTCAGGGGCGCGGCTGGCTTCACGGCCCCGAAGACTGTTCGCGTCGGCACCGACGCCTTCACGGCCGATCACGTGCTCATCGCAACCGGCGGCTACCCGATCGTTCCCGATGTCCCGGGTGCCGAACACGGCATCACCAGCGACGGTTTCTTCGAGCTCACCTCCATTCCAAAGAAGGCGGTCGTCGTGGGGTCCGGCTACATCGCCGTCGAGCTCGCCGGTGTGTTTCACGCGCTCGGCACCGCGGTGACCGTTGTGGTGCGCACCGATAAGATCCTCCGAGCCTTCGACGCGATGTTGGGCTCTGCGCTGATGGAGCACATGGCCTCCGAAGGCGTCCACTTCGAGAAACACTGCACTGTGGCGAGCGTCACGAAGAGTGGCCCGCTGCTCCGCGTGAAGACGACGACGGGTGTCGAGATCGAGGACGTTGACTGTCTGCTCTGGGCCGTCGGCCGGAAGCCGGCGGTCGACATCGGCCTGGACAGGACGGGCGTCGTGCTGGACAAGACGGGGCACGTCCAGGTGGATGCCTTCCAGAACACGAGCTGCGACGGGGTGTACGCGCTCGGCGACGTCTGCGGCAAGTGGCTGCTGACGCCCGTGGCCATCGCGGCCGGCCGGCGGCTCGCCGAGCGGCTGTTCAACAACAAGCCGGACTCGAGGCTCGTGTACGCCAACATCCCGACGGTGGTCTTTAGCCACCCGCCCATCGGGACGGTGGGCATGACCGAGGCCGAGGCGCGCTCCCACTACGGCCCCGAGGACATCAAGGTGAGCTGAACCTGTGAGCTCAACTACAGCTGAACGAAGCATAGTTGAAATTGGAACAAAGGCTGCGTACGATTGAAGATGGGCGAGAAAAGTATATAAGGAGCTATACATGAAAAGTTTGAACACCAAGTAGAAAAAACCGAACCCAAAAACTAAAATATAAACAGTCAAGTGCGGGGGCGGAACAGACTACCTATGTGAAAAAGAAAGTAAAAGAAGCCGAGAGAAAGATGTGGGAAGAAAGAATGCAGGGAAAATCAGCCATATGTATAGGGGACGAAAACCAGAAATTAGGAAGGAACATCAGTATGATAATTCACGGGGGAGCTCCTTTTTATTCGAGGCTAGAACAGGAGTACCGAGATCTAGAACATAGTATATGAGAAAATGGATATGCGACTGGTGTTGACTTAGCATTGTGGAAGCCAAGGGAGATTAAATTTTTCCCCCTCAGACGGAAACGGATACGACTTTGGGGGGGGTTAGGTTCCCCCTTCGATGGATGCAAAGGCCACTTTCAGGGCTCGGTTCTCTCTCCGGTGAATACAAAGGTCGCTTTCTTAAAAAGTTGGGATCGGAGACAAGTTGGCATCACTCTGTAGCCATTATTTATTTATTGAAGCGGAACAAGGGTCGTTTCCAGTGAACTATTCTTTCGACTGCGGATGGATTTGAAACGGGCTCATCACACTTGTGGGAGGCGCTTCTCCTACCTTCTTGACTTGTAACCGACTATAGCACCCGCCCTCCTGGAGGGGGCGACGGAGCGCTGGGGTTTGCAGACGAGAATGGAAGAATGGATGACGGGTGCATTTTAATAACAAGGAAAAGATGGGAACACTGGTGGAGATTGTCTAAGGGGAATTGAATTACATACAAATAACTGACACAGCTGGGGATAGGTGGGACAGAGGAAAATTGGGACCCCACCCGCGTGGCTCCAGCCCTAAGTCTCCACCCTGTCTTCCATTGGGCCCAGTGCCGAGGTAACGCCGACTAGGTTTCACCAGAGGATTTCGCCTGGGGGAAGAGGCAAGGGGTGAAGTTTTTAGTTTTAGAGCGCAGCTCTTAGGCGCCCGTTTCCGGCTTGAGCGGCGTTGGCGTCGGCGTAACCGCACGGTGCATTATGGGTAAGTTTCCCCGCTAAATTTAGCGGAAAATTTTTTCCGCTAAATTTAGCGGGGAATTTTTTCCACTAAATTTAGCGGGGAAATTTTTCCGCTAAACTTAGCGGACGGGAAATTTTTCTGCTAAACTTAGCGGAGAACTTTTTCCGCTAAATTCCGCGGAAACATTTCCCCTAAACAGGAGCCGATCAGGAGAGGAGGAGGGGCATAGCCTCCTCTCCGTACCTTTCCCCTCCTCCTCAAGAGCTGCACTCTAAAGGCCCGTTCACACTCTTGCAACCGAGTACGACCGAGAGAGACGAGATCTGTTAAAACTTCTTAAAATTTCTTGGGACGAGAGAACACACTGACACGCTGGCGCCATCTATGCGGTGACACTGGAACTGCATTTCACAAGAGCGAAGGTTTCGCGGGATTTCCGAGGTCAAATGTGCGTGACACCTATGAGAAAGGTTTGTTTATAACGTGGACAAAAGTTTTTCGAGCCAAGAAAGAAAGGAGAATGCGCGAGAGAAATCGAAAATATGCCGGACCGCCAAGTTTACACTGCTACCCAATAGATGGCGCCAGCATATCCTCTGGTTTTCTCTGGTTGTAAGAAGTTTTAAGGAACCAAGTTTTAAGAGGTCGCAAGAGTGTGAACGGGCCTTAATTCGGCGTTACAGGGGATTGTAAACGTCTTTCACTTTTTTTTTTTTTTTTTGTCAGATTCCTCAAAGGTCATCCTGGTGATAGTTACGAAATTGCAGAGGGTAAGCAAATTGGCGAAGGAAAGAAATTATACTTTTGGTTCTTAATTTCTAGGCTAGGTGGTGCAAGCTACCGCACAATATAAAGGGAACAACCATTAGCATCAGAGCCGTATATGTAGAGAGTTTGGCCATTCATTGGGAAGTATAGGAGACAAATGAGGAGGCGCCATTGGCCAAAAGCGGGCTGGGCGTGTTCCAGGGCGTCTTCACAAATTCAAATGTGGCCAACAAGGAACTGGAAATACCCTGGCGGTGGTCGCGAGAAATTAAATAAGTGCATCGGAGTAACTCTGTGACTGAAAATATGGTGCACGTGATGTTTCAATCACAGTCATCCAAGATCATGGTGGAAGAGCGCAACTAGTGGAACGATCAACATAATCCGTACGCCAGGCGCCGAAGAGATGCAGTCGTGCGAGTTCAATTGCCGTTAAAAAAAAAAGAAGCCTAGAACTACTATTTGTCGTGAACAGCACTAGGTGCTGTTGCTGTGGTGGTAACGAGGCCTCCATGGCCTCTGTTCAATGTGGGAAAAGGGCAGGCTTTCAACATGGAGTCAGGCACACAAAAAGCCCTTTATCCACTTCTTACTCTTCCCTCATGTCGGCCAAACCGACACGAGAGGTGAATTACCTCACACATCTCCCCTACTAAGTCTCACACCAACAACCAATCACACATCTCCCCTACTAAGCCTCACAACAAACAATCACACCTTTCCCCCTCTAAGTCTTACACCTGCATCGTCCATTGTTCTTGATACCTCTTTGGTACTGAACACATCTTCCACTTTTTGTGTGAGCATGGCTGCTATTGGCCCAATGAGGCCCAGGCTCTGGTGAATCAGCGTAGTCTTCTTACACGTTCTCGGGTACCTGTACTTCTGATCTAGAAGCCCGACTTGGTAAGGGAATCAGGTGTGTTCTGTTTCTGCGAATAGAGTCTCCGGCGTCAGTGTTGATCCAGTATGATCTGGGCTCATTTGTACTGCTTTGGACAACTCTTTGTCGTTGCAGGTCGACTACCCACGTCAGTTCCCTCGTCCAAGTCGACAAAGTCTCGGATGTCATGCAGGCGTTTGAAGTCTTCTTTTTGTTTTCGTTGCTGAGACATTTCAAATTTTCTTGCGTTGTTGAGATCTGGAAGGCAGGGAACGAGGTGGCTAGACGAGACTGGAACAGTTGTTCGCAACCTCCTGCCCATCGGAAGTTCTGCCGGACTGTATCCATTTTTCAGAGGACCCGTTCTGTAAGCAAGTAGGGTCATGTATGGTTCTTCTGTTTTCTTCAGAGACGACTTTATTGACTTGACCACGGCTTCTGCCATTCCGTTGCTTTGAGGGTACCTTGGACTGGAAGTGATGTGGCGAAAACCATAATCCTTTGCGAATTCATCAAATTCGCGATTAGCAAACTGGGGTCTGCATGCCTCGCAAAAATAGACTTGCAGTGGGTGATCACAGTTCCCGATGGGAGATCACCAAGGCGGATCAGTTCTGGGTACCGTGAAAAATAGTCAGGTATAATTAGCCACCAGGCTCCGTCCCAGAAGAACAAATCCATCACTATTCTTTCCTGGGGATGCTGTGGGAATTCTGTTTGCAAAAGAGGCATTTTGCAGTTGATGCTCTGTTTGAGGGTGACAGTTTTTGATGAGTCGCTCAATACCAGAGTCGATTCCAGGCCACCAAACAGAATCCCTTGCTCGTCCTTTGCATTTGTCTATCCTGAAATGACCTTCATGAAGTTGGCGAAGGACGGTGTCGTGCATTTTCTCAGGGGTTATCACTCTTGAGGTACAAACTATTACGTCGTCAACGAGCGAGATGTTGTCTTTATCTTCTTAATAAGGTTTTGAGCTCTTGCTCCAGATCTCTTCTCCTTGGCCACCCTGTTAGAATGAGTTGACAAAGCCGTGCACATACTCAGTCTTCCTGTTGTTCACTGGCGACCGGCTGAACACTGTATGATGTCGGCGGCATAGAGGAGACGATGTGGCCATCGATCTCATTTTCGAGGTCGAAAGGCTCCGACCATGGAGCGTTGTCACGGGCCTTGCTCCAACGCCCTTACTGGGACGCGGGAGGCCACAGCCTCTACAGTTCGCCAAGTTATCGTGAAACAAAGTATGCTACTGTAAAAATGGCCCGCTCCGCTCGTTTCAGGAGTGCAAGCCAGTTTTACATGTACTGTGCTGCTTTACAGCCGCAGATGGTGGAGACGAGGTTGTTTTTTTGCAGACAGAACCACCTGTCTTTACTGCTTTCAGCGTATCTACTACGACAGTGTTTCTCGCCTGCACTTGTTTGTGGCACAAAACTTCAATATTTTCGCTAAAGGTATCGGCAGATACATAATAGAAAATGGAACTGTTTAGAAATAGCACAGACATCGTGATTGTCGTAATTACCAAATTTTGCCGAGGACAAGCAGCACTGGTGGTGGTGGTGTCCTACATTTCAATATGCTAATTGTGACTATGTTCAGAATAAAATGTTTCACAGCGCAGTTTCTCTGCAAAAACTAAACTTTGCCTAGCAAAGGAAAAGGTTGATCACATACCCACCTATTGGTCTCTGTCAAAGGGCTTATAGGGAGGTGCATAGCATCTGGAATAATGATGTGGTTGATTCATTTTTAGTATTAATTTTTACTTACTAAAGTGCTAAATTTCAATTAGAAACTTGCTGGGCACCTTCAATACTGCCAAATCATCAGACTTTAGAAAGTTGCGATATTGGGACAGATTTCATGGCATCCTGATGTCTTGCTGTCGGTTTGCTCTCAACCCGCATCGTTGCGCCAGCAAGATTTTTGATGCAGAGTAGCAGCCAATTAGAAATTGAAACTTGGAAGTCGTGCCAAAATTTAGTATTATTTCAGAACGTGAAAAAAAAATATGTATCTAAATATTTAAGGCCACTACAACAATGCAATTATTCTTGCAAAACACTATGCACATTGCTAAAAGGTCCCTCAACAGTGAGAACATTTTGGCAAGTGTTACACCGTTGCAGTGGCACAGCTGTCGGTATGGCACTTGCGCAGATGCTTCCGTTCATGCAAATCTGGTTGGTAAACAGCGTGTCGGTCTATGCGGAGCGCAAGTTCGTCTGCTTCTTTTGCGAGGGTTGTCGTGACGTCAGAACGCCGAGCTCTGATTGGAGGATAGTGGGCATCGAGGTCTATCCAATGTCCTTTCAATCGGAGCCAATCAGAGCTCGGCGTTCTGACGTTACAACTACCGCAAAAGAAGCAGACAAACTTCCTCTCCGCATAGCATGGCACTAAATACAAGCTTCAGCTCATCAAGATTCAAAATTGCAGTGTTTGCAGTGCTCGATTCAAACTCCCTCTAGCCAGGGTGCAGTTTTTGCACGAAAGCCTAGCTTGCCATTATCACCATAGGAAATGGCTTAAAACATTGCTGTTCCATAAAAAAAAATATAACCTTTTTTTTTAGAGTTACAAATTTAGACATTGATTGGCATGTTCCCAAAACAGAAATATATAAATAAGGAAAAAAAAAAACATTTGAAAATACACAAGTTACAGGAATGATTGAATATACGAATTTAAACAGGCGAAGCAAAATTACCTCTAAAAACATCAAAAACAAAATCTCCATAATTTTTTTTTTAAATTTACAGTACAGTGTGGTTTACATTTAATTGCAATTTGATGTTGCCTACCTGTAGTACTGTGCATTATTTTATAAATATTGTGAATTGTCTATAGTTCATATTAGGTGTTATAATAGGGTTCCAGTTTTTTGGTCAATACCAGTACACCCGAAAATTAACCCCCAAGCCTGAGATTTGGAAACGTCGACAAGGTGCACGTCCTCGCCGTCCTCTGCAGGTCTACCGCAGCAGCTTCACGCCGATGTACTACAGCATGACTCAGCGCAAGGTGAAGTGCGCCATGAAGCTGGTCTGCGCGGGCAAGGAGGAGAAAGTGGTGGGGCTGCACATGATCGGCGACGGCGCAGACGAGATCCTGCAGGGGTTTGGGGTGGCCATCAAGATGGGCGCCACCAAGGCCCAGTTCGACGACTGCGTCGCCATCCACCCGACGTCCGCCGAAGAGCTGGTTACGATGCGGTAGACGCACAATTGGACACTGCGGCGAATCGGAAGATCGAGTGAAGCGTTTGCCCTTTGTGCACCGTGTGTAGGACGGCACTTGTACAGTCTCCACCGATACAAAAGACCCACTCCGAGCACGTGGCCGAGACGGTGGCTGCTGTCCGCAGGAATGCACGCCGATTAAGTTTTGCTGCATTATCGACCGTGCCCCTAACTAGGTATTCAAAGTGGGTCTTTCATATGAGTAAAGACCGTAACTTCCATTTTCTAGGGGCGCCACCAAAGCTCTTTGACTGCTCGCTTGTTTCCTCTCCAGTACTTACAAACAAGCTTGTCCCCGCATTCTACAACGGGTTATTTAAGAGATGATCAGTTTTGAAGGTTACGCCGGTATTTTGGCTATTATGTTGAATGCAGGCCTATTACGTAGGTGGGGATATTATGCGACTCTTTGATGCCACCAACAGGCAGTTTACAGCAGGCAGCTTAGTGCAAGCGCGATGTTCTATGCTGCACGAGATTTAGTCGTTTGGGTTTACTGTCTTGACATATGGCACCTACAAGTCATGCCCTATACTTTCAAACTTGTAGGTGGGAAGTTAAGATTGTAATATGTGGGACCAGGTTAAGAGCAGATGTATTAATAGAATGCTCGAAACATCCCGACCAAACTACTGTGATAGGCTTTCCGTGCGTACAGCACAGGAGGCCGCAAATATTTGCTAAATGCAAGGATTAGTATTGAAAATGATGGTTGTAGGATCTACGTAATAAAGTATCTTGGGAAATTGAAAGGTTGTGAACTCTTTCCTTACCACGGTTACTTCCCATTTTTGCGGGTCCCAGTATCTTTTCGTTTTCTCGTTAGTGCCGTATTTTCCGGGCTATAGTCCGCAGACTATACATGTTTAAAAGTTGAAATTTTAGGCTGTGCGGACTATACAGGAGTTTTGTTTTTCAGGATCGTTCACTACGACGAGACATGACGGATTTTGTGAATGAAAGAGTATGTTATTGACGATTTATGTATAATACAAGCTTCTTTGTGAGCTAAAAAAGCAGACATTTGTCAAAGTGTGCCATGTACGAGAAGATTTTCGTGTCGACTAAGCACCGGTACGGACTATGCACGGCATGCGGACCATGCACCGGCCTAATTCGGCCTAATTTGGCTTTTGCGGACTATACACCTTTTCCACGAGGGCACTGCCATCTTGAGTGTCGTCACTTCTGGTATGCGGTAAAACAGCGTTTTGATCTCTCCACGCCACTGGAAGCTGTTCAGTGAAAAATGTGCGATTGTCACACATTCTTTCTTTGCCTCACTTATTTTTTTTCTTGCATATTCCAGGTTGAAACGTTTTATTTTTTCGTCCCGCACACCAGATACAGAACCCACGTGACCGAGAACGACAGGAAACGGAAAACGACTATACAGCAGGTGCAGACTATAGCCCGGAAAATATGGTATATGTTGCGACGCATGAAAATGTGCTAAACAAGTTTCCCACTAGAATGAATAAGTATCAAAACGAAGAGTCTAAGTCAAAATACTTTTGGCCAACGCAAAAATAGAAGATATGCATCTCGAAAAACCACCAAACATTTCTGAACATACAATTGAGGCAAATTTCAGCAGCAAAAATGGATGCAAATAACCCTCAAGCCCAATACGCCGTATGCGAAATTGTTTGAACGTCTGGTAACGTTCGAGTGCTGCCATATTTGTTGCGTCAATTTCCTCTGCTGTTTGTCAATTTCGTAGTGTTGTCGGTCACAATCGAGGCCTACTGCTCAGTCATCGATCCTCGCCCACACCTGCAAGCTAAGGGTCAGTATTGTTTTACGCTCTTGCGCATGTACATGCTCATCGTCCCGCCGATCGCTGGAGTCTCGCCGCAACCAACATGGCGGACATACACTTCAGCTCAGAATTTGGCTTTAAGTGCCGGCAAAGGCACAGGTGCAAGCACCTGGTTTTCGAAAGTGCATTTTCTGTACGAGCGCTTGTGCGAGTGAAGGATTCTTCAAAACGACACTTTTGCGCCCTGGCTTTCGCCAGCACCAAAGCCAACTGGTGAGCCCGAGCTTGTGCTTTGGCACCCCACTAGATGGCACTGCGCATTTCGTATATGGTCTATTCCCATGGTGCGCAGCCACAACTTTGGGCATCGCAGCTTCCACCATACCTTTTGCCACGAGCAACGTCACGACTGCGAAATTGCAGTAAAGTCGCATCGTGCGATTCGGGTATTAGAGTTGAACCAAATGACACCAACCCCCATGGTGCACATGCCATCGACTGAAGCTCCATGAAGTAGTGAAACACAGGTCACATCTTGCAACTGCTGCTTTCATCAAAAATATTTAGTGCAGATGCACTTGAATCTCAAGATTTACAAAGAGGCACACTACACGAGGAATGTGCCATGTTCTATAACAATCGCCACTTTACAGCTCTCCTTCTTGGCCGCACATCTGTTTAATATATCGCAGCTTTGTGAAAATGTAAAGAATGAAGCCGAAAGCAGTCTCTACTCTAAACTGCTTAGCGCAATGTGTCAGATGTGTTTGTGTTCCAATACTCCCAGTCTCAAGTTCGTCAAAGTAAGCATAGCACGCTTTACAATGGGACTTTGCGACTAGTGTTCGATGGTTAATAGACAAATCTCGGAATTCCACACATGCGTGGAACACCAAGATCACTCTATTGACCATTGCACGAGAGTGCCGTCTTGTGCTATGGAGCTCCAACAAGGTTGTTGCACGTGCAGAAAGACTAAAGTTCCCTCGATGCATTGCAGGAGTGGCGGTGTAACAAAACTGGCTGACGAGATCAGTCTGTTGCCGCAGTAAGGAAAGAGTGGAAGCTCTTTAAACTTAAAGTGGTGAGAAAAAGGAATATTAACACCTATGAAGCGTAATAGATGATCATAACTAAGGAGAGTTTTGTGCGAGACAAACATCAACAACACCGACACAGAAAACATATCTTGAAAAATTTAATATTGCACGGTGGCTCTAGAAAACTTACATTTTATCACAGATGGAGTCGGGAACCTCTTCACTAAATGAAAAACCATCAAAAGCAGTAATACTTATTCGAAAAAACATGTTCTATTTATGGAAAACTTGAACAATCTACAGAGCTTGTTTCAACTCATCTTCACTGGCATTCACGGTTCTCCCTGGAATTGCAAACACAAATAAATTGAGGGGCTTCTCCTGTCGAGTAAACATTCGACACTGGACGAAACAATCGTTGGCAGTAAAGTACCATGTGCCGCTAATCCTCCACTTTCAGCAACCAACCTTGGGCAGTCTATTCATCCCACACTTTCGTTCATACAGTGCCAGCAGGAAGGCAAGTTTACAACAAATCCTTCCACTAACCAAAGCATATTTACTCTGCCACAAGTGTGCAGAACTGCCAAATTCAGAAGCGACAATGAATAACACAAACTATACTACCGTAAAATACAGAGCAAGCACCAAACCCAAATTTGGGGATAATATTGTCACGAATGACAGACAACGAGGCAGGATGAAACGGAATGAACAAAAGAATTAATAGAGGCGAACTTGTGCCAGAAACGAAAAAGAACATGCGTCGAGAAAACAGCAACGAGTGCCGACAGTAGCAGCAGTCGGCATAACAGCTGGTTATCGCGCGAGAGAATCGGGGAATGAGTCGGCAATATGGCGCTCTGTTCTTTATTTACTGTGCTCGTCATCTCGAATATTCAACCTAGAATGTTTGGGAAAGTGCTAGGGCGACACTGACTAGGCAAGGTCATTCTGGCCTCCTCATCGTTTACGCTCGGGGTAAGAGCGTTCGCAAACCTTCTAATGAACGGAGAAGCGCGTCTTCACGATCGTGCACGCGGCGATATTGACAAACTGAGGGATATGTGCTTGTTATGCCGGAGCGCAAAAATGCAAAAGGAGCACACGATGGGGTGGGCTTCACCACTTTGCACCGGTGCGCTCGGAGAAGTGGGCGGCAGAGGAGGTGGCTGCTCAACATGGCCTACTTATTTTAGGGGCGAAGCTCCTTAGGGGCTAGCCATGTCCGTAGGTGTCCGTAGCTCCGGCGTCCGGTGTTCCTGCTCTTGAGCTCACGTGCTCGTGTAGCAAAAAAAGAAAAAAAAAAGAGATGAAAAATAAAAAAAAAAGATGAAAAAAAATAAATTCTGTTTGCGCAGTTGACAGGATTCGAACCTGTGCGGGGAGACCCCAATGGATTTCTAGTCCATCGCCTTAACCACTCGGCCACGACTGCGGGACGAGTAGGGGGCTCTGAGATGTGGTAGTAACTCAAGAGCTGGGGTTGTCGTGGATGAAACGTTGCATGTAGCCACTCAACGTCTATACAGGAAAGGGCGCTGCGGTCAAATGCGTATATAATCGCGTTAAACTTTGCATGCATTGGCTCAACGTTTATAGACGAGAGGGCGCTGCGGTCAAATGCTCAAATGCGTATATAACCACGTTCCATACCACACATTCTCTTTCTGACATGGATGAAAACGAACGAAAGGCTCGGCATGCTGCGGCTCAGCGTCTACGCAGACAAGCACCACCAGAGCTTCGCCCCAATCAACATCATTCACCACGTGGAGATGCGGTCAATTTTTTCAAACGTTTCGTAAGTAGTGGATGCACGCTTACTGCGATCTGGATGCCTTCTCGGTATTTTACTGTATACGTTTGTTCTAAGCCGCTCACACTTCGAAGCTTTGCTACAATAATATTTCCGCTATTATATTGAAGCTTCACAGTGCCACCGGCTTAGACTAAGGGCTTATTAGTACTATGCAATGCAGCCTTCTTGAAGCGCATATAAAAAGGATTTAAAGCACTAAAACACAATACGGTAGCCAAGTTCACATTTAGTAAACTATGTGCATTGAAAATATAGAAATTAATTTATTTTGAACAAATAGAAATATTACTTTTAACAAATCTGTCTCAAAATGATCGGCAAAGAGGCATTGCTGCCACTGCAATACTGCGGAGGCAGGCTGCAACACTTCGTCACATCCACAACAATGGGTTTCTCAGATCCTGAGGCACCCCACGGTCGACCGGAGTGGGAGGCAGCGGGAGGCTCAGGATCCGCACTGCTTGACCATCCGCAGGCACTTCTTGGCTAGCGCCATCTTGGCTAGCTTCTTGTTCTTGGCGATGCACGAAAACGTCTTTCCCGTCACCGTGAGTTGCACCTTCACCTTGTTGTTGCCCAGGAGCTCCGCTGGACTGAAAGTTTCACAAAAAGCAAAGAAACAAAATGTATGGCGAGTGTATGCACTTGAAGGGAAATTTAGTCGCAGTTGTCCGATATTAGCAGAATCCAATGATGAGATTGGCTCGTATGCCCAATTTTGTATGGAGCATGCAATCTACCGCAGAAGCCTAGTGAATGATGCGGCAGTAAAAGTGCAGTCAGCTCTTTTTCGACAAAAGTGCAAAAGAGCCATCTGCACTACTGCACAGGGCATGCCATGGCAAATGCATGGAATCTATTTCGGACTCGACGGGGATCGCGCAAACGTCCGAATAATCACGCAGTCCGAAAAAGTGAAATCTGCCAAAAAAATGCCTTTATTGGCACTTTACATACCAAGTGGCTCGAGAAACCGGTCGATGGTTTGCTGGACGGTGTTTCGCCTTCGGGCGATCAGATCGTTTTGCATTTCAGCGAGAGTCGTTCTGTCACTGAATACAGACGAAAGTACCATAAGCGCTTGAATGAGTTCCGCGTTGGACGGCCGTACGATGGCCGGCGCGTCGTCCTCGGAGTCAGATTCGCTGTCTGGCTCGAGGACCTGGCGAACGACCTCTTCGTCCGTCAAGTCAGCACACACGTCGAGCGCACTGTCCATGTCCGTGAACTTGTCAAATGTCACGGCAGGGGGAACTGCATGACCGCCATCGCTCAGATCGGCAATCAAGTTCTCTGTGCTGATAGACTGCATCCGGCACGGGGTCTTCGGTTTCGACGGCAGACTCACTATCAAGAGTGAATCCCGCGTGGCGGAAACAGTTGCGAAGGGTGTCGGGCGTTACCGCCTTCCATGCATCTGACAGCATACCGATAGCTGACAGTAAATCCACTTATGTCTTGCCACTGTCCAGGCACAGCACCATACGTCCGAGCAGGCGTGCCCTGTAGTGGACCTTTAGACTTCGGATTACACCTTGGTCCATCGGATGAAGGATGCTCGTTGTGTTTGCTGGCAGAAACTCCAACTGAATGGAGTTCAGGTTGGAGATGTGCCCGTGCGCAGCACAGTTGTCTACAAAGAGCAAAACTTTGCGCTTTTGCAATTCAAACTTGCGGTCCAGCTTGCGTACGTAGCCTTCGAAGAGCTGTTGGGTGACCCAAGCTTTCTTGTTCGCTTCATACAAAACTGGCAAAGATCTTATCCCCTTGAAGCACCTCGGGTTTTTAGATTTGCCAATCACCAGAATTGGAAGCTTCTCGGTGCCCGACATGTTGCTGCCCACCATAACAGTCACTCGCTCCTTGCTACGTTTTCCGCCGTGGCAAGGATCACCAGACAGGGCAAGCGTCTTCTCAGGGAACATCTTATAGAACAACCCGGTTTCGTCACAGTTAAATGTGTCGTCCGGCGAATACTGGCGCAGCAATGCGTGCAGTCTTTCAGCGCGGTAGTTTGTGACGATTGTACTGTCAATGGCACCACTTTCGCCGCACATTTTCTTAAGGGAGCACGTGGGGATCGACAAATATTCTTTTAATTTTAGGAGGATTTTGATTAAATTTTGCATGCATGTTTGTAATGCCTGTATAGTGATACATGCAAAATATCACTGTAATATCGCGGTTACTTTTTTACTTATGTATTTTTTCTCCTTCAAACCTTGTGGAGTGCCTGCAGAATTTAAAAAATGTGATAGACTGGTTGGGCTTGGAGTATGTTCCCAAATGAATGTCATACAGCGTGACATTCTGGGATTTTTTAAATTTTTTGCACGAGTATTTCCAGTCGGAATTTTTCATCGCCTTGCATGAATGGATACGAATTGCGCACACATAAAGAACCACATTATAAATACAAAAAGGTATACTCTGAAAAAACAAGAATGTCATTATGTGTAGTGTAGTTCAAAGTACATAATAAAATAAACGGAGCAACAATAGTCAAAACGGTTGCCGAGATATCAGCTCCACGAGCGGGACAAAAAGCAAAAAATTTGATTCTGAGAAAACGGTCTCTAAAGTTTCAAGTGGCGTTTCTCACTCTAGAAGGCACCAGGGTTATAGTCTTCCGTGTCCTTCTCGACACAGCACTTCTTCGGCTTCTGCCCCTTTGCCTGAAGAGCTCTCGATGCCTTCTTTTTCCTTGAGGCGTCCTTCTCAGCTGCTTTCCGAAGTGCAAGCCCCCCAGGTCGGATGCCGACGGAACTGCAGAACTCTGTGTATGCACGGAAGCTGCCACAGTTGAACCTGCAGATTGCCTCGCTGACGGCGGTCTCTGCTGCAACCAGGGATGCATGTTCGTCTTTTGGGAGGACTGACCAGATAACAGAGTGCAGACTCTCTGCCACATTCTGAGCCTTCTTCCCCTTGCATCGGTCAAGAAGCTGAGCTTCAGAGAGGCGCTGGTACACGGGCAGAAGTGCAGCAGCAACATGGCTCGTCAGCCTGTACTTGTGAGCTGGCTGCGGCTCACCTTGAGCTTCTGCTGCTCGATGCCTACACCAGCTCATGGGACCAGGAGGGCAAAGCTCGTGATGGGGTTCTTCGTCTGTAGACGTCACATGATAGAACGTTGCCATCACTGCTCTCTGCATGTCTGCAACGATGGAGTGGCTTCGCAGAGCCATGCCATAATAGCTGGTGAGTCGCTTGATGAGCTCCTGCGTGAGGCCACCTCTTCCGCCGAGGGGTTGCCCTTTCTTGCCCTTGGTGATCAGACCATGCAGCGCGGACCCCATCCTCTTTCGCACATGGTTGATGCAGTCCTCCTTAGGCCCGCTTCAGACGGAGCAATTTCACCCAGCAACTTGACGTCGCAACACCAGCAACACGGGCCGCCCGCTTTCACACGCAGCAACCGAATTGCTCCGACTTGCCATCATCATCATTAAATTTTATGTTTCTTTCACTATTTAGACACCCAGTTACGCGCTAAAAACGTGTTCTTATATCTTTGAACGGCGTTAAGAATACTGACTCATCTTTCCGAAAATGTTTATTTCCAAAAACGATCCATTTCAAACCAGAACTAAGTCTTTAGCTGTCATCATCACCACCACAGGGGTGTCACGTGAAAATATTGCGTCCCTGATTGGCTGCAGCCGCTTCAAACGTCTTCGAATTGCTCCGAGTTGCTCGCTTGTTCGAGCCGGACACGATCTCAGCAATTCGCGTCGATCTAGGGAAAGCTAGGGAACAACCCGCTAGCAACCTCAAAATTGCTGGAAAAGTTGCCCCGTCTGAAGCGGGCCTTAGTGAATGGAATGAAGCCATAGGTTGCATCCTCGCTGAGGGCCAGGAATGTGCGGCTGTCTCCGTCGCAGACGATGCTCGTGTAGCGGAGGTCATTCTTTGCGAGGGAAAGTCCGAACAGCATCAAGGCAGCTTCCACCTCCATCCTACCCGACTTCACCTCGGTATTCTTCAGGCACTCGTGCGACTGCCTCCACTGGCTGTAGCCCTCGGAGTCTTGCTCTGGGCCCAGTGCACACCCATGGCACAGGTTGGACAGAACCACGAAGTCCAGCACTAACCCAGTGTAGTACTCTATCACAGTGCCCACGCCAATGTGAGACGTGTGGCCGCGAGTCATCCATGTTCCATCATATACTACGGTCACATTTTTCGTGAAGGTTGGGTCCATGTCTCTGTAAACATTACGTACAGCTGCAACAGAGTCAACAACCACACTTGCAGCAGCTGCATCCGCAGCAGGCCTGAACGTGTTCTTGAGGTGCCCCGGGAAGGTTTTCTGGTGCAGCCCTCGGTGCGAAACATTCATGACGGACCAGAAGTCTGTTAGCGCAGTTGAGCCTTTGCCGACACTCTTCATGGCCTGCATCGATCTCAGATTCACCTCGAAGGCACGGCTGTCTTCTTTTCGCGGCAATGACCATTCATTCGCGACAGCGCCACACGTGGAGCAAGTCAGGATCAGTTTTCACGGCCAACCCAAGCCGTGTTCCCTGTGCAACTGTGATTCCTGGCCGCAAGCACTTTTGGCACGGTGTCTCGCTAAGCAGCGCGTTCAGTGCCGCGATTTGGACCACCAAATATTCCTCGGATGGCTCCGCACTAGCGGGTTTTGCACCTTCGCGAGTCAACTGCATCTTCCGATCAGTTGCCGACACGGAGCTCAACGACTCGTGGACCGCCGCGGCGCACTCGCGGGACGCCTCCGGTGAAACAAATTTTCGGCTGCAAATGCACCTGAACGGTGGGATCGGTGCTCGTAGACGGCGCTTCTTCAACGGGACTCGCAACACTCGAAGTGCTAGGCAGCGCGTTCACGTCGTCCGCGGAAGACTCCGCTTCAACAAAGCGCTCACTTTCGGAGAGCGACACTAAGAGCTTTTTCCTGCTCTTCTTGGCCATGGGAGATTTCCGCTTACGGCTGCCGAAGCGATGTGCCGTTGCGTACTTCTTCTTGAACGATCGTCGATCCATAATCGCCGGACAGCGTTGAAGAAGAAATAAGAAACTATCGCGATCCGAGACTCCAAAAGGCACAGCGGGCGATCACGCGAAAGCAGCCGGGAGCAGACGACGAACTCGCGGAAAGCGCGGGGAGCAGCGCGGTTGCTAGGGGCAACCACGGAGCCGGCCAATGACGGAGCGCGCCTGACCCGCGCGGGAGGGAAGGCCAATCGGAGGCCGCCGTTTCCATCCGGGAGGCTTTTGAAGCTTTGTTTCTTATGTGCTTAGTTCGCATGTGAGGAGACGGTAGACGCGGGAAATGGAAAGATGACGAAATGCGCTTTCCGTTGATACCAAGATGGCCGCGCCCGATAGCGCCGTCGAGGAGAAACGGAGGTTTGAAAAACATGTATTTTTTTGCGGATTTGAAGCAATATTCCTCTACCTGACCTCATATAAGTGATTATTTATAGCACTTAGAGGTAGTTTTCAACGAAAAAACTTTGAGAGGGCATAGAGAAAGACCCACAGATGTGAAATATTCAACTTTCTAAAAATCAACTTTTTTGACATTTTTCGCGAGTTGATCCCCGCGTATCTCTTCTTGAAATTCCGGAGCCAGCCGTCACTGAATTTGAAATTCGTGATCTTCATTTGAAGCGCAAGGGTCTCTGCTTTTCGCTTCAAAAGGTCACCGGACACCGGAACCCGCTTGGCTACTGTGGCGTTGAGCCATGTGTGAAGGGCCTCCTCGAGCTTCGGGTGGCTGCCCTTGCTGACATTCTTCTGTCGAGATTCGAAACTAAAGTGCGCGGGCGGCGCCTCGTCGGCGCCCGCACACTTTCCCTCGGTTCGCGGTGAGAGAGAGAGTTTCCAGCGCACTTTCCCACTTCCCTCGGCGCTTCGGTTCACGGTGAGAGTGGCTACAAAGGGAAGTGTAAAGTGCAAGTGGTGGCGGTTTGGCGGCCGCAAATTGGTCCGGAAAATCGAAGGACGAGTTGTAGGTTGTCCGGAATTTCAGTCACTTTAATACATTAACTCTATGGGGCGAGTGGCGGTTCCGTGAAAATGGTCAGAATAATCGGGCATGTCCGAAATTTCGGCGTCCGAAAAATAGGTCGGCGACTGTATCTGGACCTTATTCCAGATCTGAGCCCGATCAACCATGCTCCAGGTCTGAACCGTGCTCCAGAAGTGAACCACGCTCAAGAACAGGACTGGGCCTGAACTACCAGATCTGAAGCATGCTCCAGACCAGACCCCTATACTCCCTCCAGGTGTGCATCGACCCCGGCCTCGACTCACCCAAACCTTGCGTCCCGGAAGCGTTCGGTGAGCTCCTTGACGGGGGGCACGGGCACGTTCTGGCTGAAGGACTCGATCTCCTGGCCAAACATGCGGTAGATGATGCGCCACACGCGGTCCAGGGACATGCCGCAGTCGAGGAACACGGCGCCCATCAGGCTCTCGAAGAGGTCTCCAAGCGCCTTGGGCACCTCCACCTCCTCGGGCTCCTGGCACTCCTCCTCGTGGCAGTAGTGACGCTGAAAAAGGAGGTACACGTCTAGTTGCTCATCTGACACAGCCAAGGGCTGTCTCAGTAACGTGCTAGACAGCCGGTGACCCCTATAGTGGTCACAGGCACAGTCTAAGCTGCCGTCCGAATTCTCGTCCCCCCCCACCCACCTCCAGCACCTTCCAGTAAGTGTCGTCTTCCACACCGTCAAGAGGCGCATTGAGGTCCGGGAAGTCCTGACGTTCCTCCCGGTCCTCGTCCGACAGCTCGCCCTCCTCGCGCTCCTCCTCACGCGCTTGGGCCTGGTAGTTGACGAAGCGGCCGATGGCGCTGAACAGGCTCGGGTTGCAGTGCTTGAAGCAGCCGTGTAGCCCGTACTTCACCACCAGCGAGGCGAAGAAGGTGTTGTTGACTAGCGACGAGCGCAGGTCCGTTAGCTGGCCCGGGTTAAACTTTCGGGGCAGCTCGTACAGGTAGCGTGTCACCAGGTAGTCGATCACCGCGTCGCCCAGGAACTCCAGGCGCTGGTAGCAGTCCGTCAGCCTGTGAGACGCGTGCCATCGCTCGTACAGTCGCCGGGCGCTTTGTTTGAATCTCTAGCGCGATATAATTCGTGAAAGCCCAGGTGCCGGCGGGTGTGCCGAAAAGGCTGCAAACTGTACTTCGTTTCACCTTAAAGGCCCGTTCACATACCTCCGTTTGCTTACGGCCGAGTGCCTCCGACATCTTGGCGCCATCACTGGCGCCATCAATGAGGTGATCCATTTCGCCAGAGTGAAGATTTTGCAGTATTCGTGAAATCAAATGCATATACTATCTGCGAGAAATGGTTGTTTATAACATCTTCAAAAGTCTTACAACCTAATCAAAAAAGAGTGATGCCCAAGTGGAAAATATGGAAATCACGGAGTTCCACGGCTACCCGATAGGTGGCACCAGTAATCTCTCGCCGTAAGAGATCCCGAGAGGTTTCAAGGAACTTGGCCGTAAGCGGTCGCAAGTGTATGAACCGGCCTGAATTGCTAAGTCCGAGTGCAGCCAAAGAGACTAACCAAACAGCAGCGGTCGCAAGTGTATGAACCGGCCTGAATTGCTAAGTCCGAGTGCAGCCAAAGAGACTAACCAAACAGCAGCGGTCGCAAGTGTATGAACCGGCCTGAATTGCTAAGTCCGAGTGCAGCAGCAAAGAGACCTAACCAAACAGCAGCGGTCGCAAGTGTATGAACCGGCCTGAATTGCTAAGGTCCGAGTGCAGCCAAAAGAGGACTAACCAAACAGCAGCGGTCGCAAGTGTATGAACCGGCCTGAATTGCTAAGTCCGAGTGCAGCCAAAGAGACTAACCAAACAGCAGCGGTCCGCAAGTGTATGAACCGGCCTGAATTGCTAAGTCCGAGTGCAGCCAAAGAGACTAACCAAACAGCAGCGGTCGCAAGTGTATGAACCGGCCTGAATTGCTAAGTCCGAGTGCAGCCAAAGAGACTAACCAAACAGCAGCGGTCGCAAGTGTATGAACCGGCCTGAATTGCTAAGTCCGAGTGCAGCCAAAGAGACTAACCAAACAGCAGCGGTCGCAAGTGTATGAACCGGCCTGAATTGCTAAGTCCGAGTGCAGCCAAAGAGACTAACCAAACAGCAGCGGTCGCAAGTGTATGAACCGGCCCTGAATTGCTAAGTCCGAGTGCAGCCAAAGAGACTAACCAAACAGCAGCGGTCGCAAGTGTATGAACCGGCCTGAATTGCTAAGTCCGAGTGCAGCCAAAGAGACTAACCAAACAGCAGCGGTCGCAAGTGTATGAACCGGCCTGAATTGCTAAGTCCGAGTGCAGCCAAAGAGACTAACCAAACAGCAGCGGTCGCAAGTGTATGAACCGGCCTGAATTGCTAAGTCCGAGTGCAGCCAAAGAGACTAACCAAACAGCAGCGGTCGCAAGTGTATGAACCGGCCTGAATTGCTAAGTCCGAGTGCAGCCAAAGAGACTAACCAAACAGCAGCGGTCGCAAGTGTATGAACTGGCCTGAATTGCTAAGTCCGAGTGCAGCCAAAGAGACTAACCAAACAGCAGCGGTCGCAAGTGTATGAACCGGCCTGAATTGCTAAGTCCGAGTGCAGCCAAAGAGACTAACCAAACAGCAGCGGTCGCAAGTGTATGAACCGGCCTGAATTGCTAAGTCCGAGTGCAGCCAAAGAGACTAACCAAACAGCAGCGGTCGCAAGTGTATGAACCGGCCTGAATTGCTAAGTCCGAGTGCAGCCAAAGAGACTAACCAAACAGCAGTGGTCGCAAGTGTATGAACCGGCCTGAATTGCTAAGTCCGAGGGCAGCCAAAGAGACTAACCAAACAGCAGCGGTCGCAAGTGTATGAACCGGCCTGAATTGCTAAGTCCGAGTGCAGCCAAAGAGACTAACCAAACAGCAGCGGTCGCAAGTGTATGAACCGGCCTGAATTGCTAAGTCCGAGGGCAGCCAAAGAGACTAACCAAACAGCGTCGAAAGCATGTTGTGGTGTTTGTCATGTTTCCGTACGTGTTCTATCGCTGCTATACCAATCATGCACAAAGAAAGGCCCAGTGACTCACACTTAGTACACGCGATTGTACATGTTTGTGCCTTCAACTGCTCAGACGTACGACGAAACGAAGTACAGAGGCTCTGTCCTGGCACGACTGATACACAATGACCACGTTTTGTATTCGCGCTTGCGTGAAATGCATTCATCGGCCGTACGAAGAATCCTCCGTCTTTCGGGCACTGGGTGTCTTATACCAAAGACATTATGAAACGTTGCACCCACGAAAGTAGGAAGCTTCCGGAGGTGACACGACGCCACCAGAGGCGAAGTCGGGGGAGACTTCCAGTTAGGAGGGACATGCCCCCAACGATGACCAAGACCGAAAGACGCTATTGGACGGAAAGCGACAGCCGATTTGGCGCCAACGGCCTTTTTTGGTCCCCCTCGGAAGCATTCCCACCGGCATTCCCACTCAGTTTTCCTCGTGTACTTTACTATATAAATAAACTTTCTGCAGGCCGCCGTGTCTCGAAGCTACGCTAGCCAAGAAGACACCGCAGCCACCGAACGAAAAGCACCAAGTCCCGAGAAGAGCGGCGCTTGCTGGAGGACGCTCCTTCGTACCTGTTTCTGTAGTAGGAGGCATGCGTGACCGCCTGCAGCAGGAAGGACCGGTCGGCGAAGGTGTAGCCGAGAGCCCTCTCGACGTCCGCGACCGTGTCCGCCATGAGCTCCATCAGCGCCGCCAGGTCCTCCTCCGGGTGCGGGACGTGGCGCAGTAGCGCCGTTTGGGGCGGGGGGAAGCCCCAGAAGCCACGCATGCCGGTGCCTTCTGCCATGCCCTCCAGGTCGCATTGCGTCAGCCGGATGCCCATCCACTTCATCACCTGACGTCGAGAGCCATCCGTTTCGGGAGACACCCCACGAACCCCAACCGTTCCTTCGACCATGGTTAACTAGTGCCCCGCACGAGCAAACATACCCATCTGGTTTCACTTTGCTCCCTGCCCGTCCTTTTTTTTTAGGGGCGAAGCTCCTTAGGGGCTAGCCATGTCCGTCCGTCTGTCCGGTGCTCGTGCTCTTGAGCTCACGTGCTCATCAGCACGTGAGCACGTGCTCACGTGCTCGTGTAGAGAAAAAACAAAAGAAAAAAAAAATGAAAGAAATGATGGAAAAAAAATGATGAAAAATATGTTTGCGCAGTCGGCAGGATTCGAACCTGTGCGGGGAGACCTCAATGGATTCCTAGTCTTAAGGGGAGACACCCCCTGGGAGGGTCAACTTTTGAATCCTTGGCTTAAAATTAATGAAATTTACACTACGCTGGTGGTCATGCTAGAGGGTGCATAACACAATTTCAGGTCTGTCAGTTAAGTGGGAAGGAAACTAGGGCAGCTTCTATCAGCAACACGCCTACATTGTTCAGTTTATCTATCGTCGGAAAACTATCACAATATTCAAAAATTTTTAATCGCTACATATCTAACAGAATGCCTGGTGCGGCTATGGAACGTTTTTTGTAAAAAGTCATTTATTTCTATAAATTTTCCCTTCTGCAAAAATGGTCAACTTTTTGGTCTTCTGTGTCTTCGACAAAATGTCAACATTTTTTATAAAAGACATCCGTAAAGTGACAAAAACATTCCATGGCCACATTCCTCATTAAATTTCAGTCAGGAAAAGTGAAGAACGAGCCTTCCCTGTATTGCCATTATCAAACGATAGATTGACTAAAATGGAATTTATACCAAAAAGTGGAACAGAGAAAAAGGCGTTCAAAGTGCTCCAAACCTTACCTTTTGTTTATCTTCAGTGGACAAAAAATAATTTATAAAATTTTAACTATGCAGTGTTAAGTAGTGAAAATTTCTGGGAATACTCTCTAGATGTTGGTGGATGTAAATATGTAATTTTTCAAAATCAATGTTTTTTGCAAATTTTTGTTTTCTGGGTAGTATCCCCCCTTAACCACTCGGCCACGACTGGGGGACGAGTAGGGGGCTCTGAGATGTGGTAGTAACTCAAGAGCTGGGGATGTCATGGATGAAACGTTGCATGTAGCCACTCAACGTCTATACAGGAGAGGGCGCTGCGGTCAAATGCGTACATAATCGCGTTAAACTTTACATGCATTGGCTCAACGTTTATAGACGAGAGGGCACAGCGGTCATATGCGTATATAACCACGTTTCATATTACACATTCTCTTCCTGACATGGATGAAGACGAACGAAAGGCTCGGGATGCTGCGGCTCAGCGTCTACGCAGACAAGCACCACCAGAGCTTCGCCCCAATCAACATCATTCACCACGTGGAGATGCGGTTAATTTTTTTTATGTGTGGCAGTTTATTTGAGATAGCAATGAAAACAGCATACAATTTCTAACAAATTGTTTCCATGGAGAATTAACGGGGACCGTGGCAATTCGTGGTAAAATGCGGAACGCCTCGTAAACTGCAACGCAAACTTGTAGTTCCCTTGCACTGCAGCTCATCTGATGCACTGTTTTATAGGACTGTTATACCTAGCCATATTTTGCATAGCAATTTTTTTGCTTTGTCATGTACCGGTCAGATTGTTTAGACAGAATTCTCCAATTTCTATGCATAGGTGCTACGCTCCCTTCGGACGATTTGTTAGAAATTACGTCCTTAACATACTCAATGCACTACCATAGACTACATTGAGCCTAACATCAAAAAGAATGTCATAACTGTTTCTGCGGAAAAATGTTTCTTGGTTCTTCCAAGTATGTGTGTATAATAACATATAGCACCTTCTTTTTTATTTTTTTTATTTCTTTTGTTGCTGCTTGCTGGGTGCAGCCTGACAAATCTCCAGACTTGGGTGGACCCACACATTAGCTGTACTGTAAATAAGAAATACTAACCCTATTATTATTATCCTATCGCGCCTTTTCAGCATGTTCAGGTATCAGTCTCGGGACAGCTCGACAAAACTCCCCGCTTGACCCATCCGAACAAGGGGGAACATTCCGAGCTTCGTAGAGGATGTTGTTGCACCGCCCGTCGCAAACGGGGGTTCCGACTGCCCCTCGTAATGCCGGGAACAGCAGCTGTTTTCTAAGTCCGACGTTTTGGTGCCACTACACTATTCGAGTCTGTGTTGCCTTAGTAAGACCCAGCAACGTGCCTTTTACAGTGGGAACCTCCCTGGAGAACTACACGGCTGTTTTTCGCGAAAGGTGCCTCGAGTGTGCACGTGCAGCCAGAGGTTCAAAGAGCAACAAGCGCGTGCTGGAGGCCAGGCGTTCGAAAGAGACGCCCAATGTTCTCACTTTTCCAGTGGCCGTAGTAGCCAAAAGCCTGTCGTGGTGGTGCACGCATAACACCATTCGAGCCACACAGTTGTTATAATGTACGCTAGAGGTTCAACTGGCGCTAGTGTGACGATGCCAAATGAAGCACACAGCAACCAGTCGAAAACTTCACTTCCTGTAATGCATTTCTATGGGAAAGAAAAAGAGCATTTTCACCCTGTGCTCGATTTTAAAAGCAAATATCGCGAATAATTCATACTTACTAGGTAGCTTGAAACATTTCTCAGTCACGCAGATGAAATAATTTGTCAGCTACGGCGTGTTGCTTTCAAATTCGTGGCATTAAACGGTGCTAAAAGAGCTTCATACATGTATTCATGTGCACTGTTGGATACTGTTAGTGCTAGCACGGCGTAGGCGCTTCTCAGCATGGGGATATATCTGCCGAACGAACAAAGGACATCTGAATAACAAAGAGAGAAGGCAATAACTATGCCGTAACACTGGATCAGTAACTCCCTGTGCATGTAGATGTTCAAAATAAATTAAAGGCCACATAATATAGGTAGTTCGATTTGCGATAAATAAGTACAGCTTTATTCTTTCTGCTCACGAATATGTGCAAAAATGCTTGTTCTGCGTTCAAAACATCACCCACACGCTTGAAATCTTTGAAAATAGGGAAATGCCAGAAAACAAGTACTTGATAAAAGCTGCCTGTCATAGGAAATAATAAAAAGAAACATGTTTCGTAGCCAGTACACTTTATTATTTATGTTTCGAATGTTCTGAACCGCTCGTAAAGATGCACAACGCGGTCGTTTTTATATATGGGTCAGGACTGGCATATTAGCAATATATAGGATCACCGGAATGCTGGCGAACCTCGAACACACTGTACATTCTTTTCGATCGTTATTTTAGTTAAAATCGTCGCTCCTTTTTACACACCTGCTATGGAACAGAGCTTTGGGCCTAAAATATAGCGAAGTTAAACATAGTTCACTGATGAAGAAAAGTGTACTAACTAAAGCAATTACACTTTTACAATGTTAATCAAGGTACATACTATTCGGTACGACCCAGATAACGAAAGTGTTCCACGTTATTTTCCAGCAAAGAGACAAAATGCACGCGCGTTTTCCCAGAAGCATGCACAGGAGCACCGCAAAAGTAGACTGGTTGCTGTCTGCTCCAATTTTCATCCCGGAAGTCACATAGACATAGCGCCAGTCGAACCTCTAGCATACATTAAAAAACCTCTACGATTCGAGCAGACAAGCTTGCACGCCGTTTGGTCAGACCTCGGAAAGTAGCAGGTTCGAAGAACGCGACTTTCGGTTACGGAGCGCCGAAGAGGCTCATACACTCGGATTGTTTTTGTTTTTTTTCCCCCAAACATGCACTCCGATTTTTTCATTTTGCACAAACTACCACGACGGTTCCTTCAACGAGCACACTCGGACATGGCAAGAGTTACCTTTAGGGCTCCGACGGGTCCGCACACCAGGAGGTAGGCTCCGATGAGAGCCTCGACAGAGTCGGCCACACTCTTATCCGGCACCTGAGCGGAGGTGCACACGGGCACGGCGCACGAGCTGTCGCGCTTGGGCGCCACGTAGTCCGGCCGCGAACTCTCCGCCTTGTACTCCTGCGCAAATGACTCCAATATACTTGCATTTCGAGCCGACAGAAAAGAGAGATGCTAAAGAAGTACCCCAGCCTTCTACCTAAAGGCCGGTCCACACATTCGCGTTCGGGTGTGCTCGAGCGTCTTGCATAACCACTCAACACACTGGCGCCATTTATCGCCCAGGGGCGCCTCAGACCTCGTATGTATTCCTACGCGGTCTTCTTTTGCCGTGGGCTTTAACTAACCAAAAAAGAGGAGGTGGTGTGCTGATCGCGGTTGATAGTTTGCTGAATGTGCGCCGTAGAGCTGATCTTGAGCTCTACGAGGAAAGTGTTTGAATCGAGGTATCGGCCAGAAATGGCGCCAGCTGTTTACTGGGCAATTATTATTTTCCACCTCTTTATGATTCCACTAAATTCATAGACCATTTTTAGAGCCTCGAGCAACTTGTAGACTTTTCAAAACATAGTGTTCACATTTATGGAGATTTTAACCTGCCTGGCATTGACTGGGCAGCTGCAAGTGTTCACGATGTTGCTGCTGTCTCACGCCCAAAGGCATCTTGCGTGCTGGACCTCATCGTGTTTCATGGACTTTATCAAAAGAACACTTGCCCAAACAAACAGGGAAAGTTTCTTGACCTCGTACTAACATCTTCTACTGATGTCCATGTCCAGAGGGCACCTGCTTCACTAGCAAGGGTAGACAGCTATCATCCTCCTCTAGAGATCACGTTTTCAATGAAAGCCGCGAGGCAAATGCCTCCTGCACAAACTAGATTCTCATTTGAACGTGGGGACTACCTCGGCCTTTACGGGTTTCTGAGGGACTATGACTGGACGGGTGTGCTTAATGACCACTCTGCAGAATCGGCCACGGCCAAACTGACTAACGCACTGCAGGACGCAATGGCTAAGTTTATCCCGAAACACACTTCCCGTCCATTTGTCTATCCCAACTGGTTTTCTAAAGAGCTGCGACGATGTCTCGAACACAAGACACACCTGCATCGCCTTTACACGGCTTCGGGCTGCCCATCGACGTACAAAATGTTCAGTGATTTCAGAAGACAAGCTAAACAACTGTTGAAACGAGACAGGCGCTCATATTGACAGGGTAGAAATTTCTTTGAGGCGTGACCCAAAACAGTTTTGGAAGTTCATGCACAGTTACGGCGCGCGCACGGCAAACATTTCAACCATCCACACGGCAGGCAAGGCATGTACTGACCCAACAGAAATTGCCAACCTGTTGGCAGACCACTTCAGCTCTGGTTCCCCAGCTGCTAATACTGGCAACACTAACTACGCAGTAAAGGCGTCACAGGCAGACTTCCTATCGGCAACACCGGTTACAGAGACAGAGATCGATGAAGCACTCAGGAAAATGAAGGCCAAAAAGTCATGCGGCCACGATGGCATCCCTAGCTTCATCGTTAAGGGCTGCGGACCAGTGCTGTCACCTATACTGAGACACATTTTCAATCTTTGTATAGAATCTGGAATCTTCCCAACCCTATGGAAGCGCTCGATTATTGTACCCATATTTAAGTCGGGCGACCCCTCTCTTGCGGTCAACTATCGCCCTGTGTCACTGATTCCCTCCTTGTCTAAGGTACTAGAGATTATTTTGTACAGCCGCCTATACTCTTACTTCTCCCAGAAACTGTGTACTCAACAACATGGCTTTATTCCCCATCGTTCACCTGCGACAAACTTGTGTGCTTTTCTCGGCAAAGTAATCCCCGTAGTACATTCAAGACGCCAAATTGATTCAGTCTACTTTGATTTGTCAAAGGCGTTTGACATGGTGTCTCATTCGTTGCTATTGCGTAAAATGGATCACTATGGAGTATGTAAGTCATACTTGATGCTTTTTGAAAGTTATTTGTCTAATCGTACAAATGTTGTATAAGTCTCTGGTTGCTTTTCACGCGAATTTAGATCAACTTCTGGAGTCCCTCAGGGGAGCAACCTGGGCCCCCTGTTGTTTCTCATTTTTATTAATGATTTGGCTGAGCGCATGGAACACTCTGAAATGCTTCTCTTTGCTGATGACATTAAGATCTTTCGAGCTATAGATAAAGTTGATGAGTGCTCTCTTCTACAGCATGACATTAACACCGTCTCATCATGGTGTTCAGCAAATGGGCTTCGCATCAACCCAGCAAAGACAAATATGATTTCATACTCTCGTCGACAGGTGCAAGTTCAATTTTTGTATAAGCTGCATGGCGATCCCATTGCTCAAGTGTCAACAGTCCGAGACCTGGGGGTGTACATTGATGAGTCGCTGAGTTTTAAACACCACATTGAAAGAGTGGCCAATGAAGCAATGAAGTCCCTTGGTCTCATGACACGCATTTCGAAGGAGTTCACTAATCCTAGCTGTTATTTGTCACTCTTTCGGGCTATCGTGCGCTCTCGGCTAGAGTAGAGTTCAGTGGTGTGGAACTCTGTTCCTCACTACTTGTCACTTTCTTTGGAGCGAGTACAGATGAGATTTGTTTGAATCTATTACGATCGTTACCTTTTCAGAAGAGTATATTACTCGTACGATAGAATACTTCACCACATTGGGTTAAGCAAACTGAGCGATAGAAGAACACTCCTCGATCTGTGCTTTCTCCACAAACTTGTCCGTGGTGTTGTTGACTGTGCCGATTTACTATATTCAATCAGTTTTCATGTCCCCACACAATGTCGTTCCTCGCCACTATTTTATCCTGCAGTTAATCCCAAAAGTCCTGTCCAGAGAGCACAACTTGTATACAACTCACTTGAGGCACCTGGTCTGAGCATCTTTGATGGTTATAATACTTTTGCCCGAGCTGTGAAAAATTTGTTCAAAGCCTGAGTGTACTTCTTTGTGTTGTAGAGTCATGTATTATACAGTCATGTATAACATTTGTTAATTTCTCTTTTTTCTTTTTTTTCTTTCTTTCTTTTCTTCTTCGCTTTTTTACCTATTTTCACATACTTTCTTTGCTTCGTTTCTTTTTGTGCACCATGCTGAAGGCGTCATGCTGTTTGTGGGCATGTATCAAATAAACAAATAAATAAATAAATAAATAAATAACTCCGACAATGAGCGACCACCTCTTGTAGATGGTGCGTAGATTTGATTTTGCAATCGGCGAAAAACTTTCAGCCTAATTATGTGCAGGTTGGAAGTGTTCAGGGTCTACCTGACAAACGGCGCCAGTGTGCTAAGTGGTGTGCCTCGAGTACAGAGCGTTTCCGACGCTCGATTGGGGTCACGTGATTTATGGGCCGCATTTCCAATACAAGGTGTGAGGAGGAAGCGAAAGCGTGCCTGCAAGCGGTTTCGTGTCTCCGCCCGCTTCCCTCCTCGTCGTGCGGCGAAGCACGCACACTCGCGACCAATCTGCGCAGGAGGCGTCCGCCACTGAATTACGAATGCTCTCTGTGGTTTGAGTTGCTCCCATACCTGCCAACCTGTGGACTTTCAAATTCGTACAACTCCCGCGGCCGCGGGGGGGGGTCACGCGAAGCGATGAGCAGCCTAATATCAGCCTTGCCACCGTGCGAAACGCTTACATCACATGTGCACGTGCTACAGAATCGCAACTTCTCTCCCATTTTGGACCGCACGAAGCACGGGAATTCCAACGTGTAGGACTTCAGGAACACCAGAAAGTACCTCTTTTGAGGTTTCAAGTTCGCCATATCGCCGCGAAGCCACCGCGACCAGGGGAATGCTACGATTTCAAGTGCAACAAACACAGACGCTCACTTTTCGCCTCAGTACTGGCCGAAACAGAGAGGCCCAACTGGCCCAACCACGACTGAACACGCCAAACCAACGTGCGCCGCCGAACACACAAACAAAGACTCTGGGCTTTGGATTGGTTTTGGACGTTTTGGATCCGTGGCCACCGGATAGACTGATAGTAAGAAACACAACGCTGCCGTGGACGGTAGCTATCGCCCTCTTGTGGCGGTGCAAAGTACCGCCAGCAACGATTTTACAAAAAAAAAATGTAAAAAAAATTAAATTTTTTTATATATAGTCTTTTTCGTAAAATTTGAAGCAAGATTCGTAAAATCGTAAAAGTCGGTCCCAATTCGTACATTTTACGAAAAATTCGGAAGAGTTGGCAGGTATGTGCTCCCTCTCTTAAAAGAACAGCGATTTATGCACGCCAAGGTTTTTATTTGAACGTGACCTATAAGAGCCCAACCACCCAGAACACGATTTGCGGCCCGAAATTCATTTTCTTTCCGCCCAAAAACAGCTGGCCGAGAATCGGCCGGTTTCAGTCGTACTCACTCTCTTTTCCATAGTCATGTGGCGTTCAAACTATAGCGCACCAAATATATTCCAAGTTGTGGGACATCTTAGGCAAACAGTGAGTCACTAAAAAGAAAGAGCAAGCCAGAATCGCCAGAAGCCTCTACCCACCTCGTAAGCAGAAGACAGCTCCTCTGCCGTCACAGTGTCGAACCACTTGGGGCTCTTCTGCGAAGCCCAGAAGACAAAGTCCGCGTCCAGCATCTTGTCCTCGCACCCTTCTGGAACGAGATAGCCCGGCGGCAGCCAGTTCCGCTGCGGCTCGAACATCTCTGACGCCGCCGCCTCCGCGACCCCGATCGCGCATCCGAGCCTGTGCAGGTTCCGGTTGCTGATGATCCGCGACCGCGCCTGCGTCAGCAGCCCTTCTTGCGCCGTCGTCTCCCCGCAGTACAGGTCGATGGTGACCGCAAACTTGAGGAATGAGTCCCCCAGAACCTCCAGACGCTCCAGGTCGAATCCGTCTGCGGCCTTTGCGGACGTCAACGCCTCGAGCAGACGCCCAGGGCTCGGACCCGGGTTCCCCTCCAGCTCCGGCTGGAGTTCGAACGACCTGGAGATCTGCGGCATCCGTATCTCTTCCGCATCACCGTGTCCGCGAAGCAGCGTCCCAAACTCTATCTCCCCCTTGGCACCCGCAAAGGCCCTCTCGAACGACGCGCTCTGGAAGTCCAGCGCCGGCCAGGCGGCTCCGACGGTGCGCAGCCCGACGCCCGTCTCTGCAGCAATGGTGCACCGGATCTCCTCTGCCAGGAGGAGCTGATTGATCCGGTAGAGAATGCTGGGGAGGCAGACCGCCTTGCGCCACACGCTCGCCGGGATCGGGTGCACGTCGCAGAACTCGGCCACGCGAAGCTCCACGCGGTCCGCCGTCGTCTTCTTGGTGAATGCGTCGCCGTGGCGGTTGCGGAAGCGCGGGGTGAGGAAGCTGAGGCGCATTTCCGTGAAGGCAACCTCTAGGAGCGGCTGCGAGAGGTCCGTCACCCGGAGGTCGTGGACGCCCGAGAGGTACTCGGCAAAGGAGGCGGTGCCCGTGGTCCAGGAGCTTTCGGGACTGAGGTCACCGCGCACCCTCTTGACGTAGTAGGTCTTGTGACGGTAATTCAGGGGGTGGTACTGCGGGACCACCACGGCGTCTTCGTAAGAGTGCCTCTGGAACTGGAACCGCTCGCCTGCCGCCGGCTTCTTGTGGTTCAACACGGCGTTGACGAAGGGCCAGTCTATAGCGGCAGTTCCGTCGCCTGGATGAAGAGTTATACGGCACGAATGAGTCGCCTCAACCACGGGCCTCGGATAAACTACCTCCCAGTCTGGAAACTCGGGCGGCTTCTGCCCTAGTAAACTCCTACGGGGATTAGCACTGCAAGCGGCGCTAATCCCTGTAGGAGTAAAAATATCCCACCATATGTGCGAGCGCTCAATGCCTAGGTCAGGAATAAAAAATAAAGGCTCCCCCATCCACTCGCCTAGATAAGGAGGCAGTAGTGTGGAACATTTCGCCTACCCGAGGTCACAGACTGGACATGAGCGTTGCTGTTCGGCTGAAACTCGCATTCAATCGGCCAGGACACGAGTTCCAGCCGAAGCTCAGAGACCGAGGGGGATGGAGGCGGCGTGGCCGGTTGGGGGTCGTATACCTTGCATCACGGGTGCCAGGGTGACGCAGTTGGGGGCGGAGCCGGGGTCGAAGGCGAGCAGGGGACGCTCTCGCACCCGCATCACCTCGTCGCAGACGAAGCGGTGGAAGCGCCGCAGCTGCTCGCACTGCTCCCCGGTGAGATGCACCGAGCCGGCGCGCGAGACGGTCACCAGCTCTTCCCCGGAGCGCGTGAAGATCGGGAAAGACGGGATCTGCGACGGCGGAAGGAAGAAGGAAAGTGGAAGGTGACGACACCGAGCCGAGCGCTTCCTCCCCGTCAAATTTTTGGGGCTTCGACTTCCGCGCGGCAAATTCGGATGAAGCGCGCGAAGGAAACGAAACGAACAGAACGACGAGGCTGCGGCACGATAGACGTCGTCGCCGGCGCTTTGTGCATTCCTCGGACACTGACTGAGGGCACTAATGAAAATATTACGAGCGTACGCAGAAATAAGAAGTGAATAAGAAAAAGACAGCAACACGCAGACCCAAAGAGAGAGCGGTACAGCAAGAAAGAACGCAGACCACAATACAAATATAGAGTATAAAAAAGAGAAAAGACGGCACTAGAAAGCTTATAAGTGAGAGTATGAGTATAAGTGAGAGTATCACGGAGAATAACAAAAAAGGACCGCTATATAAAAATAGAGAGTATGATGAGAGAGGAAAAGACAGCAATGTAAAGAGGAGAAGGCAGACAGAGGGCAATGTAGAGAGGGTTAGAGTGTAAGGAGAATTGGAGAGGAAGAAAATGAAAATACGAGGCACAGAGAGCAGTGGCGAGGGGAGTGAGAGAGACAGAGAGTGATACAAAGAGAAGATGAGAAAAGCAGCCAAAGAAATGAGAGAGAGCCCACCAGGGGCATGTCCTCCCGCAGCAGCATCCCGAACCAGAGGGGGCTGTCCTCGGGGTCGACCAGGCGCTCCTTGCGCCAGTTCTGCAGCTCGGAGGCCAGCCGCTCCAGCCGGGTCCTCAGCACGTGCAGTCGGAACGTGCCGGGCCCCGCCAGTGGCACCTCCCGGAACAGGCGGCACACCTGGCACGAGAAAGGCCGCAATCGCGCGGAAAGTTTCCAAGTTGTTGACGCCCGTTGACGATACGGTCGAGGCTGGTTCACACGTTTCTGTTGGCTGCGACCAAAATGACAGCATCGACCAATTGCTTCCCAAAGCTACTTTTTGCATTGCTTGGCACGTTGTGTGCAGCGAGCGCTTCTCCCGGTGACTGTGTCAATGCCGTTTCAATAACTCTGAACGCAAGCAATGCAACTATCTGAACCAGGCTTCATACATTCAGATACAGGCTTCACAGCATCAGGAATTGGCGTAACGGGCACAATAACAGAAGACCGATGACAACACTTGCCCCACTCACTTACCCCCAATGACAGATAGTGGATGGGAAATGCCGTGGCTACAGAGCCAAAGTGCGAAGAAAGGTGTAGTTGCAATTCTGTCGAATTTGCGGCTGAACCAAGTGCTTTAGGCGTGGGTATAGACACAATGAAAGTACTGACTCGCACTCTCTACCACCGTAGATGATTCTAAAAAAGTCATCGAAGTGCGTAGTTATAGTCGAACAATTGCCGCAGAATAGCTTAACGAGCAATTAGACTGCTATTGCTACGCCTTGTGCTAGAATGCACTTGGAGGCCGTAGTCTCCAACCAGCCCTTATTCTAACGCATTGCAAAAAACACTCATAGTTACTTGTCCCACTCAGCGAAAGAGTGGCTTATATGGCCATAGAAATATGATTGAGCGGCACATGCCACTCATTCGTATGCTCAAGGACGACACTGTCCTTGGCATCGTCCTTGAGGTTGTCCTAAAGGTCGTTCTAGACCTCTAGGACGACCTTACTTGCCCTATTACGCGAAAAAGCGGCATTGTTGTGCCCAAAAAAAGGCCATAAAAATATGTCATCAAGCACGAGCCACTCACACTCAAGTGTGGGAGCGTGATGTCACCGCCAGAGCACCGCGTGCAAAAGGTGCACTTTGGACTTCATCTGTGCTCGTTGTGTGCTTTGTGCGATGGACTGTGAGGCGACTGCATCTACATCTACGGCCTCGACATTGGCACAGTCTACATCTACGGCGGCTTCTGCAGGCAATTGTGGCCACCCACGCAAATATGCTACAGCCTCCTTAATCCTCCTCTAGGCGTCATTCCCGAAGTCATCCTAGAAGACGTTCTTGACGTCGTTATCTAGGACGTCATCCTCGACATCGTCCTAGATGCCGTTCTTGACATTGTCCGAGAGATCGTCCTCGGCGGCGTCCTAGAGGTCGTCCTAGATGCCGTACTTGGTGTCGATCTCTAGGACGTCATTCTAAACTTTAATATGTGTAGAAACATTACTCGAAAACATTTGTCCCGCTGGACTATAATGCTTTCGCCATTCCTACATCTAAGCAGTCTTGAGTGTCCTCCTGTAACTTTTTTTTATATTGAGTCTCACTCAGTACTTTTAATGCGAAAGCATTAACTGTCTCATGGAACAAGCCGACGTCATCAGCTTTCAAACCACGCCAAACGACTCTTAAATCCTTCTCCAAGTCAAAAAAAAAAAAAGAAATAAAATGAAATCATTTCATTTCATGAAATGAAGCCAGCTCCCAGCTATGAAACTGTAACCACGCACAAAGCTAGCCACGGCACCTTCACTGCTTCGATCCCGTTGGGTAGCGTGCGTCGACCAGGTTCCCATTTGCCGGACACGCAGCGCCATGAGGTGGCCGGTCGTTGAAACTGACGGTGCGCGCCAGTTTCAACGACCGGCCACCTCATGGCGCTGTAGGTCAGTCAGTGCCAGGTCAGTGCCAGTCAGCGCGCCAACACGCGTAGAGCAAGAACAATGTACATGCTTTCGCATTTACAAGTCATAAGAAGTGCTTAGGTGTACCTCGATCTTTCTTAAATTTGCACTTCTTTTTACGAAGACCTCACCCTCTTGGGGTACACCCTCCTCCTCTTCTTGGTGCCAGGCTTGGGGACCCCCGGCTGCTCTGCCTCCTCCTCCGGCTCTTCCAAGAGGGCCAGGGTGCGCTTGACGGGGAGCAGGTTGTCGTCCAGCTCACCTGTGGTCGCCAGACAGAGGCCTTGGTAAGACGCCACGCGCATTCCACACCACACCGCTCGCGCACACACCACACACCGCTAGTTTCCCCCGACGTCTCCGAACTATCCTCACCCATCTGGTGCAGCCTCTTGCAGGTCTCCAGAGCAGCGGCCATCTTGGCATACCTCTTGGTCTCCATGGGCTGGCCCTGAAAGGAAAACAAAGCAGTTAGGAATCAAAAGTTCTCCAAGTCAGACGATACAACAGGCAAACGTGCACAGAGGAACAAACACCAGCCTGCTTGCTAGAATTCCATTTGAATGTGTAAACCACAGAAAAGCAGCTCTTTTGGGCCAAGTTTTCACACTGCAAAAGCATGCCAGCAAACACGCTGGAAGCAACAAGAGCATAGAGGATATGCAGAAAGGACGGAAGTACAAACACTAAAAGTATAGACATCGAAAACTAAGTTTAGCAGTGCACTCTTATCTTGGTCTTTCTGCATGCAAGCACATAACATGTTCGTCGTCCCTCGTCCACAATTTGTTTTATTCTTTCTGCGTCGAGTCAATATAATATTCCCTTTTTTGCAATATTCTTTATAATCCTTACAATATTCTGCGCAACCTTGTCAAGGCTAGCATGGTTTCCACAGTGCTGCGGCGCAAGCACGCAGCTTCACGCATTCCCTTGACATTTGCTCTCAACCAAAGAAAACGCAGAACTAATAAAGGTATACACTTGCGCAGGTAGCTTCGACAACACTGGGAAGCTATGCAGCCTCCTGTGCAGCCCTGGGGATACCTGTATGGGCTCCTTCAGGGGACTCGTCATGGGCAAGTAGACAGTGCACACGTAGTACTCCTTGTCTTCCCTGTTCACGGGGACGATGGTGTAGTCCGGCTGCAGACGGGTGAAGATGTCCGACGGCAGCTTCACGCAGTACCTGCACACGACACAGATACAAGAACCTGGAGCATCTTAAGCTTCGGATGGAGAAATTTCTCCCAGCGTTTTGAAATCGCAACTCCAGCAACACAGACCCTTCCCCCCCTCGCTTTCATACACAGGAACTGCTACGGCTCGAATCCCTACGTTATGTTATCATTAAAATTGGTATATTCTCGCATTAATTTGATGCAAAGTTACGCATTTATAATGCGTTTCTACTTCTTTAAACGGCATTAAGAATACTATTTGACTTCCCTAAGACCATTTTGTTGCAACACTGAATGATAGCAAACTAGAACCAAGTGTTTAGTTATAAACATCATTCCCTTTGATGAGGGGGACAGGAAATTTGAACGGTATTAGCGCACACGTATGGAGAAAAGAGAAGAGACAGAAAAGAGCGCTAAAAAAGAAAGGTCAGAACTCACAGGAGAAGGGCCCAATGCAAAAGAAATAAACTGTAAAAGGGTTGATAACTGGGCTAGTTGGTAGGGACAGGAAAATATGTGCCCAATTGACTGCTGCAAGCTCAAAATGTCTCCCGAGTTGTTGGAGTTGCTCGCCCGTTTCGAGCCGGATCTCATCCCAGCAATTAGCGTTGTAGTGCGAGTATCTAGGGGACAACTTGCCAGCAACACTGAAACTGCCGCAACAATCGCCCCACATGAGGCGGGCCCGAGCATCTTGAGTATCTTGATCCGGCGTGAAACTGGATAGCCCTTTGTTTCCGCGTGCGATTATCTCGTCCAGACTACCGACATCTGCAGGTCAGGGCCACCCGAGTGACCAATTCCTTTACCCAGCTGGAACTGGATAAAGGAATTGGTCCCCGCTGATTCCAGCTGGAAATAACCCTTAATCCAGCTGAATTAAACTGGATTCAGCTAAGACCGGGTACATAATCCAGCTCGACTCATTTTCACCTGGCCAGCTATTGGTTTTAGCATTGTCTTTTCTCCATTTTGTTACTATTAAGTCTCTGTGTTCAGCCCCCGGCTGGCATGACTACGCAAATTGTTAGTCTCCCAAAGATCATCCTTTTCCATTTTGCTTCACTAAGGTGGTTAGATTATCCGGTCCAGAGGAGGATGCAAGCCTCACAAGCGAACAAAAAGCGAGATGCCGGTTCCACTGCTCTGCAACCTGAAAAGCTCGTCCAAAGTTACGCATTAACATTAAATGGTCCAAACATGGTTCTTTTAAATACCCTCAGAGCCACGGAGGCATTGCAGAGGGGAGTGACTTAAAGGTAATCAAACGGAAACAAAAAGAAAAATGATTAATTCTAATAATGAAAATACTTTGCCGTTAATAAAATACTAAACTATGGCGCTATTAAGGCAGTTTTAAAGGTGGCATAATCAGATTAAAGTTAACAGGGATGCTGGAAGGCGGTTCCAGGAAAGCGTGGTTCGGGGAGTGAATGAACCGTGAAAGGCAGCGCCACGTGCCTTACCTATTCACCAGGCCGATGGCAGAGGTCATGGTAATCCTGGCCGCCCCATCCCGCTTCACCGGCATGTAGGGCGGCAACATCTCGTCCACCGCAAAGCTGAGAACCACCTCGGAGTCGAGGGGGGCCTTGCGCTCTCGACACTTGTTCATCAGGAGCTGCGTGCAAAACGTCCCACCCATGGTTCCTTTCGCTTTTCCAATAACGCGGCCCACTAAACAACCCCACAAATTCAAATATTCCCACAATTCTTTAGATAAAACACTTAGGGTGCAGTGTTCCCGATACTACCAAGCTCAAAAGCGCTGTTCCGGCTTTACTTTCTCGCCAGAACCTTGGCATTTTCTGGAACCCTGGTTGTGTTGGCCCGAAACTCGGTGCTGTTTGGGGAGTTTTCACTGTTCGTGATTTCAAACATTATTCAACATCACCAAAATTAAAGCAATGATGCGGATGAAGTGGGTTAAAACGAGAACAAAACTACACGTTGCACCTGAAGAGTTTTTTCTAGCTCCTCCCCATATGCAATCCCTCTTAAATTCAACCACAAACCACATTACACCGACCACTTATGCACTAGTCAAGCCTTCATGAATCTGAGTTTCTAGGACATATCCAAACTGGAAAAATAATTTTTTTGTTTTTCCAGTTTGCTGATTAGGACAGCCCTAATCAGCATATTTACTTGAGAACATGTTTTTTTTTTTTTATAGGTTATGTGCATTCCTATTGTCATCAAATCCGGGAGCTGAACTCGCGCATATGTGCAGGTGCTAAAAGACGTTCAGATTTCTGGGTAAATGCCCGATCACACCCTTCTGTTTGCTTACAACAGATCGTGCCACCTCTTACAAGAACACACTGGTAGTCTGGAACCATCAATAATGTGACCCTGGAACCGCATTTCACCGGAGCGAGGGTTTTGCGGTATTTGGGAGATTTAAATGTGCGTGCTATTTACGAGAAACTGTCATTTATAACATTATCAAAAGTTTACTATAAACGACTTATTTTTCGCGGGCTCAATATTTCGCGATTTAAGTAAAAGCTGAAGTTTGGAATTATTCGGTGGTTCTAACTTTGACGATGCAGTGGGATCTCAATATAGATTCCAATGTGTTTACATTTTACCAAAGTTGTTAGCGGGGCCTATTTCTCGCAAATTCTAAGCGATTCCCGAAATTTGTGAAAATAAGGTCGTTGGAAAAATTTAATCGTTTATAGTATTGTACAAAAAATATAATAATCTGCAAAAAACAACATACATACGGAACGCTAAGTGTTCCACTTGACAGATGGCGCCAGTGTGTTCTTTCGTTGCAAGAGATCCCAAGAGGTTTTAAGGCACACAATCCTAAGCAGTTGCAAGTGTGTGAACCAGTCTTTGTGCATTGGTCAGGACAAATCTGAACTGCAAAAAGGATTTTTACCGGGCAGTGGTTTTTTTTCGGTTTCCTAGATGAATTCAAAAGTGTGAATCCCATTACCACATTTACTCAAACTCATGTTCCCCACTTTCATTCGGTACAATGAACGTGCACTTCTCTTATTCTCCAGAACCAACGGAGCAGAACAAACATATGCGACAGACGTCCAGGTAAGTGCAGATTCCCAGACCGCCTGTCCAGGTGCTTCCTCACCGACTCGACGACATGGTAGGCCTGCAGGTTGGAGCAGCTGAGCTGGCATTCGTCCCGGGAGACCATCATGAGGTAGAGGGAGCGCCTGGCCCGGGCCCGGCCCTTGGACTGCACGTAGGAGCGGTAGTCCGGGGGGAAGTCGAAGCGCACCACCAGGCTGCACTTGGGCACGTCCATGCCCTCCTCCACCACAGAGGTCGCCACCAGCAGGTTGCACTCCTGCCGGCGAAACTGCTCCAGGACCTGGGGGGGACATGGCCACAACACGTCGTTGCCCCTCCACAGTCACCGTGGTGTAACCATCATAGTGTCAGTCAAACTGGGTGGGGGATTCATGTGCCAAAGCAACAAAGGGTATCTGACATGTCCCAGTGAGAGACTTAGGATTAATTTCAACTGCCTGGAGCGGTTTGCTAGTGATGTGTCTATTCCTCCCAGCGGGTATGAGGGATTTTTATGCCTAGCGCCACCGGCAACGATCCTGCAAATGACGTCGGCAAAGACATAGTCATCTTTCCTCAAAACTAGCTATAAAATACGACTCCCGACAGTTTCAACCCGTGGATGGACGCAACTACAATTTTCCGGATGAATAGCACCCCTCAGCCACTGTGTTGACCACTCTGTTTAAAAGCGGTAGCTTTATTTGACCAAACACTCTCGAGGTCATGTGCTCAAGGTCGAGTAACGCCCGAGGCTGAAGTGTAAACTCACGTAATCAAGGTCACTTAAGTGTCGGTCGCGTAAGCTCGTAAGCGCCGATAGCTGAAGCTGACGTGACCCGACGTCCTTGACGTCGTCCTCGAGGTCGTCCTAGACGTCATCCTAGAAGTTGTCCTGGAGGTCGTCCTAGACGTCGTTTTTGACGTCGTCCTTTAGAACGTCATCCTCGACACTGTTCTAGGCATCGTCCTAGACGCCGCCCTTGAGGTCGTCCCAGATGTCGTCCGAGACGTCGTCCTAGACACAGTTCTTGATGTCGTCTTCGATGTGTGCACAGAATATTACAACCCTTTTATCACCATACCATTTCCTCTCCTAATTGTTTTCACTAACAACATTTTCACTAATGACATGTAATTTTTCTTTGTGTCATTGTCGTGCATCACTGCAAGGAATCTCATGTCAACGGATTCAACAGGGTGTCACAATCAGTCTGTAAATCAGTCGTCAGTTAGTCAATCAATGGGTATGTCAGTGGAACAATGTGGCGATCTGTCGGAAAACAAAAGAAAGCATGTAACCACACAGTAAGAAAAGCTAGCAACAAAGAGTGAAAAGAATCGACGAACAGTGTCGCCAAACGGAGAACAGGCAACCACTGCTTTTAGCGAAACTAAAATCGAATGACAATACTAATTTATGTTTTAGGGGCGAAGCTCCTTAGGGGCTAGCCATGTCCGTATGTCCGTCCAGCGTCCGGCGTCCGGTGCTCGTGCTCGGTGCTCGTGAGCTCACGTGCTCGTGTAGGGCAAAATAAATGATGAAAAAAGATGAAAAAAATGACGAAAAAAAAATTATGTTTGCGCAGTCGACAGGATTCGAACCTGTGCGGGGAGACCCCAATGGATTTCTAGTCCATCGCTTTAACCACTCGGCCACGACTGTGGGACGAGTAGGGGCTCTGAGATGTGGTAGTAACTCAAGAGCTGGGGATGTCATGGATGAAACGTTGCATGTAGCCGCTCAACGTCTATACAGGAGAGGGCGCTGCGGTCAAATGCGTATATAACCGCGTTAAACTTTGCATGCATTGGCTCAACGTTTATAGACGAGAGGGCGCTGCGGTCAAATGCTCAAATGCGTATATAACCACGTTCCATACCACACATTCTCTTTCTGACATGGATGAAAACGAACGAAAGGCTCGGCATGCTGCGGCTCAGCGTCTACGCAGACAAGCACCACCAGAGCTTCGCCCCAATCAACATCATTCACCACGTGGAGATGCGGTCAATTTTTGTTTCTACACCACACAAAATCAAACTGTAAAAGAACTTTTCTTATTTTTATTTGCATATTTTAATGAAGCTTAGGAGTACATCTTCCAAATTAAATTTTAGCTGATAATTATTTTGTCTTAGTGCAAGGGCGTCTTAAATGCAGCAACCATTAAAATTTGTGTTCTCAAGCTTGCAAGTTCCCATGGCAACTATATGCAGCAGTTGGAAGCACGAGTTGTAGCTCGAGCTTGGACGCCGCTAGGTACTTTTAAAGGTACCTCCTTGCTTCCACGGAACCGGTCCCATGGCATAAAAGTCCATCATGCCCACCGGGAGGAATAGCCACATCACTAGCAAACTGCCCCTGGCCATCTTCTGACGGGCAACCGAAATCTGTTCCATGGCACCTCCTCAGTAATAAGCCTCCGTCAGGTTGCGGGCACCTTGGCCAGATTTTGACCCGTAGAGATCCATAGGCAGACGCTTTGCCCCCGAGCCACTGAGGTGGCCAATTATTGTAGTGTAACTTACCCTCTGTAATCCCCTCTTCGTAATCACAGTGGTGGAGTCACCCCTCCATAGCCACCGTGATGTAATCACCCCTCCACTGTCACCCCCTCTAATCACCATAGCACAATCACCCCTCCACAATCGCCATGGTGCAATTGCCCTTCCATAGTCACCATGGCGTAATCACCCCCTCTGCAATCATCCCCCTGCAATCACCGTGGTATACTATCAAAATCTTGTTACTGCGAACTTCAGATTAACACATTTTTTAGATTTTCGTAAATTTCCAAAATGATGTTCAATGGTTTCCACGCAAAAATATTTCAGTAGTACGAATTTTAAAATACTGAAGATTTCAAAACAATGTATGTAATTTAATCGCTCTTGTATTTAGTAAACATCTCAATATTATTAATTTAGTCTCTAAAAAAAGGATGAACGATTCCGTGTGCTCCCGCTACTTGGCAGCTTAATCTGTTACAAGACGACTTCGAAGGCTAATCACCATCATCAGTAAACATTGGCTGGCGGCCAATGCGCATTAGGCCTCCGTTTCATCTCATAATCTTTACAGTACGTCGGCCGGTGGAGCTTCTTGCCAACTTCCTTGTGCTAGCTTTGGTTTGATATTTTGACGAGTTCTTCTTATGAGAACTCCAGTCCATCCAAAAGTGGTGAGCACCCAGACGAAAGCATTGCGAAAGAACTGTGGAGCAAAGTTACCGAGAAGCTTGCCGTGGACCCTTTGGTAGAGTTTGGGGATTACGTGCAGTGCAACAATGCAGCGTGGACGTTGGCAGAACTGACGACCAACAAAATTCTAAACAACGCTCGTGGAAAAAAAAAAAGGGACTGTAGTGGCCAGGACACTTAGAATGAAAAGGAAGAATCCGTCTCTACACCCCATGTCCTGTCCTGAGTGCCATTGGCAAGTTACACATCTTTCTTGGAAGCTGTACCGATGTGACCGACACACTTCACGAGAAATTGGACGACACGGAATCATTCATCCTGCAGCGTTTGTGCTGCACCTACCAGAAAAAGATTACACATTTCCTCCTAATAAATGCAGCGTTTCATCTCAAGTTTGCTTTTCGACTGGAAACGACGGAGTGCCATTCATTTTGTCCGATTTAGTTATCGTAGTGCCCATCGAAAAGTCTTTTTACTATAGGAATATTTTGGAATAACAAACAATTTCTATAGACCTTTTCTTTAACGACGCCGCCATCTTGAGAATTGCGGCGCCGACGACGCCGTCTAGCGGTTTAGAAAAAGAAATACTGGCTAGTTCTGGCAGCACAGCTATCTGGGTAGGCAACGGTGTGGGTATGGGGGGAACTTGGCTAGACTTGGCTATAATGGGCTGCAATAACTTGGTTGGAGCTTGTCCGGTTGAATCCAGCTGGATATACTCACAGGCCATCACCTTGCCTCCTCGAGAGAACGAGGACGAAGACGGTGGGGTGTTTTGATTGAGTTTCCACAGCGAAGTATATATGAGCAGTTTAATGTAGTCTATGCAGGTAAGCTCTCGACATTTGATAGCTCCATCTTGAGTGGTGGCCCATGTAGACTTTTTCATACCTTTCACATACCATGGGGCTTGCAGTGATAACCTAATTGGACCACTTGCGCCGGTAATTAAAATCGGTCCTCTTGTCGTAGACGAAGTGGTCGTGAGCTTAAACGTGACGTTGAGTCTGATACGAATCTCTCGCGATTCAAGCTTGCAATCGACTGACTTCATAAATAAAGATTCTTGGGGAGAATGCGAAGCTCGATAACATTGCAGCCACACTCGCGCTGCAGCTTCTTGTGCTCATGGCACACTTTCTGCTATTGTTCTTATGCTTTTTAAAATTATTTATTCATCCGACGACCACGCAGTGGTAGCCAGACAACCGTAGATTTTCGGAAATTGCAGCGCAGTAAAAAGGAGCGCTCAGAACTAACTCATGCACGACGTCCGTTTTTAAGCCTTTTCGCCCATACCCTTGGCGGTTGCATACCCTGTGTCAGCGGGCAATCCAAGAATGCACCAGGTTGAGGGTATACGTCAGTTACTGGCTGGTTTGAGGTTATGCGAAAAAGGTCTATAGTCCCGTAAAATTCGTAGTATCGAGTTTTGACTGGTTGCCGAGGTTCAATGAGCCCTCCGCATGCTGCCCACCTTGCACTGCTGCTTGAAGGACATGCCACTCTCCTTAGTGCTCTGGCCGACCACGCCGCCGTGGCCCACCACGAAGTGGGGCCTCACAAATCTGTACGGGGCCACCTCTTCGGCCACCCGGCCCAGCCAGGCGCAGAGCACCCGGGCCACCACCCGCTCCTTGACGAACACGATGCCGCACAGGGACGAGTCGTCCTCGGGCCCAGTGGGCCGGAACACGCGCAGCACCTCCAGCAGCTTCTTCAGCTTGGGCGTGGCCAGGGCCAGCAGGCGGTGCTCCACAAAGTTCACGCTGGGGTCGCAACCCTCCCTCAGCTTGGAGTGCGCCTTCCGGAGCCAGTTCAGGCACTGGGACACCTCCTCGGCCACAAGCCTCTCTTCCGTTTTCTCCAGGAGCTTGCGGGCCTGCACGACGAGGCTCGCACATTTCAGGCTCCCATCCGGAGGGGATAAAGACGGAAGCAGAACGGGGAAAATCGCGAGTGCCGACGTTGCTGGTTCCGAGAGAAGAGAGCGACATGAGCGGAGACAAAAGGCAGACGGCCGGTTAGGCGGGTTCGTTTTGCCGCGACAAGCTGAGGTTGTTTGAATGCTCGCCAAATTTATACAATGCGAGACACCGGTGTTTTTGTGCGAAATAAAGCTAGAAAAACACTAGACAATATCTTGAGAGTGATGTTTTCCCGCTTCTATCGAAGCGTCGCCAGCAACGTGGTCCTGTCGGGACCGCCCACATCTGTGCCCAGCCATTCCGAAAAGGCCGAAGTGCAAGGGGACCTTTTCTTCTAGATTATTATATCAACTCTACACTCCCGTCGGAACCTCGCTTTTTAACACCACAACTTGTTACTGTTTTCTTTTTCACGGACATTTTTTTTAATTTGTACAGACTGTTTTTTTGATGGAGTCGGGTAAATAGCCAAAGAATAACTCGAGCCCTTCGATTTCCACACTCTATTTCAAATTGGTTTACTAACCAATTGGAAAAATGAAAAGCAATTTGGCATGTTTCTTAACAAGTTGGGCTTTCAGCGTAGCGAAGATCGCGATAGGACAGTATATGCGGAGCGCAAGTTCGTCTGCTTCTTTTGCAGGGGTTGTCTTGGTGTCAAAACGCCAATCTCTGATTGGCTCTGGTTGAAGGATAGTGGGTAGACCTCAAGGCAGCTTGCTTTGAGGTCTACCTGCTATCCTTCAATCGGATCCAATGAGGGCTTGGCGTTCCGACACCGCCCAACCTTTGCAAGAGAAGCAGACGAACTTGCGCTCCACAAAGGAACGAAGGTTTAAAGGGTAACTGCAAAGAAAAAAAAGTACATTTTTAAACAGCCTAATTGGGACAAGCATGTTACAAAACAAGTTTTCCGCCAAAAACAAAATTTTTTACAACATTATTTAATGCGCGAGACTGATTTAGTTTGCGGCTATTTTGTCCGTTTTAAATCGCGCGCCACAAAGTTGGTATTATACGTCACGCAGTGGCTGCTATACGTCATGGAGTGATGTATGACAGCCACTACACGCGCGTCGAAGGAGCGGGAGTTTCAAATGTGGAGAAGTTGTGACTCCGACTAAATTACGTCCTGTGGCGTAAATATTGCTAGAAATAATTTGCTTTTTCGCGGAAGATTTGTTTTGTGACATGCTTGTCCCATATAGGCTGTTTAAAAAAACACTTTTTTTTTTCTTAGCAGTTACCCTTTAAGCGCTGCCGTAAATTTGGATAGGGTCACATTTGGTATAAAGGTTTACAATTGCGAAATTCTCGGCTGGAAATGGGTGACAAGGTACACCTAACAAATGTGATTAAGTTGAATTGACCCCGATATGTTGAAAGTGGCGAATTTTCCGATTTCCCCAGACTCGTACAAAGTTAAAGAGGCCTACCCGACATACCCACAACTTTTACAGGTGCACTGAAATTTTTATGTACACCTATTTCATTGGGCCATCCACACACTCGTTGCATCTTATTTCTGGAGATGGACAACAAAACGTCGGCCAAGTCAGCCAAAGCCAGCCGGGTCGTGCCAAAGCTAGCCAAACTGAGCTAAGACTTCGGTTAAATGACCTAGACACAAAAACAAGCCAAGTCCAAGGAACCCACCTCTTCGACGAAAATCTGGGCGGTGAGCTGGCCACACCAGAGGCCCATGTCGCGCGTCACGTTGAGGACGCTCTTTACACGGCGCTCGAAGTCTTGGCCCTGGCTGGTGGTCAGCCTCTTGGTCGGGCTGAACAGGGGCAGCTCCACCAGGATGCGACTGCTGTGGAACTCCACAACCACCTCCTTGGGCTTGGTACCGTACCTGCAGGCGGCGGACAAGGACCCCTTCGGACCCCAGCTCGGAGGTCACGCGTTTTTTTTGCACCAAGTGTTGCTGCGTGACCTTGAAGGGAAACTTAGAATACAGTCGATTCTCGGTAATTCAAGGTTGCTCTCATTTTTGGTTAGTTTGAAGCGGGTGTGTTTCTGGCCATTTCACACACAAGTCTATAGGAACCTTTGAGACTAGTTAATTCGAAGGATTTTTTTACATACTGAAGAACTCTGGCAACTATGAGAGCATAGAAAAGCCTCGCATTATGCTGACCAAGCTTAAAACGCATCTGTGCACACTTCATAATTTTTATGTACCGTGCGCGCAGTCGAAAAAAAAAAAAAAAAAAAAAAGGAAACGAGCGCGGAAAGGGACTAGTAAGCTGCCAGGCGGCCAAGCCAATTAAGTGGCTAAGCCAGCATGGCTGGGGACGTGTGCATCAGGGCATCGTTTTCACGTAAGTTACGGAAGTGAGCGTGGCATGAAAGGCCAACAAAGCTCGGTTTGAGGCATCACCCAGCCCCACGAGAGGCTTTGTCCATCAAATACTGCAAACGACTTAATTTTCGCAAGGACCTAATTTTTGCGAATTTCGCGAATCGCCTACAATTCACGAAAAATTGGTCCCGCAAACAATTACGGTAAAATGTAAACACACTGGAATCTATAATGAGATCCCACCGCGTCGCAAAAATTAGACCCCGCTAATTATTTCAAAACTTCAGCTTTGACCTAAATCGTGAAATACTGAGCCTGCGAAAAATAAGCCGTTTACAGTATATTGTTGTCAACAAACGTGCTTTGGCCTGCAGTCTGCTTTTGAACTGCGAAATCGTGCAAAAGGTCTGGCGTCACGTCGCTTTTTGTGCTTAGTGGCCAAGTGCCACCGACGTAGAAACTGCTCGTGGAACCACAGAGTAGAATTTTGCATTTTCTTTGGCAAAGAAATTGCCGAAGGCACTCGCACCATAGGAAAGATCTGCGATCTGTGGAGCATAGTCAATACCGCGCTTCTCCATTAGCGGAAGGCTGCACAGGTGAGCGGAGGCAAGCAATACTAAACCTTTCCCGGTAAGTATACCGAATGAAAGGCACACGGTTTGAGTGGGCATTTCTTGATTCCAAGTATGCTTACTTCGAAGCGTTTCACTGACCCCGTGAGCTTCGAATTATCGGAGGTTGACCGTACACTGCGAACATAAAATAGTTATCCCTAGGCACCGAAGTCGAAGCCAGAGGGGGGCAAAGCCAGTACCTGGACATGGAGGCCTGGTCAGAGACGGTGAGAACCCGGCTGCGCATGGCCATCTCGAGGCCGTGCATCTTGTGCTCCACCTGGGCCTCGGTGGCCTTGCTGTTGATCACAGAGGCGGTGAGGCCCAGCACCCTCGGGCAGAGGCCCTGCTCCACCACGTCCATGCAGCGCATGATCTCCCGGTACGTGTGCTGCTTCACCGCCCGGTGGCACTCGTCCAGGATGAGCAGGTTCACCCGTGACAGTGGCAGGAAGGCGTGGTGCAGGATGATCTTGAAGATCTCGGGGGTCATCACCAGTACCTGCCAGTGCCGTCCCCTTGAAATATATTCTTGGCACAGTTCCCTAGTGTCTAGACCAGGGGTGGCCAAGCTGCAGCTCTTTGCGTGTTAATGTGCGGCTCGCGGCTCCCTCCCCTACCAACCCAACCCCCCCACCCACTCTCCGACCTCCCTCCCGGTCACACGAGCACTTCCCCAAAAAGAGAAATGGAACGTGTTTTAAATCGAAACACAGCTTACGGGTTGGCAGTCTTATGCTACCTTACGTACAGTTGGGCTGCTTTTGACTCGGATAGATTTAAAGTAGTTCGAATTTCGTTTATTGCTCTAAACAAAAGTTTGCCCCCCCCCCCCTTTTCTGCCTTTCCTCTTCCATGCGGCTCTTGGAAGTTTCGTGGTTTTGTTTGCGGCTCTTAGGCCAGGTCAACCTGGCAACCCCTGGTCTAGACTGAAGCTTAGAGACATTACCTAATGAGGCACTAGAGCAGTGGCTCTCAACCACCAATCTTTCGGGGACCCCTTCTGAATTAGAGGAAGTGGCGGGGGACCCCCGCCAGAGGGGAGGTGGTGTGTTGAAAGATTACAATGGCAAAAAGATTAATGAAGAAAACGAAATGCACGCAAATTAACTTCAAAGCTCAGAAACGGAGAATAATCAACCCTACTCACTCGGCAGATATGGTTTGGTCTATTTAGCTTTGTGGAACAGCCAGCATCAATACAAAAAAAAAAAAAATGTTTTATCACTTGATTCGATTGATAGTCAAGGGCTGCCTTCCTTGGTGCTTTGGCTGCACACACACGCTCGAGGATCATAGATGCTAAAGTGCTATCGAAGGAAGGAAGCTTGCGCTTAGGGGTTGGATGACTGACACCCCACTCCGCCATTTTCATTCTGGCAGTGAGTTTAGAGTATAGAGTACAGGGCGTCCCCCCAAAAAAGTATTGCAGGGTTTCTTTCACCAAAAAAAATTAATTATGCATCGCTGAAAGCTCATTCCCCGCCCAAATGGAGTGCTAGAGGTCCGACCAAGATGCCAAATTTTCAGACCTAACAGTCATCTTATTCAAAAGTCACGTGCAACTTTCTGAAAATTTCTATGGCAGAATGGCGTCCTAGAACACACAAAGCTGAATGGTGCCAGTTACCGAAAATGGGCACCATCTTCCTGTTGAAATTTTAAAAATTCCCTTATAACTTTTGAACAACTGTTAGTAATGAAACTTTCACGTCTGGTTTGAACCGCCAGTGCTAGGTATTTGGGCGTTGAATGAGCGTTCTGTGATACATTGTTTATTTCTGCACCAAAAAAACCCCCTGTATGTTGTTGATTTTTTTTTTTTTTTAAAGGGGGGGGGGGGGGGGCTGTACATACAGTTGAACCTCGATTTAACGAAACCCGATTTTACAAATTTCCCGATTTAACGAACAAATTCGGATTCCCCGCACAGCCTATGCCCCAAGATGACTTTCTTGATTTTACAAAGTTCCTGATTTAACTAAATAATTAGCGGGTCCCGGTGACTTCATTAAATCGAGGTTCGACTGTTTAACAAATGTTTACCTTGTCATCCAAACCCATTCTGCCATTTGCGTACAATTTCCGCTTGGAGCATTCATACTCCCCCGCAGTGTAAGTGCTAAAGGGAGCCGACAGGAAAGGAGCTTCACCTGAGAGTTGACAAACTCCTTGTGCCAGCGCGCAGCATCCCAGTTGTCCACGTTCATGTCACCGATGTAGCCGCCGACGCGCAGCGACGTGTGGGCCTGGATGGCTTTTTGCTGCTGTGCCACCAGGGGCACTGCCAGTCGAGCAACGTGGAAAGCAAACATTACAGCTGACGGAGCACACAAACAACTCTAGTCACTGATGAGAATAGCAGGGAGGAGGCAGAGCCAAAGTATGGCGAAGGGGAACAAGTGCATGCTGGGGGCATCCCAAAGTGACGCCACGCTGTCCGTGACTATTGGTGACATGTGGCCGTGGTCGACCTTCCACGATTGTTTAAACGCCTGCTACGACGTCTTGAGTATGATGACTTCTACTTTCATGAATGGAGATAAGAGGAATGTCAGACTGTCGACCTTCAACGTCTTGGTTTAAGGATGTGATAGCTCCGGGCTTCTAGCGTGCTTTTTACGCACACCGCCAAAAACTGTTGCTGGCAATCGGTAATCCTGGTCGTGAAGTCGCAGAAAGGAACCGAAACATCTCGTCGCCAATAGCCCACCTCGAGGCTGGTTCACAGATTTGCATTTGAATGTGCAGGGTGTGTTGCGATCTCTTTTAACCACTGGCACACGGGTGCCATCGGATAGCGCTGGAACATCTCCAACTTGCATACACATTTATCTGCATGTTTTTACAAATTATCCTTTTACTGCGGGCTCGAAATCGTTTTGACAATGTTAAAATTTTGCATAAATAGTATGTACCTAGATTCGATTTCGCAAATAGTGCAAACCTTCAGTCTAGTTCTATGCAGCTTGGAATGACGCAGTGACAGACGGGCCTATGAGCCCAAACCCACCATTGCCCTTTTCCTTTTCTACGTCGCCAACACACACACGCAAGTCAGAAGTGTTCCGGGTCTACCCGATAATAAAGCAGTTGTTATTCGCAACTTTTGCATTTAGAAATATTAAATGCATAGCACATATAAGGCCAGCTTCAGGGATTGTGTCAGTGACACACAGCCAGGGTCAGTGTCACATGACACCATGCAACGTCAATCCTACGACGTTGTGGGGCACTGCGACGCTGTGTGGTACTGTGAAATGTGGCAGTGTGTAATCTGACAGTGTGAAATGTGGTACTGTGACATGTGGCACAGTGACATGTGGCACTGTGACATCATCCGACACTGTGACATGTGGTACTGCGACGTCATGTGGCACTTCGACGTCACCCAACAGTGCGACGTCGTGCAACAGTGCGAGGTCATGCAACAGTGCGACATCATGCGACAGTGCAAAGTCCCATGAAACCGATGTCACGTGACATGACATTTCGTCTTGTGACAAGGTGACATCACGTGACATCACAGTGTCATGTGCCGGCTTTATGGTATATTTTCAAAACCCTCACAATGCGCTCCTCAGTGGCCTCCTTACTGTGCCCGCAAAAGGACGAGTTCGAAGAGGTAATGTTACTCATTTAGAAGGACTTTGGCAAATGCCAGAGACAGTCAATCTTTCTTTCACTGAAGGCTTCTTCTATGGCATGTTACCTGTGGGCGCCAGGAAGAAGGTCCTCTTGCCGCCCTCCTCGAAGGGCACCCTGATGTCCTTTTCCAGTTCCTTGATGAGCATTACGGCGATGAAGGTCTTGCCCGTGCCGGTGCCCAGGCACACAATTGTGTTGGCTTCCTTGGCGCCCTCGAAGAGCTCCACCTAAGATGCAAGGTGGATTTGAGGGTCGGGCTTGGAGGGTGGTGGGAATTTGGGCGCGTTAAGTTAGTGAACTCCAGACTTCGGACATCTGCGCTCGAGCGAGCGGGTTCAAAGCGTAGCTTAACGACCACACTTTTTTTTCCGTATCGAGGCGCCATCTGACACCCGTTTTTAATGTTTCCGGTTCCGGCTTTCCAGCGCACTTAAACATGGCGCCTCGATCATGTCGAAAATCGTAAAGCGTTTGCTCGACGACAACTTCGATGAAATAAGTGCACGGAGACGGCGGCAACAGCAAGAGCTTGCATTTGTGCTGCACGCTGTTGGTGCAGAGATTAAAGGTACGCCGAACGTCTTCTGAATTCCCAAAAGCCTCAAAGAATGACGGCTCAGTGACCGAATTCATCCGCTCGCCTGATCCTGAACTTGTGGTAAGGCACATGGAGAACTTCGACAAGCATTTGAAGGATGTATGCATACCTGTCTACACCAGCTTTTTTGTTTTTATTTCCCACGATGACGAACAACCACACGAGCTGCCAAGTGATCGCCGTCGAAGTGTCCACGTATCCAAGCAGGCGCGAGAATAGAAAGCGACATGCGCGAGACTGGCCGCAAAAGCTGAAACGACGTCATCTTGCCGGAAACCGACCTGTTCGAGCTCTCACGCACCATCTCCGATGACGCAGCTCACAGAGCGCGCTCCGCCACCATGCACCGGAAAGGAGACAATGTCGTTTAGTTTAGGTGGAGTGCACTCTGACCGTTGGAGCACGCTCGAGCGCGTTAACTTAACATGCCCTTTGACCGGACGGGGAGGGCGGGGCGGGGGGGGGGGGGGGGTTTGCAGAGAGATACGACGTCACGGGCGAAGCATTGCCCAAATCTATTTTGTTGACCAACTAATTGCCATTTGACCAGAAACTAAACATTACTTCCCAAAAAGTAGCTAATGTATGTCCATTCTTTTCATAAAAGAAAAATCCCCTTTGGGAAAAGTAGGAGGCAGGGAAGGACAATCGACCCCCCCCTCCCCCCTTTAAGTCCACCTCCGCCGAGACAGTTGGCAAGAGGGGGTGCCAGGATCATACAATGTGCGGGGTGCTAGAGTTACTGCAACAAGCTGGCATTTTAAATACTTAAGCAATGAAATGTAAACAACTTTGTTAGATTTTTTTTGGAAGGGGGGGGGGGGAGGGGGTTATGTTCAATTGCAGTCACTTTTCGAAATTGTGCCAACTTAGCATCAACTTGGTCGGCGTCAGCAGCTATACGTGCAGACTTATTACACTTGAGCTCAAGTAACCGAAGTTGTAACCAAATTACTTTTAAAAAGCAGACCTTATAGCTCTGGGAATGTGTGCACATACACTCTGACAATTTGCTTTCAGCGAATTTCCTCCAACGACGCCGCATATAACCTCAACCTCGCAATAGCATGCACCATGTTGATAGCATATGCTAAAAATACAACTCGCAAGATACAAGGCAGAAAGGCTGTCACACTATTATTCGGGTGGGGGGGGGGGGGGGCTTTGGTAGGAGACGATGCGAGGTGGAAGCGGTAGTAATAATGATAATAACAATGTCTATTTGCAAGAAAATATGTCTCGGCCAATGCCAGCATCCTGCTTTTATTTTCCCGATATGGCAGCCTACCCTGCCGAATCATTGGCAGTTGGGAAAAGGCTTGCCGTAAGCTAGAGCCCGAGATTATAATCCATTTTTCTCGCACGTGGTTTTGAATGCGTAATCCACCAAACCATTGGCAGTTCTGGCTAAGATCAAACTCTGCATACTTACCTTCAACAATGCACAACAATGCCATTAAAAAGAAACGAGAGAAAGCGTAAGATAATAATCCCTAAAGAAGGGGGACAATGGGACAAAGGACAAACAAATCTCCAAACATAGCTGGGTGACTGGTATGTGACTGAAAAAATTCGCCTGGTCCATAGGTATCAAAGCAGGCACCTCTCCATTTCCAGTGGAGCGCTCTACCGACTGAGCTAACCAGGGGGGCTATGCTCGACAAATGTTTCGTTTCTCCTTAAAAAAAAAACGGAAGTGACGATATCGTGTCTGATTGGTTAGAGGCTCAAATGACAGAAGTTCCATCTTTCGTCATTTGAGCCTCTAGCCAATCAGACGCGACATTGTAAGTTCCGTCACTTCCGTTTCTTTTTAGGAGAAACGAAACATTTATTGAACATAGCCCCCCAGGAGTTAGACAACGGTAGAGCAAATGGGTTTTAACAGCCACCGCCAGTCTAAAGGCCCGTCCACACTCTTGCAACCGAGTACCACTGAGAGAGACGAGACTTGTTGAAACCTCTTAAAATTTCTTAGGACGAGAGAACACACCGGCACGCTGGCGGCGTCTATGCGGTGACCCTTGAACTGCATTTCACAAGAGCAAAGGTTTTGCAGTCTTTCTGAGGTCAAATGTGCGTAATACCTATAAGAAAGGCTCGTTTATAACGTTGAAAAAAGTTTTTCGAGCCAAGAAAGAAAGGATAATGCGCGAGAGAAATAGAAATATATGCCGGACCGCCAAGTTTACACTGCTACCCACTAGATGGCGCCAGTGTGTCCTCTCGTTGTAGGAGGTTTCAAGGAACCCAGTTTTAAGAGGTCGCAAGAGTGTGAACGGGCCTTAACACCAACAAGGGTGAACGGCCTGCATTTTAAGGTTATAATAATGCAATTAATGCAAAGGTACAAGTGAGCTGGACAAGAATAAAGACCATAATCCCTGGCGAAGTGAAACAAAGGACAAACACAAATCTCCAAACACAGCTCTGGTTTTCTCAATGGACCTTTCTCACATACCGACGGCACCAGGCGGTGGCTGCACGAACTAAAAATCGAGGAAGTGACCTACCTGCGCTACCATACGATAATGGGAGCTACGCTACCAGTTTCTTCGCTCTACGAGCAGCGGCGCGTGCCCAACGCGACTCTAAAGAGGGGGATTTGTGGCGTCCACCCAAACATTGTTTTTCTTTCCGTCAACTTTCTTTTTTTGTGTAACACAATTATATATATGTTGCAATTACGTGTTCTACTCGCTGATCCACAGCCTCCTTCCGAATTTCCTCGATTTCTAGTACCGACTTGCGCCGCTTGGCATTGAGTGCTCGCGCGTGCGCAGAACGCTTCTCGGAAAAGGTCCATTGGTACAGCGCTTCAGCCAACAAGAGCGCCGAATGACCAATCACGAGGGAAGAGGTGCCCAAGTCGCGCCCTCCGTTTCTTGGACCGCCAGTGGCTATGTGGAGAGCAAGTCGTCTGCTTCTTGCTCAGGAGCTGCGGTGACGTCAGAACAACGCCGAGCTCTGATTCTGCCTTGAGGTCTACCCACTATCCTTCATTCAGAACCAATCAGAGTTCGGCGTTTTCAGGGGTTCTGACGTCACCAGAACCCCTGAAAAAGAAGCAGACGAACTTGCGCTCCGCATAGAAATGGAGATGTCTCTGGTTCGACACCAGGACCTGGCGGGTTTTTTCAGTCGCGCAGTAACCTAGTTGAGCTTGGAGATTTGTTTGTCCTTTGTCCCCTTTCTCCGGGGATTATCTTCATTCTTGTCCAGCTCGCTTGCACCTTTGCATTAATTGCATTATTATCAGTATTTACATAGAATAAAACCAGAATCCGTGAGACAACATTCTTTCTTGATGTCTTCCGGTAGGCCGCGGCCTATGGACGCGACCTCGAAAAATACCCAATGTCATCTAGTGCCGAGTCTGGAAGACCCAACACTCATGCCTATCAAAGGCTTCCGAGGGCTGAGACCACGAAAAAAACACCGCAACACTCGCCTGATATTCGCGCGCCAAGAAATCATCCTTCGGGACGTCGGCTTCACACTCGTCACCGTCCATGTCGCTGAAACGAAATGCCGTTCAAATTTAAAATAAAACGCTGGCTCGGAGTGTACACAAATCCCAAAGACGCGTCTGCAGCGCTCGCGAGCCACGCTGACAGGTATCTGCGGGTCTGCGGGATCGAATCCTAAAGTTTCAGAATCGAGTAGGGTTAGGTATGAACGGCTCACAGCAGGCGCCACAAACACACCGCGGTTAAAGCCCCTTCGCGGGTTCAGCTTGCGCGGCGAGAGGTAGTTTTTGGTTCCCCTACATACCTTCACTCACGAATCAGTAATGCGGAAGAAACTCACAGCAGAGGACCGGCAAATGACTACGAAAAATTTGAAATCAAAATGGAACGCGCTTGATGCTTGACAGCAACAGCAGACGACAGCGACAAGTTCCGTTGATGGCTGTTTGGTGCCGCCCTTTAAAAGTTATTTTTACGAATAAGTTTGTAAAATATATATTCTGCACTCCATGGGGCGATTATGGTTATTATTCTGCGAAAAAGCGATGAATTTCAATTGGAGGCGCTCACTAGGGATGTCGCGAACCTGCCCGTGGCCCAGGTTCGAGTTCGACCAAGGTCGACCGTTCGACTTTTTTTAAGTTTCAACGCGATCTTCGACAAAGGTTCGACTGAAGTTCGACTTTTGAGCGTATGCGGAAAAATTAAAAAAAAAAAACACCAATTCATTTTTTTGCTAAATTTAGCGGGAAATTGAATTGGTGTTGAGGTCACGTGACTAGATTTGGCGGGAAAATTGACGTCACGTGACGTCAATTTTTCTAACCGAGAAACTGAATTTGTTCATGGGAAGCGAGCACGCCGGCCGCGTCGCGGCGGTCGCCTATTGTTTGCCGCATGAATTGTTGTGGCTTTCTTAGAGCGAAATAGCTACCTTGGAAATTACAGCGCTAACCCGCTACAACGCACAACCAACGCAGCGACTGGCAGAAGTTCCCCGATGCAACGGACCCGTTTGCCGCTAGGGGCGCCCTGGTCAGGGCTTGAATTAGATCCGCACCTTTTCTATGCCGGCCGCGTCGCGGCGGTCGCCTATTGTTTGCCGCATCATTGTTGTGGCTTTCTTAGTGCGGAATAGCTACCTTGGAAATTACAGCGCTAACCCGCTACAACGCACAACCAACGCAGCGACTGGCAGAAGTTCCCCGATGGAACGGACCCGTTTGCCGCTAGGGGCACCCTGGTCGGGGCCTGAATTAGATGTGCACGGTTCCTATTAGCGGCGAGATGTTTTGGTGGCGCCCTCCTGTGGTTCCCCCTTGTGACGTCATTACCTTGCAAACAACAAGTTCGATGGTGTTTGTTATTAGCATGGTGGGAGCTTGAAATCATTGCGCTCTCAAAGGAACACTACCAACACCGTCAAAATTAAAGTTCTTTCATTCCTCTTATTTCCGTCGATGAAAATCCCCTTTCCGACGTCATAGTCAGCGTTCGGCCAATCGTGGAAGGCCGACCACAGCGACGCTTTCGGTCACGCACGGGGCTAATAGGTGATGTGACACCAAGCCATGTGACGTCATTTTCACCGCTAATATTAGTTGAGGTAACCGGGTGTATATTTTTCGGCCATATTTAGCAGAGAAACTGTGGGAGAAGGAGGAGGACGAGGAGAGGGTATAGGCCTCCTGCGCTGAAGCTTTGAACAAACTGGCGCCCTCATTTTGGGTAGTACAAGCTCACCTGATTGAGCCTCGCACTATATTTATGGCACGTTGGTTGAGCTTTTCTAATTCTGTCTGGTGCTGAAGAACGAAAACACCTTTGGACGCCAGAAATCGGCCAGACTCAACGCCGCAAGACAATCAAAAGTGCCAAATTCATGACATCACCGCTAGGGTACGCGTCTCTTATCTCTGGGTGGTGACGTCAAAACACCTGTGTCGCGACGCTTTCATCTTTCTTTTTCTTTGTCATGTCTACTTTGGAATGCGTTAAGTGGCATCTCTTGGCTCACGCTCTTAGCGTCTTAGCTTTGACGGCGTTCGAATTTTTGTTGTTCCTTTGTATTTTCATTGTGATCTCGCACTCCGCACCAGAGCAGGCACGCTTCTGTATGCGTGACAGTTTGAGACGCTAAAGTTTGTACTACCCAAAACAAGGCCTAACAAGTCCCTTTTCGCAGCACCCCCTGGGCAACGCAGGAGGCCCATCGAGGAGGAGGAGGGGCATACGAGCATACCCTCCCCTTCTACTCAAGAGCTGTTGCTCTAATTTCGCGCTACAGGGATTTGTAAGCGTCTTTCATTTTTTTTAGTCAGCCAATAAGAGCTTGGCGTTTTGACATCATTGCAACCCCTGTCCAAGGAGCGACAAACTTGCTCTCTGCATACACACCTTCCGTCCTAGAATTCGCCAGGAAGAAAATGAGAAACTTTTTCATTCTTCCCTCGACGTCCTCGACGTGTGCCACCAGGCGTGGCTAGTGCCACTAAATAAGCTCCGCTTCAGAGTAACGACACTTGCCTATATTGCGTCTTAATATCATTGTTGCCAGCTATCTGAAGGTTTATCTGAAATCACAGAGAACGCTTTTCCATCCTCCACAAATGTTTAAACAGTTCGCGACGAAGCAAAGCATCATATGAGCTTCCGAACACCCAATCTAATGCTGAGGAAGTCACACTTTTGAATCATGACGATCAGCAGTTGCGTCTGCTCTGCACAAGCACCAAAATGGCGGCGCCCACAACAATGTCGGGGAACATAGTGCCGATACTCTAAGCCATGGTGGAAGAAACATTTAGGTGATGACTCTCTGTTCGACGCGGCGACATTATGTTCGGCGCACCGAGCGCGCTTCACTCGCACGAGGATAGATGGCGCCCAAGTATGGAATCCCTCCAAAACCGACCGCTCCGGTTGTTGCCCCCAGCGGTGGTCCCGCATTCCCTCCCCCACCGCTTCTTGTTTTACCTCACCGCCGCCACGCCACCACCAAGTCACCAGAGTCCGTAAATCTGTGTTCACTTCCCTCTTCTTCGGATTAAGGATCACCTTCATGCACAATGGTAACACCTGTGATCGACACAGCACCAAAGCAGAACACGAGGCCAGCCACTGGCCGCACACCACCACCACACCGCGAAAAAGGCGAGCACGCTACGCAGCCAACATTGTGGCCAGCGAGGAGGGACGTCATACCCACGATGCTCATGCCTTAGCACCCTCCGCGGCGACACGGAACTAACTACTCCTGGTTTGAGGCTAGCTCCGAACACGATCTGGTCGCTCGCTTTCCGCGGGAAAAGCGGCCATGGTCATCACCTAAATGTATTCCTTCTACCGTGCTGTAAGCGGAGCTCATTTAGTGACTCTAACCGTGGCCACCAGTCAGGAGAGTTGTGCATGTGTCACCACAAATGTGACTAGACTAGATGGCGCAAGCCACAGCCAGATTTAAAGGGTCGAGTCATATACTTCGGGTCCCTGTTGTTACGTTTCGTGGAAATACATTTTGTAGACACTAACATTTCATTGATACTCGTTAAGCGCAAATTGCACACTGCAGGGATTGTCGCACGTGTATCACTGAGGCGCATGCTAACCCCCCCTCCCTCCCCCCTTGCGTTTACGCTGCTTATTGCAAAAATGTTAACTCACCCGATCCACCCCTACATGCCACTTTGCGTTGACAGTCTGATGCAGCTTATTACAGAAAAAACTAATCAGAGTTGCCGATGAAACATTGTCAATGAAACACTCTGTTAATAAAAGTTTCGATGAGCCAGTATAGAGTCAGGAATTTTTTTCGGGGAAGGGGGGGGGGGGGGGTGCTGATGTGGCTCAATGTCCACAACTTGGCGTGTGGAGAGGGGGAGGGCAGGTCCAAATGCATGTGTATATTTTAGGGTCGGCTGGATTTTTGGGGGGGGGGGGGGGCTAAAGCCTGACAACACTGGCTAAGCCACTGCGATAAACTGATTGCTACCGACATGGGGGTGCCGAGCTTTCCGACTCACTTAATTTACAGGAAACTGTTCGGTTCATAACTCACTAATTAAGTTTTACACATTAATGACAATACTTTTTATCCGAACCCAAAGGCTTGCAGCATAATTTTCTACTTGGGGATAACGTTCTCTGGCCTTTCCAGAGAGGGCTGCATGTGCACAGCTTTGATCCGCGCCCAAGGTGCGCGAGCACCTGCGCTTACATTTGTGCATTGCCACAGAACCAGTGCCTAACTACAGTAAACAGACGAACATCAGCAAGCAGAGACAACAAAATGTTTGCAGACTTGAATGGTCTCCACTGATCAGGTTCACACAACTGCCAGCAGCACAACACCGTTTTAAAGGGGTACGGAAACCAAATTTTGGCTCTTGTTTCTTTGTTTAGATGTGGCCGTAAAATTCCGGGCAAGCGCCCACTCAAAATTTAGAGATAATCGCTAAAAAACGGGGGATGGGTGCTTGTCCGGTCATCAATTTTACATATCAATGTACTGTGCATATTTTCTCAGATCTTACAAATTTGGGTATGGGCGCTTAGTGTGGAATGGGCAGATACGCGGTATTCTATGGTATGTTGTGCCGGCAGCCCAGAAACACTAGGTCTAGACTACCGTAAAATACCGGGGGAGCATCCACCCTACTTTTACTGAAAACTGGGTTAATCTAGACATGGGCGCTCAATGGGAAATGTTAATGGTGGGCGCTTGAACAGAGTGGGCGCTTCCGCGGTTGTTTAATTATGGCAGTGTTTCTGGGCTGCCAGCAGAAAAGTCAAGAAGACAAGTTTCAAAAAGAATTGACAGATTACAGATTGAGCCTGGTGGCGGTCTGTGAAGCTCCGCAGTGGCGCCGACGTCACGCAGCTGCGGTGGCGCTGCTATTGGCAGGGAGCGTGCGCAGACGCTCCACTTCACGCGAATCCGATTCCTACGCACGTGCAGTGCCCACACCTCGTGCGGAAACTGCGCATTCGCCCGCACTTCGTGGGGGCTCGTTTCTAAACTGCGCATTGGCCCACAGGCGAACAACGTTAGAAGCAAGCGACGCATAGGCCGTTGGGCGTTCAGTCCTCGCATATTACCACTAGGCGAGACACGCGTCGACTCCACCAAGCAGCAGTGCTCGCAGCTGCAGTACCCTTGGCCGTGCAGGAGCCCTCGACGTCACGAGCGCGACACGCATTGCGCTTCTCGCTGGCCGATTTTGAAGCGAGGGGCGAGAGCTCGCGGCCACTTCATTTTATTTCCGAACACCTGCTACGTGAAACATCCTTTGGCTAGGTGTTCGGCATTTCATGAGGTCCAGATAAAAGCGTGGCCGCGAGGCTCGACGCCGGTTGGCTGACGGATGGAAGAGGAGGAGCAAGGTGCTCGACGCTGATTTGTTAACGGGGAGGTAACGTGACCAGAGGGTAGGCGTGGAGGAGCTCCACCACCTCTCCGCACTGAGAGAGAGGAGCTTGAGGGTATGCAAGGCTCTGGAAGATCGGCAGGTTTATCAGCCCGATTAGCGGTGGTATCGCTTCATTCTAGAAACAACTATCAAGTGTACCCATGGTGTGCGCTAAACTATCTGACGAAGAGCTCCGTGAACGTAGGCATCCGGCAGCTGGAAACTCCGAGTATTGCTAAGCCTTTGTGATGTTAGAATGTTTCATGTATGCAACACAATTTCCAAGAAATTTGCCATAAATTTTTGATTGTTCACAACACAGAACTGGTGCATCATCTGGTTTGAAAGCATTTCTCATAAAAATTCATGCATTTGCCTGCTTTATCTGCAGGTCTCTCACAAGAGCATATAAATATTTCGAGGCTGTCAAGACGCAAAGCATGAGCATGCCAAACATGGTCCAGAAGTCATGGTACCATTTCGATGTCACACACAAGAGATGTTTGAAGAATCAAATGGTATTGTCCATTGCTGTACAGATATTTTTTTTTTTTTTTGGGGGGGGGGGGTGTTGAAGCTTTCTAGGCAGCAGCTTGTCAACTGTTTGTGGTCGTACAGCCCAACCATTAAGCTGTAAAAAAAAGTAATCTAGGTACTAAAAGCACCGATGAGCGTTAAAGGATTTTTCTACTGGTACCAGTAAAGAAACCGCACATGAAAAGTCACATTAAAAAATACTTTATATCAGCAGTTCACGAAGGATTTCGGCACCATAAGCATGCAAATCATTCAAACTTCGGCGTCAGCGCCATATTTACAAATCGCCATTTGAAAAAGAACTATGCAGTCTCCTAGTGATTCCTAATCGCGTTCAAAGTAACCCTTCATTCGCAACATATTTACATAATAAATGCTCCATTCGAAGGGCGTCAACATCAGCAACGCTTACAAACATGCCAAGGAAATCGTCAAGATGTATCTCAAGTAACGCACGATTATACAATCGTAAGCACAATCACATTGTCTCGGAAAAAGTAAAATCATTAAAATCCGCCCGCAGTCACGCACACGCGCGAAAGCTCGACGTAATCCATTTCAATATATGCCCGATTCCGCCGAGCAGGCTGAAGAACTAGCTGAACGGTCTCGAATGCCGCTCGGCACGGACCACTCGGCAATGCTGCAAAGACGTCGGCGCTGAAAGCTCCTCCACACAAAAGCAGCAACGAATCGGGAGATTGCCACGACGTAAAAAAAAAATCCTGACGCAAGCATCACGACAAAATAAGTCAAAGAACCGAAGAGTTCCCTATCACTCCTGCCTCGGGATTGCCTAGATGAATTAATTGGTACCGTTTTCATTTTGTTGTCACATTCTTTGTTTCCAAGTCAAATTTCGAGTGGTTTATCGAGGGTATGTTATTTCCCACTTTCGAGTGGGTCGTTGGTAACTTGGAGAAGGAATAAGGCGGGCAACCGAATAAATGCAGCCGCCGGCGATAACGCCACACTTTAACGACGTCATCGAGGGACCGCTTTTTAGGAGGCGGTAACCGGACCGGTACCAGGCGCCGTAAAAGGGGAGGAATGGCGCTCCGCGGACGTCCTCCGTCGACCGGAGCGCCCGGCCACGAGACGCTCCCGGAGCTCCGCCCGCCGCCGTGGCACCTAGAGGAGGGACTGTGCGTCCTGCCTCATGCGCTTGAGCGCGCGCAGGGCCCTCTTGGCGGCGGTGCACTTGGCGATGCGCTTGTTGCGGCCCACGCCGACGAAGCGGCCCTTGCCGAACACCTCGACGCGGATGCGCACCTTGCCGTTCAGCGTCATCTCGGCCCTCCTGCGACGGAAACGCAACGCGCGGATGTCACCGTCTCTCGTCGCTCGTGAAATTCCGAGCTCTCTATGGACACTGACAGCTCCAGAAACGGACGAGCAGAGTGCGGCGAGCCCGTCTCATCGTCGTTCTGCATTCAAGGGGAGCCGATAGAAGTGCCGAACAATCAATCAGCGAGCGAGAAACGTAAGCTCCTTAAGCTCTCAGTGACCACAAAATGCGTTACAAGCGCGCGCACGAAAAGGTATTCGATTGAAATCGCTCTGAAAGAATTTGAATTAGTGGGTCACTACGATCTTAGCTACAAATTTAAGAGGATGAAAGGTAACTGGCACCTTTCTCATTACTTTACTGCCGTAAAATACCGGGGAAGCGCCCAACCTACTTTCACTGAAAACTAGGTTATTCAAAACATGGGCACTTGTTCGGTTAAATCGGCAAATATCAAGAAAGCGGCCAATAAAGAGCTTTGAAAGCGGGGCGAACGGAATCGGAGAATGCACATTTATTTTCACACAATAACCCCGTAATGGGTGCAGCGACGGGGCGAATATTTTCGGCTGTTGCCAGCGCTTCGGAGGACGTGAAAGGAAAGATGCGGGTCGTAAAATGGCAATATTTTGGGAAAGATGTGATTTTGAGTTTTACGGTGTTTTACTATATTTTAATCTTTATATTGGATGTATAAAAATAATTAGTGTTGGTTATGACAGTAAAATTAGTCGAATGAGCATTTGAAGATCTCCAGGCAACCCACAACGGCATGAATTTGAGCCATTTTTCTGAGCATGGTTCTTCAAGTTGCGACGTCACCCGCCATCGCATTTGCGTCGCAAATGTGTAGCTTCAATTTCTCACTGGAAATTGATGAACAAAATATTACCTTCCGCAACGCGAAAGAGCACGGCTACACATCTACGATAACATTCAAACACGTTTTTCTTTTTATGCGATTTTTGGGGCATCTTCACAGTTTGTGCGCAAGAATTTCTGTCCTTAATACTGTCCTATCACAACCAAATTTGGCACGCACATACTTTAGAATAAATAGAATGTCTCTATATAGGTTTGGTTAAAATGTATATTTTTTTTTTATATTTATGAAAAATTTAAGAAACATTTGTAAGCCCCTTGAAATCACCTTTTTGCTATTTTTAGTTATTTTAGAATGAAAGAAGCGTCGCGCACATTATTTATGTTGTTCATTGCATTCAGTGGTATAAAAGGAGCGAATTAGTTTATTTTACTAGGCTTTAGTAAGTGTTTTGCATGCCTCACATGTGCGCAAGAACATGCCTTTTTCTGCAGTGTACATTTCATCAAGAACCTAAAAGAACAAGCTATATCAAATCTAGCACCATGTTTATAAAGAGAGCATTAAGCACAATAAACTGTTAAATTTTAATTTCAATATCGTTGATAAAAACAATTTGACCTGGCGTATAGTTTCATATAATTTGCAGAATTTCCAAGTTTGGAAAACTAAATAGCGGGTGCTTGTACAAACTGGGCGCTTCCGCAATATTTTACATTAGGTTAGGAGTGCCTTTGTTAGTTATCCTACTGTAACCATACTTTTTTTCTTATAATGGATTTCATGAACCTCAGATGCACCGGCAGTAACAGCTTTTCCACACAAACCTTACTGATTTCAAAAGCTCAATAAATAACTATTATTACTCGCAAAATAAGGATTACTATGAAACTTGAGACCACAAGCTATTGAATACGCAAGATTTTCAAATTTCTTTTAAATTGAAACCATCTTAACCTTCGCCACATAAACGCTGCTGACGCCCCACAGAAACAACAACTCCAGTGTTTCAATCGTGCTTTCACAAAAAGCAATCTCATCGGGTAGTACCTGTACGAGAGAGATAAGAGAACAATCACCAATTTACTCCCGAAAGTAAATCTGTGACAGTTAGCAACTCTATTACTTCAACCCACGACCTAAAGCCTGACAAGGTGTCATCCATCCAATAATGTAGCACCTAAGACACGCTTCTGCATCGGCCAATGAGATTTAAACGGTGTGCTTACTCAAACTTGGCCGTCTGAGGTTCGAGCTCCAGGAGTTCTCTGATGGGAGACTTGGGCACGTGGGTGCTGAAGTACTCTGCAACAGTCACAAGGAGAAAACATAAGTGAGCAAAAACACAGTCTGCCAGAGTCCGCAATCACTTTAGGAATCTCTTTTAGACATCACTTTCGGCGTGGTCACGTGCATCGAGCTGGGCAAACATGCGCATCTTGCTCGGCTCCAAACACGAAAGGATGCCCATACGTTTGTACACTCTATTTCCAAGGGGCATTGAGCATTACTTTCCAAAAAAAAGTGGGCACACCACATACCGCATTACCTGCAAGTTTCAAACAAACGTAACTAAGAATGAAAATAAGTAGTGGTTTACCCTGATGTCCAGGGGGTGATGATCACTATCGCAAAATTTAATGCCAATATCCAGCATATATGCATCAATCTAGCGGCTTTTCTTCATCATTCAAAGACACTGTCCAAGCATGCCACGGGGATAGAAGAGGTACTCTTAAAAAGTTACTAGGTTTCAGTTGTAGTTGCATGAGCTCTAAATATTAAAATTACAGCTACAGCATTAACAAATTAACAAAGTTATGCAACTTACATTCCAATGCCTTCTTTCACAATTCTCAGAACATTGGTTTAGTTTCTGATGTGGAAAAGATACTGCCACACTTCGGTCTCGGTTCAGCACACCTCCCACGGCAGAAATAGACGCAACGATACGTAGTGCTAACACAAACTATATCCACATAAATGTTTTGTATTTGTCAAGATATTTCCAAAAAGTTAAGCCAAGAGACACATTTTTCATAAAATATAAAAAAGTTACAGCTACCAGTCCTCCCTGTTTTGTATCTTAGGTAATAGATCACATATTTCAAGTAAAACTACATCGCACATGTACTAAAAGAATAAAAAAAAAAAACTGTGTAAAGATTGACGCCAACACGAGAAGTGTTCGCAACTGAAATCACACCCTCCATTTGTCAGCACATCAAAAGCCTGTATCATTACCACAAACATACTTCAACCCTGCTTCACAATACATCTGTGTCCTCACTATTTACTAGAAAGGTTCCTATTCACACCAGCATTTTCTATAGAAAGGGTCTAGAGTACACAATTTCCTAGACAGTATACCGTATCAAAGAAGTGATTATTTTGCCAATCCGTTTTTGCGTCTTCAGCTAGAAGACGAGGCATTAATTACGCCATCGCTAGTGGACTCTTACCCGCCCACAAGCGGCAGACACACTGATGCTCAACCAGAGTTGCCTACAAAGCACAAAGTGACAGATGCGTGCGTCTTGGTGTTGCCGCGTGCTAGCGCTGAACTCGTTGCGAGACGCTGCGAGATGTGCTGGCGGCAATGCTAACGTTCTGGGGGGGGGGGGGGGGGGGGCGCTGCAGGCCTCGTTTTTTAGGTGGTACTGGCTGCAGAATACATTCATCGGACGGTGGAGTGGGTGAGCGGAAGTGATGGGGAGGACGTACCAATTTCGGGCTTCATCATGGCGTAGTAGACCCTCCAGACCGTGTCCAGGGACATGTTGCTGTCCAGGAAGATAGCGCCGGCCACAGACTCGAAGATGTCGCCCAGCGCCTTTGGAACCTCCACCTCCTCGGCCTCCTCGCATTCCTCTTCCTCCAGGTAGTACTTCTGAGGCGGCAAGCACATCCGCACGAGTGAAACAAACATCTGCCGCCGTAGACCCTTTCCAAAAGTGCACACCAACTGGTGGCTGCCATGCCAATCATCAGAGTCTGCCGTTGTTCGGGCACGTATAATCCGAAGATGTGCTGGACACAAAGGCTATGTTCGCATTCGCAAAAACTCTGCTCGGCTCGGCTTGTATCGAAAACGAGTGCTCCGTAGGCGGTCGGCGTTCGGCAAAGACTCGAATCTAATCCCACGCTCCGTGCCTGAAGAATGGAGGCCACCAGGGTTGCTCGACAGGGCTTTGGAAAGGGCATACTGAGGCACTGCATCCCAAATAGATGTCCAGTGCACCTAGTGCGTAACAAACGAGTGGTCAGTTATAAAAAAGTAGGGTTTCGAGTTTTCGGCAAACCAAGTTTTTCGGCGACAGTTTTCAAAAAATTTTTCAGGAACGAACTGCCAGATTTGATGGACGTCGGGGATTGCAGGAAAATGTGCTAATTACCAAAATAATTACTTAAAATCGATGAACTAACCTTTTAATGAGTGAAAATAAACCCACAGTTTCAATCAGAGACTTTCTGAGCGTCATCAAAAACCCCTAAATTAGTCAATTTTAGGATGGCCCGAATGCTCGGCAAGTTTAAAGTTGGAGACATGTTGGTTTTCACTAATCAAAAAGTTCATTAGCCAATTTTAGGCAATTATTTCGCTAATTAGAAAGCTTTTTGCAATCCTTGATGTCAGCCATGGCTGGAAATTTGTTTCCAAAAAGAGTTACTTTTTTTTTTTTTCTCAAACATTCTATTTTTAATGATGTTTGAAAGTCTTTGCAGAAATACCTGGTATAACAATAAACACCATAACCCCCGAACCGGTTTCATCAAAATCAGGGAAAACTGAGAAACCCCGAATCGGAGATGTCCCAAATGCAAAAAAACCCAAGATTCGCGAAAAGAACTCTTTGTCGACGGCTTCGTTTCACGTTTGCCCGGAACACGCCACAGACTAAGCTGTCTGCGAGTCTGCTTCCTTCTTCAGAAACCACACCCCTCATTTCGTCTCTTTCGCTTACTGGTGCCAGGAGTTTTTCACAATTATTCGGGCAACGCGCATGTTCCCTCGAGATTGGAGAATCCCATGCAAGTGTCCCGTTTTCTTTCGATTTTAGAGCGCAGCTCTTAGGCGCCCGTTTCTGGCTTGAGCGGCGTCGGCGTCGGCGTAACCGCGCGGTGCATGATGGGTAAATTTCCCCGCTAAATTTAGCGGGGAAAATTTTCCAGCTAGATTTAGCGGGGAAAATTACAAGTAACGATTCGTCTGCCGCCAAAATGCTCGATACCAAAGCTGTACCGTGAAGATAGAAAAGGTCAGTGCCAATGTTACTAGATACGGTCTGTTCCAATGACGCTTACTTACAGGAAGCTAGCCTGCTCTCTCACCCCAACATTCGTTGCCCGTCGACCGAAGCGCCGGTGTTTTTGAAAACTGTAGTGGCTCTCAGAACTATGTTGCACTGCGGACTTGCCCCAGCCCTTAAAAATGGTGGAGCTTCAGACGAATAGCAAAGAACATTTTTGTATTCTGATGCAAGTTTTCCAGCCGAGTCTACGGTCGGTGATAGGCTGAGAATTCAGTATAAGCAGTGCCTCTAGCATGCACCCGTTGCCTTCTGCCAAGTTTTGGCAACGTGTGTGACGCAGTGCCATCAATGGCAGAAAGCTTGCGCTGGAGGTGCAGCACCCACTTAATTTTTATCTCGTCACCGACTATACTAACATTTCCAAAAGTGTAAGTAAAGGTTCGAACAAGCCTAATGACCAGACACGAACAGGATATTAGAAAAGCAATGAAGAGCAAAATGGTACTCTTCCTCCCTCTCCTCACCCTCCTACAGTGCCCTCCCTTCCCACCCACCTCTTTTTCCCCTCCCCCTCCCTGGTCATATGACACACTAATTCAGTTTCCCAAAACTGATAAAAATATAGTAGGTTATTCACTCTCGGAATGACTGCTTAACGTCTTGCAAACAATTGAAGCGATGGCTCCTAAATACTGCATTTCATGCATTACAGGACCTTAAGATTAAAATCGCCGCCAATTTTAAAGCGCTAGCTTCATAGTGCCAACCAACCCCAGGAGACACATAAGCGCCAAATGTGCAGGTCGGCCAGTCCGTAACCGCCAAACGATCTTGAAAAAAATGGCAACCGGCGTCGGGGACCGAACGCCGGTCCCCGGAGGCCGAGTACGCTGCTAACCGAGCTATGGATCCAGCACGCGGGGACGGAGGAGCAGAAGCAGGTGGTACGAGAAAGCGAGCGGAGTGGAGGGGTGGAAAGGGCATGAAAGAGAGGACCAGAAACAGGTGGTGTAGAGAGAGCGTGCAGAACGAGGAGTGAAAAGTGGAAACGGCAAGAAAGCGCGCTTTTCCTCTCTTGATGACCCAGAAAATTCGGTGCAAAGGCTTTGTATCGGGGTGGTGTTGAGGGAAAGCGCACGCAGCGCGAGAAAGAGACAATAGTGTGACGTAGTCTGTTTTTTTCACGAAATGCAGCTTCCCCACTCAGCGAGTGCCATTTAGCCTCTAGCCTTCACACTGCCACCAAAACGCGGGCGTCCGCCTCAAGATCAGGATCCTGACGATCAGGAGCAGAGACAACCACCATTGATTGCGTCTTTCTGCGAGCAGTTCCCGCACTATGTTCCATGGATTTTGTAGCTTGCTTCTCGGTACATAAACTGTTCTGTATAACATCAAAATAAGACAACGGCAACACCGCCAAGAACGGCAGAACAGCAACAACAACCACGACAGCCACTGCAGTGTCCCCAACGACAAAATGACCAAACATGCAGCCACTTTTTTATAAAGAAAAAGACGTCCTTTCTCACCTCGTGGTACCGGAAGCCGTCACTGTGGCACTTGGTCTCGACGAACCGCTGGATGACCGCGAACAGGCCCGGCGACACATTCTTGAAGTACCGGTGGAAGTCGTACTTGACGGCCAGCGACGCAAAGAAGGTGTTGTTGACCAGCGCCGAGCGCAGGTCCGTCAGAGTGCCCGGCGAGTGGCGCTGGGGGTCGTCGTAGAGGTGGCGCGTGATGAGGTAGTCCAGCACCGCGTCCCCGAGGAACTCTAGGCGCTGGTAACAGTCCGTCAGCCGGTTGTAGTGGTACGACGCGTGCGTGAACGCCTGCAGCAGGTAGGCCCGGTCCCGGAAGCGGTACCCGATGCGCGCCTCGAAGGCGTCGTAGCCGGAGAGCAGCTGCGCCAGTGCCGATCCGTCGTCGGGCGACACCAGCGGCGACTCCAGGGTGCGGTACAGCGGCGCGCTTGCGTTCCGGAGCGCCTCCGCCGTCCGGTCCCTCGGGAGCACCTCCAGTCCGAGCCACGACATGAAGAGCAGCGTAGCGCGGGGACCGCACGACACGAGGTAGGCCCCGATGAGTGCCTCCACGCAGTCAGCGATGCTCTTGTCAGGGATGCTGTGCTGCGTCAGCAGGTTGTACGGGACGTACGGGGCCGCGTCCAGGCCGCTCTCCTCCGCGAGCACCTCCTCCAGGTTCCGCACCTTCTTGCGGCGCTCCGCGAGCGTCTGCCGAATCTCCTCCTCGTCCATCTGGGTCAGGCCCGCGAGCGCGCCGATGTTCCAGTGGCCCGCTGGGAGCCCCGACTCGATCAGCGCTCGCTCTAACCCCGGCGGAACTACGTAGCCCGGCGGTAGCCAGTTGTCGCTCGGTTCGAACTTGGTCGCAACCATGAGCCCGCCTAGGCGGCGGGCCCGCCCCAGCCGATACAGGTTGAGGTTGCTGATCTGGCGGCTGCGTAGGTGGGAGAGCTTGCCCTCGTGCACGCTCGGGTGGGTGCAGTACAGGTGGGCCGTCACGGCGTACTTGAGGAACGAGTCCCCCACCGTCTCCAGGCGCTCTAAATTGATGCCGTCGTTGGCGTTGGACATGGTCAGCGCCTGGAGCAGGATGCTGGGGCTCGGCCCGCTGTGGCTCGACAGGTCGGGCCGCTCGTCGAACCGCACCACCGCGGAACAGCCTTCGTCCTCCGCGACCGTCCTCGCCGCGTCCCGGTCCGGGAGAAGTTCGCCGAACGCCAGGACGCTCCCGTCCGGCGTCTCGACGGTGCCGCCGGCGTCGCGGCCCGTTGCAGCCGCGGCCTCTTCTGCCCTGCTGGGCCCGTCTTCCTCGTACTCCGCAATCCTGCGCAGCGCCTCGGAAATCCGTTCGAACGAGTCGCACAGCTTCTTCTGCTCGCCGGAGTCCCCTTCCGTGGCGTCGCCGCTTCTCCACACCTCCAGACTTGTCGCGCACTTCCGCCTAATCTCTGCAACCCTCTCCTCCACGCGGGGGTCCACCTCCCGCTCCTCCTCCGCGGGCTCCGCGAGCCCCGCCGCCCTCTCCCGCCCCCCCTGGTCGCGGCTACAGCGCGACAGCCAGTCGACCTGTTCCTCCGCCCTCTTCCCCCCCTCCTCCTCCCCCTCCTCGAGCGACTCCTTCCACTCCGCCCGCGCGAACGCGATGTCCGCCTCGTCCTCCTCGTCTTCGTCGAAGCTGTCCCAGACGTCGTCGTCCCGGCACGACGCCAGGTCGAGCGAGAGCCCCTGCATGTTGAAGACGCCCGGCGCCGAGATGTAGCCCAGGCCCGGCATGTCGAGGGTCACGAAGGAGCTGTCCTCCATGTCCGTGTCCCACTCGGAGTCCCAGCCCTCGGCCTCGAAGTTGCTCGGAGACCCGTAGCGGATGCGGGGCACGGGCGTGGGCTCCCCGGGGAGCTTGGGGATGGGCTTCCAGTCGAAGTTGGGACCCTTCGGCCCGCCCAGGGTGATGGCGCTCACTTCCTGGTCTGCCAGCTGGTCTGCCAGTTGGTCGTCGTCGGGGATCTCGACCTGGGGGAGAGAGGACGAAAGGGAAGGTCAAGACGCCCGACGGCGCAAGACCGGGACGGCATGAGACTGGGATAGAAGCTGTAGGAAACCAGTTTCATTTAGATGGTGTTACAGCATAGCTCTTAGGTGCTTGTTGCAGCATGTAGCGGCGTCGCCGTCGGCTTAACCACTATATGTGACCTCGTTTCCACGGCATATCGCAAAACAAACACATCACAAGCTGCGCTCTAATTTCGCATTACAAACAAGTGTAAACGTCGTAATTTTTTGGGGCGAAACCTACGAGACATTTTCCCGCAAAGAGCTACCCAGCAAAACGAAAGCCGTTCATTTTGCTCCGCCAGCAAGCCCAATACTGCCGAGACAAAAGGGAAGCCAGCAGCTTTATAAAAGCGACTGGCGGCCTTGTGGTTGCATGGCAACTTCCAAGGCTTAATAACTTTGTCCGTCATGCCACTCCTAGCTAAAGCGAAAATTGGGCCGAGCTTTTCGCGACGGCGCTGTCACAACAAGAGAGTCTTTGCATCTGACGTGCGGCAGACGGGCATACGTCCAACGCCACCTTTTCCTTTCAAACATCATCACTATAGTGGGTCCACACAGCACCGCCACACCTGCGTCAGCGCCGGCGCGGCATCTCTTAACGAGCGCAATGCTAGCACGCGGCAACGGACGCCTCTCTCGTCGAGCCTCGGCTTGTCTGCCACTGAGGACTCGCCGACACCGTGCGCGAGCCTCGTTTTACGGGCGGCACCGACCCGTCCTCACCTTGCTTGGATCGAAGGTGTCGATGACCAGGTCCTGCGGGTAGGCGGGTTCCTTGGGGCCCGCGCGCCAGACGTCGGCGGGAGAGATGCGCACGGGCTGGATGCCGGTGCGCTCCAGCAGGTCGGCCGCTTGCTCCTCCTCGGCCTTGGCGGCCTCCTGGGCCTTCCGCAGCACGTCCGCTAGGGTCCAGCCGAAGTCCAGAGTGGGCCACTCAAAGTCCCCGGGCAGCTCGGGCGTGCCCACGTGCACCTCCCGCGCCACCGTAAGCCGCAGCTGCTCCGCCAACAGCAGGGAATTCATCCTGGCCGCACGGTCCAATGGGAGTCGAATGAGCGTGAATGCATACGGTTCGTATTCCGAATTCGAGGTATTTAGAGACTCAGTTTATATTCGAAATTTCAAACATTAAGGGTAATCGGAGTGCACCCGAAATTTTGAAAATTCGGGGTGCTCGATTTGCATTGCATCGCCTCGCACAATTGTTCGAATTGAAAAGGAATCGAAAATGCAAGAACACGTTCAGTTTGTATTCGAAATCCGAAGTATTTAGGGTACTGTAAATGACTTTATTTTCGCGGGCACAATATCTCGCAAATTTGGTTCACAAATTCGGCACGATATTCGCAGGTATGGTTTTTAATATTATTTTCTGGGAACGAAATTTGTAAATCAGGATGGGAATTCTATGTATTTGTTCCCACATAAAAACATATTCGCAGGATCTATTTTTTGCAATATTATTCGAGTCACAAAATGCCCCAAAATTAGGTCTTCGCAAAAGTTGAGTCTACAGTTTATGTTCTAAATTTCAAACGTTAAGAGCATTCAGACTGTGTCCGAAATTTGAAAATTTTGGGGCACTCTGTTCGCATTTAAAATTTAGAATATTTGGTATTCAGTTTATATCCAAAAGTTTAATTCAAACATCTCTTGTGTTCGAATCACATTTGAAATTTCAAATATTTAAGATAGTCTGTCTGTATTCGAAATTTGAAAAAAATGTGTGCATTGTATTCAAAATGAACGAGGTCTTGTATACCTCCTTTCAAAAAGAAGAGGATTAGAATCGCAGAAATCAAGACTCGAAATGCACGAGCGCCGAGAGGGACAGAAGGTCCCTGCAGAGGGAGGCACGCAGCAATACCCGTAGATAGAGAGGCTAGATTTCAGAGAGGGAGCAACTGAAACCAGGGAGTGCGGTAGCCATCTAATAGCAGACGCCTACAGCGCAGATCGTTCGCAAATGTGCATGCGTTGCATCCCAGGCGAAAATCAGTCCACTTCCAGGTGGATTATGAAACTGGAAATGAGGCAGTCCAGCTGGATTCCAGCTGGTTCCAGCTGGAATCCAGCTGGACTGCCTCATTTCCAGTTCATAATCCAGCTGGAAGTGGACTGATTTTCGCCTGGGATTGTTGCAGGGCGAGGAGGAAAGCAGGTACAGAGGCGCTTACAGACAGGCTTTCGCCCCCTCCTCGCAGCGTCTATCTAATGCACAAACCGGGCGACGGAGCAGCGTGAAATGCTCTAGGCACCTGTAGAGGACGCAGGGCAGGCAGACGGCTTTGCGCCAGAGAGAGGCCGGGAACGGGTGGACCAGGCACAGCTCGGGCACCAGGATCTGCTTCTGCTGCAGGCTCTCCCGCTTGGCCCGCTTGGTCTGCTCGCTGCTTGTGGGCAGCGTCACCCCCTTGCGGTTCACGTAGCGCGGCGTCAGCAGGTTCAGACGCGCCGACGTGTGGTCCACGTCCAGCAGCGGCTGGCGCCCGTCCACCACCCGGATGTCATACTTCTCCCTGGGATCGGGTACGCTTCGGTCAAGACGCTTTTCGGGATACCAGAATAACTTTTCAGAATAAACTTTTCATCTTTGCTACCATATTACTTCTTTCAAATTTCCCGATTTTCCAGGTTTTCTCCTACTATTTCGATTCTCCCATCATTGCAAAAGGAGAGTCTGGAAATTAAACCGAATTAGTATCGCTCGGATTAAAAGAGCACTTCTTTGACAGTGGCATCGTTCCTATCATATTTTCACTTCAAAAAAGCAACTGCAGAAAATGCAACACAAAAACAAATGCACATCGCACACATAAAAGGTTCGAAGCTAGAGCAAGTTTGACGCACCAATATTCTATAGGTGGGTACGCGTATCACGGTTCTCAGAGGACAGAGTTAGAGGCAGTTCATATCTAAATAGGTCAATCAAAGGGTGGCTCGAGCCTTAGGAAGAAATTGCCTCTTACATCCATGGTACGGTGGAAGGAGAGAGATGTGTCTGAATGGTACTGCCTTGCCACGAAGCAAGTGTGTCGAAGGTTTGCTCCCAGCATGACAAAAGTTGAAAGAACCGTCCTCATTCGCGTCTCCATTTTCAAGGCCGCGAAGCACGCAATCACACCTGCGTAAGGGTTGCACAGCGCACGACTGCTTCTGCACGCTGAACTCCAACCCGATGGTGTTTCTAGCCATATTTAAACGCTTCTCTCTTTTTCCTACGCAATCCATGAAGGGCGAACTTCACTCCTATACATCAGCACCTGCGAGGGCTGCATTAAGTTCCCACCTTTAGACAATGTCCTTAACCCGTCAAATGCCTAACTCGTAAATTTCCGGAAAAAAACACAAAAAAACACTCCACCTGTAGTAGGCGTCAAAGGTCTCGAAGCCCGCGTCCGGGAAGTCGCTCTTTGGGTTTAGGTCGTGGCAGATCTCCGCCACGTAGAAGAACTGCGGCTTGTCCAAATTCCGGTACCATGGCATCACCTGGGATGGCCGCCAAGCCGCGAAACACTAATCTTAAATCCGAGGAACACCTCCAAGTAAAATACACGGTTCCCAACAACCCAAACCTGTAAGTTAAAGAACTCCCCGGGCAGTCTAAACTAATTGTCAGTTCCTCGTTAGCCCAAATAAAATACAAAGGTAGTCGAACTTGGTAGAAACGACTTCAAAATTAACAGCCAGGGGTAAATGGTAGCAAAGAGTTTGCTAACAGAAAATTCGAACAGTTCTGTGCAATTCAACAAATGACGGAACATTGGATCCAGGTCAACATTATTAGATCAACTCGGTTATGGAAATCCCACAACAAGGTACGGCCTCTCCCTTCAAGCCCCCCACCCGTCGTTTGAAGCGCCATCTAGAGGCTGCATTTCAAAGCTGTACTCTTCAAAGACGCTACGGTCAGGCACCATCTAGACAATATTCTTGAAGACCTGCGTAACTGTGGTTAACATAGCAGCCGTCCCCCCAAGAAACTGTGGAGTGTTCAACAACAAGGGACGGACCTTGGGGGGAGAGGGGGGCGGGTTACTGCTTGTGGAAGCGGCGTTTATGGGCAGTTCCGCAACTGGGTTGATTAATAAGGTTGATCTGTGCACTAGAGCCGTATGCGACGGCACTGACCACGGTGTCGAGGTAGTCTTCCTCCTTGAAGACGAACAGCTCGCGCTCCTCTTCGGGAATTCTGCGGGGTGCGAAGCTCTGTTCCTCGCAGATGCGTCGGACGAAAGGCCAGTCGATGCCGCAGGCGGTGCTGCCGGATGCTGAGGAAGGAAGAGACGGGCGGCCACACATTGCTTCGCAGGGAAGAACGACGAATGCAAGAAGAGACTGCCCAAGAGCAACCTTTCTTATAAGTCCCTTTAACGTAACCGAGCCATTTTTCCTACTCTGCCAGCTACGCAACTCGGAAACGTAGCCCCAAAAATGCCCCAACATACGTGTGCTAGCATCAAAATTTTAGAAAAGCCACTTAGTAGAACGGCATTGAGGGTACGGGCAAACCAGTGCTGTTTGCACCATGCAACACAGTGATGCCCTAATTAGTGAGTGGATTTGTAATTTTCTAACCCGGCACTTGGCCAGTTGAAGCAAAAACAAATCAATTCACGGCCCTCCAACGGTTCACATCTGTAGCAATCACTGCGTCCAGGAAGATGCAAGACTACACCTAAATTCAACTACGAACAGCCTTCCCTTTAAATTTTTGGCCGTATCGATCAGAACAGCAGCAAGGGCAGACCAACTTTGCCGACGAAGGGCCAACGTTGTCGACATGGTGTATAGAGTGCCAACATTGGGTTTACATCGGGGTAATGTGCCGACATTGCCTATAACGGTTTCCCGTCGTTGCCTACATGAGGCCAGAGCTGTCGATTTGGGGCCAATGTTTCCTACATTATGCCAACATTGCCTATAGCACCGTTGGCCGACGTTACTGTCATGGGGCCGACATTGTCTTAATTGGGCTTAAAATGGGCCAATGTGCCATCAGAATGATATGACACCGCAGTCACAGTCACAAAGAGGCGATTAGAAGATTGGCAAAAATTATCTAGGGAAAATTGAATGATGCAGAACTAACTAGCACAGCTGGGGACAGGCGGGACAGAGGAAAATTGGGATTCCCTCCCGCGTCGCTCTGGCCCAAAGTCTCGACCCTGTCCCCCAGTGAGTCCGCTGCTGGGGTAACGCCGACAAGGTTTGACCAGAGGAAAATTGGCGACTCCCTCGCCGGGGGGAAGAGGTGGAGGGTGATGTTTTCAATTTTTTTGCCCGATCCCCCGAAGATCATCCTGGTGACATCCCACACCTACTTGGTGATAGTTACGGGGAGAAAATTGGCTTAGAAGGACGGGAGGAATCAAATGTTTGTTTTTCTTAGACTTAGGGCTAGGTGGCGCAAGCTACCGCCCGCTACAAAGGGTATAGCCAGTAACATTCATCCATTCATCCCTCGACCCACCGTGGTTGATGGGCACAACTAGGAAGGAGCAGGCGTTTCCTTGGGGGTCGAAGGTCATTGGGTACTTCTCGAGGCGCAGCACATTGGTGAAGGTGTAGTGGTGGAAGTTCCGCAGGTCCCCCACCTGCTGGGAGGTCAGGGGCCCCAGGGAGGAGCTCACGTGCTCCAGTCGCACCGTCACCTCCCCCGACCGCGTGAACACCGGGAAGCTGCAGATCTGCACATGCGGGTGGAGAGAGAAGGCAATCAAGGCACTCTGATCGGCCGCTCAAAGGTCTCGTATGCAGAATGCATTAACATGACATACGCGTATCTGGGCGAAACGATGTCAAGTGACGTCACGTCGCGCAGTAGCGTCACATGACCTGATCTCATATTACACCGCAACCTGACACCCAATGTGTATACTTTGAGTCAAACACCTGTATGAACCAATCAATCAACTAATTGCTCAATCAATCGATCGGATGAACCATCAATCAACCAATCACTCAATCAACCACCTGGACGAACCATCAATAAACCAATCACTCAATCAAACACCTGGATGAATGAATCAATCAACTGATCGCTCAATCAATCAATCAATCTTTCATCTCGCATCATCAGACACTGATGTAAGACGCAGGGGCAAAAAGTCAAGGGGCCTCTGGGTCGGAGACAAACCAGAAACCTTGTCCTCACTTGCAACGCTACATGCGTGCAAGCTCCTGTGGTCCCTACAGTTAGTTCACAGAAGTAGCTGAAGCTCGTACGGGAAGATATTTAAAAAAAAAAGCCTCCCTCGAAGCATCAAGTGAGGAACCTAACTGCTTCAAGGCCCTGAAAAAGCATACCGTAAAATCCCGAGAGATAGCCCACCTAACGTCAAAAGCAGATCAGCTGAAATTATGGAGTGGGCTAACTTTCGCTGTACAATCGAGGAAAGTTCTGAAAAATTGCTATTTTTAGGTCTTGTCCCTTCCAAGCTTGGAATGGTGGCGAGGGGCAACAAAGTAAGGATTATGTACTTCCCAGTCACCAACGTTTGTTTGTATTCTGCCATAGCGAACTAGCCGCATTTACGCCGAGGCCATAATTGATCCCAGCACTACTATTACTAAGGGTGGGCCATCTTTCGGTGTTTAAAAAAATATAGCAAATTGAGCCGAAAATAAGGGGGCGGGCCATCTTTTGGGGGAGGGGCATCTCTCGAGATTTTACGGTAGTCAATTAACGAAATGTACCAAGAGGTTGCTTTTCAAGTACGGCAAATTTTAACAGATAAGTTCATACTTCCTTTCTTCCTTTTTTTAAGTTAGCATTTCAGTGCAAGTCAGTGCTTGAAGAACCTTAAACTAATTTGGGAAGTTATTTAAAGATATCAAAACCAGGGAGCGGAACAGTAGGAGGTCTTGGCATGTTTCAAAACATACAATCGTATAACTCCCTGCACGATATCCGCACAGGACAGAGAATAGCTTCGTTCGACTTACCTGCATTTCCTGCACCGGTGCAGCAAATTGTAGGGCGGTGTACTTCCGGTAGGTGTATTGAGATACGACCGGAAGTATGCCGCCCTACACTTTTCTGCACCGACTAGCGTCGGTGCAGAAAGTGCAGGGTGGCATACTCGCACCTAGTTTTTCACTCGCTCACTCGCACCAAGTTTTGACAAATTTCACTCGCAAACAAAAGAATACTATGTAAAGATTTCAGAGTCATTAAGGGCCAGAAAGGCCCTGGCCCGAGCCGAGCCGAACTGGAGCAGAGACGGGGTCGACAGAAAGCCGAGCCGAGCCACACCACCGAGAAGACAAGGCCTGCGCTTTTCCACCTCAAACGTCCCCACTAGTGGTTCCACGCAGCTCCACCTACCTTGCGTCAGCATCGCTGCCGGCGCGTCTCGCAGTGTCTCACGACGAGCGCTACGCTAGTACGCAGTAACGCCTAGACGCGTCCGTCTTGGCGTTGCCGCACGCTAGCGTCTCTCGTTGAGCGCTACCACGTGCTGGCACCTGAACCTCTCGCTTGGGGCGGGTCACAAATGCAGTAACGACGACGACGTGTGCGGGCCTCGTCTTCTAGGTGGGCCCTAGCCGAAGCCCACCTTCTTGTCGTAGTACTGGCGGCGCTTGGTGGTGCCAGGCCTGGGAGCCCCCGGCTGGAGCTCCTCCTCGGGGAAGCGTCCGGCGCTTTGGTCCAGCGCCAGTCGCATCGCCTCCTTGCCCTGAGGCACTAGGTTGTCGTCCAGCTCGCCTGTCGGAAGACGACGCCTTGTCAAGCGCGAGGACGGCGCTTTGACCTTCGCGGGTCTGCTACTACGGTGCCTGGTGTGTTCGGCGCCCCATCCCGCTCGTACGTTAAAAGTGGTACCGAAGTGGCGACGAATAACATTGCAGATGCCGGCAGGTCGCGTTGTCGGGAGTTGCAATCCTGGTGGTTGGCGCTAAAAGCACTGGCAAAAAGTAAGGCCGTATTCCAAAATTTACTCGCACTTACTTCACGGTAAGGATTTTGTACCTTGGCAGTTCTAAAACCTACCCGCGTCCAGTGTTTTTCCATCTGTGTTGTTACGCGGCATGACCCGCCGGAGTGACTCGGATCCATTTGGGTAAGATTTGGAACACAGCCCGAGAGTGAAAGTTAGTGTCGCCGTCATTGCAGTGTACCAACCTGTGGCTTCCAAAACTTCAGTGATCTGTCGAGCTCGAGGGCGACCTGCCGCAGAACGGGCACCTGCCACGTCTACCAAAGCCGCTGCGACGCCGCCGGGATTGTGGCCAGCGACGGTGCAACACTCGTACGACATCGTCGGGCGCAAACCGAGGAACCACATTTTAGGACGCGGTGAACGCACCGGTCGGAGATGCGTTCCAGGCACCGTACCGGTACAGTCGACCAACACGCACACAAAAAATGCCGGTTGCACCGTTTCCGGACACCAAATGTTGACGGGCCACGATCGCAGATTTTTAAATGCGTAGCTTTCGTAGGGCCGCTCTTGCGCATTTGTGCCCGAGACATGGCCTCGACGGAGTGTGCGGCGTGGAATGTGCAAAAGGCAACTGCTTTTGGAGCGCGGACTTCCCACGGTGTGCGCCCGGTGGCAGCGAAGCGAACTACGCATACTACGAACACCCTCGCTCGTGGGCTTTTCGTACCACCAAGGCGGCGCAGGAGCAACAATGCCGGGTGCAGCCAGGTGAGGAGGGAGGGGCTGCGGAACAAGAGCGATGGGAAGCCAGTTGCCATTACGCAACGGCCAAGCGGCAGTTCAAGCGCCACTTCACGAACAATCCGTTAGGTGTAATGCTTGCAACAGGCTGTTTGTTTCGGGCAGACGTTTGCAAAGACATACGCCCAAAATTTGGAGCTCACAGAACAAGGCTGGAGCAATAGGCGGGACGCTCGAAAACCACAAAACATCACTCACGCAGCGATATCTCTACCGGATGGCCGTATTTTTGGAAAACGAGTGCGCGATTGAACACGGCCGACAAGACGTGTGATGTCATGATTCTCATTCCCTCTCCTCTTTGCTTAGCCTCCTCAAGCGGATGAACCGAAGCGAGGAGTAGAGAAGTGAGGCCGCCACCCCTCATTCTCAACTGTTCCAGCAAAATCATGACGTCACATTCCTCACTCGATCGCGCCCTTCTTTTTCAAAAACACGGCCATCCGTTTAAGATGTCGACGTCCGAGTGATGTTTTGGAGTTAGTAGCGACCCGTTAAACGCTTCTGCGACCTTATTTTATTGATGCGGAGCGTGTCATATGACAGGATGCTATCCACCTCCCGCAACGCGCTCCTGCGATGGAAGAGTGTCGCGCGAGTGCCGCGTTGGCACTCGACCGGACTCGTGTCCTCGCCGACAAAACCACGAGCCGAACACCGACGCAGCGCTCGTTTTAATATTGCGCTCCGCGCTGAAACCACCGCTACAGACTGCTGACTGGGCGAGTTGGTAGTTCATGTTGAATAACGTAACAGCGCACAACAAGAGAAACACTCGCAAACGCAGACACACCAAAAAAATATACACTCGCTCGGCGCCGACTCACAACTCATGGATTTGTATTGTTTTCTTCTTCTATGCAAAAAAGACCCACCTCCTCTTTTTCTTTCCCACTTTCCTGTGGGCAAGTGTACATAGGACAGACTGGTCGGTGTCTGCATGACCGCCTTCGGGAGCATGCCAACTCTGGACATTTGGCAGTGCACTGCAGGGACTGTGGGTGTTCGGCTCGTTTGAGCAACTGCACTGCGCTGGGAAGGAGCCCCAATCAGGTCACCAGGGAGATTATCGAGGCAGCAAGCATCGAAGGACACATTGACAAGTGTGTCAGCAGGCCATCTTTAACTCTCTCACAAAGGGAGCTGGAGTATTTAACCAAAAGGTCTCCAGCAGTGAGAATTCTTTATTAATCTTTACTTTTTCATTTTTAATATTTATTTTTAATCATTCCTAAATTTTATTGTTTTTTTATTTTTGTAATTTGCATTTGAGGTCATCATCTTGTTCTTAGGACATAGAAAAGAGGAGGTGGGTCTTTTTGCATAGAAGAAGAAAACAACACAAATCCACGAGTTGTGAGTCGGCGCCAAGTGAGTGTATATTTTTTTGGTGTGCCTGTGTTTGTGAGCGTTTCTCTTGTTGTGCGCTGTTACATTATTCAACAGCGTTACAGCTTTGTTTTCTAAAGCCACACTCTGATGCATCGTACACTCTGCAGGCGGCGTCTGAGGCCTTCCTTGTACGACGGTCCTCTCACGTTGATCGTACAAAAACCGTTCACAGACACGTTCAAACTGTACACATGTACGAGGCAGACGCGCTTCGAACACGCACGAGGCGTGTCCGCATACAATTCTGTCGTCGCGTCTGCAGCGAACATTGCGTCTTTTGTACGACCGTGCTGCACACTCCTGCACACTCTCCCACCACATGTGCTCGCGCATGCAGTGGGAGAGCGTGCAGGAGGCAAGGGGGAAGAGAACGAGCGTGCGCCTGTCAAAGCTGGGCCGTGCGACCGCGAGAGACGAAGCGGGCGATCTGGACCGCCGGCTAGTTTCAGGCAACTCACCCATCTTGTGCAGCTCTTCGCACGTCTTGAGTGCCACCGCCTGCTTGGCGAGCAGTTTTCCGGGCATGGGGTCGCCCTGCAAATTACGCGGTAGGTGGAGTAAGACTGACGGTAGCCCTTCCTAAAAAAAGACGAATTTAGAACTGAAAGTAAACGCTTAGAACTTAAGAGAGAAGGGTACCACGCATCTTTACGTTAGCCGGTGGAGTGGCGACTGCCCCGACGCGGCGGCGCGTTTCTGCCACTTTTATGCACGTATAATGTTCAGTAACGTGCCGAACCAGAACACACAATGACAACCGAGAAAGAGCCGGAACCTTCTGGAAGAGTTTGAATCAATAAAAGAAAGAACTGGGCCGAGAGGGGTTGGAGCCCCGTTCCTCCGAGTGGTAGCCGCGTGCATTCCCGACTCTGCCGCGCACGTGGCAACGCACCTCCCGACGGCTCTGGCACACTTACCACGATGCAGCGCTTGAGGGGGGAATTGATGGGCAGGTGTAGAGAGCAGCGATACAGCGTGGTGTCGCAGTCACCCTCGACATACACCTCGGTCATGCTGCTCGTGGGGGTGAGTCTCGTGAAGGTGTCGCTGGGCAGCTTGGCACAGTACCTGTAACAGCACGGACGCGAGTGAAAGTGGAAATGCTGTCGTCAACAAAAAAGCATACCCGGCAATAGCGCATTACGGGTCAAAATACGATTAAATGGCACGCTTTTTATTAACCAATTCATACACTGACACATTTCGTTGAAAAGAAAAAAGAACCCGGCTCGGTACCGTCTCACTTTGTTATATCGTGCATGGACAAGTGCTCGACTCTTCGTCGGAATTGTCCTTATGATACAAACTGCGTGCGGCATTCTGTTTCTATCGAGAACTGTGAACATTAAAATCTCTGCACTTGATGTAAAGAGAAGCCTGCTTGGGTTTTGGAAATATACTTCTAGATTAAAATTAATTCTGCAAAACTGTAATCTCTGCAAAGGTTCTCAAGAAAAAATACGGAAGGATCCACTGGTGGATCCTTAGGGAATGCGTTACCATAACCCTTGGAGACGCAACACAGTGTCTTCACTTGGGAGACGCTAACACTGACCCCTTAACTTTTCTGTCTTGGCTTTCTCTTTTGCTTCCTCTATTTTTGGCTGCATCTTTTTGGCCTCGTTACAGGGTCAGCTTCAGCGTTTTCCAAAGAGGGACGTGTGTGTATCGTTTCCAAGGGTCACGCTAATGCACTCCTTGAAAAATCCACCAATGGAACTTCCTGTAATTTGTTTCGCCCCCTTTTCTGTACTCTGCCTGTCAGAGCATGTCAATGTCCTTGAATACGGTCATCCATATCACTCGGGGAAAGAACTACATCCATACCACTCGCGGAGTGAACTGCATCCATCGCTTTAACTACACACACGCACCTCACAGCCCACACACCGCTACTACGGAAACCCAAAGCAAAGAACAACTGGCGACGGTAGAGCGGCAACTGAGCACGCCAGCATTCCACTGCGGCGCCGCGCAACATCTTCTAAATAACGAAGCAGTAGTGCTGAATCGGAGAGCGCCAACGCTGGGCACAGATTGGACACGACGATTGCAACAACGTTCGGCTCAAACTTGACTCGAAGGCAAGCGCTGACGCAGCACTCGCTTCTAATCTGTGTCTAGTGTTAACCTTCTCTGATGACGCCATCTCATTCAGCACTACGGCTTTGTTATCTAGGAGGTGTTGCGCGGCGCCTTCTCTGCGCCAGCTGTGCGCGTGACTTTGCCAAAAACGAAAGGGCTTGTTTTGACGAAACCCCGGCGGTCTCTGTCAGTTTGTCAGCACCTAGGAGAAAGGGAGAGGTGGACGCGTGTTCACGCCAGCGCTTCGGACCAATGGGAGCATCGCACGCATCACCCCCTCCCCTTCCTTCTCCCTCTCTCCCCGGCGCTGACAAACGAAAAGACACCGCCGGGTTTTCGTGAAAATTAGTGTTCTAATCCTAATGCATTAAAAGACGCGCGACTACGACATCGGAACCTGCTTCAAGGACGGGACAATGTAGTTACAAGCAACAAGCATTGCGGCTTCAAAATACGTGACCTTGGGGTTTGGTTTTTGCATTGGTGTATATTTATCACTTAAGCCATTGAATTTGCAACCTGCGCTCGTGCTGCAAAACGACACCTTTATTTGAGAAATAGCGAATTAAAAAATTAACCGTTCATTTATTTATTTATTAACCATTTCACGGTGGTTGTTGTATATGTACGGTGGCGATGCACATTTAAAATTTCCCTCCTAAACGCCAAACCACGCGCATCCTGAGAGGTGCCGCTTTTCGTCATATTCGTACAGTGTTTCACTTTGCTGGAATATTTATATAGTTTAAAAACTAGACGCTCTGCACACATGATTGTCGCTTGGCGTGTCGACTGCTCCGACGATTGTGGCAATTCGAGCTTTGGCTCTTCCGGTTCAGACTTTTCACGCCTCTCAGAATTCAATTCAAAGGATGTCATTCAATGCAGAAGCTCTGTGAAGTACCTCCAGTTCAAAATTGAAGACCACCAGAATGTCGCGGAAGCAAGCACGCCAAGGCGAAACCGAATAGAAGAAAGGCAATAATATTTCCCCCTCAATGTTTCCATTTTATGCTTCTCAACCTGAACAGTTTGCAAGCCCTGTACACACTCTTGCTATTCTTTTTTTGTACTCTCCCTTCAGAAACAAAACATGACCACTGGGAATCCCTTTTTGTATAGAAAAAACCTGACAGTGAATGGGTTAAAGGTAAACACAACACAATTAAAGACGGAGAAAACCCGCCACGTTTTCAAGGGTTGGAACTCATGAAATGTACTTGGGTGCAGCCACGGGAGCAGCTGAAACAGCTGTTTTGGAGCAGGTTGGGAGCAGCTAAAACTACATTCTGGAGCAGGCTAGGAGCAGCTCAGATCAGATTTCACTGCACTTCAGCTTGTGTCGTAGACAAGCACGGGAGCAATTTCAATTGTGCTTAGCAGCACAGATGAACATGAGTGGTTCGGAACCTAGGTATAGATGGGATAACAGTGTAACAGATGCGAAAACTTGGCCTTAGTGAGAACCAAAAAGCAAGTAGCATATCTTTCTGAAGATAGTGTCCTCGATATTTTCTGAGTGGCTTTCAGCTGCTCAAAATGCAAACCAGCACTGCTTATAGCAAAACCCCAACGTACTTGATATAGTAATTACATGTATGAACCACATGACGTGCGTAAGCAACGTACGTGCACTTGCGCGGAGGAACAGGGCAACAAATTTTGAGTTTATCCTATTGTACAACTCAATATCGAAGCAGGAGACTACGATTAACGGATTTATCGTATTCGAAGCGATGAGCCGCAGCAAGATTATAAAGTATGCCGTGAAGATCTACCGCTCGGGTGAGAGCTGCTGGCCGGCAAGGTTTTGGATCGGACCGCGTTTCAGTTCAATCAAATCACGATTTATCTTGCAGGAATGCGGTTCCAACTTGTAATGATGAAGCACTAAAAGGAATCTTTCGCTAATGTGTTTTAACCCCTTAACCGTTTTTCATTTTTGGCAATTTTTAACCCTAAAGCGTTTTTTTTTTTTTTTTTTTGTCTTCTTATCTTATGATTTCAGTTACTCCACGCATAAAGTATTATTATGATTGAACGACAAAGCAAACAGAAACGTTTTATTGAAGTCGATTGTAATTGCTTTGTTTTTGGGACAAGTTCAACTAACTCTTACTAAAAAAAAAAAGCATACTCATGATGGGCTGCTACCGGTTACCACTCATCACTTCTCCGAAGATGGGCGCGCGCAGAAGCTTGTTCTCCGACCAGTACCACACTTGCTCCGGTTTTTGCACAATTCCTTGCTACAGCAGGAGCGACAAGAATACCCACATCTCCTCCGTTGTTGTTGGTACCCATTTCTTGAGGCGAGAATGCTCGCTGAGTTGGCTGGCGTTGAGCTTTTGCTCAGCGTATCGGTTGGTTTCCCTATCTATCAGCAAGACCAAGTCGTTGTCCAGAAAAGCTTCAAGGTACTCAAGCACGCCAGTGATTAATTGGACCGAAAATGTCTTAACCGGGCTGCCGAGAAAAGAGAACCGAGGGGGTCCTGGTGGAACACTGTTCATGTAAATTTTCGACCACTGCCGAGCATTGGCAATAGCGCGATCTGGATCGTCGTCGTCCTCCGCTTCGTCCGAGGAGCTGCTGAGTTCGACGTCGTAATCACTGTCTTTTTCACTTGAAGAACAGAAGTAGACGTCAGTATCCATGTCGCTATCAAAGTCTTCCTCAAAAGAAGCATTTCTTTTCCCTTGGGATGGGCCCGGGCCACACGTGCCACCACCACCGGACGCTATTTTTCAATCTTGTTTTCAAAGAAGGAAAAAGACAAACACAAACAAAACAGACGCAAAATTGCCGTTCCTGTGCTGCCATCTGTCGGCAGCATCTCAAACTGCGTTATGAACGAGCCTGGTCGCCTAAAACTGTGAAGGAACGAACGATGCAGGACAGACGAGCTACACTCGTCCTAAACGGTTTGGGGACGGCTCGAGATGGACGAGCCAGGCTCGTCCAAAACGGTTAAAGGGGTTAACTGGTTGACGTCCGGAACCCGGGCCGCAGAGCCTCAGGCAATCTGTCCTTACCTCGGCCGACTTGCTGAACCGCTTATGGTTGAAGAATAAGATCCAGTCGCAGGTGATGCAGTGCTTGGAATCCGACTCCCGAGTTTTTCGCGGGCTTCCGACCCGGGATATTCAGGGAAAATAAACGAAACAAAAATTGCAAGGCCGATCAAGCAAAACGCGCTGTTTGTTGCTAATCAAGTCGATAAAAACCGAAACCAAGACAAAATATTTTTTTTGGCGCACGTTGTGCGATTTGGAGCACAATGGCGCGAGGTATTGGCTGTGGTGCAGTTTCCGCAAAATGGCGCAGGATGGCGCAGGATGGCGCAGACAAATGCGTCGGGCGCAAAATGGCGCAGCCGTTCCACCCCTGCGTTTTTTAGTAGTTTGTATGATTGTATGGGGTTGAAAGGGTTGCATCAATTAAACTTTTCCATTACTAGCTTCACCTGTTGACCAGCGCGATGGCCGTGGACATGGAGACCTTCGGGGCGTCCTCAGCTTCCAGCGGCTTGTAGGGCGGCTTGAGGCTGTCGGCAAAAGCCGGATCCACTTCCTCGTCCAGGGTGGTGTCTTCCACATGACTGCGTTCTAACAGGATCTGTGCACACACAGCGGAAGCTGTAAACACACGCTGTTATGGATGAGTTTAGTGAACCAGATGATTTGCATCTATATGCGTACACATGCAAGTAGGCAGACAAGAAGTCAACAGTTGTTGGCTTGACAAAGTCTGGTCACCCGTCTCCTTGGGAAAACTAGAGCTACAACAAAAAAAAGAAAACAGCAAAAAACAACTAACATCAAATAGATAAAAAAAAACAAAAAAAAAACAGAACAAACAGTTGTAGTTATTATAACAATGTCATGAACGCTTCTTATCGATTTGGAAGCCATACATTCTATGTGGATATTGTTTCGTATGAAGTTGTTAAGTAGTGACGGGAGGCAGTGTTTTAACATTTGAATGCCACAGTTAGTTCCACTTTGAGGAACAGACCACAGATAGTCATGCCATAAGTTGTAGGCATTATAGTTTGAGGTTAAATGATATTTGTAAGTTAGTTTGAGCATGCAGATGCATGGCGACTGCCCCTTGTCCCGAGAAAAAACCCGAAAGTAGGGCATGCAAACAAAGCCCTCAATCTGAATAAATCCTTTTAACATTTTCCATATGTTCTTTGGTCTCTGTTTTCTTTTAGATACTACAATGCTTAGAAAGCGTCTCCGACTGGGGTGCTTAGAGTCCGATGCCGCCCATGCATCCAAAGTGGTCCCGATCAGGCAACAAATGAAGTCGCAAAAGCCGGAGTGTCATGCTGTCGGATGTCACGATCCTGGTGGTTGATCGTTCTGGCAAAAAACGCGAGCAAAGGTGCGTGTTGCCATCTCGCAACGCCCCAACCCCCGGCTGCGGAAGCTTCCATGGACCGTCAAGCTGGAGAACGACTTGCGGCAGAACAGACGTCTGCCACATCCACCAGTGCTGCTTCGACACCGCCTGGATCACGACCGGCGACAGCACGACACTCCCGCGACGTCATTGGGCGGAAATTGAGAAACCACTTTTGAGGACGGGTTGAGGACACCAATGCCGGCACCGGCCCGTGAGGTCACCTGCTCGGTGGTGCGGTGGTCGTGCAGGTCCTCGAGGAAGCGAGCGCTCTCCTCCCTGGGCACGAGCACAAAGTAGCGCGAGTGGGCCGCCTTGGCCTTGCCCTTGGACAGCATGTAGGCTCGCAGGTTCTCCGGGGGGTCGAAGCGCACCACCAGGTTGCAGCGGGGCACCTGCACGGGTACGGGGAGCGAGCCGTCGTCCCCCGCGTTATCCCCCCACCGGGTGCAACGTTACCGGAGATTCTAAGCCGAAAATAGAGAGTGGCTAAGCGACCAGTGTGTTGGCGCCCTGTCTCTAACTTTGTCAGGGAAGGAGTTTACTTAGTCACCAGCTCAAGAAGACAGTAGCAGAGATTTTGAAGTGTTTCTCTTAATGCCTCGAAGAAGATGAGTAAATGACGACGAAATTAAAACTCAGGGTTTGTAGTCGTCGCCGTGCGAATGTCTTCCTTTTTGTGCACCAACGCAAATTGTGCGTCGGCTTTTGTGCATCGTAACATCGGAGGTATAGACAACCCATTCGCCCAAACTGCAGTCTTACCAAGTTATGAGACAAAAAGTGCAATTGTCGAACCCCTTAAGGCCCGTTCACACTCTTGCGACCTCTTAAACCTGGGTTCCTTAAAACTTCTTAAACCAGAGGACACACTGGCGCCATCTATTGGGTAGCGGTGTAAACTTGGCGGTCCGGCATATTTTTTTATTTCTCTCGCGCATTATCCTTTCTTTCTTGGCTCGAAAAACTTTTGTCAATGTTATAAACGAGCCTTTCTATGGGTATTACGCACATTTGACTTCGGAAATCCCGCAAAACCTTCGCTCTTGTGAAATGCAGTTCCAGGGTCACCGCATAGATGGCGCCACAATGCCAGTGTGTTCCCTCGTTCTAAAAACAATTTAAGAAGTTTCAAGAGATCTCGTCTCTCTAGGTCGTACTCGGTTGCAAGAGTGTGAACGGGCCTTTAATCGTTTTGGACGAGCCTAGATCGTCAACAGGGAACTCTCCCCAAATTGTTCGGGATGAGTATAGCTCGTCTGCTTTCCCCGATTCACCCACTCAACCACTTTGGACGAACCAGGCTCGCTCAACGCATAGTTTGCAGCTCTGCCAACAGATGGCGGAGCTAAAGTTTTCAAGATTTTGCCTGTCATTTCGTTTGTGGCCAGAAGTGTGATTTTGAAGTCAACATTTTTTATTGTGAAGACAACAATTAAGCTGTTGAATGTCTGAAATTCCCAAAAACTAAAAACGGTAAAGAGGTTAAAGGGGCGGTGCGACAACCCTGCAGTGCATTACTTTCATTTCATTTGCCTCTGCATAAGTAAAAGAAAACATGTCACTTTCACCTCGTAATCACAATTCCGCCGGGTAATTTCAAAGTAAAATATCCACTCTTAATGGTGCGCAGGTACCTACATGTTTTAATGTTGAATGTGCGAAACAGAGGCAACTGCAGCAAATGGAACGGTGCCATAAAATGTCGATGTCCAGACGACTTCAGTTTGTGGCGTACAAAGTTGCTACACTCCAAATGAAAGTGCACATTTATCTTGATCCTACGGATTAAGTTAGCATACACAAAATGTGATTATGTAGCATTCTTCGGAGCTCGTGATGAACATTGCAGTTTTTTTTTTTTTTTAGTTTTCTTTGGTTTTAGCACATCATTTTTATCCAAATTTTTTTATGTGATGTGGGCACGTCCTGGATTTCTTGTTTCGTCCTGTAAATTGTTCTAACGCGAACGCCGAGTGCCAGTATTTGCAGTCAAACAGTTAGTAGAGACCACCGTGGTCGAGACAAAGTTGGCTAGTTTTGCGTCTACCCGCTAACTGGCTCGGTGGTGGAATGTCGAGCTAACAATCATGGGGTTGTTGGTGTAATTCCCGTTGGGGCACGTTTAAAATTTTTATCTTTCTTCTCAATTTACCACTCTTTTGTAAAGAATGCCCTCAGGAGTATGTGTTGCCCATTTTGTAACACTTCTCTCAACAATCCCAGCCCTCATTACATGTTAAAAACAGATTATTTGCCAACCTGCAGCCGCATACGGCGGCCAAGGGAACCACGGTAAAATGTCGATGAATTAGGAAGTTCCGGAATTATCTGCCGAGTTCGATGTAACTTCTCGTCTAAATACAAATAAATGTGTCAAAATCCTTTCGTCGTCGTCAACATTCACTAGACTAAGCGTCTGTTTCGCCACTTACAAGTCAACGAAGAACGGACAAGAATGCGTGTTTAAGCTTACGTTTCCTCGCCCGTCCGAGACCGGGTATGCACGCACCTCAATGCCTTCCTCCACCACGCTGGTAGCCACCAGAAGGTTGCACTCCCTTGCCCGGAACTTCTGCAGCACCTCCTCCTGCCGCTGCAGGCCAAGCGGCGTCAGGGCCAGCGCCGCCACCACGTTGCCCCCGGCACGGCCGCGGCCGCCAGGTGCCACCGGAGGAGGCGTCGACCGCCCCACGAGGAAGTTGGGTGTAATGAACCCATACTCCTCGGGGAACCGCGCCGCCACCTCCGACAGCCACAGGCTGAGGATGTAGGCGGTGATTTCTGCCGCACAAACACGATCCCGCACAGCGCATTAGGGTCGTCCACGACCTCCGGTCGTGCGGCCGGTCGCGGCTGCGTCGCTACGGTCGTGCTGCCGGCGATCGACGACGACGTTATGTCCTTGGCATCACCAGTCGTAGCACCCGCCAGTTCGCTGGCACTGCCAGCAACAGACAACGACGCTACGTCCTCAGTGTTGCCAATCGTGGCGCCCGGCGGTTTGCTGGTGTCGCCGGCAACAGACAACGACACCAGGTCTTTCGCTAATGCATCAACCGACGACGAAGTCACGACCGACGGCCCGTCCTCCTTGTTTGTGTCGCCTTCACCCGACGTAGCGGTTTGGTCCCTAGGCGCATTGCATCGTAAACTGGGTGCCGTTTCTTCGGGTCCTGCCGCACACTTTGCCGACGTCGCGTCTTGGGCCGACGCTAGGGCCGGCTTCCAACTTTGGACTAGCTTCCGGCACCGGATTGGCTTCCGGTGCCGGCTTGTACTCCTTGAGGATGCGCAGGAGGTGACGCAGTTTGGCCGGCTGGTTCGAGCCCGCGCTAGGCGCAAGGTCCCACCGGTTGGCCAGCTCCCCCGCCAGGCGTGCCGCCTGCTGGAGGACGGTGTGCACCACGAGCAGCGCCACCCGGGACCAACTGGGCAGGGGCCCCAGGGAGTCCACCGCCTGGCTCACTTCCTGCGGGGCAACGGGGTAGACCACCGGACGGCATGACTGACAAGACATTCTTTTAAAAAAGAAAATGCTCAGTTTACCTTTATGCTACGGATTAAGTCGGTACCGTATTTACTCGAGTAATAGCCGCAATATTTATGAACAAGGCCCTTGCGTCTGCTTTCCCGCAAAGCACATATACAGCCAATCATCACGTTGCGCATAAATAACATAGCGAATAACTAGATCGAGGATACGATTATCCATACAAATGCAATCTTCACAGATGGTATCTTTGCGCGAAGACGTTATCTCTGTCCTGTAAACCACTGGAATCATGCTGTCGATCGCGGTGATTGGCAAGCCGCATGCTCCACGGAAAAGTGAACCCTCAGGTTTTCTTCATAAACAGTGCAACTATTACTCGAGTAAATACGGTATATACATCAAATTTGTTTCCGCGGCATTGTTCGAGGTTTGTGGTGGACACTGCAGTTTTTTTTATTTGGGTTATATCAAGGTGTTTTATTCCAAACTCTCAATTTTATACATGCCGTGGTGGGCACGTCTTAGAGGTCTCTTTATTCTTTACTCAAAGAACTCCTGCAGCGCCTAGAAGGCATTATTGCAGGGGGTGAATAATAACTAAAAAAGATTCAGCATTTGCAGCACGGACTATACATTTCTGTAAGGCGTTCCAGTCCTTGAACGTCCTGACAAAAAAAAAATTTTTGTAGAGCTCCGTTCTGGTACAGTATTCGCATATCTTGTGCACATGATCATTCCATTTGGAAAAATAATTTGGTTTTAAGAGGTATGCTGAGCTGTTAACACCAGTAGCTTCATGATAAATGCTGTATAAAAATTTCAACCGTACATTTTTTCGCCGACGATCCAATGACCACCATCCTATACTTCGTTTCACCTTATGTGTGAGCGAAGGCAAAGCTGGAAGCGTGAGCACAAAGGCTCCGTGCGTTCAGGCTTTGCTCCAGCGCGCGAGCTGTGGAGAAACGCAAAAAGCGCCGGTCTCGTGCTTCTAGCTTTGGTTTCGCTCGCAGATAAGGTGAAACGAAGTATAGTGATTGTTTCATGTCAGTTACACTAGAGAAATGGTCGTACTGGCCCGGGACGAAGCGTGCAGCACGATTTTGTATTTTTTTCACGCCATCAATGTGATTTGTTTCGGAAGGGTCCCACACAGTGCACGTGTAATCTAGAATGGGTTGTACATAGGCAAGATATGCTAGTTCCTTTATTTTTTGTGTAGCGTTTGTCAGGTTTCTTTGGACAAAGCCAAGTGCGCAACCCGCCCTCATAATGACATCATCACTCTGCAAATCCCACATGCAGTCGGTTGACAAAATGACTCCGAGGTATTTGACTTCATTCTCATTCGTTACTACCCAACTCATTATTTAAATAATACTGCGTCTCAAATTGATTTGTCTTATATGTGAAGCTGACATGAACACATTTCATTATGTTAAGTTGCATCCCCCATTCACCGCACTAATGTTCTATTCGATATAGGTCAGCCTGCAGTTGTCTGGAACCTTCCCCGCTCTTTATACATGTGTACACAGAGCAATCATCTGCGAATAATCACAACTGGGAAGTTACATTGACGTGAATATTGTTGATAAATATTAAGAACAACAAAGGCCCCAGAACCGACCCCCGCAGTACACCACACGTAACCTCAAGAAAATGAGACGCCTCGCCGTTTAAAATTACACATTGCTGACGAAAACTCCGGTATGACTGAATCCATTTTAGTGTGGTAATATCTATTTTTAAACAATTCGATTTCTGAAGTAAGAACGAGTGCGACACTGTGTCAAACGCTTTCCAATAATCAAGAAAAACATAATCGGACTGTTCACCTCCATCTATGGACATGACAAGATTATGATAGAGCTCGGTTAGTTGCGTGATACAAGAACACGTGAAAAAAATTGAAGTGGCTTAGCTCGGCTATGCCAGGATATGCGTAGCGTGAGCTAAGGTTCAGCTGGTTATTCTTAGCTTTCCTGGTTGTCTAGGATTAGCTTGATTATCGTGCTTACTGCTGCTTCAATGACACACACACGGAATACGCCTTATGTGACACAACTACTTTGGGATCCAGTGAGTTAAGCTTCTCCGCTCTCCTGCGCCGCTGAGCAGCAATTTCGCCCTCCTTCTCCATGGCTATACCACACTGGCAAACGCCCCGATATATGTATACCCCCACCGATACCTCTGCGCATGTGCACAAAATGAGAGGCGCTATCAAGCGGCTCCGGTGCAGCGTCAGACTTGGCTACTGCGCAACGGAGGCGCACAGCTGGGAACGCGGCGGTGCCAGTGGCTCTGCCGCGGCTATGACGTCACACCTCTGAAATGCGCAGACCGGCGAGGCGCGCGCGGTGGCGGCGGCTTCGGCGCGCCAGATGTGAGCCGTGTGACGTCACTGCTCCTCGCGCATGCGCAGCACGACTCTCCAGGAGCCACATGAAACTGCTCAACCTCGGCCAGTGTAGCTCACGCTACAAAATCTCGTTCCTTCTCCTAAACTGTTCTAACCGAACACCAGCGATCGGCATTCGCATGCGAAAACTTTGTGAGGACCACCGTGGTAAAGGCAAAGTCAGCTAGCTTTGTGTCTAGCCGCTAATTGGTGTAGTGGTAGAATGTCGAGCTCGAAATCACGGGGTTGTGGGCTCTATTCCAGCTGGAGCGCATTTAGATTTTTGTTCTTTCTTTTCAATTTACCATTCTTGTGTACGGATTAAAGCATAAGTTGAGTGTTTTTCTGTTACCCTCATTCATGCACGCACTGTTCCGCAGCACGGCATTTATTTTTACTCTATCAAATGTCCCGAAGCATGCGCAAGAAAAATACAATCAAAACAAAACAACAGCGGTACAGGTTTATGTTGAGCTACTGTGGTTGGTTCATACTCGTTAATGTGAAGAGCTGAATTTAGATGAAACACGAAAATAAGGAGTATTAAGGTGCAGTTGGTAGTCAGCGTTAAGGTCTTTGTCCACGTCTTACCTTTGCATTTTGTCTAAGTTGAGTTCTCCACATTAACATATAAAACGGCCCGACGACAAAGAAAACATCCGCAGACCACCAGAACCCCACCTTGAGGAAACAGCTCGGTGACCTCGCGCGCGCACCAGGGCCCCAGGGTGACGAGGGTGTAGCACAGCTCCACCAGGATAGCGCTGCGATTGGCGCAGGGCCGCACGCTCTCTCTCTCCCAGGTGGCCCTCCTTCTCGCCCAGGAATGCCATGGCCTCGTCGAGCAGTCGCAAGATGGTGCTGAGCACCTCGCGCCCCTCCCCGCCGCCGCAGTACGAAGCGTACTCAACCACCGTCTCCCGTGGGCGGCTTCCGTACTTGCTCAAGACCGTAGCTCGCTCGACGTGCACGCCGTGCTCTGCAGGCCGTCCTCCAGTTCGAGAATCTCGGCCTCGAGTAGGGCCGGCCTCTGGCGCCGCACAGCCAGCGGCGGCGCAAGCCCGAGCACGCGCATCCGGCCCTCCGCAACAAAGTCGAGGAGGAAGGCGAGCACGGGCCCGTAGGCGGCCTCGCGGAGCTGCCACGTGGCAGTCGTCGAAGACGACGAGGTTGACCGCGTCAATTAACGTCTCGGCGATGTCCGCGTCGGCTTCGACGAAGTGGTGCGCGAAAGCCTCGGGCGTCAGCACCAGGACGTGGTGCTCCGCAAACTGCTTGGGGAAGTCTGTGCGGTTGTCAGGAGCAGAGAAGAAGGCCGACTTGAGGTCTGTGTAGTCCTCCATCATCTTCTGGTGGCGGGTGCCGGACTCCGCTGCATGCAGAGAACGAACAGTTCTTAAGGGGTCGTTCACACACTTGCGTTTGTTAAGGACCGAGCTCTCGCGGTCTCTTACGAGAGATCACACTGCCGCGCTGGCGCCATCTGTGAAGTGGCCCTGTATCTGCATTTCACTCGAGCAAAGTTTTTTGGGTATTCCCAAAATCAAATGCGCACATATTGTCTAGGAGAAACGGTCGTTAGAACATTGTTAAAGTTCTTCGAGCCAAGAAAGAAAGAATGCACGAATAAGATAGGAAGTATACGGAAATGCCAAGTGTTCCAAGACTGCCCGATAAATGGCGCAGTGTGCTCTCTCGTCTTACGAGATCCCTAGAGATTTGAAGGCACACAGACGTAAGCGGTCATAAGTGTGTGAACCAGGCTTTACGGTTTCGACGCGGCAACTAAAGAACTTGTATTCGGCGTATAGGAAGCACGATAAATCCTTTCTACAACAAGGTCCGTCGAGAGAAGAAAGAAGAAGTTTACTAGAGCATTTGGCAAATACTGGAAAATGAAATCTCTTGGGTACAGTACCATATTTTCCGGGCTATAGTCCGCGAACTATACATGTTTAAAAGATTACATTTTCGGCTTACGGACTATCTACGCATGCGGATTATACAGGAATTTTGTTTTTCAATATCGTTCTATGACGAGACGCGACAGATTTTGTGAATGAAAGAGTATGTTAATGGTTCTTTATGTATAATACGAGCTTCTTTGTGAGCTAAGAAAGCAGACACTTGTCAAGTTGTGCCATGTACGAGAAGAGTTTTGTGTCGACTAAGCACAAGGTGCAGGCTATGCACAGCATGCAGACTATCTAAGCAAAAACACTTACTTTTGACCCCAAATTTGCCCCTGCGGACTATACAACGGGTGCAGACCTCAAGAATGCAAAATATGGCCTACACATGTTTGTATGTTATGTATTCTAAGAGTATATTTTGCGCTGCACGTGAAGGCTAAGTGGGTTTCCCTCGCAGGTTTCCCTTTTGTACAAACGCTGGAAAGCCTACGCCCAGAATGTGTGTCATGCTGCTGGTATGGCCGAGATCTGGGGTCACACAAGTTACAGAGAGCTCCAACATGACAAAATTCGTCGCATGCCAACATCACATTGTTTGGGCCAGATGCGTTAATGCACCACGTCTCTGCGCATACAGCTGGGCAAGACGCGAAGCACAAGCTTACGTGTAACCAGGCTTTCAACCAATACGGAGGGATAAGTGCCTATAATCCTATAAAATCACTGCAAAATCTGACATCACGGGTACAGATTCCCAGCTGGTTTCAATGTGAACGGGAATCGCATAGACATTCTTTGCAAAAAAAATCAACACTGCATAATGCCTAAGCGTGAACGCTCGACACAAATCTCTCTGGTTGGGGGAAAGAATAATTAAAGAGAACATCCAGCCAGGCCTTAGAAAGGGACTCGACATTCCGAGGCCTACTCGGCTTTGTTTTCAGAAGTGACTGTGGCAATGGCCGTTGAGGAGCAGTAACAGTAGCCCTTAAAACGTTAAAGGGAAGCTTCGGCATAATATTGATGGTCATCGATTTTTATAAAATTTTCACCATGCTCTAATATCCGCCCCAGGGAATGCTTACAAAATATCTCATCGAAATAAACATTTCCTGTCGAGAAACCGAATTTTAAAGTTTATGCGTACACCTCTAAATCGCTGACTGCCGCTCTACTGGCAACAAAGAGCAGGGGCACTCGTGACGCCAAACGTTGTGTCTGAGAGCAGATGTTCCCTCTGCCACGGTGCTGTGCGTTGTAGTGATAGTGAGCGTCTGTGGTATTGGGGATTGTGTCTGGTTTAGCCTTTAAGCTATTTGCGGCATGCGATGAGGGGTGGGGAGATTTGTTGATGTGCCGTGTGGTGCCATAACGCCATCGGCACATGGGCAGCTCAAGACAAGCTCAAGCTGCCCATGTGCCGATGTTTATACAAAATCTGAAGTCCCAACAAGGTGGCAGACCAGTAAAGTTGCAGGTCCGTTTCGGTTTCAGTTTTGTCGCATTTCTAAGATTAAAAATTATTTTAAAAGTTTCGTAAAAATTTAGTCGTGGCTCTAGGCTCAGTTTCTTGCACTCTTTCAGAAAATATGTTTAGTTGGAAACGTTCAAATTGACGCTGGAGCTCCCTCCCCTTTAAGGTTTTGAACTATTTGCAATATTGAATGTATAAATACTGTCTATGAGAAATGATTGCTTATAACAATATCAAAAGTTTTTCAAGCCAAGAAAGAATGATGCGCAATGGTGCCATCTATCGGATACTTATCCTATAGATGGCACCAGTGCTGTCGTGAGACATTAAGAGGTTTTAAGGCACACAATCGTAAGCAGTTGCAAATGTGTGAACCAGCCCTTTGGTCCATATTTAGGGCTCGGTCAGACATCCTTTGTAATTAGAAGAGGGGAAGGAACGCCAACCAAAAATAAAAAGGAGCCCAACGTTTCGAAACCTGCTTGGTTTCTTCTTCAGGGGCGACTATGTGCGCGAGGAGCAAGTGGTCTTCTTTTACGGCGGTGGACGTGATGTTTTCGCGATCCTAATGTGGCTGAGCCCGCTGACGTAGGCGGATGGTAGAGCTAAATAACGGCTACACGCGCAGTTTTATTCAGCGAATCGCTCGCCGTCAACGTAAGTCTGATCGACGCCTAAGACCACAAGAGATCGCACATCCCCGCTCCACCACGCGCGTCTGCGTCCCTTACATAAAGGAAACCAGCGAAGCGCTCGCGCGTGTGCTGGCAAAAGAAGGCATACAGATGGCCCACAAACCAGTGTCAACGCTTGGACACCTGATGCCCCGGCCAAAAGATCGTCCCCCCAAGGAAAGAGCGCAAGGCGTTATTTACCAGATTCCTTGTGCGGATTGCCCTGCCACATACATTGGCGAAACCAAAAACTTTAAAGAATGAATTAGCCAGCACAAAAACGACGTGCGAAAATTCGATCATGAGCGCAGCGCGGTTGCGGAACACAGCGACTTGAATGACCACCGCATTGACTTCGACAACACACGCATCCTCGATATTGAGACCAATTCCCGGCAGAGGCTCTTCGTCGAGTCATGGCACATCCAAACCACACCGCAAAACATCAATCGGTCGCTTGGCGCTCTACCATCCGCCTACGTCAGCGGGCTCAGCCACATTAGGATCGCGAAAACATCACGTCCACCGCCGTAAAAGAAGACCACTTGCTCCTCGCGCACATAGTCGCCCCTGAAGAAGAAACCAAGCAGGTTTCGAAACGTTGGGCTCCTTTTTATTTTTGGTTGGCGTTCCTTCCCCTCTTCTAATTGTTCTTACCCAACCAGGCAGATCTCTGCCAAATGTTTACTTTCAAATCCTTTGTAATTGCACGGCTCACGTTAAAGACCCCCCAGCTTAGCGTTCTTGTACGGACGCCACAATTAAGTTTTCTCTGGAGGGTGGCACAGGCGTCGCCTTGCCGGTCTCACCTGAGGGGACGAGGATGAGCACCCTCTTGCCACCGCTCTCGACGTCCCTACGCACCTGGTATGCCAGCTCCTTGACCAGCATCACCACCATAAAGGTCTTGCCCGAAGACAGGAACACAATCGAGTTCTGGCTCTTGGCTGTGTCCAGAAGCTCCACCTCGGGGAACGAGAAAACGGCGTCAACGGCACGCTCGAGGCAACGATGATGACGAGCTTGCAACCCGGACCGGTAATGCACCGGCACCGAACGTAGAACATACATCCAGCACTATCTTTTTTACAATCCAATTTTGTAAATTCTACCTACGGCATAACACGCGCCTACTAGGTGCGGCTGCAAATATTATATTGCGAAGACGCAGTGTGCTGCATCTTTGTTGCTCATGCTGCACGAGAACAGGAGCTTTCATGGCGCACAGGCAGCTAATCTAACTATCTGCAAAAGGTGGTCCCGACCGTCCTGATTACGGTGTAAGATATATATATATAGGTATGGACACAGCATGGCAAACACGGCGATGTGATCGGCCAAATAATGTCCTATTGGCACGTGGCCAAGTTTCCTATTCGGACAGCGTTTTCACAAGCCAGACAATAAAACTAAGAAAAGAAAAATGTCCCGTTGCCATGGCACCTTTGTGCGTGCGTTTTCCGTTTGGTACGTCAGCTCCTACCTCGATGAGTGATGGCTCGAACACCGTGCCAGAGATCTCTCCACTTCAATGAGTTCATAAAAATGTTCTTGCCGCCGTTGAGGCACGAAACTAGGGTCAATGAAAAAGTTGTACCTAAGCAACAAGCGTAGAGCAGGTGCCAACTTCTACACGACGTGGCACACCCAGAAAACGACTCTAAAAACAAGCATGTCTCCCATGCAAGAGGCAGGGGAAACCGGGCCCGCAAAAGGCTACCAGTAGCCAATTGTCGAAGGGTCAACTGGTGGCACCGCCTGCAACCGAGGCAAGAAGACCTTTCCTGGCAGCTGCGACGCGCGCAGTGCCCACACCTACACATATATCTTATACCCTAATCCTGACCAATAGATAGGCTTTTATTGTAATTCAATGACACTAGGCTCATTCAATTTACCTGTCCCATCCCGCATCGGTGCAGAAACAAAGTACAGCATAGTGCAGAAAAATGCGAGGCAGCGCACCTCCGGTTGCGTTTTGAGATGGGCCGCACACATAAATCGAACATGACGGTGTGCACCGAGTGCAGGTGAATCGTACGCAGCCACTATATGCAATGGCAGGAGCAGAATGGCAGGAAGGTCCTCGAGTCCTCCCGCTTCCAACGTAAGCTTCCCGCCTTCGATAACACTTGGGCGCCTCGCGAGCTTCGAAGGCGCACACGCAGCCAAGGCACGAAGGAAGACGATGAGAGCGTGCTGGAGGCCAAGCACCCGAAAAAGACGCCCCACCGTTCTTACCCTGCAGGCGACTGTGATCAGTCCTTTTGTTGCATGTGAAGCAACGAACCTCGAGAAAAGACTCCTCTAGTCCTTTCTTAGCTTCGAAAGAAGGTACACTACGGGACGGCCAATAGACCTTGTTCATTATTAGCGCCATATCTCAACTGCTGCGCAAACTATTGGGATTGGGCCATGTTATCTTTAATGCTTTCCACCCTCCCCGCTCTGCCTACATAGTGCTCTCCGAGCTAAATCTCACGACAATGTTTTCTTCAGATGTGGTGGTGGTGCGAGGTATTTCAAAATGCGTTATAATAGCAAGCCCGGTTCAGACAGTCACGTCAGTTTCGTTCAAAATGACCAAAACGACACCAATACTATAGTCACCGGGAAAACTGTTTGTTGCACACAACGTGACGAGCGATGCAAGAAGTAGCCTCGTGAAAGAATCATGCCCCAGTGACTTTATCGCTGGGGTCGTTTTGGTCTCTGTGGGCCCAATTGACACAAATGAGTGATGCAGCCTTGACAAGCCATTAATACAGCGATGGAGAGCTTCATATATCGAAAGAATTTGAAAAAGCAAGCAGCAGAAGCAGGCAGCGCTGGCCCTGCCATATTGCCACTCGGATAGTCCCAGTAAGACGCTACGATTATTCCAATATTCACCGTATAAACTTCAGATTGAAAACCAATGCAATCTGTATATTTACTTTGGTAGGTTTCTAATTTCTCCATTAATTGCGCAGCGAGACAAAGTAGTAGTGTGGCATCACTTTCCTTCTTTAGATATGCGTATGATGATAATGCAATTAATGCAAAGGTGCAAGCGGGCTGGACAAGAATAACGATAATAATCCCTGGAAAGGGGGACAAAGGACAAACACTAATCTCCAAACACAGCTAGGTGACTGGTGTGCGACTGAAGAAAATCCACCTGGTCCTGGTATCGAACCAGGGACCTCTCCATTTCCAGTGGAGCGCTCTACCAACTGAGCTCACCAGGAGTTTAACATCAGTGGAGCAAACGGGTTTTATGCAGAGGTCCCTGGTTCGACACCAGGACCAGGCAGATTTTTTCGGTCGCTCACCAGTCACCTAGCTGTGTTTGGAGATTTGTGTTTGTGCTTTGTCCCCCTTGTTCCCCTACTCCAGGGATTATTATTGTTAGATACGTGTATCCTGGTTTCGGTAAATATGACATCAACATTGCCATCAAAGCCATCTTTTGGTCTGTTTTGGATTTTTTGTCTTGGCTATCTATTTAAGGTTGCGTTTGATGACATAAACCTGAGCTGTGTTTGGAGATTTGTGTTGCCCTGTCCTTCTGTTTCCTGCACTCTCCAGGGTTAAAGAAGCTCAGTCTATTGTCGATCCTTTCTATAACGTAGTCAAAATGGATGCAACCCCATATATATTCACTGCACACCACAATTTAGAGAATAGCAGTCAGGAAGGTGCAAAATCCGTGTAGCGGAAGCGGCGTGGAAATCTGCACTCAGCAGCAGACTCAGCTACGGCAGGAAGTGAACACAATCTATATATACATTCATCTGTGAGCAAGGGATGGTTCAAAGGTAAGGCCGAAAAACTTTACCCCGGCAAGAAAGGAAATGCATTTAGTTCGAATGCTATCAGATCGGGCCCACGTTACTTAGGCGCCTTATCAAGTTCCCTGCATACACCAGATACGAAGGACTACACCAACCCATGTGATGTCGGAGTTCGAGAGTTTGGCAATCCAAACAAGCACTTTGAAGCCGGTAAAACCGTAAAACATTTTGCTGACATCAACATTCTGTGCACAGTTGAATCGGGAGTTAATTGAGATTAAAAATTAAGTCAATAAAACCTAGACACTGAAAAATCAGCGCTTACTTGGTATTCAAGCGGTGTGAATGTCTTGGTTTGCACATTTTCCAAGTAGTGATGCCTCCTTGGACGCGCTGGAGGCGCGTCGCCCGTCCTTTTGATGGCCATTTCGGCGGATCAAAACGGAACTTTTGGATCTCTGAAAAACGAATCGCCGGTCACCAACACACGAATCGAGGCTACTTTGGCGAGCACGCTGTGTCATGTCATACAAAGAGCCGCAGCAAGCGTGATGAAAGACCCCGAGTTTTCAAAATCGCTCTCGCAAACCACGGTCGTTGGCTCGCACTCGGGCCAAAGCAAGACGTTGAAGTTTAGTGGACAAAATAAGCGAAGCTGCGTACCGGTATCCTGTTGCTTCGTGCCGATACTTTTCCTTTTTGTTTTTCAAAGCATCACGACGGCACCAAAGTTGAGAAAATCGCAACCACCAAAGCAGACAAGTAAGTAACACCGGAGATTCCCCCTTTAAAAAACAAAAACACCGCACTTTTCATTGGCTCATATATGCCACGTGATTCGGTTCAGCCAATGGTGAATCGCAATAAAATGCAGCGGTGAATGCCGGGAAGGGAAAATGGCGGCCCCCATTCGACCGGCAAGAGCCGATGTCGTCGGTAATCTTTCTGATTTTCGAGTGACAACGGTATGGTTCTTTATTTTAATTTATTTCGTTTAATTTACTTTATTTCTAAGTACGAAATGTGCGCAAGATTGACATGAAGTCTCGTTGTCCTCGGTGGTTGGAGTGTCGTGGGCCACGGTATCTTGTTTATCTTTGCGGGAAAACTGAGGATTCTGTTTCGCAGAGATCGCTATTAGCGGCGAGAAGTTTTGGTGGCGCCCTCCTGTGGTTCCCCTTTGTGACGTCATTACCTTGCAAACAACAAGTTCGATGGTGTTTGTTATTAGCATGGTGGAAGCTTGAAATCATTGCGCTCTCAAAGGAACACTGCCAACACCGTCAAATTTAAAGTTCTTTCATTCCTCTTATTTCCGTCGATGAAAATCCCCTTTCCGACGTCATAGTCAGCGTTCGGCCAATCGTGGAAGGCCGACCACAGCGACGCTTTCGGTCGGTGGCGCCCTCCTGTGGTTCCCCTTTGTGACGTCATTACCTTGCAAACAACAAGTTCGATGGTGTTTGTTATTAGCATGGTGGAAGCTTGAAATCATTGCGCTCTCAAAGGAACACTGCCAACACCGTCAAATTTAAAGTTCTTTCATTCCTCTTATTTCCGTCGATGAAAATCCCCTTTCCGACGTCATAGTCAGCGTTCGGCCAATCGTGGAAGGCCGACCACAGCGACGCTTTCGGTCGCGCACGGGGCTAATTTCAAGTGCCGTCTCTTTCGTTTTCAGTTGCCTGAAACCGTATACTACGTTCCAGATTTCATCAGCGAAAATGAAGAGCGCTACCTGTTCGAGAAAGTGTACGGCGCTCCGAAGCCAAAATGGGTCCAACTCACGCACAGGAGGCTACAAAATTGGGGTACGCAAACATGATCGAACATGACAACGTCCAACATGCGCACTCATGAACATCGCCGTTTTTATTGTACGTATTAATTCTCACGTAGGCGGCCTTCCACATCCCAAGGGCATGCTCTCGGAGCCGTTGCCGCCGGTAAAACGTGTTCCTCTTTTTCTCTCGGTTTTCTGCGGGGAAGATAATCCTCTTAGCGCTCCCCTCTCCTAAGCTGCTAGGGTAGCCAAGTTGGGGCAGAGTAAAAAGTGGAGAAGATATAGGAAAGGAGAAGGCGGGCAAGTGTCGGCCTTTTAAGGCCGACACTTGCCCCTCTATGGCATGGGCAATTGCCTTTTCACTGTCACCCGGGTTTTAGAAACCGAATAAAGCATTATATTAGTATATTCTGCAAGGCAGAAGATCCTCTTCACCTTGGAGGAGGAGGAAACAGCTAGGCAACGGTGGGCAGGGTAGAAGGGGGGAGAAGAGGAAGCAAGAAAAAAGTGGAAAGCGCGAACTGGTCGTCGGACTATATATAATAAAGAGCGAAGTGTAGTTCCGTCCAGACGGAACAGTAGCAGGCGTAGTTGAGTGCCGTCCAGACTCCAGACGGATCGATAGCAGGCCCAGTAGAGTTCCATCCAGACGGAACGGCAGCAAGCCCCGTAGAGTCCTGTCCCGAGGACCCAGTAGAGAGTTGTTCCTTTTCGTCCAAGCTAGAGCAACAGTAACAAGTTTTCGGTCAATCTGTTGGATGTCAAGGGTGTTTTTTCTTGTGATTATTTACAAGGTGGAGCCACAATACCTCTTATCATGCGAACCTAATTACTAAATTATGCGCTGCAACCAATTCTGTCTGGACGGAACTCTTGTGGCGACTATCGTTCCGTCAGGACAAAACCGTAGCCACAGCCAATAAACAAACTGTCGGTTTCTGTGCAGTGGCTTGTGGAGATCTCCTCCAAAGTTGCGAGTCTGGGCCTCTTTGGGGACAAGAAACCAAACCATGTCCTCGTGAATGAATACAAATCTGGAGAAGGTATCCTGGTAAGGAATTCTTTGGCACTCACTTATTTAATATTTTATTCATTTATTTCAGGAATACTGCTGGCCCACTCTTGTGGGCCAAGGCATGGTTGCATGTACAGTTGCACGGCAGGCATTGTAAAAATATACAATACAAAATTTCACATTTTAAGTTATGCAAAAATATTGATTAATTCATGGATGTTTACTTATATACAGAATCGTCTATAGCTATAGTGAAGCATCACACTTTGAGGCAAGTCATTCCAATCGCGGACAGTTCTAAGAAAAAAAGAATATCTAAAAATGTATTTTTTACATTGAAACCCGCGAAGCAAATTTTCGTTCTTCCACCCTGTGCCACGGCTGTCGTTGTGTGTCAGTTGGTCGTTGAAATTTAACCCAATCTTATAGTGTATTAGATTATATTCAAGCGCTTGACTTTCCTTCGACATGATAACTGTGGCAATGCGGATGAGGCATACAAAGATGACATGGACGTCTCTTTTTTGTTTGCGTTATAAATGAATCTAAGTGCCTTTTTCTGAGCGCCTGCCAATTGATCAATGGATATCTGAGAATGCAGATCTCAAAAATATTTGCATATTCCAATAGTGGACAGATCAGAGAAGTGTAAGCCACTAGCTTCCTTTCTGCAGTACTGTGGCACATATTCTTTTGTAAAGACCACAGTTTATGGGAAGCATGAAGTAGCTATTTCTAAAGGAACTAAGTTTATAGCATAGTAAAACTCAAGTGGAGACCTCTTTAGTGTTAGTGTCATTTGAAGACATATCTTTACATTTAAATTCATTTGCCAATTTGGGCACCAGTAAAAACCATCTGCAGACCAGTGTTGCGGAATGGGCACCCCCATTCCATTCCAGTTCCATTCCGGGAATTAGAGTTTTCGATAATTCAATTCCTTTCAACTCCTCGGAATGGGGACACTGGGCCCATTCCCACTCCTGGAATGGATGAATCGTTCCATTCCAATCCTCTAATTCCTAAACGTAAAAATTGGCACTTGACAGCTACATTGTGTTTGCCGGCATAAGCAGCATAAAGCTGACATTGCCAAACGCATACACAATTGCAACAAAAATGCTAAATGCCTAAAAAAAGCACTGATTTTACTAAGCTCACGGTGCTGGATTGCCTGGGGTGACTCGTAGCGTCCGAAGCGGTCCATCGCAAGGTGAAACAAGGTATGCAGAGACTAAAGTCAAAGGAAATGAGCAGGCATCATCTAGCTTGCTTGTAACCCTAACCCACTTGAATGTAAAACATTTAACGCAGAAAACAAGCATCGGAACAAAGACCAAATAAAAGGCGACTTACACGTAAAGATGCAGTATAGAAAAAAAAGAGCGTCGGAGCAAAGCGCAAGAGGAGAAGAGAGAAGTGAATCTCGCTTTGTTTTAATGCTGAAGCAAACCCACATTTCGCACTTCAAAGTAGTGTGCGCGAATGAACGGGGAAGGCAGCAGGGTTTGCCAGAACAACGCTCCTCGAACTATAGGAAAACAATCACTGATCATCTTTCGGCGGCGCGCGAGTCAACGAGTTATCAGAGCTCTGCGAGTTATGAGTCGCCCCCGTTCCCAGATCCGCAGTCTGAGCAAAGCGCATGCACTCTCCATGCCGTCAAAAAAAAAAAAAAAAAAAAAAAAGCAGGACAAGGACGATGAGGAGCTGTGAATGGCGGTTTCATCCTTTGCCGCTCCCTTCGTTTCTTTTGCTTGGTGCTTGGTTTCTTGTTTCGCTCTCGTGTAACACAAGTGAAGCCCGTCGTCTGTGCGTCCGCGAAAGGTGCCAACCCCCCTCCCCCTCCCCCCTCTGCTCTTTGCTTTGACGCTTGTTTTTAGCATTGCATTTTTTGCGCACAGTCTGTTAGGACTCCCCATGGGCTAGCAGTTTCCCGCTGATCATTTTATTTCTGAGCAACTGACTCGCTGACTTGCTCGGTTTAACTAAATTTAACCCCCCCCCCCCCCCCAAAAAAAAAAAAAATATATATATATATATAAAATAAATAAAGAATGGGTCCATTCCATTCCCATTCCATTCCCCTCAACGTTTCCGCCATTCCATTCCCATTTCATTCCGGGGTCGCGAAAACGCGGAATGGTTCCGGAATCATTCCAACCCCGGAGTGGCAACTCCGCAACACTGCTGCAGACTATCATTTAAACATTCCTGATCGGCAATACAGGATACTTCAGAGAAAAAAAACGACACTGAAGACGATCCGCGGAATTTTAATAAACACTAAAAAAAGCAAAGGACCGAGTACCGAGCCCTGGGGCACTCCTAAAAGAACTAGCATTTCTATAGGCTCTGCCTTACCAACAGTCACATACTGCTGACGGTCTGTAAGGTAAGAGTCAATCCACCGTAATAGAAAGTCATTTTGTGCGAGACACTATCAAAAGCCTTCCCAAAGTAAAAAAAATAGCATCCACCTACGCTATGAAGATAATCATTATTGTGTTGGTATAAAGACGCTCCTCTTAGAAAATAAGGCACCTGACGCTTCTTTGTCTTTCTTACTTTGCTCTAAGGACTGCTATTTACGTTTTCAACATCTGTTCTGCAGCCTCATGAAGATGGGCCTTTGTACCACCCTGTGGTGACCAACATCACACTTAACTCCCACACTGTCCTCGACTTCTACCGGCCCAAAAAGGTTGACAAGAGCGGCCAAGAATCTGACGAGGACAAGGTGAGACGAGAGCCCACTGCGCCCTGGAATTTTGGACAGGAAGATTGTTAAAGCATCTTAGTAATGGTTAATGGCATCTGTCTTCAGTAACAACCCCATTTGCCCCCATTTCAAGTGCCGTGCTGTCTTACCTTCCACAGCAGCGCCGTCTACAATATACTTGTTTTCACCTCAAGAGCTGTAGTACAAAAAAAAAAAGTTGGCTCTTCATGGATTGTTATTGTTTTCCCCCTTTATGTGGTGAATTGAGATTCTGGTACACTCATTTAAGATCGGTAATTTGTGATTTCATCAAAATGTGCACATTTCAAATTCTAAAAAGCCTGAACTCTGCAAAACTTGGTTTTATTGTTGGGGACAAACCATGTACCTTGAACAAGACTGAGCGCACATGTTGATATTGCGTCACAACAATTGGCTGCAGGACTGCGAGAAGCACGTTCCGGTGGGTTCGCTGCTGCTGCAGCCAAGGAGTCTGGTGGTCACCCGAGGCGCCATGTACACAGACCACCTGCACGGCATTGAGGCGCGGACCAAAGACGCAATAGACGATGGCGTCGTCAACCTCTCTGCGTGTGGAGTGGCGCGGGGCGCCATACTGGAGAGGGGCACCCGGGTGTCGCTTACTATTCGGGTGGTACCCAAAGTCATCAGGGCAAACATCCTCCGGGGGCTCTCCAAGAAGTGAGAATCTCCACAAGGAGGGATGTCTCTGGATTGATGTCCCTGGAGTGGTGTCCCAGAACAGCCAAGCTGTACCAGAACTGATGTTCCAGAAGTGATGTCAATGGTGTCCCAAAAAGGGTGCCCCAAGATGTCTCAAAAATGATATCCAAAAGTTACGTCGTGGGAGTGATGTTTCAGCAGAGATCTTTCAGAAGACTTACATGTACATTCTACATCTTGCATCACAAATTTCGGACCAAATAAATTATTCTCTAGCCTTTGAAAACAGTTGGCAGTGATTTGCATTAATTGCTGACATCTGACTGAAATTTGTGATCGGGCAAGAATTTGGGTTAGTGAATACTTTCTGTACACTTTAAACATATACGCGACACAAAACTGGTAGCAGACGATGGCACACAAAGGTGTCGCGCGTGTTTATTTTAGTTTGTTTTTGCACGCCTGTTCATTAATTTCTGCATGTGGTAGTCTTGTTTTAAGAATGGGGCTTGAATATTTACAAAAAGCGAATTAACTTTTCGGACCTGGCTTGTTCACAGGCTTGAGTTTGAAACAGAACCAATATGTTCGCTGTCAAAGCTATAGGTGAAGCCACGCGTTTGTGCCAGTAGCAAGTAATTTTTTTTTTTTTTTTTTATCTCCTAGATGTTACGCTATCAGTAAATTCTTGCGTGTGGGTTATGACGTAAGCTGCGGATTCTAATGTATGCGGAGCGCAAGTTTTTCTGCTTTTTTGCAGGGGTTGTGGTGACGTCAGAACGCCGAGCTCTGATTGGTTCTGAATGAACGATAGTCCACTATTCTTCAACCAGAGCCAATCAGAGCTCGGCGTTCTGACATCACCACAACCCCTGCAAAACAAGCAGACAAACTTGCGCTCCGCCGTGAGAATTGAATGGTCGCCCGGCCGCCATTTTTTTAATTATGTACACCACTGATCAGTGTGTACACCTTATTGATCGTAATTACGCAATACCTGTGGGTTCATGCGCATGCGCAGAGAGCTAAATAAAAGAAAGGCGCCTGAAAATTCCTACAATTTTCTCGTGAAACGTACATATCGTCGTCCTCTTTGTTATCTTCTCTAAACAGCAGCCCGCACTCCAATTTTGCCTTGGTTGCCACAACGTACCGTGGTGCCGTGGTCACCACTATAACAAACGAAGATACTGGATATTCGCAAATGAATAGGATCTTTTAATAGACCTCAAGAAACTAAATACAAAGACCAATAAAGAAGTTGTTTTCATGTGCGGAGAAGTTTGGAAGTCACAGTCGAGACGCCATGTTTAAATCTCGCGCTTCGAGCAACAATTCACGCCTCCAAGCTGCTCGCTGCGCGACTACCGCACGCCACGTATGACAGGTACGTGAAACCCTCTTGAAGTTGGGAACGGCGAAGGTTTAAAGAAGGTGCGACAGTCGACGGGCTGGTTCTAAAAATAAAGAAACCAAATTCATTTCGTGCCGGAATTGAAATAATTTGAGCAATTTGGTACCGTCGCATCTGGCGACCAGCTGGAACTCGTGGTAGCGTGGCCGAGCGGTCTAAGGCGCTGGTTTTAGGCACCAGTCTGATAAAGGCGTGGGTTCGAATCCCACCGCTGCCAAACCTTTTACCTTGCATTTTCGATGCTCGGATAGCGATTCATCGTTGTTGAAGGGATTCCAGGGGCGGTCCATAGTCTAGAATTTAGGCATTTACAATCTTCCTGCACGATTAATTAAGAAAACAATTTTAATTAACTTTTGTAGTTCCCGTTGTTTCTCTTTTAGATTCAAGTTTTAAGGAATTAAACTTGTGCTCGCCTCACAATATGCCAAAACATCCTTCCATTTGGAGATCTTTCTTGGCTTCACTCCCAACACTCCTATGCTTAACCCAGGGGCAAATCCAAAACTCCATTTTTTTTTGGGGGGGAGGGGCGAAAAATTTGTAAGGATGCTATTCTCCCATTCTTTCGTGTGCACCGGGGGGTCCATCCATGTCAAATTGCCCTCCGAGAGGGGGGAAGGGGGGGGGGGGGGGGGGGGGGGCGGCCGCCCCCGTCGCCCTCCCCCCCCCCCCCTTCTTTAGATCCGCCCCTGGCTTAACCATTCATCCTTATATTGCAGCTTGCAAACGATTACAGCTGTTAGAAGGATAGCGATATTTATGTTTAACATCCCACCAACCAATTACCCCATACACGCACAAACAACTCAACTCAAAAGCACTTTTTTTTTTCTGCAGTTCATTAAGATTAATAAACTGCCCAATGACATCATAAAATACAACACTAGAAAAACTTTTTTTTTTTTACAGGTTAGGTAGCTTTTTTTATTTGTAATGGTTCCAGTTGTAATATTCGTTTTCATTTATCTCATTACGATTATTTTTTTTTTCTTTTATAATTTGCACCTGTGTCAGAGGTAGGAGTAACTATGTGCAGTCAATGTAGAAAATAATAATAAAAAAAAAGCATGCATGTAGATGGGCACATTTCATACACTCGAAATTACATTGTGGTGCAGTGTGACAGATGAAAATTCATAACGTACACTCCCAACATTCAATCCAGCATGCACAGTACTCGATCTAGACAATTTTTGCACACACACACACAAAACGTTTTTCAAGCCCCAGAAGTGTGAATATGTTAATTATTCTCTCCATCTCCTGCCAACAAAAATTAATTTAATGAGGAGAAAATTTAGACATTCCATTGTCAGACTCACACAAAAATATCTTTCATGCGAAGTGCTTTTTTTCTTGTGCTTTTAGAGCAGGCATGCTTCCAGGTCACGCACCTCATTTCATTTTATTGCTCACAAAAGCAAAAATCACTGGTACAATTAAGAGCTGCCCCAGAATGAATGATGCCGGACAAAAAATACTTGCACACATTCTCGTGACACGCAAATGACAAAGACTGGACTTTACTGGAGCAGTCTCTCTTGTGATAGCTATATTCATACGAAATAAAAGCTCTGCCACACATGCACAATGTGACGCATCATTTCAACCTTGTTAGACAACCAGTGGAGTTGCACTTTTAGTGGAGCTTTCCTGAAATGTCACAGTACCCTAGAAATACATCACCATCATCGTCATTTAATACATGTCAAGGGTTGAGGCCCCACGGGATCCGGTAAAAATGGTCCCGGACAGAATGGTCCCAACTGCCTACCCGGACGAAATGGTCCCAGCGTGGCATTATTTATTTGCTGTTTGCAGGTTTTTTGTTTTTTTTTGTATTTTCTTCTCTTGATGGATATTAGCAGCGGCTTGTAACTCTGTGCACACAGTACGTGCAAGAGCTCCGTCCCTTGAACGACTTATTGAGGGGTGTGGGTCATATAAATACATTTTCGCATTAGGCCTTCGCTTCAGCAGCGTCGACTTGCGAAATCAATTTTTGATTTCATTAATATACAATGTTCAGACAGAGCGATGCCGTTTCTGAAAAATTGAACACAGTGGTACGACAGGTCCATTTCAAAAAACCACGTCAAGAACCTGTAGTATGTGTATGATAATGATTTTCATTCCAAATATCGTTTTGAAGCTCGATAGCGCTAATTTGAAAACAGGTTCTGGCGATAGAAAGATATTGATTACACACGTGGAATATAATAATAATAATAATAATAATAATAATATTCTATTTCCATCACACTCGATGGCGGCGACCAAGGGAAAAAGCTGCATACACAGCTTGACGAGCCCTTGACCGCCTACAGTGCACGGAGACGGAACACAACAGGAAAAACAAAAAAACACAAAAAAAAACCATACATACACACAGAGGTTGCAACACGGAAAAATTCGCCATGGCAGATAAAGCAATATAATCAAATACGAGAACAGTGATTTTAACTAGTTATCATGACCACCCATAATATATAATCAACGGATTTCCCCTATTGACATTTTATTCCAGTCCAAGTTTTTCGATTCGTAAAGATTTAGTAAATTAGGAATATTGTGCCTCAGCATTTGAGTGCCATAATTTGTTCTTGGCGTGACCACCCCCCAACATTCAGCGCCACGAGTAGGATAAGTAATAATATTTTTTGAGAGGCGGCCAAGGGTTACTAGAAAGTTTGTGTTCCTAATTAAGGCTTGTACTAAGCCTTAAGGCTTGTACTAAGCCTGTAAGAATACAAAGTGTGCACAGTGATAATGCGGAAATATCGGTAGAAATCAAGAACCTCTGAGAAATATAGCTACATGGTATGGATAGAAGGGACTTAATATTTGTTTCAAATGATTATAATGAAACTGTTGATATTATCCTTGAATGTGTGCCAAAATAAAAGTACCAAACCATTTTGTCCTATTAAGAGCGCTCAAAGTATTGATAAATTCACCCGGGACCATTTTGTCCGGGACCATTCTGTCCGGGACCATTTTGACCGGGACCATTCTGTCCGGGACCATTTTGTCCGGGACCATTCTGTCCGGGACCATTCTGACCGGGACCATTTTGTCCTACACCCAGGCCCCACACATGCAATACACAAGGGGAAGGCAACATGCTACAATCCCTTTGTAGACAGTGGATGCAAGCCTATATGTTAGTCAAGCAGCCACAATTTAGTTGTCTTGAAGCATAACAGTACGATTCTCTGGATCGACATTTTATGCCACAGGCAGCGTTTTCTACAGTGCCCTTCTGTCAGGAAATAAAGGAACAATGAAACACTTTACATCCATTTGATATTGAAGGATTATATCAAGGCAGTGGATAATGCATTTGGTCAGCCTCATTGGAGGTAAGCCAGAGTGTCCAAACTGGGCACATCTTAGCAAAAACAAGAAAAAGAAACTGTCTCCCTTAGTGACCCGCATCGACAAACATGTCAGCGGGAAGTCACGCTAGCTGTCACAGTCACATAATCTCGCGAAATGATAGAAAGACCAACCAGTCCCCCACTGTTAGTACTATCCTCTTTTCATGGCACTTTTGACTCCAGAGATATATATTGCATTGTCATCATTCAAAATTTCAGGTCAACAATATCACTGCTTCATATGACCAAACTGAAACAATTCATAGAAAATGTGACTATGAAAGATAGTGCAAATGAGCACCAGCCTATGACCCCCAAATTCACATAATGAAAAAAGTACTTGCGACTAGATATACACAAAAATGCAGCGCCTCGAAGATTAATGCATGAAAATTCCTAATGTATACTTATGCGATTGGTTCGTAGCTCAGTTTCTACAAGCTGGCATGCCCTAGTATTTGCTCAGCGCCACTACCTAACCTAATAAAAGTGATGAATCAAGTAAGCGAAACATTAACAGTGGCATCAACGAAAGAACCAAGAACCTGCAAATGACGAGCTGAATGCATCTATGGCAAGAAATATGAACACCAATTTCATGATACGACTGAATATCTTTTGCAGTGGCTAGTATGCATGTACATTTGTAATACAAAGACTGCAATGTCAGGCTCAGGAGAACTTAGTTTTTCGTTTAAGCCTTGGCTGCTGCGTTGACAGTCGTTCGGCAAGATGCTCATTTTCGTTGTCGTCGTCTTCTTTACGACTCGAGGGCCAGATGAACTTGTAGGCGACCGCAAGCCACAACATCGTGAGTGCTGCAATTAATTAAGGAGAATCATTAGCAATCATCATCAAAAAGTAAGTTTCTGCAGACGAGGAACTGACAGCAGACGAAATAAGTGTTTATTGTTCTTACAGCATATTCCACTCGCTTCCGATGACAACAAGCCAAATAAGGCTGTTTCATAAGTGGTCTCATGAGTTTTAAGTAGTAAGTTTGTCCAAGTGTCACAACAAGAACTGAGAGACAGGCAACAAATTTATAGATATAGTATCAAACAAAACCATAAAAAAAAGATATTTAACGGCAGAAAGGAGTGGCAGCAGCCAAACCTATAGTGCGGGGTTTGATTCACCGTCCGCTAGTCAGAAAAAAATGCTGCCACGGACAATTTGCCTAGACATAGCGAAATGCTGAAACATTGACATTCTGCCACACCAACATTCAGTCCAGTGTTGTTCCCGCACTTGTTCGACAAGGCCACACGCACCTGCCATGTTGAACGCATTACATACCATGCTCAACAAGGAGGAAGAGGTTCAGCAATTGTAGCATCATATTGCCATGTGCCCGTCCGAGTTGGCATCACATGCAGCTCCCATGCAGAATTCTTCATATTATCTTTCACGGCTGTTTTAGAGCGTTCTAGTGGCATCTCGTGACATACCACTTGTTCAAGTTCAAAATGTTCTAGACTACATAGTCTGTATATAAAGAAGCTGAGACTGGCAACATCGAGTCAGTCACTCTTTTGTCGCTGTCGCCTGGTGTACAATTCTTTTCTGTTTAAGTTTGTAGACGGACGTTTGCCTCGTTAATCATTTATTTTCAGCTTTACATTTGTTTACCATTTTCCATCCATGACAATGTATCCCATTAAAAAAAAAAACTGCCGATGAGTTTCGTGAGAGGTTTTCCGAGGAAGGCACCTCTATGTCAGTGTTGCTGGTCGTCTTTTATCACTTGTGAGTCGGTGCCGCTTGTAGTCGCACGTCTGACCACAAATACTTACCACTCAAAAGAATGGGGAAAAGGGCAGCTCCTCCCCTCGAGATGGAGTGATGCACAAACGCTTCGTTGGCAAAGTAGGCCAGGTAGACGGTGAGGGAGAAGACGGTCATCGAAAATATCCTGCGCCATACGAAGGGACTGTGTCAGCAGGGGTCCTTTACGAAGAAAGATGAGGTTTTTCCTCTTGCTATATAAGCAAGTGGAAGTGTCAAAGGAGACAGTGATGTATGAGTCAGGGGCTAACTTGTGCGCTTCACTTCCCGCTAGACGCAGCTGAATTTCCACTTAGCAGAAATTTCATTTGCTGGGAGACTCGAAGGCCACTTCTGAAGACACGGGAAACCAGATGGACATTTTCGCAAAGTTGTGACCTAGGAAGTTCAGTTCTATTGCATGTCTCCATTCCTTTTTATGAGCTTACTTTGTCCATGTAGTCTATTAATGCTATCATGCATACCATGTAAACTATACCTCACATCTTACCTAATATATTCAATGTCCACTACATGTTCACTCGCATGCACCGTATATTTTTTCGCTCATATAAATTCAGCCTCTATTTCCAGCTGCATTAATGTCTCTTGTACGACCTATGCTATTAAACATTCCAAATAAGAATAAGTAATAAATAAGTACTAATAAATTATAATAACGGATAAACAATAAACACATTCATTTATACCTGGTGTTTCAGCGAAGGTTTTAACGAATGCGGTGGTTGAGAAATTAAAATAAACTCTTTCTGGGAAAAAAAACTGCCAGCCACAATGGATGTCAGGGATTGCAAAATAATTGGCTAAATAATTATACAACTCTGCTAATTAACGTTTTAATTATATTAAATAATAATCTAATTAGTTTTTTGTTTTGCAATCTCTGACTTTCGTTGCGGTTGGCAGTTTGTCCTCGAAAAGAGTCAATTTTTTTCTCAACCACGTGCGCTATTGGTGGGAGGTGTTTTTAAGTCTTCACCCGGTAGGTGTGCAAATCCGCATAATTAATTAGGATGTTTGTTTGTGCGATCGTCCTGAGCGTTGCGTCGAGGCTTACGGCGGCTCCTCGAGGAAGATACTGCAATGGAGGAACAGGATGGCGTTGAAGACAGACCAGAATCCAAAAGTGCGCTCCATCTCAGGACAGCCAGGAAGGCCTGCAAGGGGGTGCTCCAACCATTCTAAGAACTGCCATGATGGTCTGAGCGAAGCGTGAAAACTATTGCTGTGCATAACGCAGGGCTAAGTCCAAAGATTATCTGATAATCGCTACCATTGTTGGAAAGTGCATACAGATCTGGTAGAATCCTTTAGTAGTAGTTTGCTGTTTGATATCTTATGGAAAATCCGTGGACAACAGTTGTTCAAGGTCAGCTTACTCTGGTCGACGAACATTGGTTTTCTTAATATCAAATACTGTAAACGACTAAATTTTCGAGAGGACCTAATTTTCGCGAATCGCCTACAATTCGCGAAAAATACGTCCCGCGAACAATTCGGACAAAATGTGAACGCTACGGAAGCTACACTCGATTCGCGAAAATTAGAACCCGCGAATAATTTCAAATTTCAGCTTTGGCCCGATTCGCGAAAATTTGAGCCCGCGAAAATGAAGTCGTTTACAGTATTCTAAACAAATGCAGATAAAACTTTTTTCGTCAGTTTTTTTTTTTTTTTTTTAATTTCTAGTTCGTCTACACATCAAGTCGCTGAACAACAAGACAGCCACCCAGGCTGAAACTGGTTTTGTGCATGTCCAGATTTCACGAGAAGAAAATAAGTAGATATAAAAACCAACGTCAGAAATCGAGAGCATAAATAATGCACATGGACAAAATCATACACAAACAGGGCTTATTAACAGTAACCTTTTTCAGGCGGATTAGCACTCAGACCCGCTCGCATCCCCCAGCACGCGTGATGACACTCTGTAACTCCAACTTTCCAGCCTAGCGGCGGAGTCATGCAGAGAAGCTGCATCGACTCTTCCACAGAGCGGCAAGGAAACAAAAGTGTGAGCCTTCAAAGAAAACCGAGGCATCTTGTGGAACGCAAATACGTAGCTTATCGCGGGGTAAGACAGCCCGGCACCGCTCGAATAGAGGAATAGCTAAGATAGAAGCTTACCGTCGGAAGTCTTTAGCTCGGTGAAGATTCGTTGTTGCATAAACCCCTGTTCCCAAAGGCAACGGAGGCCCGTGCCCAAATTTGTTAGCGATAGAAACGCAAGCCATCCGCGAAGTGGATGCACTACCCAGTGTGTCATATTTACCGTCGTTAAACTCGTCAACGCTATTTTATGCCCTCGCAAATTAAGTCAAACCTGCCTCGTACTTCGGTGCTTCCGCAAACAACCGAAAGCTTTGGCAACCGGAGGACCGGAGCGCCGCCATGCAAACTAGATAGACGACAGTTGCGCTGGTTGCGCTCTCGAAATCGGGCGGTAGTTAGCGCCACGTTGCGTCGCTCAATATTTTTACTTGAGGCTTGTGTTGCTGTTCCCTGGAGGCCCACCCCTCTCCTGACAGCTCCCTTTACCGTCACCATAAAAGAAACAAACTAAACATATAGAAGCAGAAGCCATTAAAATATTATTACTACAGAATTAAGGGGCTGGGTTAGGCCAGAGCCGTTTATTGGGTTAGGCCACAGCCGAAAAGCCTCTGGGTTAGGCCACCATCAGTGCATTTTTTTCACTCAAAGGGAGTATGAAACACCGAGATTTAAATTCCGAGACTTTAGCGGAATAGTAACAATGAAGAATCGGGCTGGCATTTCATTTCAATCAAATGCGATTAAATCAAGTCATCTCAATACACAACAACATCCAAACAACAAAACTAAAACTAAAAAAGAAAAAAAAAATCCGATGTAAGAAACAGTTAACAAATAGGTAACTTCCGGAGGACAATAATGAATCTAGCTGTCATTTTATATTGTTCAAATGCGACCAAATCATCTCCATACACTGAAACACAACCCAAGCCACTGAAATCTATATAAAAATGATACAGTTAATGCTTACTTGGTGGAAACTCCAAATAACAAAATTTGAAGGATCCAAACTAAAGAACATTTATTATTCAAATAAAAATAGAGAACCCTCTGATGACAATGTGCATGAATGTTCACAAAGCACTAAAACACGTGAACCAGGTTCCTAATCTTGCGTCGAGGCAGTTCCAAGCTCCGACGTACCAAGCCCCGATCCACCTACCCTGCAACGCGCTTATTTACAGGTATGGCCCCGGAATGACGGTCGTCCTTTCCGGAAGAGTAAATTGTCGAAAACAGAGGCCAACGCTAGCTGGGTACGCGCAGCAGAAACTTCGCAACGAGCGGAAGGTGATCCGACGACTGAACTTCGTTGGGCAGCCCGCGGACCGCCGCCAGTTCCTTGGAAGACATGAGACCATACGTCGACAACAGCCTCAGCGGTCCCTCCACTACGCGCGGACGCTCTTCCGCCACCCCCGAGTCCTTGCCCGACGACCTCCTCTTCACCGTGTAAAAAATGTAGTCCACCGTGCAGCTCGCTCTCTGATGATGAGTCGTCACTTCCGGGACCCCTCCCTGCTTCGCGTGCTGGTACGCCGAAACGAAGTCGAATCCGTGGCTGACGCAGCCCGAGCCTTCCACCTGCCTTCGACGGCGCGTCTTCCGTCACCGCGTCGGAGTTCGTCGTCTTCCGCGGAGGAGTCGCGTCGTGGTAGCGCGAGCCCTCTGAGATGTTGAGCTGGTACAGGCACTCGTCCAGCGGAATCAGCTTCCCGCGGTTCGCGCCCTCGCTCTGGCCCGAGACGTCGCCGGAGAGCAGCCCGGCGTAGTTGAGTCTTCCGCGCGTCACGAAATGGTAGAGCGGCGAGTGCGGCCTGCTGTTCATGTCCCCGCACAGCACCACGGGGAAGTAGTGGGGCGCCCCGTCCGCGCCGGCACCTTCGCGTGCCGCCAGGCGGTCGATCTCCGCGAGGAGGAGGCAGAGTTGTGCCAGCTTCACGTCTCCGCGACGGGGGTTGAAGAGCAGGTGCGTCGTGGACACACACAACCGGAAGTCGGGGCTGAAGCGTCCGTCCGCCGAGCGGGGCTTCAGCATTGCCACAATGGCCACATTGTCGCGGTCCAGCACCGTGACCCCCGTGCGCGCAAACTCGACCAGCTCGTGGCGGTCGAGCTCGAACAGCGACTGGCGGAAGAAGACACCGCAGCCGTCTCGCTTGTTGCCCGTGCGCCGCTTGTACAGGCAGCCGTAGCCTGCGGAAACGTCCAACCGGGGGCGAGACCCCGTCATCCGAATGCTCACAGGGTCCTATCCTACAGGGTGTTTCTGAGCGCTATTGGGGTGTAAAAGAATTCATATAACTAAACCAATGAACGGAGTGCATTCGGTGTCTTAGGTGGTGCATTTATCGTACACAAATTTCGTGAGCACTGGTTTCAGAAAAACTACTTAAGCCCAAAGAATCGTGCTTGTTCCTATGCACAGGAAGGAAAACGGTAAAAACTGTCTGGTTGAGTCTACTACTCACAGATGCTACTACACACGCTCACACCTGCTGGATTTGCTCGCGGGTGCTCATCTCAACAAAGTTTTCACGTTTTTGCTTCATGTCGTGCCATCTGTGAGTGCCAGTGTAAACGAAACGGCCTTTAGTACTGTCTTCCCCTCTGTACATAGGAACAAAACAGAATATTTTAGGCTTCAATATTTTTCTAAGAACTACACTCGTGAAATTTGAAAAGTTGCAATGCACTCAATCCCTCAGTTTATTCATAAAAATATTTTTACACCCAAACAGCGCTTGGAAACACCCTGCGGCGTCAATTCGTTGAAGAGCCTACAAAATTGAGCCTCTACTCGTAAAACACGACTTACTACGAGGAATTAACTTGCGAGAAAATGTGGTGATGACACACAACTCGGAATACTGGAGAAGTGAATAGCTGTCTTTGGAGCATCTACAGTATTAAAAAAAAGAACACAGTAGAATCCTTGAAACCTAACTTTTATGACTGGAAACACCGCAAACATGTCAATTCAAAGAATGCTCCGAACGTGCAGCGGCGGGGAAGCAGAGCAGTCCAAGTGCCTCCGGCGTTGCGTCCCTCCTCTAGACAACTATCAGACCCCGCAACAACAAATCAAGCGGGTGGTACTACGACACAATGCACTGTCACCCTGCATGCATAAAGCTTTTTCAGGGATTGTTTGTTTTGGCCTAGGTCACACACACTGCTTCCATCTCGTTACGTGCCGTCATCCGCTGTGGGGACTGGATCGGACTGGATTGGATTCTTTTGGCTTTTCCCTTTGCATCGACCTGGTCGTTCTGTTTGCCGCCTGCCAACTGCCAACAGTGTCTACACTCGCTCCAATTCGAGACCGTGCCCGCCAAGTTGCGCCTTGTGTGTCTGACCACTTACCGAGCCTTTTGAACTCCGGTTCAAACACTTGCTCGTAGTGGTCTTCCTGGAGCTCCTGGAGGCACATGATCTGTGGGGAAACGACACAATGCAAGGAATGACAAAATTATGGGAGCCAATTTTTAAAAAAATATCAGTGCTGAACATCTGTTGGCGGAACCACAAACTAAGCCACGAGTGAGCCTGGGTCATCCAAAACGGTCAAGTGTGTGAACCAAAGGAAGCAGATGACATATACTGAACGGTTTGGGAATTCCACATGGATGAGCTAGGCTTGTCCGAAACGATTAAGGGGTTAAGAAAAGCCGTCCGGGAGCAAATGTTCTGCAGCCGCTATGAAACAAGCTAGGAGATGGAAAAACTTTCTGCAAAAACTTTGTTCTTTATTGAAACTCATAATCACTTCCAGCACTTCTATTTGCCAATTTAGTAGATTCTTATTCTCGTTTTCACCTGGTTTTAGCATCCTAGAAGTGATCCATTTCTAATATGCATTTATAGACTTTCTTAAGGTCAAAAACCAATGTCAGAATCTCTTTTTTTTTTTTCATATCACTTTATTTCTTACATTGTGCGAGTGATTCGAGATTCTTTACTGTCATTAATTAACTTTGCTACAATCATGGAGCCTTTTAAATGTTTTATTTTTCTAATCTTTGGTACCCCTAACCTTTGTAGCTTATATTAATGACACCGTTTGTAAGAAAGAAACGTTTAACTTCACATCTTATCACAAAGAAAGCTTTTTTTTTTTCGGTTTTACGGCACAAACTTGAAGGCACACGTCAGCCCTTTGAAGGGACCGCACAAATCGGTTTCTTTACAAGTTTTCCCACAATTAAGTGCAGAGATCCAAATACTAAATAGCGAATGTTAAAAAAAAAAGTAAAAGATAAGATCTGTCAGGATACAATGAATAGCTCAGGGGGGAAATTATTAAGTGACTTGGTGGGCCAGTGTGGCATTTATTTTGGCAAAACAAAGGGGAGAAATAGCAGGCCAGTTTTATTTCCCTGTCCTTCCACCCATCTTTTTTGTCTTAATGAACACCACAATGTTTCATTCGTTCAAACTATCATCTCACAGCCAGCGTCACCTCTGTGAAAGCATCTCTGTCCTTATCTAACCTCTTTTTTCGCAGAAAATTATCTCATTCCTGTCTTTTTTTAAAGATTTATCACTCTAATCCCACACTTCATAAAACATTGTTTATAGAACCATATCATCACAAACAAATTGCCAGTAAAGGTAGGCACTCCTCCATTGTAAGACCTCCTCATTTAATGCCTCTTTTCTTTCCCAAACCTCAATAGACTGACTGGAATCACCTTCCCATGCCCATAGTCTCAATAACTGATGCTGCTGATCTTTAAAATCGCGATTACTATTTTTCTTGTTGTTCCTTAGCCGTTGTTTCTATTTTTGCCTCGTTCGTTGATATACACTCATATATTTTTGTGTTAAAACTCACTCCTCTCTGTAATGCTTTCAGCCCCCATGAGAAAAAATAAATGAAATGAAATTAACTCTCTCACAATGCTATTAAGACATTTAAAAAAAATGCCGTAAAATTCCGAGCGAACGCCCACCCAAAATGAAGAGATAAATGGTGAAAAACATGGGGTGGGCTATCTTTGGGGATGCCACAGCAAAATTTTATCAGAAATAATGATAAGAACCCGGGCACCCGCTACAAACCGCGTGACGCGGGAACTGATACTGCAGATCGCGGACACGGCGAATTCGCGTTTCACGATGCGATAAACACGCCGGAATTCACTACAAACTCCTGTGTCACGGGAAAAGATACCGCAGGTTGCAGACGCAGCAGATTCGCGTTTGACAGCGCGAAGGACCCGCGGAAACCCGCCGAGAACTCGCATCTCACGGGAACGGATACCGCAGAAACCGATATCGCGTGCGCAGATCGCGGACGTAAATGCGGGAATCCGCTGCAAACCCGCATGTCACGGAAACAAATCAAGCAGATCGCGGCCGCAGCAGAATCGCATTTCACGATGCAATAATACACGCGGGAACAACTCGCGCGTGTTACAGCTAGGAATCGATATCGCGCGCGCAGATCGTGGGCAAAAACACGGGAATCCGCTAAAAACTCGGGAACGGATAGCGCAGATCGCAAACGCAGCAGATTTGCATTAAACGCATTTGACGCGCGCAGATCGCAGGCAAAAACGCGGGACCGCAGATCGCGCCGTTGACGCGCGATTCCCGTCGGACATCGCGTGACGTCCGGCGGGAATCGGGGGAAGGGCGATGTATCGGAATACCGTTCCCAACAGATGTTGGACAAAAAAGGGGGGGGTGGGCGATCCTTCAAACGTGGGCGTTCGCTCGGAATTTTACGGTAGTTGGATGGTTGTTTATAGGAAAAAAATCCTCATACTTCCGACAAATAATAGAACTGCCTACCGGTTTTCTATCGTAATACACACCAGAACAGCCCAGAATGCTAGTTGCACTGTATTATATCTGGCATTTTAAAAGGTTTTGAGAAACCGTTTCATGTTTTATACAGTATATATATATTTTTAATCTATTTTTCACTTGCTCCCTTTTTCCTATTGTTTTGCATCATATAATATCTGCTAATCTAGCTCTATATAAACATGACATCCATTGCTGATTGGGCCAAAATATTGACCTGCAGTATCCTAGACATAAATTAAAAAAACAAAAAAGGCTTAGTTGTACAATTGTCTAGGAAGAAAATAACTTTTTTTTCTTCAGACTCAACTGAGGTTTTAATAAGCACCAAAATGTCCCGCAATGCTAACTCACAATTTTGAAGAAAGAGGTAAGCTCATATCTGCATACTTCCAAATAGCAATTGTACCACCTGAGGGCACCTCCTTACTAGACCATAGTGCGATACAATAAGAAACCGATCACTTCGAAGGGCGGATGCGCCGTTGCGAACACCCCGTCTAACGGCCGCCTCACGTCGGCGTCAGCCTGGCGCAGCTCGGCGAGCAGGTTGTCCCTGCGCAGGGGCCAGTCGAGCAGATGCTCGGGGCAGTGCTGGTACAGGTACAGGTTGTCCTCGAGCAGCGTCTGGGCGAGCAGGTTGTACGACATGAGCGTGAACTCCAGGTCCCCCCGCTCCCGCGTCCGGGCCCCGCTCTGGTCCAGGCGGCCGCAGTCCGTCGGGCACCACCGGCGGCTCTGCCGGAGTTTCTGGCGCACCGCCCCTGCGGGCACGCCGCGGCGGCGACGTGAGACGCCCGCTCGCGCCACTCAGAGCGCCGCCGGATGAGCCACGTCTAAAGGCCCCTTCACGCACTGGCGTTTGCTTAAAGGCCCGTTCACACACTTGCAACTGAGTATGACCGAGAGAGACGAGACCTTTTGAAACCTCTTAAAGTTTCCTAGGACGAGAGAAGACACTAGCACCCTGGCACCATCTATGCGGTGACCCTGGAACTGCATTTCACAAGAGCGAAGGTTTTGCTGGACTTCCGAGGTAAAATGTGCATAATACCTGTGAGAAAGGCTCGGTTATAACGTTGACAAAAGTTTTTCGACCCAAGAAAGAAAGGATAATGCGCGAGAGAAATAGAAAATATGCCGGACCGCCAAGTTTACACTGCTACCCAATAGATGGCGCCAGTATGTCCTCTCCTCTAGAGTTCCTGTATATAGCTACCTACGGTAGCAGAGTTGCGCATTCAGCCTCGGCGGGTGGCCGTTGCGCCGGTTTTCCTGCACGCCCTGGATGCTTTGCTCTTCAAGTGACTAAATTTGGAGAATAGCGGCGCCGCACATAGAGGACAGAAGAGGAGAAGGAGGCGAAAGCAGGGGAACATACGACGGGGCGCGTGCAACGTCGGCGGAGCGACCGTAGCGGTGGCTTTCTTGCACGGCGCTGGATGCTTTACTCCTCACGTGATCAATCTCGACAAATAGCATATCGAGGAACTCTGCTCTCCTCGTAAGAGATATTAAGAGGTTCCAAGGCACTCGGTTCTAAGAGGTCACAAGTGTATGAACGGGCCTTAAAAGGGCCCTGCAATCATATTTAAGCGTCAACCTTTTTTGCAGTTCCCACTCTTGAGGTTCGGGCAGCCAGCGGGCATGGAGAGAGTAACTAAATATCAGTGCGTCATATTTTAACTGGCCGACGCTAAAACCTCCTCCACCTACGAGGGTGACCCGCGGTGCCGAAAGCGCGCAGTATGTGATGACATAGTGACGTTTTAGGTCCTGGCCTTTCTACTGGTCAGAGCCGCTAAAAGCTTCTTTTAGTCGAAATACAAAATATAAGTGGCGCGAGCCGTTTCAATTATTTATAAAAGTAGTTTTTGTTCACTATTTTAGATCAGAAAAGAAACAAATGCAGTTTATAAAGTACGGAAACAAGAAATGACCCGTCGACATACCCGCCACCGAGCGGTGGAAAAGGCGGTGCATACTAGAAAGAGGTAGAGGGATCAGGGACCTATGAGTGGCGATCGTAGAACGCGGCGGCGCTGCAGTCGAGGATCTGACCGGTTCCGAGCGTTCCGAAGGCCTTCGGCGAGCAGCTTTGGCTTCCGGTTTGGCCCTTTCGCAAAATGGCAATGCCAAGTGGCTCCCGTTTTGAACTGATCTTTACCCCGTGTTTACTGTTGTTTGTGGCCAATGAAGTGTCACGCCGAATTAGTGTTTAATCGCGCAGCAAATGCAATGCGAGCCGCCCTGGCTGCCCGCTTCATACAGCCTAATCCAGAGCATGCTTTAGTGGCGCCCTCTCGAGCCGTCGACACGGAGTGCGGCAGCCGTGAGCGCTCGCTGAGCTCACTACCCTTCCTCTAGTTCACGGCCACTCGAGCAACCAAGGACGTCACGGAGGAGGTTATTTTTTGCTTGTTTTTGTAATTTTAATTTGCCAATAACTTTTAAAATAAAGCGAAATTCGAGAAAAGAAAAGTTTCATTAAGTTACTACGTTCAGTGCGCTCAGGTTCGGTGCAAACTAAAAATCAGTAAAAAAGTCCTCGCAGGGCCCCTTTAAGACAGAGTTCTCGCGATCTCTTACGACGAAAGAACGCTAGAGAGCCCGTGTTATGGAGAGCGTCCAACTGCTCAATCGGGGTCACGTGGTTTATGGGCCGCATTTGCAGTAAGAGCTGCGAGGAGGTGCCGGAAGCGTTGGTCGTTTGCAAATGTCTCCGCCTTTCCGCCTGCTTTCCTGCTCGCCAAGCAACGATGCGGTGCACGGGCACTCGCGACCAATCTCCGGAGGAGGCGTCCGCCATTAAATTGCAAACGCTCCCCCCCCGGTTTGAAAAAGACCCTCTCTACAATCTGGGCTCTCTAGAAAACAGTGGTACACTGGCTCCACCTACGAGGTGGCCCTGGAACTGCATTTCACTAGAGCGAAGGTTTTGCGGTATTTTTTAAATCAAGTGTACATACTATCTGCAAAAAATTGCACTTTATAACACAATCAAAAACATTTCACACACAAAAAAAAAAAAAAAAAAATAATAGATAGATTCACGTGAGTCCGGGCGTATTTTTTGTTTTGGTTAATTTTTTTACATGTTACTGCCCAACATGTGTAGGGAACGTAATGAAAAAATATTTTGTAAATGAAACATCTAAAATATTTTGCACTAATGGGAACTATTGATTTAAATATGTATAGCATTGTGGAGGTTATCTCTTTCGCATCAAAAATGCGAAAATATGACTCCTTTGATGTTTTGCCACTAGATTTATGAGAAGTTATCTAAAGAAATTTAATAGCCAAAACATTAAACTTTATGTCATATATATGGAACGCCATAAAAATTTTAATTCTCGAGATAAAGCAATGATCTATATAGCATTCAAACAATTGTTTTAATTAGAATATGTGACACAAATTTTATTGTTATAGCTATTAAATTTCTTTAGATAACCGCTCTCAAATCTAGTGACAAAATGTCAAAGGAGCCATGTTTGCACATTTTTGACGTGAAATATGTAACCTTCACAATATTGTACATATTTAAATGAATAGTTCCCATGATCTATTATAAGTGCAAAATATTTTAGATTTCATTAATATTTGTAGTTTGTGTAATAGGTGTCACCAAGTCTGACGTAAGCGAAAACTTAAAAAATAAAATATGCCGTTTTGGCACACTCAAAAAGTTTTTTCTCTTCAAATATTTTGTTCTCTGAAAATTCTTTCTTGATTATGTTCCTATACAAGTAGAGGAGTATTATATAAAAAGAAATGAAAGATGTTTACAATTCTCTGTAATACTGAATTAGAGCACAACTCTTGAGGAGGAGGAGGGGAGAATCATGTGCGACACCACGAGGGTAAAATTTTCCCGCTAAATTTGGCGGGAAATTTAGCAGGAAAATTTTTACGCTAAATTTAGCGGGGAAATTTTACCGGGCTGAGCAGCGTCACGAGGGTAAAATTTTCCCACTAAATTTGCTGCCAAATTTAGCGGGAAAATTTTGCCCTCGCGTTGCATTATGGGAAACGTCCCATGATGCAACGCGTGATTACCCTGACGGTGACAGTAATGGCGATGCTGTTCAAGCCAGAAACTGGCGCCTAAGAGCTGCGCTCTAGAATGAAGAAAAACAAAAAATATGTCTGGACTCGCGTGCATGATCTTCCATCGACTCCCCTGTATGGCGCAGAGAGTGTGTGGAGTCCTGCTTGCGGAGGCGCAAGACGATCTGAAGGAGCCACTCTCGGGATAACGAGAGCCCATGCCGTCGGAGGGGGCGCCGCGCGACCTCACCAGCTGCGGCAACGGGGTCGTAACGGTCCGTCGTCGTCTGCTCCGCGTGGTTGCCACCGTTGTCGCCGCCGCTTCCGGCCACGTGGCTCCTCCGGTCCTCTTCCGAGAGCCGCTTCTGCTTGGAGTCGGCGAGGTCGGCGAGCGCACCCTCTGGCAGGGGGCGCTTGCTTGGCGCCGTGCCACTCCTACCGGGGTCCAACGTCGGCGCCGGGTCGGCCGACATGGCGAGGGTCGGCACGTTCGCATGCGGCCTCGACCACCCCCCTGCGCCCGAGAAACGCAAGGTTCGTGTTGGTCAACGCGCGAGAGGTGTCTCGGACATTAGAACTCTAACTGAAGCGTATCGAGATATGTCGCTTAAAGGGGACAATGCAACAATTTTTGTACTTTTAGTAAATACCGCTTAGAATTATTCCTCGACAATTGTAACCCATGGAACATGCGCGAGTTTTTAACTCTAAGCAATGGCACTGGCAAAACAAATTAGCGAAAAACAAGCCGTGTTCACCCCCTCAACTAGCAGCTAGAACAAGCGGCTACATGACCTGGAGCTTATTATATGCCACCAATGTTCATTATAGCCACGTGCTGGGGCTGGCAAAGCACAGGGCACGCGCTGAGTTTCACGCATTGTTAAGTTTCGGTCATTCCCGTCATGACGGCAATTGGGCACGAACCACTACCCTAATGCATGTCGAGGCATTGATTGTGACAAGCGAATGCTCACGCAGTGCTTGTGCCCACTGTATGAGCCACATTTAAATATTGTCAGCGCGGGGATCGTCAAACTTGATGGCAAAAGTCTAAGGATCGCGTTGTTGCCAACGCAAACAATACGATCCTCACAACTTCGTCCCCAAGTTTTCCGAAGGAGAGACTGAAGGAAAATGACCTGCCTTTATCTTTGAAATTAAGCGACAAAGAAGCTTCTTTGTCAGTGGCGTTGCGTGCGAGTGCATTTAGGTCGCACTAATGCCAATAAGCTTGTGCAAAGTGAGTAATATTCCTACGAAATATTGTTGCACGGCCCCTTTGACTTGCACGTTTCGCAGGAAGGAACGGCCAGGGAAAACAAGTATGAAGTGAAGTTACACCAATCATTTTTGCACATTGTTATCTGTTCACACCGAGTGCCACGGATTATGCTTCAGCACATTTTACTGGTCGCTTGGGGTCTGGTTTTGTCTGATGTTTCAAAAGAAAACACTTCTTTTCCTGTAGAAAGTAAGGAAGATGATAAGGCCTATGCAAGGTGGCTTCCATTTGCATGTTTACACTAACCACAAAATATTTGGGGTGCATATGGTTTATTTCAATTGCACTTCAAGGCCTCCGAGCAACATGGCAATGTTTTGCCATTATAACTTGAAGAGAAACATACACAAGTGCAATGCAGTAGCTTTCAAACAGTAACATAACTGCCGGACAGTTTATTGCATAGCTACCCTGCACAAAAATCAAAGAGGTTACTATTTGATAATTAGCCAAGACATATACTCTGACAAATCGGAACATCAGGTACGACTTTCAGCCAGGGCCTGCAACACACACTACGCCGCCTTCGTCAACTCGGAGCGCGTGCACTGCAAAGGAGGCCAATGGAAAAGTGTGTATGATTCCCGTGTGGTGGCGCCAGGTAGGAGTGGCTAGCTGTAGTCTGGCAAAGGCCAACCCTCTTTTCCGAAGGGAGTTCATTCAACTCGTCGCATAGTATTTAATAAGCCTCCTCGGCACAACAATATGACAGAGAAGTAACTCCAATGTGACGCCTGTATATCTGACTAGAAAAAATGAATACAACATATGCACCACAACGGTGCCGAGGTACACGATTGAAGGTTTGTGTAGCACCGGTTTTCAACCGCAGCGAGTTGACTTTGCAGCCGTTGGGTGGTGCCACCGACCTGTGGTGCGACTAAGAAAGCTGCGTTTAGAGTGTCGACACTCATTCGGTGGCTCTAGTGCAGCTCGCATATCTGCCGCGACAATGGTCCCCTGGGCTGAGGGTGCTCCAGTCTGTTTTAGGACAAATAGTCATTAACATCATCATCCGGTTTGGCGCACACCCACCTGGTGCTGCCCAGCGCGATGCAAACCAGGCTGGCGGACCCGACAAGCAGATGCCGCTAGCCGCTGGGCCCCGTCCCGGGAGGAAGGGAAGGATGACGGGTGGGCGTATCAGACGACACAGGTTGGGCCACATGACTTGTGGCTGCAGATCCGGCTGTGGATACGGCTGTGGATGTGGCTCAGGACAGCAGTTGTGCCATCTCCGATCACCCTCGCACTGCGGCAGACTGCGGGGCGGCCGGGTGTCCTTGCGAGTCCTGCCATCGGCGTCTGTTGACGCAAGGACAACCGAGCCACGTTGGGTTTCAGAGAGGAGGAAAGAAAGGGAGAAAGCGGGGCACCGAGGGTTTATTTTTGGGAAGTTGAGTTGGACAGGGGACGAGCCAGTACTGGAGACCTGCCAAAAATGAAAGCTCCGGCTCGCTCGAGGACAACAAAAACAAAAAGTAAGCGAGCCTCAATGAAGAGCCTCGGAACTCGGAAGAAATCAGTGCCGTCGTTTTAGTGGGAACAAAGCAGGGGAAGTGTAATGTCGACACCGCTTCGCCAATGTCATGACGGTTTGTCTGCAAGATCGTTGGAGGGTGGATGATTGTGTTTTGCCAGAGTTTGTTGTGTCTGTCGTTTTGCACAGCTAGCGCTGTTACGCATCTAGGTCAAGGCCTCTTTGAATGAAGCATCTTTGGTGTCTCACTATAAAAGAAAATATATGTTGACTTTGTTTCTTTGGTATCTTTTGGCACACAAACTATTATGTGGTTTCTCTCTTACAACAACACAGAATAAAAGAAACTTGGGGGCAACAAAAACAAATTAGGGATTCTGTCTCTGTCGTTAGTTTGCAACATGTAAAAGGATGTCTCCAACAACACAAGCACCCTTTTAGGAAGTCTTTTTATGGGGCTTGCAATGCAAGCGACCCTGTTGTTGTGTCCAACCGAAACAAAGCAGCTCAGAAGGTTAATCCTACCATTAAAAAAATGGATCAATAAAAATGTAAGATCTTTCTTTACAAATTTTTTTTTACCCAAAACAACAGGCAACCTTTCTCTGCGATATAAAGTAAGAGGTGTGTTTTGGATTAGACAGGGTCAAAAAGACAAACACAGTTTTCAAGACCACACAAAAATCCTAGACCCCTCCTTTTCCTTCTTCTTACAACTTCGTAACTACAGTGTTAGTAAAGTGCTGCCTGCCTCCGGTTTCAACCCGTCCGGACTACATTTACAATTTCTTTCGATCCGTGTGTCGATTTATTAACACTAAGGGTAGAGTCCTGGATATCCGCAGATTACCAGCGGATATCCGCAGTAAACTGGCGGATGCGGATAAAAATTAATCCGATTTTGCGCATCGGACGTGGATGCGGATCGGATGCGGCTATCCGTGGGTCCGGATCTACATTTTGGCCAAGGTGGCCTATAAACGTGTGCGACAGCACAGTGTGGAGTGGATAAGTCAGTGATACTTGTGTGTTTCTGTGTGTGGTGTATTCTTTATCAGCTGGCCCATCGTAAGCAATGAACCAACTAGCTCAACTTAAGCCCGTGACGAGTGATACCATGACGCGCATTACGGGAGAAAATACTCTCTTAGATAAAAAGTGCCAACCAGGGGAAAAATGTTCCTTTCGTCAAGAAAGATCTGATTCTCACCGAAGATTGCTTTAGGACAGGGGTGGCCAGGCTGACCCGGCCTAAGAGCCGCAAACAAAACCACGAAGCTTCCAAGAGCCGGGGGGGGGGGGGAAGGGGTGCAAACTTTTGCCCAGAGCAATAAACGAAACTCGAACTACTTTCAATCTATCCGAGTTAAACGCAGTCCAACTGTATGTAAGGTGACAGTAGCACAAGGCTACCAAACCGCAACCTGTCTTTCAATTTAAAACGCGTTCCATTTCTCTTTTTGAGGAAGTGTTTGTGTGACCAGGAGGGAGGCGGGGGAGTGGGGAGAGTGGGGGGAGAGGGAGCCGCGAATTGCACTTTAACACACAAAGAGCCGAGTGCGGCTCGCGAGCTGCGGCTTGGCCACCCCTGCTTTAGAACGTTCTATCTCGCCAAAAATGCTGTCCCTACAAAAAGCAAAGAATACAGGAGCATAAGTCGTCCCGGGAAAGCGTGTTCTTCCTTGGCAGGAAAAGAGAGGAAAACGTTCTTTGGGCAAAGGAAACCCAAAACGTACAAGCCACAAGAAAGTTGAAGCTGAAAGTGGCTTACTCCTTCTCCTACAAGTAGATCGAGGAGACTGAATTCGATCCCCTGGAGTGGTGGAACTTGCGCTAGTACGAGTTTCCGCACCTCATTTTTGTAGCGCCGTTCATGCATGCCAACCCAGCATATGGTGCACCAATAGAAAGAGACTTCTCATTAGCGGGTATTAATTTAAGAGAGGTGAACCAGTCTGAATCCGTTCATGTTGATGATATGCTGTTTCTTCTACACAGCCAGCAACCTCGGCAAGTGAATGTTGCGTGTGTGCACTTTTTTTTTGTCTCGACAGTTGGCATTGAGTTACTTTTTTATTGTTTGGCCTAAATAAAATGACACAATGTTATTAGTCTATCCTTTGTTAATGTTCGTGTTTAAAAAAAATGTGTCTGCATAAAGTGAGTTTTACAAAATAAAAAAAAAAAACTTATATAAATTTTTTTTTTTTTTTTTTTGAGCTCATCTTCGGGACGAAGTGTAAGTGTCACGGACTCCCAAGACGATATCATAATATTCTAGTGGGCTAGTTGGTTATACATACTAAATTACAAATAGCGCTAAGACAAGGACAGGCGAAGTGTCCACTTCTTTGTCTGTCCTTGTCTTAGCGCTATTTGTAATTTAGTACGATATCATAACTGCGATCTTCTTTCCAGCGATGCAAAGTGTCTCTGGAAGGATGGTCGCTTATAATATAAACATGATTAAACAGAATACGTTAAAATTACTTTCACCGTATTCTGACACGAAGAGATTTTTGTACAAAGGTAAGCAAACAGCTTACAAGATACCATCCAGATGCTTTTCTTTTTTTGCTTTTTTTTATTCATACTTGTTTTCATGATGTAAAAATGAATGCACGAATTGAGGGTCGGATGCGGTTTCGAATTTTGCGGATGCAGTTCGGATGTGAACACAAAGCCCGCGGATCGGATAAAATTATTTAAAAACATTGCGGATGCGGTTCGGAAGCAGATACAAAGTCAGCGGATCCGGATCGGATGATCAAACTTACCCGCGCAGGGCTCTAACCACTCATCTCCATAACAATTTGCTGGATCGCGCATCCCCGCTTGGTCGCTGCAGCGTAAGTGCAGACACCGGACGGCCATCTTGCATGCAGCAAAATCGCGTTTAGTGAACGTTGCAGAAGCTGGGCGGCAGCCTGCTGAAGATACGTTTTCTACGCGTTCGTCGTCATTCGCCAACGAAATTTCTTAAACCCCTATGAAAGCAAGGAGACTTGCCTTTGAGAACATGTGGGAATTTTTACGAAAGCGCAGCGCCGGAGGGAAAAGGCACAACTGCTTAGAAGCAAGTTTAACTGGTCTCACAGTGTAATCAAAGCTTCCTTGGCACGCCGAAGTGCTGCGTCTCTGTGCCTTTGCACGCTTGGATACCCATCAAGAATTGACACCGTGTGGATGTGTTTGGCGAGTGCAATGTGCGTGAAGCCATATGTGCCTCTGCAGCAGCGTTTTACTCTGACTGTATTTGTAACTTGCGGTACTCGCAGGGGGGCGGGGGCACTAATGACAAAATGCTGTATGAGGGGGGAGGGGGGAAGGAGGCCCCAGCAAAATAGAAGATTTCGGGGGGGGGGGGGGGGGCCATGGCCCCTCCCTCCCCCTCCCCCTCCCCCCCTGGTTACGTGCCTGCACATGACCATATGGGTCGCATTTCAAAGATTTTCAATCTCGCCGTCTTGTACTTTTGCCTTTGAAAATCTTCCCAATTGCTCCAGAGCGTTACTCTATTTGTGCTGCCATGTGATCCATTAGAGTAGATTTGGAACATAGTCATGGTTAATAGTGCATAAGAGGAACCGTACAGATTTCTTTCCCCCCATTACTGACAGCGACTTGCCGGAACAGATGGACAATCCAGAACTCCGTGGCTGATATACGATGCAAAGGCATCTACGCGCAGGGCTGCCAACGCGGGATGTCAATATTTCTTTAGCGGACGCCTGAAATTTCCTTATTTCTGCCGAAATTTCCCTCGCTTGCCCAAATAATTATATAATACTTAACATTCATTGTTTTCTGTATCACTTCCATTTTTACACGAGGAATATATTATATTATATGCAGAGCGCAAGTTTGTCTGCTTCTCGCACAAGGGTTGCGATGATGTCAGAACGCCGAGCTCTTATTGGCTGATTAAAAAAAATAGTGGGTAAACGTCAAGGCATCTAGCATTGAGGTCTACCCACTACCTCTTCAACCAAAGCCAATCGGAGCTCGGCGTCGTTCTGACGTCACCGCAACCCCTGCACAAGCAGCAGGCAACTTGCTCTACGCATAGCCTTTACGCCTCGCGTACGTTTCGCAATAAATTAGTTTATCGGGCCAAAACCGTGGCCACAGCAAATCTGGCGAGGGAAGAGTTACCAGGAGATTCAAACTGACGAATGAAACCCTATCTTCGCAATAGATGTTACGCATGTCATCAGAACATGATATCGCTTTAATAACTTCATTAGCGCTTTTTATAATAGTCCGTCCAAAACAAAAGGTGTAACACAAGCGAGAGTTCTCAAACTCAAACACACGGAACACGACGGCACTTCACGAAATATTATTACTCGAGGTAAGTCTATATCTCCTGGCATTGCAGTATTTCTTCTTGTTCTCAAGCTTTTTTTTTTTCTTTCGAGAAGGCACAGCGGAGCTCCTGAGTCTTCGACTTGACTGGTACCTTCCTCCGTATGTTTCAGGGGGCGATGAAATCTGATTTTGCCGAAAAAAGTTGGATGCTAACGGCTGTACCCTTTATGACAGACGGTATCTTGTGCCACCTAGTCTAGTACTCCTCAGTGTTGCCAGATGGTTGCACCACAAACCGCCAAACAGCTGAAAGAAATAACCCAAATGTGGCCAAAGCCGCTAAAATTCAATGTTATCTCGAAAAAAAAAAAAAAAAAAAACATAATTGACCTATAAAATTCTAGATATATGTGGTGCCCCAAGTTTCCCTCAAACTAGCAAGATTTCCCTTATTCCCACATAGACCTGACTATTACATTAATCTGAGAAATTTCCCTCGGGTTGGCAGCCCTGTCTACGCGCGACACACCTTCAAAACTTTGCTGCAGCGTCGATTCTTGATCAGTATCCAAGCATGCAAAGGCACAGTAACGCAGCACTTCGATGTCCCAAGGAAGCTTTGATCACGCTGCGAGACCGGCGAAACTTGCTTTCGAAGAGTTGTGCCTTTTTCCGCGGCACTGCACTTTCGTAAAAATTTCCTAGTGTTTTCAAAGGCAAGTCCCACTGTTTTCCCAGGGTTTTAAGAAACTTCTTCGGCGAATGATGACAAAAGAATAGAAAGCATGTGTTCAGCATGCTGCCGCCAGCCTCTGCAACGCTCGCAAAAACGCGATTTTGCTGCATGCAAGATGGTCGTGGGTGGCCGCACTCGCGGAGCGGAAGTGCGATCCAGCAATTGTCATAGAGATCAGTGCCTTTTACTAAGGGCTTTCTTATACCCTATTCACACAAGCTGCTTAAAGGACCTGTAGCTTAGGTCCCTTAGCTAAAAGTACCTGCGTCAAAAGGCGTTCAGGATCACACAGCAAATAAATGGAGGGTTTAGGGTTGATGTTTATTACACCGGGGACAGCCTGGCTAAACCGAGGGGCCAACGAGCAAAATATAATTTTTTGTCTAAAAAGGTTTGAGACATATTTTTTACTTTATTAAAAGTGGAATGTGTCATTCTAAAAGAAATTAATAGTTGTTTTATTGATTTTATTTCATGGCACAAGTAAAACATTAGCTTTTCTTTAGAATGTCTCGCTGGTATGGCCAAATTGCCCGCCGTGTTATCTAATCCAAATCCAGAGGAGGTATGCAGTCGTCGAGGTACACAAGGTGCGAAACGTGATCGAAAACTGCTACTTTGCGTCTGCCTCCGGGTCAACCGAGGCGGATCGTCTCGTACACTCTGGCGTTCCTCCTTTATCGCCGGAGTTCGCCTATGTTGGCCTCCAAGAGACGAATTAGCTACCATGTTTCCGCCTCAGACCAGTGAACTCGAGGGCCTTTCTTAGTGGTGCCGTTAGTGCTGGCACCCAAGTTCACAGGTCCACCAGGTGAAATCATGGTCACGAAAATGCTCTGGGCAGGCGAAGCAAACGACTCGTCGTCGCTACTTAAAGTAGGGTGTACTCGCTACTCAAAGCACGTACAGCCACCATTGCGTTTGGGCCACAGCTGCTGCCCGCTGTCGCGAGTATAAATTTGTCGCCACCGTCTTCCATCAAGTTTGTGCCTACGTTTACTTCATAATCTTTGCCTCGCAAATATTCTTTTTTATTAAAATGCAATAAATAAAGCAGAAGCATATATGCTAGATTTTTATTTGGAATTCATGGGTCCGAGGCTACTCCCTGTAGCTGTAAAGGGAGGTGTGCGAGCTCCGTTTATTCTAAACCCTCCTTTAGCGAAAGGGACCTTTGTGCGCCATGTGATTACGAACTCCATCTTCCCTTTACATAGGGGCCTACGCTAAAGGTACCTTTATACCGCACGTGTGAACGGGGTATTACTTACACACCCTGTGCAAATCATCAAACAACAAAACTTCTCAAACAAACTTTTTTTCTTTTATAGTTTAAACGATTTCTTTTGCAAGTGGTTAGAGCACATGGAGCTAGACACCACAACAAGCTTCTTAACGGCTTGCGTTTTTGTTTCTTTTTATTCCTCCCTCTTCGTGTGATGCAAATGCAACAAAATACGCAACGCAAGGAAATATAGGGAAAAGAGAGGCCGCGCACCTGATGCTGCGTAATATTCAAACAAAGCGCAAAAAGAAATATTTATATATATTTTAAACACTTTTAACTCAACCGAGACCTCCAATCGCCTCGGCTAACGCTGCGTTAGCGCGAGCCGACGATAACCACCAACCGACATTATCCCATAGCTTCGTCTTTTGTACGCCCTTTATCAAACTATTTTCGGTCGTTTTCGGTGAGCGAATATGCTAGATTCATTTTGTTTTATTTACTTGGCCCGGGAGAAGAGCAAACCATGATCACAACACTTATCACGTGTGCACGCTTCCGTTACACATGGCTCCCGCCCGAGTCGCGAAGCTGATCTGGGGGAGAAACAAATTATTTGCGAAAGAAGTGGTCCAGATTGCTAAATAACGACTACAACTAACCGTATGCCTGGGGGAAGCTGGATTCACCGTTCATTTTGTTTAGGAGTCCAAAGCGCTCCGGGGGGATGGTGCATCTTCGTAATCTTATCTCCGGGCTTGGGCGCAGGATACCGTCGCTTTGAAAACGGTGTATTGTGGAGGCACTTACGTCACGGCGGCGCTTGATAAGCCGGCGATACGTGAGGAAGAAAGGGTTATATTATGAAGGAAAATATCGGGACTGAGAATTTTTAGTCGCCGCAAACCCCGCAAACCTTCCGATCACGAGCAGCCATTTTGAAACTTGATGATGATGATGATGATCACAGATTGACCCCAGCGCTAAACTTGTGGTTGTGGTCATGGTGCGAAATACGTGGTCGCTTCCGACATTTAGCGATTTGGCTGTCTGGCGTCCGTGTTCTGTCGTTCGTGCTACCGAGTAGAAAGAAAATAAAGGGCCATTGCAAAGAAGCCAACTGAAAAACTGATTACTCATTCAACATACCATTTCTGGGTTAGCTTATGTGCCTTAGAAACTGAGCTGAATGCCATCAACATATGGAAATAAATTATTTTTAATGCGAAAGCATTAACTGTCTCATCGAGCGAGCTGACGTCATCAGTCTGAAGCGCGAAAACAGCAAATAGTTTCCTTCGGTTACATTGGCCGCTGCGCTCGTCAGTTTCCACGACCGCTCACCCCATGGTGCTGCGTGTCCATTAGCGCGGAGCGTCCATGGTCACCAGGGGAGCACACGTGCCGACCGGTGACGAAAAATACTCCGCAAACGAAAAAGAGAGCGGACGAGCGGCTTGCATGCTTTCGCATTTACAACTCATAAGGAATGCTTAGGTGTATTTTTTTTTTTATTGTTAGTTTCTTCCTGGAATATATGAAGGCAAATTATATATTAATCTAATTCTGATTCCAAAACCTCTAATGCCCTAGTCCCACTCGAGCAACAAACGGCAACATAGTCCTTTTGCAAAGCGTACAGCGCTGTCTGCAGCACCGAAAGGAATGCCGGGAAAGATAGGTTCATTAAAGCAAACGACAGAGGAGACCTTGAAGGCCACGGCAAGCCGGTAAGCGCACGCAAGCGACTCTGCTACCCTCTCGCTCCCTTCAGTGTCCCCCCATAAGTTTGATGCTGTGGACTTCGGGGATTTTTGCGAAAGGTCTATTAACCCATGTTGACCAACCCCAAGCACATGCGTAAGCATCTTTGGCAGGCTTGCAATCTCTCATGCTTACATCACAGGCCCCGAGAGGCTAAAGACACCTCTGAGCGCACGGGGCACGTGCGAGGTCAGTTGTTGTCGGTATGTCGCTCAAGTAAGACCAGGGCATTAGCGAATCAAAGGGCCAATTACAAACGAGGGCACTCCATCGCACATTTTGAGTCCTCATGAACCATCCCAATCCGAGTACTAACTGGCACACAGTGGTGATTCCATACTGCCATCACCAGTCACTAAAACTGAAAGAACCGAAGACAAACACCAACATCACTCGTCAAAGGTTTACTACAGCGACACAGCAATTCCACCCACACTCGATCTGCACTGACACGTTTTCGACGAAGGATTGCTGCATCAGCCAACATACCGGACGAGGATTGTACCGCACTCGAATAAAGCCCCGCAGCACGTTTATGACTACATGTTAACTAAAAGAAATGTATATACAGTCAACGGTCAGTGACAGGATTATAACGGCATAGAGGTTCTTCGGTTGTCCCACCTCTGGCGTGATCTTCCAGTCATGGATGACGCTTCCGCTTCCCGCGAGCTTCGAGCGTACGCGCAAAGGAAGGCAAGCATAGCGTGCGCTGGAGCAACGCCACCTAGAAGACGAAGCCTCCCCCCCCACCCCCCCAAACGTCATAACCAGTGGATAAACGCAGTGTTGCCTAGCTTGCATCAGCATCGCTGTTGGTGCGTTCCGTGGTGTGTCGCAACGAACGCGTCTGCTGGTCCGCGGTATCTCTCGTCGAACTTCGGCGTGTAATTAGGGCAGGTCGAAGATCCACTAACAACGAAAACGTGGCCTCGTCTTCTGGGTGGGATGGAGGCGTCCGAAAGAGACGCCGTTCCCGTTCTCTCGGTGGCCGTAGAAGCGACAAGAAAAACACGAAAGTTCCGCGGCAAGTGGCATGTCATTGCACAAACAACGGCGCGACGTCTACCGACGCGCTCTTGGTTGCCTGTCACTCCGCATGCAGCTTGCTGGGATCCGTGAATTTCGAGGTGAGCACGTAAAAGAGAGAGGGGAAGGGCACGACGGCCAGCAGGGCCCAGTGCAGCGTGGGCTCCTGCAGCTGGGTGATGGCCACGATGCCGTAGGCGTGCAGGAACCAGTGGCCCACCAGGATCGTCAGGTTGCGAGGCTCCTTGATGGTCTGGGAGAACAGCGAGCTCATTGACTGGATGAGAAAGGGAGGGAGGATTTGGCTTCTCCATCCTCGCAAGACACCCAACAGCAGTTTGCGGAAGTCTAAAGGCTGCTTACACCATCGTGACTGGTAATGACGGTGTGCTCTCGAATGAGCGAAATAACATTAGTTGGTAATATCGGGGCTGCTTGATAGATATCATCTAGCCTCAATGCGGAAGGGTGAATAGGTGATTAGGGTAAGAGAAGAGAGTCGGATGAAGTGGGAGAGGTCTGCGAAGTGTACATAGCTCAGCAGAGAGGTACAGGGTTGCTGTGCAACACTTGCAGTTTCCAGATATTTCCTATTTCTTGCGCGCATCATCCTTTTCTTTTTAGCTCGAAAAACTTTGGACAACCTTATAAATGACCATTTCTCGTAGAGAGTCCGTACATTTGATCTCGCAAATACCACAAAACCTTTGCTCAAGGGAAATGCAGTTCCAGGGTCACTTCGTAAATGGCGTAAGCGTGCAAATGCGTCGTAAGAGCAGAAAGATATCGCAAAAACTTGGTCCTCCGCGAATGCAAGGGTGTGAACTTAACGCAGTTTTTCCCAAGATCTTGACGTCATGTCTCCGTCGGGCCTCCCCCGGGAAATTGAAAACTTTCAGCCTATGGTGGTGATGATGACAACTGATTATGGAGTTTAAAGGAACACTGACACCCGCAAAGATTTTTTTTATTAAGGCGTTAGAAGACTACCCACTCAATAGTTTGCTACAGAGTCGCGTACCTTTTTGATAAAGTAAAAAAACGCAACTGCTCGAAACCGAAACATGAACACGGAGTTAATGGCCGCAACATATGGGCTGGGGAAAAGGGAGAAATGTAGAGGAGGAGAGAGTTTCCGAAAGTCACGTGGTTACACCCGACCGCACTTCTTTTTGTTTGTTTTGTCCTTTGTTCCTGCAGTCATGCGAAGCAAACGAAAAAGCGCAAACATCAAGCACGTACTTGACGTTTGTGCGTTTCTCAAGCTCTTACCAATTCGTGTTCGTAAGGCGAGCAACGTCTTAGGCCAGGAGAAGGGGCGACGACTCGGCGACACCTTCGTGCGAATCAGCTTGGTCGTCGGGCGTGTCGTACGGAATAAACCCAAATTGCTTTGATCGGTAAAACATTTCTCTTTCGAAGCCAGACAGATTCACTAGTACTGCGAACAAGAGTTCTGAAGTAGAGGTCCCACGCCCGTCGTCCGCTGCCATTGCTTAGTCTGCTTCATCCAGCCTTCCAGCCCGCGACTCCAGCGATACGACGCCATGAGGAGATTACGCAGTACATGCACTTCCGGTACTCAGTGCAACTTTCTTTATTTCAATCCATTATTGACAGTATCTTAGAGGCCATAAAAGATGGGTTTCATATTTTTTTTTGTATTTTTAATATTGAGTGTGGTCCTTTGATGACCCACGACTTTGATTATACTTGGTATGTGTGTCTGAACAGCCCGTGACCACGAAGAAGAGAGGGAGCGCGACTCAAACCGGCCAGTTCTCAATCGACGGTTTTCGAGAGGAAAAAAACAAAATTTTGAGCCACAAATTCTGTTTTGCGTAGCTGCAGGCTCTCATATGTCATCACAAATTGTGTTTTGGGCAGCTGGGCTCTCATATGTCATGTACAAATAAAAACCTTGTCAGTGTCCCTTTAACTTGGTTCTGGTTTGCAATGAATTGTTTTTGCGACGAAATTATTTCAGGGAGATCAGATAGTATTCTCAATGCCAATAACGATATAAAAACACGACTTTTATGCGAAACTGTGTGTCTAAATAGTGGAAGAACATAATATTTTTAATGACAATGATAACAAAACATTGCAATCTTAACTTCAGCAGTCGTTACGTGCGAACGTGGAAGGCCTGTGTTGCTAGAGCCGTGACGTCGAGATGTTGGAAAAAATTGCCTTTAGTTCACACACTTGCATTTGCTTAGGACCAAGATGGGGTCAGCGCGCTAGTCTGTTCTCTCGTCGCAAGAGGACACAGGAGTGAGAGGTCACAGGAACTTGATCCTAAGCAAATGCAAGTGTGTGAACTTAAGGCAGTTTTTCCCAACGTCTCGACGTCACGACTCTAGCAACACGGGCCTACCGCATTCGCACGCAGCGCTGCTGAAGCTAGAATTGCTATGTATGTATTGTTATTATCGTCATTTTAATGATGATAAGAGCAGACGATGAGAGACGATGAGAGCGGCAAAAGCCCAACGCTGGATGCTGGCAGAATGCCGGCGTCTGACGTGTGGTGCTTGCATTCGATCGTGTTCGAAGAGTGCAATGATTGGTGGAGTGATTGGTGGCTAGAGCTTTGCTCTAGCCACCAATCACTCCAGTCGGAGCTTGGCGTTCTGGCGTCCCTGCACGCCCTTGTTTCCCCCTCTCCCTCAGTTTCTTCCCGCATATCGGTTTGCACCACTGTAGACTGTTTTAACATTTCTGGAGGACGGAAAACCATTTCTCGATATTTCGGACGAAACTTCAACCAACAACGATTTTAGTCACCAAGATGGCTGAAGCGTTGTTACTCTGAAGCATTGAGCATAGTTGTAACGCAGTCGATCACAGTCAAAGGCAAATGTATGAACTAGCCTCTAGCGATTCCTGGACAAACCTCGGAACACAGATTCGCTAGGCCTACCTGGTCGAGCCGGAACGCAAAGTGGGACGCCATGGAGATCACGGAGAGGATGATGACGATGTAGGGGAACGAGTAGTCTGAAACCAGAGAGAGAGCGGGGCAGGCGTGACGATCGCGCCGGTAACTTTTGCTTCCGGGAGAGGAGGAAATTACGACACGTCTAAGACGTGCACGCTCGAGAGCTTCGCTACATTGGTTTGGATGGGCGATGCAGACTAATTCCCGGAGTTAATTGACCGAAGTCCAAAAATCGTTGCATCGTCCATTTAAAGACGGTGCAACGTGCGTTCCTAGGGCAATACTCTGTTTCATGATTACTCGGCGAACTGTGGAGGCTGCGGCACCAGCGACCCAATAAGAGCGTCGGAGCGAGTCGCGTGATAACACTCCGTGGTCGAGGCCACGGAGGCCTCGTTACACGCAGCGACGGCGCCATCCACGACAAGAAGGAGTCCTAGGATTCTTTCTTTTTTAACGGCAATTGAACTCATCTCCACCGAAATCTCCACCGAAAATATATTAAAAATATGGAATAAATACAGACGAATTTATGAGTTCCAAATATTTAAACCAAAACTCCACATCCGTATCCGCTCCCAATATTTTCCTCTTCTTGTAGAGCCGTGGCCGCCGGCGATCGCAGCTGTAGTAATCGACCACTTCCACTCGAAACATTGCCCTGGCATTAGCACCCGCTACAGATGCGCGAGTAAATTGAGCGTATGGTCGTCTCATAAACTGTTTCCAAAGAGCTCGTTACTCTAGCAGACGGCAATGTTGCGGCGGTGGACGTTCATTCGAAGTCGGTTGGTTTCGCGGCAGACGACTCTTGGCCAACAGACGACAGCCGGTTCCTTGGCGCAGTGACACACACGCTCCCGCGACGTGTTGTCACATGCGTCGCTTCGACGCTCTTATTGGATCGAGGCGGCCACAGCCGCCACATTTCGCCAAGTTAACGTGAAACAGAGTATGGTACACCCAGAGCCGTATATTTAGAGAGTTTGGCCATTCGTTGGGAAGTATAGGAGACAAATGAGGAGGCGCCATTGGCCGAAAGGCCGAAAGCGGGCTGGGCGTGTTCCAGGGCGTCTTCAGAAATTCGAATGTGACCAACCAGAAGCCGGGAATAATACCCTGGCGGTGGTCGCGAGAAACAAACCTGATAACTGCATTGGAGTAACTCTCGATGACTGAAAATATGGTACACGTGATGTTTCAATCACGCTCATCCAAAATGATGGTGGAACGTGCGACTAGCGGAACGATCGACATAATCCGTACGCCAAGCGCCGAGGGCCGGGAATCTGCCGTCCGAGCGGACACACTCTGTCCGAGCAAAACAGAGTTGAGCGGCGCATTCGTTTCTTACATCTTTCTGCATGATCATGATGAAAACAACACGTGTACCCTATTTTCAACCACAAAGAGTTACTACACATCACTCTTACGCGCTTATTAAAACCATTTACGAACATAGACCTTTGATCAGAACTGTTTCTCGCTACCACCGCTAGGGGATTCTTTTCGGCTTCTGGTTGGTCAAGAGAGCATGCCAAGCCCTCTTTCCGAGTCTGCCGCACGCCCTGGCTCTGCCCGCGCCTCCCATTGACCAAACTCTCTACATATACGGCTCTGGGTACACCGAGTTCCAATGGCTGCACTCACACAGGAGTCCGCCCATGGTGGCGTGAAGCAGGGCCAGCGCTGGAATGGCGTACATGGTGAGGAAGATGGACTTCTTGCCCTGACTGGAGAACACCCGGTAGACCAGCAGCGGCCGCACCAGCAGCAGGCTGCCCAGGCACAGCCCGTAGAACACAAACACCATAGAGAACCTGGGAGAGTACGGCACACGTAGTGACATCGCCGCCATTTTCATTCCGTCGGTGGCTAGGTCTCTTGATGAGGATGGTTAAGGCTAGTTCACACACTTGCTTTTCTGACCGATTGCGTAGCAACCGCTTGTGAGATCACATGACGAGAGAACACACAGGTACACTGGCTGTGCAGAGCTAGACTGAAGGTTCTTATAGTATCTGCAAGATGAAATCTATGCGGAGTGCAAGTTCTTCTCCTTTTTTTGCAAGGGTTGTGGTGATGTCAGAACGCCGAGCACTGATTGGCCATGATTGAAGGATAGTGGGTAGACCTCGAGGCAGCTTGCTTCGAGGTCTACCCACTATCCCTCAATCAGAGCCAATCAGAGCTCGGCGTTCTGACATCACCACAACCTCTGTAAAAGAAGCAGACAAACTTGCGCTCCGCATTCACCATTTTTGCACCATCTACCGTATTTACTCGCATAATGAACACACTTTTTTTTTCCGAAAAATCGATGCAAAGTTGGGGGGGGGGGGGCGTTCATTACGCGAGGTAAAATTTTTGCGTTCGTATTTACTCGGATAATGAAGGGACCTTTTATCGGAAAGATCGACGTAACTTCTTACCTCTTTGAGCGCGGCGCGCGACTCCAAAACCAAACTGCGATGCGCAAAAAAAAATATTCCTCTCCTTTTTTTTTTTCTTGCTTCCGTGTTTTCTTTTTTGTTGTTTTTTCCGCCTTTCGTAAGTTGTTTTGTTTGCCCATGCATTCGCGACCTCGCTGCATAGGGTAGAAAAGTGGGTTCATTTCGAGGGCTTCTCGCTTCTCTTTCCAAAGTGCGAGGAGGAGGCGAGGGCAGGATGGCTTCATTATGTACGCTTTGCTTAGGCGAGGGCTTCTCCACTTTTCTTTCTAATCTCCTTGCGCGCGACGCACGACCCCGGAACCAAACTGCGCTGTGCAAAAAAAAAAAAAGCTTTTCTTTGTTTTTTTTCTCTTGGTTCCTTGGATTGTTTTTCTTTTTTTTTCCCCTTTCGCAAGCTGAGGGCTTCTCTTTCTTATCTCCTTGCGCGCGGCGCGCGACCCAAAGTCCAGACCGCGCTGTGCAAAGAAAAAGAAAAAAAAAACTCCTTTGTTTTTTTTCTCTTGCTTCCGTGGATTCTTTTTTTTCCCGCCTTTCGGAAGCTGTTTCGTTTCGCTTTGCTTAGGCGAGGGCTTCTCTTTCTTATCTCCTTGCGCGCGGCGCGCGACCTAAAGTCCAGACTGCGCTGTGCAAGAAAAAGAAAGCTCCTCTTTGTTTTTTTTTTCTTTTCTCTTGGTTCCGTGGATTGCAAAAAAAAAAAAGCTCCTCTCCATGTTTTTTTTCTTGGTTCCGTTGGATCTTTTATTTTTAACGCCTTTTACAAGGCGTTTTGTTCGCCCACGCATTCGCGACCTCTCTGTACCAGGATAGAAAAGTGCGTTCATTTCGCGCGCGTGGGGGGAGGGGGTGCGTTTATTACGCGAGGGAAAAAAAAAGTCCAAATTTTGAGAGCCGACTTGGGGGTGCGTTCATTACGCGAGTGCGTTCATTGTGCGAGTAAATACGGTATAAGAAATGGTTGCTTATTGCCAGAATCATTGCAAGTCCAGGGTGACGGAATGATGCATAAAAAATTGGGAAATATTTATGTGGGTCAGAAGCACTCCGGGGCTACCCGACAGATGACATCAGTGTGTTCTCTCGCCATAAGCAGTCACGGGCAGTCGCAACGCACTCGGTTACACTCAAATGCAACCGTGTGAAGCGGTCCATACGCGCTGCAAACGTTTTCTCAGTCAGACTCAGTACAACTTCTTTTAGTCGAGAGTACCACCCTGCAACGAGCAAACAATCCCAGTAAAATAACCGAGTCGCGGCAATACAGCTGCCATGATCGACTCGTGAATCTATCTTGCCTGGAATGCATCTCCGACTGGTGTGTTTAGCATCCTATTTCGCCCATGTATAGAAGGAGGTGCTCAAGGGGCCACAAATGACCTCAGAAAAGTCAAAGCAGTCGTGCTGCCGGATGCCAAGATTTTGGCGGCTGGTCATATGGGTTCTTGTAAAAAGCACCAGCAGACGCGAGCAAGGCTGTCGTCACGGCGTCCCAACTCCTGGCAGCCGAAGCTTCCGTGGACCGCGGGTGGGGGGGTCGTGATAGGACGGGAGTAGAATGCGGCAAATTGTAAGCGCTGGCATCAATAGTTCCGAGAGAAAAAACTAGAGAGCGACAGGAAAGCAGAAAGAAAAAGCAGACAACAGGTCAGGCGTGTTCGCTTTGCCGCGACGAGTTGAAGTTGTTCGAGTGCCTGTCAACCTTGTTTTATCTTATAAAATGCAGGAAGCCGGTTTACTGTGCAAACTAAAGCTCGAAAAAAATCTAGATAGAGACCTTGCAAGTGGTGTTTCTCTGCTTCTTCGTGTTCATCAAAACGTCGCCAGCGGACAGTGGTGGTCCCATCGGGGCACCAATGTCCGCGTCTCTGTCCCGCCGTTTCGAAGCAACCGAAATGCACGGGACCTTTCCCTCTAGATTATTATATTAACTTTATGGCAGACTGTTCAGCTGGAAAGCGACATGCCGCAGAAGGTGCGTCTGCTACATCCACCAACACTGCCGCGATACCACCGGGTACATTGCACTTCTATGACATGTCATCGGGCGGAAATAGAAGGACCACTTTCGGGGAGGCGGTAAACACACCGCCTGGAGACGCGTTCAAGGCACCGTGGTGAACCGTGGGCAGGTGCTCACAGCGGGTAGACGGCCTCTTGGGTGCAGCGCAGGGTGTGGCGGTAGCCCGGCGTGGGGTTGTGCAGCAGGGTGTACCAGTCCGAGAGGCGGTGCACCCGGCACGTGTGGAGCAGCACCTGCCCCAGGGGCGGCGTGGCCAGCAGGGTCGCCACCGCCGCGACCACCGTCTCGAACAGGGCGCAGGCGTGCAGGGCCAGCACCTCCGGGGTGAAGCTGCACGTCCGGCAGGGCAGAGCAAGCGGGGGCTTTAAAGGCGGCGATGGACAAACGTACGTCGGGAAAGCAGAGATCATCGAGCGCAGCTCGTAGGACCGTTGGCATAAGTCGAGGGAAGAAGGAGGTTTTGTCATTCTTTTCCCTTCGATCCATAGGGCGAAAAGTGTGTGCACTAGTTGCGAAGAAGCACTACCACCGCGCCGGTCGTAACTTTCGGTTACAGAGAATGGTAAATGAAAGCTCGTGCAATTTAAAAATATTTTGTTACTGGCCATTTTTTCGTATTTTCTCCACGAGCGCACGTCGTCGGCACCGGGAAGTACAAAGAGTGGCATCCCCTTTTGCAGGACCGTGAGGCACCCTCCTCCTCCTCCTCCTCCCCCCCCCCCCCCCCCACCCCCCCCCCCTCCCACTTTTTCTCCATGCCACGCGTAGGGGCGTCCCCTCACCTGCGCCTCCTGGTGGTCTTGTCGACGATGTACCACTCGAGGACGAGCAGCAGCAGCGCCATGAAGCCCAGGTAGAGCCAGTCGTAAAACTGCGGGAGGTCCACGCACGGCTGGCACAGCTTGTCGGGGCCAGCACGGAAGCCACGGGGGCACGCCTGCGTCCAGGCGAGGGAACGACGTGGCACCGAGTTTTACAAGTGCCGTCCTCCGGAAACGCCTCTTGAGGAAACGACTCCAACAAAAGCAGCTGGTTCACACACTTACGAATGCTTACGACCCAAAGCCTCAGAACCCCTTAAAATCTGGCAGGGGAAAACACTGGTGCCACCTATTGACCAGCTGTGGAAGACATTTCTGTATATTTCCCATTTTCATTCTTTCTTTCTTGGCTCGAAAAACTTCCAAGTGTTATAAACAACCATTTCTTGATCGTAGATAGTACATATATTTGATCTCGCAAATACTGCAAAGCCTTCGCTCTAGTGAGAGACAGTTCCAGGGTCGCCTCGTAGATGACGCTGGCATGTTCCTGATTTATATGAACTGTCGTTCGTATAAATCGGGGTGGCCAGATGGACATACGCGAAAAGCCGTAAAAGATAACCATTCTTAGTGAAGAGCCGCGCAGTAAAAAAGGGGGCGAGGCAGCTTTCCTTTCCATTTCTTCCATCTTAGTTGGTGGGTAAAAGAGCACGCACAGTTAGGCAGTCACAAACCCTGATGCCAGCCTTTACGTGGCTGGTGCAATGTACGATGCTCCCCAAACTTAATGCTGCCACGAAACAGTATGTTTTTGGCACTTGTAGCACTATTCGTCCGCCTACCAGTCGAAGTATATGGCTAAGCTTTGACTCCCTGATTTTAACCTAGCCCGGGGAAGATATTCCAGCTGCTGCAGTGACCAACATAGATTTGAGTGGCCGGCGAAAAATCAATACTACTTGGGTAACTTGCGAGATGTTCTTTTTATTCTTTCGTACCTTGCAGGGACGGGGTCTGCATACTAGCATGAGCTGGGAAGAGCCCTTGACATAACAGGGTTCACACATTTGCGACTTAATGGGGACCCACGACGTTCCAACCGCTTGCGACTCTTTACGCCGAGATAACATACAGGCCCCACCTAACGGATAGCCCTGACCCACTTCCGGCCTGTATATTTTTCTCATTTTTTTTTATGCACCATTCATTCACCATACATGGACTCTACATACTACTGACAATGTTTTGGGTGACAATTTCTCATGGATAGCATGTAGATTGATCTCACAAATACTGCGAAATATATGGCAGAGCAGCCAGTCGGTGTTTCTTGTATTTTTTAGTGTCACGTTTTCTATTTGAGGTCATGAAGGATTCGGTGGCGTCAAATATTATCGAACTCGGGTATCCCGACACTTTGAGTCTTTGTACTTGAGCATCGAAGATTTCTCCTGCTGAGTTAACGCAAGATTCTTTAAGAGCTGCATTCAGGCAATTCTTTGTTCATGCTCCTTGATTTGTTACACGAATCAAGAAGCATGAAGCAGAAATCAAGAAGCTCGTTGATCCTATTTCACTCGTCGACGATTGTGTTACGCAGGCTCAGGGCACAGGTGTTGACAAAATCGCCAGGGCAATCCCGTGTTGTGCTCTTGCACGTTGGCTTTGCGACTGCAGTTCAAACCCAGGTTAGGAAGTTTCCGTAGATAATTTCAGCCGTCCCACATCGCTCACCGCGACGAGATTCGTAACTCTGCAGACACATCGTCTTTTATGTGGAAGGCACAGCGAAGGGGAAAAAAGGTTAGAAACTGAACGACCTACTAGGACCAAAGCGTCAAAAAATTACCTGGCTGAAACGTCACGCTTACAAGTTAAAAGAAGAGAAAAAAAAAAAAGAAAGCCGTTTACAACTCCCTGTAACGCCGAATTAGAGCGCAGCTCTTGAGGAGGAGGGGAAGGCACGGGGGGGTGGGGGGGGGGGGGGGGGGGTCACGTGAACTCAGGGGTCACGTGACCTCGAGGGGTGGGGCGCGGGGAAAATTTTCCGCTAAATCTAGCGGGGAAAATTTTCCCTGCTAAATTTTCCGCTAGATTTAGCGGGAAAATTTTTCCACTAAATTTAGCGGGGAAAATTTTCCGCTAGATTTAGCGGGGAAAATTTTCCGCTAGATTTAGCGGGGAAAATTTTCCGCTAGATTGAGCGGGAAAATTTTTCCGCTAAATTTAGCGAGGAAAATTTTCCGCTTAATTTAGCGGGGAAATTTACCCATCATGCACTGCGCGGTTACGCTGACGGCGACGGCGACGCCGTTCAAGCCGGAAACGGGCGCCTAAGAGCTGCGCTCTAAAAATTAAAAATACAAACAGTCTTTGGAGTCATTTGCGCGAAATATTTTGCCATGACTTTGCCAACCTGCTGGTTGCCGAGGCGAAAAGCCTCCCCTCTTCCACGAAGAAACAGGTGATTGCCAGCATTAAGCTGCTTTCCTAGCCTGAAACGCTTTTCTTTAAAATATATTACATAGTCATTTATTCTGTTGAGTACAAAAAGCGGGCCACATGGCCACTCCCGCACTCCGGTAAACCGCCAGTTCCGCATGGGAATATACCATTAGTTGTTAACCCGACCACAGGTGGCGCTGATGTCGCGAGAGACGGTGGTGCCATAGCGGCACGCATGGAGCGTATTGTGGCTTCCGTGGGGTCAACATCTGCATTTGGTGGTATGCTAAACGTGTAGCTCTTCGTTTGAGTTACAAAATAAAACAAGAGTTATGTGCTTACCAATACAACATCTGGCATGGCCCTGAAAAACCGATATGAACTCTGAAGTGCAGAACTAAAAGGGCGAAGCGGGCAAGTTGGTTCACGACTTATAAAATTAAAAGCGCTAACGATAGTCAAGGACAAAAAAAGGAAGGCAAGCAGGACAAGCGCTTGGGTTTTTCTGCAATTTTCTGGGTGGCCAGCTAGCAGACGCTCACGCATAGGGGCCCTTGCCTTTCTGCCTATACTCCATCTCACTAAAGCGCCTTTCACATACTCAGGGTAATGCGTTTATTTAAACCGTAACAAAACGGCGCAGCGAGATACACGCTGCGTCGTAGGTTGAGGGAGTCTGACGAGGCCCCCGGTAACAGTTGTCTCCGTGTACGAAACTTGATCGGTGCGATGCGGGCCTCGGTCGGCGGTTGGACTTTCGCACGAGAGTTCTTATACGCGTAGTCGCGGTATATAGCTGAGCACGCCGCCGGATACTAGCAATATATATCAGCGCCGTTCACACATATGCAACCGAATAAGACTGAGAGAGACCAGACCGGTTTTTAAGCCGTTTGCGACGTTTTAGGACCGGATGCGCTGCAGCGGAGCTGGCCCCAAGACGTCGTAAGAGGCTTAAAAACCGGTCTTGTCTATCTCGGTCGTACTCGGTTGCACGTGTGAACGGGCCTTAAAACCATGCAGTACAGCCAAGGCTACAGGAGAGAGAGTGTATTCCGACCTGTCCAAGAGGTGGGAAAGGAGGAAATGGGGAATCCCAGTCCTTCCCTCCCATTCCTCCTTTCCCTCCTCTTGAACAGGTTGCCATACACTCTCTCTCCTGTAGCTTTGGCTGTACTGCACGGTTTTAATGAGACGGAGTATAGCCTTGCGAGCCACAGTGCACATTGCTTCGCAAACAAGGGTTCTTATCATTATTATTATTTCATAGTTAGGGGTAAGAGCACTGTTTCTGTTCTTTCAGTCCTTGCATTCGTCCATAATCAACTGAATACGCGTACCGGCCACGTGCCCCTCCCATTATCTTTAAAACACGGAGATGCAGGGGCAACCCCTACTTGCCTAATAGATCCCTTGGTTCCCTAGCTACGATGTTCCCTTTCCTTTTTCAATCCCCTATTCCCCAAAATCCCATAATCACGTGGGATGTGACGTCACAAATTTCCGACGCAGGCACCACGGAGGTCCTTTATGACCGACTTTACGACAGTCAGTGTTCACCGATCAAAGCAGACAAGAAAAAGAAAACCACCCCATCTTACCCCGCAGTCGCCAATGGAGCCATTCTCCAACTTGATCCGACCACAGTAGAGGCCAGGACAGTGCATGATGTTCATTTGTCCACTAAGGGCACTCTTGTGAAGCGAAGCTTACTTTTTCGGTGATCTAAATGGCCATCGGTAGACGCCGCCTTAGCTACGTCATGATTCTGAGAACGTTCAGTGTTCTGTCGATGAAGGAGTCAGGACTCGACTTGGAGCAGACGACTGTTCCGCATCGAATCACTCAACGCAGAGATGTCTCGTTCATTACGGCGTTTTATCGGTTCAGTCAAGAAGACGCGCTTGACGAAGTTTAGATCTTTCAGCAAATTATGCAGGACGTCAGAAAGTTGGAACGACGGTGATAAACCGCGAAAAAAAAAATCGGAGACAAAACTATGGGAAAATTAATGGCACAAATTGCAGAAGCGCGCAACCTACCAAAATCTCAAAAGGCTTGACGTCAACACATTTCTTCATTCCGTTTCTTCAATAGCGCTAGTAGTCAAACGTTTTTGGTTTTTCAACAGTTATCGTGTTTTTTTAATATCTTTTATTTCCATCGTTTTACATTTTACTAGCTGCTTTGTTCACTTTGTTTTGTATTGCCATTCTGTTACGTTTTGCGGAGCAAAAAGGTAAATGCGACTGCAGAGCCTCATGGCTTCAGTTTTGGTATGCCTCTGTTTAGAACACACATCGTTTGTAAAAACACTTTTGTATTACCACATTACACACAACCTGAGTCAAAATGACACCCACTTTAGGCACCTCGTTTTCAGAAATTGTGCAAGAGCAACGTTGGGCAAGAGTGTGGCTTCTGTTGGTAGTCGCTATGCTTAGATGGCGCGAGCTACCGCCCTACAAAAATTATAATGCATCTTTTTAATTTATACGTCCGTAGTGTTCATACAACACAGAGCGCTTGGAAAAATGGCTGCTGCTACGGTGACGACCCTGCCTGCTGTGCCTCCGACCGGGGAACAAGCGAGGGAGAAATGTCTGGAAGATTACCGAAAGAAGTTGACGGAACACAAGGAGATCGAGAGCAGGCTCAAAGAAAGTAAGAAGCTTCGACGTGATGTGTTCGCTCTGGAAAACGAGAAGGCAGGGACGCCTCACTCTCGGCTGGAAATTTGCTGATTCACGGAGGTTTTAAATACCGTTCGACGCGCCTCGCGAGTGTTCCTCGCTTCGCCTGGCCGTTATCAGAACTTGCAATCAGCAAACTGTTTGGTGCCGTGTCGCGCTTACATCTAAACGTTGACTGCGTAACCGCGTAGCGCTTTGCTCAGTAACGAAGTCCTACTCTGATCCGATGAAGTTACCCATGTATCTTAGCACTTAGTTTACCTTTAAGAGATCGAAATTACTTTAACAGCATGCCTGTATCACCTCTGAAAGCTTCTAACTTCTATTCCGGTGGGAATTGTTCGTGTCGTGTAGAATTGTATGTGTTCCACTACGATGCTCTTCTGTGTTCTGGCCATACATGTTGGTAGCAGTGGCATAGGCAGGAATTTTTTTTCCTGGGGAGGGGGAGGAGGAGGGAGTTGAGGTGCCTGGGATGCCCACGACTTGGAGTGCGGTGGGTCAAATTTGACTGGATTTCCAAGACTTGGAGGGCCGACCTGAAGCCCACTAAGCCCCTTTCCTGGCTACACCACTGGTTGGTAGTGCCAAAGTGCCAAAAGTAACAGAGGTGGCTGGGCTGAATGCTGAATAAATGCTGAACCCCTTTGCCACCTGTTTCAGTGCGGGAGCAGCTAAAGGAGCTGAACAAGCAGTATGAGAAATCTGAGAACGACCTCAAGGCCCTGCAGAGTGTGGGGCAGGTGAGTGCTGCGTCGGCTGGCTGTCTCGAGAGAATGTCGTCACGAATTGCAAATCGTCTCCCCTTCTTTCCAGATTGTGGGCGAGGTGCTCAAGCAGCTCACGGAAGAGAAGTGTAAGTGTCGCACGGTCATGCGTACTGTTGCGCTTCTTGGGTGTTGCAAAACTTCCGTTTTCCAGCTAAGTAAATGTTTGCGCCACCGGTCTCGGCAATCTTTGTAGTGAGTTCAAAAACTTTGAAGAATATTTTTATTTAGACTGCCGAGATGGCAACATACATGTTCTCTAAAAAACAACAACCAATATAATTAATGTGGCATTTATGCCGCAAGATGCGATTTAGACGGAGCTGTGGATGTAGCTTAGCGGCCATCCTCCGCTCCACTTTTTTATCTTGCTTCTTTTCTTTAAGCGTCTCATGCGTAAAGAGGTATACGGTGGGCGTACCTCTCCTCTGCACTCCTTCTATTTAAACGTCATTGCGAGGCCGACATGAAATAAAAGCCAGTTTCATTTGAGCTGGCACGCTAGCGACAAAATGACTCCAAATCTATATTGTGACTTGCGGCGTAAGTATTGTGCGAGTTCTACATGTTATCGTGTTTTTGCGATGCTCTAAGCTTGGAAACCAGCCCTGTAATGCATTCTATGTCAAAAACTTGAAGAGAAGCTGAAGAGCTTCATGAATTCAAAAGATCTGTAAAGTTTTAATGTAGGCACCTTAAAAACTGTCTTAAGTTTTCTTTGAATCTTATTAGTAGGAACGTCGTAATAGCCAATTGAAATTTCGACGTATCCCCGCCCATTGCAGCATGCCGAGCACAGGACAGTGCGAGAGTGGAGAGAAAAATGGGCCAGAATGAAATAATCGGCAGGGTCAGATGTTTCTTTTTCGCCACTAAGCTGGCACGGGGGTTCGATGTCTTGACACTTTGGATGGATAAGAGGTTGCAGAGAGGCTTGCTGCATGCCCTGCAGCAATCGTTGCGCATATTTTAAATGCAGTTTTATATTTTACATTTACTTTTGCCCAAGTTAAGTGAATTCATGGGACAAAACAAACTATAGAAGTCCGCTCTTATCTCGAATTTTTTTAAAAAGTGCTTCAGCGTCCCTTTTAATGGCCATGATGGCGAATTGTGTCCTTGTGGCAATACACCTCGTCACTCTCGGAGGCACCGAGCGAAAGACTGATCTGCTTCCTACCTTGTGCAGTCATTGTGAAGGCCACGAACGGTCCGAGGTACGTCGTGGGCTGCAGGCGCCAGTTGGACAAGGCCAAGCTCAAGTCGGGGACGCGGGTGGCCCTGGACATGACCACTCTCACCATCATGAGGTAACCACGACGTCTTCGAAAGCGTATACCTTTAACTCGGGTTGTGTTTTATGAGTTGTTTTCTGCGAGAAAATCGTCATAAACGAGCGCCACGATTGAGCCTCAGGAACAAGCGTCATGAACGACCGACACGCTTGGAGCGTTGGACGACGTTGAGGTCATGTACGAAGCTTCCGAAGACCCACATAAAATCCGCAGAAGAAAGACACCCCAGCGGAGCTTAAACCCGAATTGGTGCGGTGGTAGTTGGATGCTATAACCACTGAGCTGCATGGCACAGCTGCTCTCCGAAAGGAAAGGATTTTATTTGCGTGAAAACGTGCCAACGAGAATGGCGCATTTTGAACAAAAATAAATAAATAAATAAAAATGAAATAATAAATAAATGAAACGATGAAATGAAACTAGATAAATAATGAAAGGAATAAAATATCTAGCGCAAACAACGCACGAAGCGTGGCTTGTGGAGGACACATTCTGCGCTCCCTGGCTGAGCATGGTCAACCTTCTACAATCTTTCTTTTCATGGTCCCTGATTTGCCCTAAAATTAGCCGAACACATCGATAGATAGAGCTGAACAAACCCGGGTATTATGCCAAAGTAATTTTTCTCGAAGTCGTCGATCGTTTCATTCTTGTCCTCGTGCTTTTTCCTGACCGAAAGTCTCTATGGGCAATACCGAGAAAGTGACGCCAGCGGCAGGCACAAGTTCACCGCTTGGGCACCAGAACTTGTTTCCAGCTGATCATCAGGGGCCCTACAATATGTGGCGGGACCGAGAAACCAGGACACCGCCGTGTAGCTTGGGGCCCCTGAAGTGTAATTGTACGAAATTAATGACTTGGAAGCTCTCAGCAGCACTCGTCCGACAGCGCAAAAACCAATTTACTTGTTTTCTTTTTCACACTGATTATAAGTGTTGATTTTGGCATCGTGTTCTTTGCCTTTTTCTCAATCGCTTTTGTGTATTCGGAGATACTAAATAGCATGCCGGGAAAAGTAAAGCTCGAGCCTTCAGAAAAAGAAGTCAGTTTGGGTAGCTCAAACAATTGGCCAAGTGCCCCATTAAGCTTTCACTAACACTGGAGCATCTTTTGGCCACGTGCGGAGGAATGAAAAGCCCGCAAGAAGATTAGAGACCGGCCTAGCCCCCACTTTTTTCCCCACCTCTCGTGAGCTTGGTCGTGCTTTGATGATTGTTCCACTGAGGTGGACCTAACGAAATTAATAGTAACTATTATGATAACTGTTATTTTCCGGAGCCAAAAAGCAACCAGGCCGTCTTTTTGGGATGCACCGATACAAAAACACAGAAAAAAATACTTTTTCTTTTTTTGTGTTTCATGAAGTTTGGGGAATTATACTTGGAACCGAAAGTGTGAAACTTTTTTTTATTGACATCTTAGATGGACTTCAAGCTCGACTTACCCGACGGAGAACCGGCAGTTTTTGGACGTGACAGTGGGTGCGGAAGAAACTGACGGTACCTTTGGGGCCGGTCTCTCCGCAGGTACCTGCCGCGGGAGGTGGACCCCCTGGTGTACAACATGTCGCACGAGGACCCCGGCAACATCTCCTACTCCATGATTGGAGGACTCGGAGAGCAGATCAGGGAGCTGCGAGAGGTGGGCTGACGGGAGCGCACCGCTCTGCCCGGCGTCGCCACTGTAGCCTGATTAGCGGGATGAGCTCCTTTCATAAAGCCCTCCACGCTTTCCACACTTTAGCGGAACATAGAGAGAAAAGAGCTTTTAAAGGAGGTGCCTGTCCTGCCTTAATTTGCAACAGAGTGCCGTAATATCCAGAGTCATCACCCACCCCACTTTTTGGCCGAATATCGGTTTACAAAAAAACACAGAGTGATCGCCCACCTCTACAAATACCCAAACGCGGACTCCGTAATCCGCGAACATTCATCCTACCCGAATGACGCAGCCACGGACTTTAGGTTGGAGGACATCCGTCACAAAGTAAAACAAAATAAACGCAAGAATCTACACCGTCTCGCGCGCGAATGTGGAGAGCCTATGGGACGGCCATGCTTCTATCCCCACTTTGACGATGATGATAGCACGACAGTAGCGCCACCTGTATGTCATTCTTGAGGCCAATAATTACGACTCCTTGAGCGTCTTGGAAAGGAAGTTGCTTCGCTTTGCGCCCCGGCGATACTGAATTGTCTGTGGAAGCGCGCCTTTGACTGCATTGTTTTCGTTGTGCGTTAGAGCGGCACAATCAAAGCTTTGGCCGTCCATATGCTCTTGACTTTTTCCGTCCGTTCCCCAAATTTGCTTAAAGGTTTTGCCGTGATATTGCAGCCAACGTCCTTTCAAAACAGAAAGAGGGAGTGTCACCCCAACGAAACGCCGCCCTTCCCGCGCAGGTGATAGAACTACCGTTGCTGAATCCCGAGCTGTTCCAGCGAGTGGGCATCACCCCTCCCAAGGGTTGCCTCCTGTACGGCCCCCCGGGCACCGGCAAGACCCTGCTGGCACGTGCCGTCGCCACTCAGATCGACGCCAACTTCCTCAAGGCAGGTGGCGCTACCACTTCCCTCAACTTTAGGAGAAATGCCTCATATTCGTAGATAGGGTTTTGTGCCATAGGGCTTTGTTTCGGAACTACTTGTTTACCGGCAGTTTTTAATGATTTTGTTCCAAATAAAACACAGTGCGAAGGTCATAGAGCGAGGCAAACTTGAAGCGCGCTCGCAAAGGGGTTCCAGATCTGGGTGCACGCTGCCGAGAGTGGAAAGAGTCACGCGGTGCCCTCCGGTGCTTGATGCAGGTGGTTTCGAGCGCCATTGTGGACAAGTACATCGGCGAGAGTGCCAGGCTCATCCGGGAGATGTTCAACTACGCCCGCGACCACCAGCCGTGCGTCATCTTCATGGACGAGATCGACGCCATCGGTCAGTGGCGGCCGTCGGACCGCGTCTCTGTCTAGGTTTTTTCGTGCGGCGGTAGACCCTTTCTAAGAGAGCGCTTCATCTAGTAGCTGCTGCCCCAAACACTCGAGTCTGGCATAGTTCGATTGCATACTTTAAGCATGTTGGGGACACTAAGGCTGCATTAGTCTTTGGCGCAAACATGGCTTGGCTCGTATTGAGAATGAATACCACGTCGACATTCGGCGCAAACTCGGATCTAGTCGCATGCTTTGTGCCCGAGTCATGGCGACTGCCAATGTTGCTCGACGGGGTTTAGAAAGGTGGCTATCATGCCCTGCCGTTTTTCTCACAACGGCTCCCCAAAAGAAAATCTCCTTTTACTCGTTGCAGGGGGCCGCCGATTTTCCGAAGGCACGTCTGCGGACAGGGAAATTCAGAGGACGCTGATGGAGGTATGTGACGTTTTGCTCGGCCTCGGTCGAGTTTTACTATGAGAATGGACGCAGTCGGTGGCGTGCAGTATCGCATCGACGCGGATTTGAACTTGCCTCCACGCTGCGCACAAAATTGACTGACTTGGACTGCTTTGTGCGTTTGTGTCGACCTGTTTGGATCCATTTTTCTGAGTTGTGAAAATGTTGTAAAACAAATAACTTACTTTGAAACTGAAGTGATTACGCCCGTCAAGCTGGGGTCCCGTGATGCAAGAGCGACGTGCTGCGCTCCTGAATTAGGGAAATGCACTCCCCAATGGGTATTTACACTCCTGGTTTGGAATGCCACACACGCTTGATTTCCTAAATCCACCTTTTGCAGAAATATGTACCGCGCAGCGTGCGCGTCTCGTCGCGTAGGGGTTGGATATTGTTTGATCCTTGACACGCCCTTTCTGTCTTTCTGCCGGGCGAGCAGAGAGGAAAGAGGTCGGAGTCTAGCTTCAGGGAAAAAGATAAGCCGCAAGGGGGACAAAAGGCATGTATGCGGCAAAGCAGCTTTAGTGTGGGGCTTTTGGGGGAGCTCTCTCTAGGTCAATAAGCAAACAAGACAGTGACGTCACTGTGGCCAAAGGGAATTTGCAAGGCTTAGTATTGTTCGGACGTTACTTCCGTTCATGCGTCAGACGTGGGCACGGAGAAACTAGCACTCATACCTAAGAAAAAATGAAATAAAAAAATAAAAACAATCGAGCCTTTTTTTTCGACTTTGCCTTTAAAACACATCTGATTGGTTCTGCTGAAAGTTGCGGCATTGTGGCCAAAAATTCACCATGTCGCTAAATTCGATTTTCGGTAGCCAGGTGCCATTAAAGGTAGCCAATTTGTCGAAAAGTAGCCACTTGTGGCAACCCTATACTCCGTCTCACTAAAACCGTGCAGTACAGCCAAAGCTACGGGGAAAGAGTGTATGGCAACCTGTTCAAGAGGAGGGAAAGGAAGAACAGAAAAGAGGCTGGGATTCTCCCGTTCCTCCTTTTGAACGGGTTGCCATACACTCTCTCCCCTGTATGTGTGGCTGTATTGCACAGTTCTAGTGAGACGGAGTATAGTCCCTCGTCCGCCCCTCCGTGTGAACGCGCTTGGGAGGTGGAAGACACGCAAACTTGTCGTCGCGTAATCAATTTGTCTGCAAATCAGTGCGCACCGTCGGCGGCTTTTTGGACATAAGAATTGGGAAAGCGAAAATACTTAGCGAAAATGTATACAAGTGTTTGTACAAAAGCTCGGAGGGACCGGCACTTCTGAACGTAAAAGCCGGGAATATGTGAAAACTGGAAATGTATGAACGAGGTTTCACTATACACCAACTCATGTTTACAAACAAACCGGAGCGCCCGGTGCGCCCCTAGCGGACGCCACCGGCGCCGCGCATGCGCGATGGGGGTGTGGGCAACAAGCTCGCCGTCGCCCATAAACACACCATTGAAATGCAATGTTGTCGGCGTCAGTGTGAGTTCCCCTGCCCTTTTTCGCGTCCAAATTGTTGGTTCTACGTCTTCCTGGCGATGTCTGACTATCTTGAGCGGCGTCAGCGAAATTACCGAGGCTCGTTACACCGCAAAGCTTGGCGTGAAAAATGTGACATGTGGCGATTCATTCCGCGTGGACGCCGCAGAATGTACGCTAAAGCCTGATTCGCATAATGAAATTTCGCTCGGAATTTTCAGTCGCGACGCCGCTCGGGCTGCAAAAGCGTGAACCGTAGCTGAGATGGTCGACGTCGATACTGACAATCGCAAGCTGAATCGGACCAACTGAATTAGGCATAACAAGTCGGTGATGGTCACTGGGAACAATGATCAACATCTCCTTGTATCTACTGTTTACATCGAGCCTGCTTACCAACCTTCAAATTTAAGTCTTTTGAGGCCTGCACTTACTTCTTATCGCAAGTACCGGGCCAACATTTGGTCTACGGACCGGCGTCGTCAAAGAGAGCAGACGACAGTTCGGACAATCAGGCGGCCGTTTGAACTTGAAGACGCACTGAACGTAGTCCGCAGGTGGTCCGCACAACTTGACGGTTTTCTGGCGTTCATGTTGGAACAAAACAAATAAATCTGATCACCACAAGTGTCCGTGAATTCAACCCAAAGTGCTTCTCGCCCAAGCAATCGTTGTCCGACGGCATCTGCTTTTCCCTTTTCACGGCACATATCCAAATTCTCGGACGATCCGAGCACGTGAAAACTGACCTTCAAACCTTTCTCGACACTTTTGGTACGGCCCCAGTCGCGGCGTTTGGACGAGAAGGCAGGTTTTTGTCTGGTTCCTTTCAAAACAACGCAGGAATACACGTCTGGCATGGGGACTTCTGCCCACAGCCCCAGACCGGAAGTGCGACCGACGCGCCACCACCGCGCCGTGACGTCACAGAGATGAGTTTGTGTATACATAGAAGCAATGAAGTGGGAAAAAAGAGGACACATTCGTAACAGGACACTTCTTCAGTCAGCCATGTGAAAGTATAAAAACCAACTGGTAAAGAATATCTAACATTCCCATCCTAAGAGTGAATTCAAACTCTTCATTGCACATCGTAACTGAATGTGCACAAACACAACCGTAGGGACCTTATAGGCTAATGCAATATGCCTCATGAATTTCCCTAGTCAATTTTTGGGGGCGTCTTGCCAGGATTTCAGTGTATTGAAACGGAGGTGTACAACCACATCTATTGCTATGAACTGCAAGGTGACCCTATGGTGTAGACCTCAAAAACGAAGAGGGTTCCCTAGCTCGAACATTGATGCATCGGCCTGTCGCATTTTATACACGACTCTGGCTGTGTAAGCGACGTATTTGAAAATGTGTTTGATTTCGCACGTCACACGTTTACTTCTTGCTCTCACACAAGCGTAACTTATGGTGTATTCGCACGACGGAGTTTCTTCCTGAGGAGAAGAGAAAACGTCATCGAGTTCTGAGGTCACGTGCTCCGCGTCACGGATGTTCGCTGGTCCCCCGAGCTCGCGGCATGCTCGCGGGGACCCGAGGAGAATCTGTGGCAAGCCTACAGAATATCCGCCGTTCCGTCGGTATCCGTCGGAGCGGTCGGGCCCCCTCTTTTGTCCCCCTGCTTTTGGGGAAGGACAATGATGAATAGCTTTCAAGTGTGGGGTGCCTTTTCTTTATTATTTTTTCCCTGCCTTTTGTTCAATGAGCCCCCGAAAGTCGCCAACAGGTTTGCGAAAAGAAAAGCTCCGGCGACTCAACTATATGCGACTCTGTCGTGCGAATGCTCGCTTGGGGTTTGTGCACTGCTTCCTCCTTCTCGTGCCGTTTCCTTCTCTCAGCTCTATGACGTACTCGGTTTTCTCCGGGGATGAAGATCTCTCGTGCGAATACACCATTAAAAGGGGCCAAGAAGACTTAGGGAACTTTACATTTGTCTGCCACCTTCTTGATCATATGGGAAAGGCTGTGAAGCTACGGTGTTACTGCTGGTTAGAATGTATGTTTCCTCCGAGCATTGTCACAAGTGCCAAGAGTTTGTCAAAAGAAAGTTTAAAGCGCTTCTGCTACCCCCCCTATCACATCCCTAAGGAAAGCCCATTGAAATCAAACTCTATTACAGGTCTTTGGTTTCCCTAGTGTTCCACAAATGGCAGTTTCAGTTCTGACGCTTAACTTGAGATGAGTGGAGGTGGCAGCAGTGGAAGAGAAGCGTGGAGTCATTGTTATAAATTATTGCATATTTTACTGGTAGTTTTGAATTTCAGTGCAGGTTAAGGTCCTTGTTACTTATTTCATAAAAAAAAAAGAAAGGGGGGGGTTTCTATTTGTTTCACTCAGCATCATCAAATAGCACCGCAAAAGTTCTCTTGCCTTCGTTGTTGCGAAAAAAAAGGTTTCTCAACGCACATGACGATTGCACTGTGTATACAGCTTGGTAGTCTTTACTCTGTTTGTAATGCCCGTCAAACGACTTGCAGGAGCCGCCACTTTTGGAAGTATTCGTCCATTCATCTGAAGGTTTCTGAACACGAGGAATGCCTTTCTGTCCGCAAACTTGGGTCACATGGCAGTGGCGTAGCCAGAGGGGAGGCTTATGGAGCTTCAGCTTCCCCCCCATAATCCAGCCAACTCAATAACATGCACATGCTTTTTGACCCCCCCCCCCCCCCCCCGAAAAAAAAAAATTCCTGAATACCACTGTCACATGGCACAGCGACACTTATGGCAGGTCGGCAGAATCCGTGACGCTACCGGTGTGGTCGCCGGGGCCGATTCCCAGATCCTATGCCTCTGCTGGGCCTCCAGCAACAAGACTTGCTGCCTGAGTCCAATGGCTTCTTTCTTTAGTCCCGAACACTCCCGCTGCAATTCTTCTATGCGTTCGTCTCGCATCGTCAGGGCGCTTTCGAGCCAAGCGACTCGATGCTTCTCATACTGCAGCTTACGCCGCATTCTCTCGAACTGTCCGGCCTCTCCTTCTTGGCACTCGTCCTCCGAGGTGACACTGGAAGCATTTTCCGAAGCCGCGTCGTCGGTGAAGTGCAGAGGGCTAGTGGCAGAGTCCTCAAAGTGCCGGTTAGGACTAGTGACTGCATATTCCTTGCACCGAGGAGGGCTGCTAGTCGTGTCTTCGTAGCACTGGTGAGAGGTGGTAGCCGTGTCCTCGTGCGTGGGATGCGCATGGTCGGAAGAGTCTGACCTGTGGTTTTCTTCCGAAGGCGGTCCGTCATCATCCATCACATTCTCGCATTGCAGTTTTCCCGGATTGGTGGCAGCGGCATTTCGTAGCATCTGAATTAATTTGACGGAGTACATCTGCAAGTCTTCAATCGGCTCGATGTCGTTCGGTGTGTTTCTGTCGCTCGAATCCGCGGTGGTGACGTTTAGCTGCTCGCAACTCGAGTGCGCCGGCGTCGGGGCTTCGTGTGGCCGGTGCGCCGAACCAGCCGCTCCCCCATCTCGTAACATGGAGACATACTTTTTGGCGTAGCTATGCAGGTCGGCGACGAGCGCGGCTTCCTCCGCCGCGGTCGGTTTCGGCGAAAAGTCTGCACCGTCTGGTTCGGAGGTCGGTGCTGCCGCTCGGCGAGGAGAGGCTGTCGGAGCTTCTGCGACCGATTCCATCTGCTCCGAGGAGGGATCCAACCTCTCCACCGCAAAACTCGAGGTCTGCCGCTGCGAGGGCGGCCTGTTGAACACGGAGGGCACCGCATCGTCGCTCAGCACCTTCCGTCCGCTCACAATCTTCTTGAGAAAATCGTCCTGGAGGAAGTGGCGGGAGCAGACCCTGGCGAACCGGAGGTTGACCGGCCGCTCCAACGCAATGGCCTCAAGCCACAACCTTTGTTTCTTTGGGTCCTTGGGCACCCTGTGGAGGGATACCTGCAAGCCGGCGGGGCAAGAGCGACGCACATGTTAGGCGGCAGCGGGTGCGAACCAAGCATCGTGGTCATTGTGATTTTTCGGCTTTTGCATGCATTGTTTTGTGACTAGGGGGACAGCAAAGTTGGTCGTTAAACTTGCGACTTTCTTCATGATTTAATAAGACGGAATATCGAAGACATTTTAAAGGCGAGGGGCGTAAAGTTTTTAGGGTAGGTGGTGCAATCTATTACCTGATACAAGTGGTATAGCTGATACCATTCATCTACCTCCATCTATACTTCTGTCGGTCAATTTACCTGTACCGGACTGCACGGGTGCAGAAAATTGCAGGGCAATGTACTTCCAGTTGTGTTCTGAAATAGGTTACACTCGTAAACCGAATATGGCAGTCGAACGCAGCAACCGAAGTGAACAGTTTTCCGCGTCGGTTTTTTTTGCTCGTGACATAAGCAGCAAGCAGGCAGATATCAACTCGTTGGACATGTTATGGTACGGACTGCGGAAAATGCCAAATAATTGCTGGGCAATGTGACCTCGTCACAGGCAGTGTTACAAGTTCAACCCGAGCACAGGGGCCCTACGTTGCTCTTTTTGGACTCCCAGGGAGAGGGAGGTGACATCAACAGCGCTCTTTGGATGTTGATTGGTGGAGTCGCCGATGACGAATTTCTCCGGAAGAAAACAAAGAAAAAGTGAGCGGAAACCGGTAAGCTACGACACGTTCATGCACACCTACGTCACTTCCTTCTCCCTAGTCGCCGTGGGAGTCCAAAAAAGCGCAACATAGGGGGGCCCCCAGGACCCAAAAAGCAAATATGTACGACAAAACGTCCCACGGATCGGGAACAATTGTGCGTGCTTAGCGGACGGGAGATCTGTAATTGGTGACAGGTGTTCGGGGGAAACTCCTCCCACCCCTTGCTACCTTCGTCCGACTTGCCGGACGTTTAAACTTAGAACACGTCGAAACCAACACGCCCAACCTTGGGCCCGCTTTTTCTTACGATACTTACATTTTCGTCGAGGTAGAAGCTGCGGGGAAGACGGACGCGATAATCGCAATGCGGTACGCAACAACGATTAGGCATGCTTGATGGAGCACTTGCAGTTCTAAAACAGCGGGCGATAGAAAAAAAAAAGAAAACGCGCTATTAACTTTGGATTTAGAGCCACTAGAGCCTAAAGCATCCTTCGCGTCCTACAATGGCGGCGGCCTTGGGCGACGGGGTGGCGGGATGCAAATGGCGGCAAATGGGCGGGGTGGCCAGCTGTGGCGGAATTATGGTGATATATAGCGGAACTTTCTTTCTTCTGTTGATAACCCTTCTAAAAATTAAAAAAAAAAATAGCTCAGTTCTCATTCTCAATGTTTTTAGAACGGAATGTACAAAAACTGAACGGCTCACTGCCGCTGCTTAGTATTTTTTGCTTGGACGTTTTGTGGTTATCGGCATCGGCGTCTGGTGGCGACGTGGTAAAATTTGATTAGGCAGGAGAGCGGTAGGTGGCGCGAGCTACCGCCCAGTTCGGTTCATAGAGTTGAAACGCATTTTTTTTTAATGCGCCGATATTGGTGCCGCAATTTTATTTCGTTGGAACATGCGGTCTAATCTTGTCACTTCTAAAACCACCTCACTTTTTTATAATCTGCCGTGTTTTTTTTTTTAATGCTATTTAACATTCTGGCAGCATAATCACAAAAATCAGACATGTCCTTCTACCAGTGTTACATTTTCACTTCTATCAGCGTTACATTGCTGAACAAGAAATAGGCACCACAATGCGTGGCAATGTGATATTGTATGCTAAAGACAAACATTTTACTTTAAAATTCGAAGAGGATGGCGCAACAAGGTCCCGTGTAGATAAATATGACATTTTTGTGAAGTGTTTCTACAACTATCTCACAGCTGCTGAACCAGATGGACGGCTTTGACTCCTTGGGCCAAGTGAAGATCATCATGGCCACCAACCGGCCAGATACCCTCGACCCTGCCCTGCTGCGTCCAGGTCGCCTCGACCGCAAGATCGGTAGGATCCCCCCCCCCCCCCCCCCCCCCTCCCTCCCCCTCCCCTCGCTGCACCGTTCTTCGGAGTCCCAAAAATTCCAGTCCAAACAATTGTTTACCGTTCGACTACGCTGCCGCAAGAATATGAACATGTACACGACACATGTGCTTTTTTTGCATTTCACTCGAAAAGGCCGTTAGCAGGCGTCAAAGTTAACTGCTTTGGTCATAATTGCCGACAGCCTAAGGAATGCGGGGTGTGGCTTTAGGTCTTCACGTTCCTTAGTTGTCGATTCGCTCTTTGGCATCCTCGTCAGCTAATGCCGCAATCTCACCTTAAGTCTAGATGCAGCCGACGCTACAAGTTTCTGTAGAACGAGAGAGTTTTGATGGAAGTACGCTCAAGGACGTACAGTGACCAAAAGCATTGCTGTTGTCGTACGATTAATTGGCACGTGCCGTGACCTCCGAGCGCTGGTGCCTGTACCGTCGGTTCAGAGGGTGTTGACGGAGTACCGCCCGCCTTTCTGTGCAGAGATCCCGCTGCCAAACGAACAGGCGAGACTGGACATTATAAAGATCCACGCGGCGCCCATCACCAAGCACGGCGAAGTCGGTGAGGAACAAACCTATCCCAGATTTCTGAGAGCTGGGATGCAATTCAGTCCTTCTGCGCAACTGTCTTTTGTTTCCGCACGATTTTGGAACCGTGACCAGCGTTTTCACTTCTTCATTTCAGACTGGGAGGCTGTCGTGAAACTCTCGGACGGATTCAACGGCGCCGACTTGCGCAACGTCTGCACCGAAGCCGGTACGTTGTGCACTCTCGTGCCTTGCTTTCGCGCAGACTCATTGCTCGCGTCAAATTGCACTTTGCCAGTTTTGTTTGCACGACTTCTCCGATGGCCCTAGTATACCATCGACCTTCTCGCCGAACTCCTCCGGCTCTAGCGACGCATTTATTCGAAAATAGGTTACCCTTTTTTCGAGCTGAGTACGGTACTTTGCTCGTTGGTGGTAACACCCACCCGGTAGAATTAGTAACTTTCGGCTGCCCGAGGGACAACTTTGACACTTGATGCATCTACATTTGTGTGTGAAGTGCATTCATGCGTTCTGTTTTTGTGTGAAGTGCATACCAATTGTTCGAGCCACCACCACCGATTTTGGTTTGTAGGCGGAGCAGGATCGATGTTATGGCGCAGTAGTGACCGCTAGCACTACACTGAAAGGGCACTTATTTTGCACTCTTCTGAAACAAGAAATTTAAATATAGATTAAGCTCACTAACAGCGTGTACAGCTTAGTTGCCCGACGGGGACAGCAGCAACGGTATCTCATTGCTAATACAATGCTCGCACTAAAAATCATTGCGCCGTGCTGGACGTCATTCCTACTCGTGCTTGCCGACAAAGTCGGTGGTGCAGAATGTGCAGAAGGTCAGCAGCGAGACCACCACAAATTTGACACCAGTGGAAGATATTGAAAGTATCTCGCGATATACTTTAAACATATTTTCAGCGCACGATTTGGATTTGTGAATGTATCATAATCAGGTGGAGGAAATGAAACCCGGATAAACTATGCGCAGCAGAAAGCTGAAGCTCCGCAAAAATGTGACGCTAGCGGTGGCGATAAAATGCTAAAGCTCGAGCACATGATGTTATCTGGATCGAGATACAAAATTTAAAAAACATTCTCAATGAGCCGACGTCCACCCGAGCCTAATATTCAGTCAAACCGTAGATCGAGGTTGCGGATGCCTGTAGCCTTTCTTTCAGTGAAACGAGTGATACGGGCTCCCACAATCTCAAATGTTTGGCGTTATGACATTTGGGCCTAGGTACACGTCAGCTCGTAGAGAGACTCGTTTTCTTTGACCCAGGTATTGTCATCTCCTCAAACTTTTGTATTTTATCATCACTGCTAGCGTCACATCCTCAGAGTTTCTTGCTGCGACACATAGTTTATTTATGTCGGCCAAAAACTGGGTTTCCTTTTCTCTGCTTTCTGCCGTAAATAGGCTCATTGGAGGTTCAGCGAGCCAACTAATCCTCGCACCTTTTTTCTGCAGGCATGTTCGCCATCAGAGCCGACCGGGAGTATGTGATAGAAGAGGACTTCATGAAGGCAGTGCGCAAAGTGGCAGACAACAAGAAGCTGGAGTCCAAGTTGGACTACAAGCCCGTCTGAAGCCCCCCCCAACTTCCAACCAGTCTATAGATTCAACGGCGGAAATAAACGGTTTCTCCAACCTCGGGTTTTGAGCAGCCGAGAGACACTCCATATTCGTTGCCCTTGGCCACCATTTCCAACTAGGCATAGAAGGGTGGACTATAATTGGCAATTGTTGCGCAACATTTTGGAGCAAATTCTTACAATAAGAATATTTTGGCTAAAAGAGGTGTATGCATAGAGGCATTGCTACTCTCGTATAACTTCTACAGAGAGATCCATATAGGGAACATAGGGCGAGGCAAAGTAGAAGTATGCCTAATGCTGGAACTGCAGGCATTTACAATACTAAACGTTCCGAGACTTCATCATATATCAGTCTAGCAAGAGGCAGATGCTAAAACTACCTAGGCATTGTTACTTTCCTAACACTGGAGAGGCCATGCTCCAGCTACGGCACACTTACAGGGACGGTCCGCAACACCATCACTCGACAGAGATCTCTCAAAGACCTGGAACCAAGGCATTTTAACATCTGCAGAATTGACTGGCGTCGACGGGCCAATGACGGAGCTGTTGGACCTCATTTTTATCGATGCCGCCGGCCCCCTCCAATCGCACCGGGATCCTGCCGGTAACGCAATACTGTCACGTCACCGCGGCTATAAAAGGGGTACCCGCGGACACGCGCGACGGAGACAGAATGGGACTGACAGTGTCATTCCTTTAGTTCTAACCTGGTCCCCAGCCATTAACAGCATGTAATAGAACCAATAACATTTATTCCCATTCGAAAATTTCTTGATTTGGTTACTATTTGGCACAATTGGTAGGCTCAAAGTCCAGGTGAATTTGTACATTTTCTTGTGTCTAACTAAACTTTTGAAGTATTTACACCCACAGTACAGTGCACAACACTTGCGTTGGACAAATATGTGCAACACAACACATACAAACATGTTTCACACCAGCATTCCAAATATTGAGTCGGCTACCACACCTTTGCCAACCGCAAAATTTTGTGCCCGCAAGATATTGCCGAATAGCAAGTACCATAGGCATTTAAATCTATGCTGGCCCATTTCCGCAACTGGAAGCTTATAAACTCCATTCTCGGCTCCCGGACTGCAAACAGCGAACCAACTTGGAAGAAAAAGAATCGACCTTGTTTTCGCACGTCGACAACACTCCGCTTTAATCCAGCGTCGCACCCACGTTCGAGACTTGCCCCGTATCTAGCCGCCACACAGAGTGAAGGCCCGCCAATTCCACATGAAGCGAGCGACGCAGCTCAAGCGCAGTTGCTGTGGCACGCCGACTGGACGAAAAGGGGCGACGAGCGTTGGTGTTAGAAAAGCAACAAAAAAAAAACGTGGGCAGTCCCTCTGCTCGTCCGATTTGGCTCCTAGACTATCATCTCGAGTTCCCTGGCATAGCCTATAGTCTGGGCCGCCAGGTCTTCCGTGGGGATGACGTCGTCCGTGTGCTTCACTTCCGTGCTGAACTGGTACGTGTTGCTCGCCTGCGTCCAGCCGCGCTGCAACGAGACGTCGAAAGGATTGTGGCACGGCGAGTCTTGGGTGGCTTCTAAGTTTCTTTTTTCTGTATACTCGCTTCGAGACAATGTCTCGATGGGAGTTGCGTACAAGGGGAAATTTTAAAGGGAAAATGCAATCACTCTCCAAATTTTGTGATTTCCTTAGACTCCTGTAACTCGCGAACGCCGGAGAGGAGGCAACCTCCTCTTCAGCGCTTGTCACAGAATATAGTGATTGTGTATCTAGAGGCCTAGAAGTTTATATAGAAGTACACTAAAGGTACGTAAAAGGAGGGGTGCGCAAATAGGGCTTTCAATCGAATAGCATTATCATCCCTGGCCTAAAACACTGCAAGAGAGTTGGTATGTTGCGGGACTCTCTAGCACTGTGAAGGTTATGAATGATGCAATTTGCACACTTCAGAACTCGCGCACACCAATTAAGGTATACCTTTGATCTCCATACTTCAACCCCCGAGACTGAAAAACAAAAGAATGGACAAACACACGCCGCATCTCTATTTGTTGAGACTGTGCACAAGCTTGACTTTTTTTCTTTTTTAATTCTTTCCAGTCTCGGGTTGAAGCATAGATATCACTCGCGGTTCACTGGCCTGCCAGCGTTCTTACTCTTTTGTCGATACTTTGGATGTTGAAAGTAGTACACTCCAACAGTATACCTACTAGAAACACTTTCAGGGTATGTATACTTTGTTGTCCCGTAAAGGCAGGAAAGGATTTGGACGAGGCCAGAAAAGTAAAAAACCTTGGTGGCGTAGGCTGCGGTCTGGCGGGGCGCCTCGAGGAAGAGCATGCGGGTGACGTCGGGCCCCGAGATGCGCTCGTAAGCCTTCTCCACGCAACTGGCTATCTCGTCCCGCACAGTGTCCAGCAGGATGTCCGTGAAGAAGGTGTAGCTGGGCGAGGGCACATTGCCCTTGGACAGGAACACCTGGCAGGACAAGCGGACAGCCACCAGGACGGTCAGAGAGACGGCCACCGAGACAGTTTCAATGTTCTCTCTATCGGGAAACCTACATAGTGTAATCGAATGACGTGTAAACAGTGCACGGACATTGAACACATTGTGAATGTTGTAGGTACCCAGAATGCAGAGTCTAGTATTTCATGATTCCTGCATCTATACCCCACTGCCTCGACGCTGCTGCTCCTCGGCCAAACGTGACAAAGTGCAGCTTGCCTTGTTGTAGCTGCCCTCCATAAGAAACTGCTCCATTGAGACCGGGTGGCTGATGTACACGTTGCTCTGGATCTCCTTGGCAGGGAGGAGCTCCAACTCCTGGGCAAGCGAGATCAGGGTCAATCTTCCAACTGTCGCGAGAAGCCCGCCTATTCCGTTCCATCCTAGGCAACATTGTTTAGTTCTATGCAACGGTCCTAGGTAACATTTACCACTGTGCAACAGTCCTAGGCAACATTCAACACTAGGCAACTTCCAGCACTATGCAGTCATAGGCAATATTCAGCCCCACGCACTTGTTGCCTAGAGCAACAATGGCCTAAATTTGTTACCAATGCAGACCAGGCTTGTCTTGTTTCCAGGTGCAGTAATGCTTAAAAGTGGTTTAATTTTTAATCCATCGCAACCATTTTGCCTGCTGCATTGTCAAACTTCCATAGGGGCAAAACTAAGGGGAGCAATAGTTTCCCACATCTTCGTCCTACGAGTACCTAATTAGATGCCCGTACCACTATTACAGGTGTACTTAAACTTTGCTTCACTATATCCACATCTTTTGCTATACATGTCCAATGTAACTTTTAGCACGACGCACAAGGGATAGACAGCACTGCCCCTGCCACTCGATCTTGGAGGCAGGAAGCTTCTGGAAGCGTCATGACACTCTGAAGGAACACGCCCCCAATGATGACCAAAACCCAGAGATGCTACTGGACGAAAACGAGAGCTGACTTGGTGCAAACAGCTGCTTTGGTCACCCACCCGAGGGTGACCAAAGGGTGACCAAAGCAGCTGTTGGCACCGAGTCAGCTCTCATTTTCGTCCAATGGCGTCTCATGGTTTTGGTCATCGTTGGGGGCGTGTCCCTCCACAGCGTCATGTCACCTCCAGAAGCTTCCTACCTCCATGCACTCTACCCTCCAGACGACGAAATAAGGCGACTACGGGGCAACCTGTTCCGCGACTGACCTCCGACGGCTATGGCTATGGCTGGTGGGTGTGGAGGGATTAGCCGGGCGGCCACTCACAGTGTGGAACTCCGCAACCCTGTTCTGGGCCAGCAGGCAGAGGAGGTTCAGACCCAGGAGCTGATACTTGTAGGCCGATTCGGGAAGGTCGTTCCTGCAGACGAAAGAGCGACACTTGGTCAACCTCCGGAAGCGGCACAAATTTCTTTCCACCCTCCTTCCAACAGACGGGTTCCTTGGCAGCAGTTACATGACTGCTGCCGAGGAGTATGATGTTTGTGGGCAGAGCTTCTGCTACTACCTTAGCTTGTCACAGACTGTAGTGGTGCGTAAATGCATTCAGTCGGGCCACATGCCTAACACAATACCCCCCCAAGAGATAACCTGCCCCCTATTTTTGGCTCGATTCACTATTTTCTTTTTAACACCGAAAGGCTCCTAGTAATCCTAGTGTTCAAATCAATGATGACTTTCGCGTAAATGCGGTTAGTTAGCTAAGGCGGAACATAGGCGAACATTGCTGACTGGGAGGTAGAGTCACCTTTGCTTCCTTGCCCCGCACCACGATAACCAGTTTTGCAGAGACACATGATCTAAAAAGATCCTTTTTTTATTTTAACTTTTCTCGCTTACACATTGAAAGTTAGCCCACAGCTTATTTTCGCACGATCTGCTCTCGATTTTAGGTTGGCTCTTTCTCGGGATACGACGGTAGGCAGTAAAAATCGGTGCCCACCAATACACTCCAAGTAAAATGAAAACATAAAAAAAAAGAGCAGATGTTGGATTTGCGCTAAACGTGTCGTGCAGTGCACTTTGGATACTTGAGCATTTACTAATATTGGCCAAGCAGGGTGGCATAGACAATTGTGTAAATAACTAAATAATGTGTGTCACATCTGTGAGCCCAATTTTCATCACCATGTTGGCTATTGACACCCACGTATTTACGCAGGTCGTATTGAAGGGGGGGGCCAAAATCTTTAACACATTGTCTCAACTCCTTGATTTTGTTCTTAGTTGCGCACCTTGCTTGCCCTCCTACACGACTCCAAAGACGATGATGAGAGACAAGCCATCTCCACAATCAATCAGCGCGGGACTGCCGTGGACACAAAAAGGAGGCTATGCAGGCACTCACTGGTAGTCCAGGTAATAGCACTTGAGCTGCGCCATGTAGCGTTCGAAGGAAGGGATGTCGCGTGTGGCAATGCTCCACTGGGCACCAATCTCCAGGATGTCCCCTGAGGAAACAAACAGAAGTCAGCACAGTACAACTTCATCATCAGCCTCGCTCTACTAACATTCGCATCGTCGGACAATTAGAGGACTGTCCATAGGAACGCATTCAGTCAACTCGTCTGCTTCCCAACGTAAGGCGTGCGCCAGCACTACTTGCGAAATCTTTTCTTTTCAGCTTCAGATATTTGCAAATCGAAACACCATCGATACGCCAAAACACGATACGCCAAAACATATTTTGACGTATTGGCATTTATTTCTATTTTGTCGACTTAATGCACCGGCTACTGTAAAAAGCAAATGCAATATTGGGGGAAAAAAAAATCTTTGCCCTATGTTTTATTTTATTTATTTTTTTCTTTCTGAAGAAGGTTAGTTTCCTTCTCCTCTGTAACAGTACTTTTAGTAGATACTAAGGATGAAAGCTAGACAAAAGTTCTTGTCGTTGTACCCGTGACATGCTCAAAATACACCAAAAGTAGTTTTATATCTTGAACCTCGTATCACTAGTATTCCACAAAATAAACATAGCAGAACGACTGAGGATACGCCAAAGAATGCCTTAGGAACTCATTTTTCCAACGAACCATATGGGGGTGGAACACGCCGCCAGGAGACACTGTTGTGTCACAAACGGTTTCCGAATTTGTGAAGTGCCTTCAGATGTAACTATGGTACTATAGCTCACATTATTATTATTGTCTCTATTGTGTCATTTAACTGTGTTAAGCACCATTTAGTATTTTTGCATTGCCCAATATAACGTGACTGCTGACAGTGTTATACCATCAGAAAGGAGAGCGCGCAGGCAAGCCGGTTAGGAAACAACATAAATGTGAACCCTGAGAAGGCGAATAATGTCTATCCGGTATTCAAGAAACACATTCCTGATGTTCTGTACATCTGTTATTGTTTCTTTATTTCTTTCCGTTCACCCCTATCATAGTCCTGCCTTCACCTGAAACACAAGCTATGTCGAGCTCACAAATTTTGTAATGCGAACAAGGCTTCAGTAACAGATGCAAAATACAACTCTTTTAACATTACTTTGCGCGGCTAATTATGTAGCCACTCCCGAAAGTTCTGGAGGTTCTTGAAAAGAAAACGACTTTTGTGGACATGAAACTGTGCAACGGCACTACAAATAAGACGCAGCTTATTTCTAATGCTTTTAATGACTATTTTTCTTCCGTATTCATGGCAAACAAGGGGACAATCCCAGGTTACAAGGCTTCTCCCATAAGGATACCGGACGTTAGAATTTCTAAAGAAGGTGTTTTTGCGGCCCTCCATAATCAATACATTAGGAAGAGCTGTGGCCCCGACAATATTCCGAATGTCTTTCTTTTTAGGTACGCTGAATGGTTGGCCAAATTTTTTCGCTTCATTTTTGTCATAGTTTTAGCACAGGTGATGTGCAAAACGAGTGGAAAATCACGAGAGTGTTACCAATATTTAAATTGGGTAGTTTTCAACCATTGTGTCAAAAACTACCCACCCATTTCATTCTTGTGTACGGCTAGTAAAGTGTTAGAGCCCTTCATTTTCAAGCATTTGATTGTGTTCTTCAAAAAGAGTAATAGTTTTTTTTAGGATGAACAGCATGGGTTTAAACGTAGTATGTCAACTGTGACAAAACTGGTACACGCGTTAAATGAACTTGCGGCTGTCATCGATGCGAGCGGTCACACAAACGCAATATTTTTAGATTTTGCAAAAGCTTTTCATCGCGTATCTCATGAAAAAATATTACACAAGTTGAGCTGTGTTATCAGTAATGTGAATATAGTATGTTGGCTAGACCCAAAGCTTACTAATCGAAGGCAGTATGTGGCTGTCAATGGCATTCCCCCCCCCACCCCAATCATCTGTATTTTCAGGCATACCTGGATGATCTGTCCTGACACCGCTCTTGTTTTTTAATCTTCCTCGATGATTTGAAGATGGGAAATCCATCTGTGGTAACAATCATCGAACCATTGTCTAGAACCATTGTTTAAATTGACCTTCTTTCCTAACACAATAGGCGAATGGAATAATCTCCCCAAAAGTGGTCTCGATTCAGAATCGCTGACCATTTTTAACGACGCGCTACTCAAACATTTTTTTGTCAATTAGTTTGCCTGTAATTGGTAGGTTTTGTTTTTGTCATTTTTGTTGTATGCATTTTCTGCCTTGGCAGTTTATATAAAAATGCTGGCAGTATAGAAAACTAAATAAATATATGGCAACCAAACACAAAATATTTTTGCATCTTTGCACTGTCCTAGTTTACCACCTGAGGTAGCAACGTAACAAAACTAGAGACAATGAATGGATTCCTCACGTGCAACCAGAAGCTCCCGCTTCGTTACCGAGGTATTAGAAGTTGGCAGGAAAGGCAGCTGTGTCAGAGTGACCTGCGTGAAAATACAAAAGCAAATATGAGTCAGTAAAACAATCTTTTATAATATCTTTTTAGCAATAACTGACAGTGACACAGAACCAAACGCTGCTTTTGGCATCTGGCATTATTATTTTTTTTTATTTTTTTTTTAATATACTCGCATCTCACGGGAACGGATACCGCAGAAACCGATATCGCGTGCGCAGATCGCGGACGTAAACGCGGGAATCCGCTGCAAACCCGCATGTCACGGAAACAAATCAAGCAGATCGCGGCCGTATCAGAATCGCATTTCACGATGCAATAATACACGCGGGAACAACTCGCGCGACTCGCGCGTGTTACAGCTAGGAATCGATATCGCGCGCGCAGATCGTGGGCAAAAACACGGGAATCCGCTGAAAACTCGGGAACGGATAGCGCAGATCGCAAACGCAGCAGATTTGCATTTCACGCATTTCACGCGCGTAGATTGCGTAGATCGCAGACAAAAACGCGGGACCGCAGATCGCGCCGTTGACGCGCGATTCCCGTCGGACATCGCGTGACGTCCGGCGGGAATCGGGGGAAGGGCGATGTATCGGAATACCGTTCCCAACAGATGTTGGACAAAAAGGGGCGGGTGGGCGATCCTTCAAACGTGGGCGTTCGCTCGAAATTTTACGGTAGGGTGATTGAAATACCCAGGCTCGATCTAAAATGGGCCGTAAAAATCAGCCCCTGCATGAAGCAATCTAAACTTGTCCTCCAAGATATATTTCACAGGTCGGTTTTATCTCGTAAAATTACAAAACGTAGCTTCCTTTCTGTAAAATATAGGGCCAAAAAACTTGCCAGGGTCAATGGCGGACGGCGACACAGACGACCGAGTAGAGTGGCGGGGCGCATTTGGCACAGGTATTGATAGATGGCATTGGGAGCAGTCTCGGAATAATACGTCGGAAAGGGTAGCCGCCCAGCAAAACAAAAACAGACAACACGCTGCTTTTTTTTTCTTTTGTTTTTAGTTTTTTTTTATTTGCACTTATTTTCAAACCAAAGGTACTATCGTGGACACTGTTAGCTATAACACGGTAGCGGCGGCCGTCCCGTACCCCCAGCGCCTCATAGCAGGCGCCATCCGAAACTCCGCACATGCTCCGTGTGGCGGACTCGCTCTTCGCGCCTGCGAGCACACCCTCGCTTTGTCGTCTGCTAGGCACAGAGCAGACGACGCCACAGCGCTCGCCAATCTTTCCTGAACACGGTTCAGCGAACCACCGCGTAAGAGGTGTCCACGGTTGATCCCTTTCTCCGCTGGCTAAGGGTAATCATCGCCACTAGTTGTAATATCACGGTAGACTACATGTTTTTTGTGGGACAAACTAGCAGTTATACTGCGTTTCACTTTAGGTCTAAGCGCAGCGGACGCTACGAGACGATAGGGCCAACCAAGCAGCGACAAAAGCGCACTTTTTGCACCTTATTGTGTCCCCCGGTGATGCACTCCGTGACGTTGCACCTTTGCCGCTATTTGATTGGCTCTGTCGTTTTGTAGCGTACGCTGCACTCGGACTTAAAGTGAAACGGAGTATAACAGTCTATTTCTGTATCACACCTGCTGTGCTCATACTGGTTTGCGGACGCATATTGTTAAAGATGCATTGCGAAATCCTGTTTCTGAAAAAGATAAAAAAAAAAAAAAAACGTAGACATGGTTGATGCCCCAATGACTCTGGAATCTTCCCCAATAAAAATCGCCAGTTTAAAATGAGTTTGAGACCAGTTCGCTAGGGCGAGGGTACCAGACGAGCAGCACTGTGGCATCGCCTGCTGTGCGATTAGCAGACGACAAAGCGAGGGTGTGCTCGCAAACGGGAAGAGCAACTCCACCACACGGCGCATGCGCGGAGTTTCGGACGGCGCCTGCTATGAGGCGCTGGGGGTACGGGACGGCCGCCGCTGCCGTGTTATAGCTAACAGTGTCCACGATAGTACATTACAAAAAGATTATGTTCATTTTAACAGACCACAGTAGTCGCGAGCAGTCTCGATAAGGAGATAGCACGATCTATCAATATGTGCGCCAAACGCGTGCAGCCACTCAACTCGGTCGTCTGCGTCACCGTCCGCCATTGACCCTGGCAAGTTTTTTGGCCCTATTTTTTACAGAAAGGGAGCTACGCTTTGTAATTTTACGAGATAAAACCGACCTGTGAAATACACCTTTGACGGAAAGTATAGATTGCTACGTGTAGGCGCAGATTTTTGTGGCCCATTTTTTATCAAGCCTGGTGACTTGGGACACCCTATATATATGTACTTCTACCTTCTTTTTTTCAAATACTGTTGTGAGTAGCGCCCGTTTTTGACTTTTCTCTTGTCTTCGTATTTTTAGCGCTTTCAACCATAGTCCAAAAGCAGACGAAACACCCTAGAAAATGCCGTCCGTCCATACGAAACTCAGCGTTGATTCAGCAGTTTAAACTTCTTTCTTGCAAGAGACACGGAATCTGAACACAAGCTTGGAGAAGAAAGACAACAAAAGAAAAACATAAGTACTCAAGCTACGTTTGACTGCAATGTTGCGCCAAGGTCCTTTTGGCATGATCAGCATGACAATGCGGCGCTAAAAAATGCACAGGAGCTTGTAGCAAGTTGAAGCGTTTAAAGGGACACAATGGACCTTTTCCGAGAAGCGTTCTGCGCACGCGCGAGCACTCGATGCCAAGCGGTGGAAGTCGGCACTAGAAATCGAGGAAATTCGAAAGGAGGCTGTGGATCAGCGAGTAGAACACGTAATTGCAACATATATATAATTGTGTTACACAAAAAAAGAAAGTGGACGGAAAGAAAAACATGACGTTTGGGTGGACGCCACAGATCCCCCTCTTTAGAGTCGCGTTGGGCACGCGCCGCTGCTCGGAGAGCGAAGAAACTGGTAGCGTAGCTCCCATTATCGATTGGTAGCGCAGGTAGGTCACTTCCTCGATTTTTAGTTCGTGCAGCCACCGCCTGGTGCCGTCGGTATGTGAAAAAGGTCCATTCTTTTGCGGTAGTAATTGTGAATGAGCTGAGCTAAATAACTGTGTTGTGCGTATGTTTACACAACGGGAAGTTAACGCGGGTGTGGGTGACAGCCAGTGCAGCACGACGCCTGGAAATCTTTATCGTGACCCACGCAGTAGTCATACAAGACCACGCGGCGGTGCGATGCTCATCCAGATCGGGCTAGGGTGGGGATCGTACCAAGGATCCCAACTTTTTGCACGAGAGTGACGCAGCAAGTTGGAGCTAGGCTTAGGCTTGGACGGAAGCCGGCACCCGAAACACGCTGCAAGCAGTTGTATGATACGCGGCCGGGGCTCCTACCTTGAGCTTCGTTAACAGCTCCCCGCATTTCTCCAGGTTCGGCGTCTTCTTGCTCCATTCCTGCGTGAGGAGCTGGTAGTTGGCCACAACGCCGTCGAGTAGCGTCATTTTCTTTCGGCACGATCAAATGAATCGTGCTTTAAACCCAGCCTGATCCAGCCGTCGCGCATAAGTTAACTTGATATTAGTTTCGTAACCAAAAGTCCCGTATCGCTTGAACAGTGGCACGTGTACATTTATTGAAAATGTAAATATTGTCCGGTTAAATTAGCTAAAATATAATTTATGTACAGATTCGTAAAACATGTAAACGACAGCACGTTTTTTTATTATGTTTTTTTTTATTTTACTACACATAAAAATATCCAGCACTTTAAACTATAATCATTTTTTTTTTTCTTACCCGTACGATCAACGAGGTTCTGAAAATTTGATTTCGAGCATAATACTCTGGTTAGGTTAGGTAGCGCAAGTAACATTCTAATTAGAAAAAGTTCTGCCAGTCTATCTAGAGGAATTTACGCCAATCCAGCTACAATCCAGCATCCAGCCGGGTGGATTGCCGGTGTGGTTGTCTGGTTGGTGTAGTCAGCGAGGTGAAAATTCGAGCATCGTTTTCTCATTTCATTTGTTTCCCGAGCGTTTGCGCGGCTCTTGTCATGGAAGATCATGTTTTGGCTGCCCTAGAAGACCTTCGGTACGTCAGCGATCTTATAGCCCCTAGCTGTCCCTGTCGTGAAAACGCGTTGATCCTTTTCAGTCTCACGTTGCCGGTGTGTCAATGAATATCGATTCACGTCGCATCTATTGCTCGAAAGATGACGCTTATTTATCGCAGCTTTCTGTCACAAACCTGGTCATCAATGTGCTTACATTTATGTTTGAACTTAGCTGTCAAACGGTAGGACACGACGCCGAAAAGTGACGCAGTCTTTTATCGTCTTTACGCTGAGCTAGCTGTTCCGCGGTAGACCCTGATCATCGTTTATTTTTTTTTTTTTTTTTGTTTTCAGTTACGATGGACCTTTTGCGAACGAAGACGTGTTCACGAAGGAGATCGAAGACTCGAAGTCGATTAAGTTCACCGAACTCGTCTCATGGCTCTCCGTGGAGCTCAACAAACTCGCCAACATGGAGGACAGAGTCAACCCGATCACTGGTGAAGAGACTTATTTCCTACGACGTCACTTAGCGCAGTGAACTATTATCCGTTGCAACTCAAGAAGGTAGGGCGAGGGAAAGGAAGGCCGGGGAGGAGGAAGCAGACGGAACGCTAAAGAGAGGAGGTGGTGGTTTCCCCCTCTCCTCTCCAGCGTTCCGTCTGCTTTCCTCCTCCCAAGCCTTCTTTTTCCTCACCCTACCTTCTTGAGTTGCAACGGAGTATAGAAACCTGTGGAATTGGAGGCGAGCCCACTCGGGCAGGATAGTGAAAGCTCTGAAAGTTTGTGCGGTGACACAGAAACTCGTGAACACAAAACTACCCCTTAAGATGGACTGTTACGAGCCATCCCAGCCAATGTAGCACTGCGAATGTATCACGTGACTTCCGAAGGTTATGTGATGCTTGCACAGCATTAGATTTGCCTAGATGGCTCGTAGCGTCCTCGGGGGGTCCATTGTGAAGTAAAACGGAGTGTTTAACTTCGTTTTTTCCCGCTGATTTCAGACGTCGAGGACTGGAACACGTTCTTGCTCGAGATGAGTGCATTCCTGAAGGAAACTCGTGAGTTGTCTTCGTCTTTCAAAAATGTGCGAGGATCAAAATAGCTGCCGTCCGTTTCCACGAGGCTCTTGTCCCGTTTCCATTGGCAGACTGTCCTATCAAAGCCCTGACGGATGGCTCGGTGAATCAGCGACTCATGTCCAAGGAAAACAGGCTGATGTTGCTGGGTAAGCCTGCAGAGAATTCCTCGATCTTTAGCAGGTTGGGTCGACAGACAAATGACAGCCGAGGGTTTGCTGGTGCGAAACCAACGGAGGCCACTCCACTGGCCAACCGCCTCTCTGTCACGCGACGGCATGCACAGAAATGGGAGAGAAGCTTCGACAAGCTTCGATCCCCGCACAGTTGAAAGTCCCGCACCTGTCCCGTCACATTGATTTGCTCTTTTGTGAGTTGCCACGACAAGGCCGGGAAGGCAGCGTTTAGCAGTCAGCAGTAGTTGCAATGCATCGTTCTAATAAGCCCAGAACGCTCGTGTTTGTCGCTCTGGAAGCCGAGCAAAACATGCGCCACATGCACAGACGCCGGCAATGGCACCACCCATAGTCTCTTTGTTAGAACTTTCCGTTTGCCACGTCATTACGAATGCCTCGCTTCTCACGACACTTTACGACGTCTTTGACACAGGCTTCCTGTGCGACGAGCTGCAGGCGGTGCGCATGATCAAGGTGCTCAAACCCGAGAGCAATGCCCTGCAAGTTGAGATGGTGAGCGTCGTCACCCGGGGAACAGAAAAGCCAAACTCGAAGCACATGCAGACTGTGGCACGTGCCACTGACTTTGAGGAATGCTGTTTTAGGATGTCCTCCATTTGTGGTTTTTTAATCCACCCACACACTTGGCCGACCTGGAGCACGCTTAGGTAGTGTGATTGTCTCGTGGGTATAGGCTGCTTAAAGAGTAACTGCAAAGAAAAAAAGTGTGTTTTTAAACAGCCTAATTGGGACAAGCATGTCACAAAACAATTTTATCTGCCGAAAACAAAATTTTTTACAGCAATATTTATTTCGCGAGACTGATTTTAGTTTGCGGCTATTTCGTCTGTTTTAAATCGCGCTCCTCAAAGTTGGTATTATATGTCACGGAGTGGCTGCTATACGGAGTGACATATAGTAGCCACTCCGCGCGTATAACAGCCACTCTGCGCGCGTCGAAAGAACGGGAGTTTCAAATGAGGAGAAGTTGTGACCCCGACTAAATTACGTCCTGTGGCGTAAATATTGCTGGAAAAAGTTTGTTTTTTCGAGGAAAATTTGTTTCCTGACATGCTTGTTCCATTTAGGCTGTTTAAGAAAACACTTTTTTTTTTTTGCAGTTACCCTTTAAGGCTGGTTCGCACTATTGCAACCTGCTGCGTTACGACCGCTTGTAATGGCTTATGACAGCACACTAGCGCCATCTATCGGGCGGGAACCCTTCCGATTTGCGCTAGACCTGAGGCAGTATTTGCGAGATCTATGCTCAATCTATGGGTCGTTTATAACTTTGTCTTTTGATGCGTAAAAAATGAGGAAATATATGGGCAGATTAAAGCGTTTGCCACCCAATAGACGGCGCCAGTATGCTATCTCAGTAGTAAGCGGTCACATGCAGTCGCAACGCAGTCAGTCAGACCCAGGTGCAAATGCGTGAACCATCCTGTACGATGCCACTTTTCTGCAAGGCATTCGTGCACGAGGAGGAAGCTTCGCTCGACGGCTGTCAAAGGGACGGGGATGCTGGTGGCAGAAACCGGATCAGCTTAGTCGTGTGCCGGAACAATGCTTATGGATGCAGCGTTTTTGTTTTGTGCGTTTTGCTGTCGTTAAAAGGATACTGAACCAAAGAATTTAGTGCCCATAATAAGTGGTGCACGTTCTTTCCATGGGCCAGCAGCCGCCGGTGTGCGCGAGCACACGCAACGAAAATGACGTCAAAGACCTGCTTCGGTCCAAAGGAGAATAAAGACAGGCTTTTTATCTCTACAAGTGAAAGCTACGTGCTTGTTAGACCAATTAATCGCTTACCTTTTACACCAGACACCACTGTGTTGATGAAAAACTTGTCTTTATTCTCCTTTGGCCCGAAGCACACACATTTCACTGTCATCTAAACCGCGAATGGAGGTCTTTGACGTCATTTTTGTTGTGTGTGCTCGCGCACACCGGCGGCTGCTGGCTCGTAGAAAGAATGTGCGCCACTTATTATGGACTCTAAATTCCTTGGTTCAGTATCCCTTTAAGGCCGACGCTCTCCATACTTCGACGAGCACGACCGAGCAGATTTTTTTGTCGCCGAGTAATAGTCCTCAAGTTGGGAAGGAAAAGGCACGTCAGCTTCATGCATGCACACATTTTGCAGAAACCACCCGTGTTAACAAGGACAGATTTCTGTTCTTCCACGCTTTGTGAAAGTAAAGTGTTTAGCGATAGTTATCCAAAGTAAAAAAAAAAAGAAGTGATTTCTTGGTCTGTTTATACTGCATTGACACCACATGGTTTGAAGCTATTAGGTGAACATCTGTTTATAATTAACCTTTTTCCAGTAATAAGCGTCGTCTGGGGGGGGGGTTGTCTGCGAACTACAAATGAAGGGCAGCCTAACGTGCCTCCTCTCGTCAGAACGCACTAGCATTGTACACTTGTATCACTTTTTATTGCTTTTTAGATCTAGTACTAATTACGCTCAAAAACGAACTGCCAAAAAAGACGAAATATGCAAAAAGGTAACTGCCAACAACGTTGTTTGTGTGGGACAGTGCCCTCCAAAACTGGCGACAGCGGGAAGTAAGGCGAGGGGAGAGGGTGTACGCATGTGGGGGGCAGAGGCTCACTGGAAAAAAGTCCATAAGGCTTATTGATGAGAAACATTGTTCTTAGTGGCAACAATAGCAACATAAAAGTGGTCACGATCCTCGGTGTGACTTTCCGCACGCCCTTTTCGCAGCAAGAGTCGCCGACAGCCAAGGCCATGAAGGGGATGCTCATGACCCTGGGCTTTGGAAAGCCTCCGCCCAACATCACCCCAGCCCAGCTGTTCTCCAAGACTGAAACCAAGGTCAGCCTCCCTCTCCGCATCAGTGTTTCTCCGTCCATCCAGCAAGTCGGAGACTAAACAAAATGGGGCCCATTCCTGGTACTTTGTGGCATTCGACCTCATGTATTCGTGGCTTTCGTCGGCCACCATTTTCCCATTGAATCTTTCCGGAAATTGCTTAACTTTATTTCATAAACTTTATTTTCGTAATTCCATTCCACGTGACCTGATCCCCCCCCCCCCCCTCCCCATTTACCGTATGTTTCCTCTTGTCTCGACCGTCGGCACAAGGTTGGCGTTCCAAGTTCGATCACATTTCATTCGTCCTTAGTCCCTCGTACATGCCAGAACTGGAACCACCCTCCAGGAACATTAGCCACCATTCCGAGCCTTTTAAAACTGCAATTGATAATATACTCTCGTTCCTAACTTGTAATTTGTATTTTGTTATTGTCCAATGTTGTTCTTTTCTTCTTTTTTTTTCCCCAGCTCTTCCTGTTTGTAATGCCTTCGGGCCTTGAGGGAACAATAAATGGAATTAACAATGCAAAATCGGGTAACGGTTAGCCCCGAAGCTTTGGCATCTAGTCCGGACCACAAACGCCACATTTGGGAGGAGACAAAGCGTTCGACGACCCATAATATATCTTTTGGACTAAAAAATTACTTTCGGGCACACTTTCTTGCAGGTTTTTTTGGGGAAACATGGTTGCAAAGGGCTCTAGTTTCCTTCCTGCTGCGACTCGTTTGTTATCCACCGCTTTGCAGGTGCGCGAGCTGCTGCCTAAGGCCGGGCTCGACGCGCTGGGCAAGCCCCTGTTCCAGGGGGGCCTTACAGAGAAGCAGTGGTTTGCCCTGGCCAAGCTGCAGGCACAGATGCAAGAGGAGTATTGCATCCGCCGTGAAACCCTCATCAAGCGGCTGGACGTCACCGTGCAGTCCTTCAAGTGGGGCGACAGGCTCAAGGCAGGCGCCCCTTGCCTTTGGAGGCTGCTCTTGCCGGTGTTTGCTCCCAGACGGGTCGACACATCTACGAGGATCCCGGCGATTAGAAGTGGCACGAAGAGTCGCGAGTTCCGATTATCGAAACTCGCAGAAACAGTTGCGACTTCCAACGATCGGAACTCGCAAAAGATGGCGAGTTCTACGATTAGAATTTATGGAGTCACGAGTTATAATGAATGGAGTTGAATGACGTTAGACGATTGGGCTAGTTGGTACTAGTTCATTGTTAAGGGTACAAACGGCGCAACGACACGGACAAAGTAAGAGAAGACTGACAGACTACAGTGCTGTGTCTGTCAGTCTTCTTTTGTTCCAATGATTGGACTCCATTGATTGGAACTCACGGGGTCTCGCGAGCTCCAATGATTGGAACTCGTAGAGAACTGCGATTTGCAGTTATTCAATCTCGATTCTTTTCACGAATCCAAATCATTGGGACTCGGGAAAAGATCTCGGCACACGCCGGGACGGAGGTGCCCGTTTCCGTAAAAAGTTATCTGTGCCGGGGGACCCAACTTTTCGTGTATCACGACGATTGGTCTCCCGCGGGTGTCGCGGGGGCTTTGTTTGTGGAAAGGTTGGCTTATCTCCGAGCAAACGAAGTACTTTTATTGCGTTACTTAATGCGTAAAATCCCGCAGGGCAAGGAGGACAAGATCATGCAAGTGTACCAGCCGAGGCGCCAGCTCATGCAGGCGGAGCCCCGGGTTTCCTTGGGCCACGTCCTCGCTGCCAGAGAAGGCAAGTGCAACCAGAGCTGTACCTTTCAGATGGTGACCGAGTCTCAGTTACTCCAGTTGTAATGTAATGAAGTTACAAACGCAGTTACAAATCTCTTTTGAGTTAGTCACAGCTGCTCACACCAGGCACCAAATTACATTCCAGTTTGGTTTTGGGATATGCGATGAAGTTGAGGTGTGCTGTGGTTGCTGACCAACGATTCAGGCTGCAGTACGGCAAAGTTAGTTGGCACAGTTCCACCTTGATTTCTGACTCTACTTATGGTACCGATTGAGGCTGTGACAGCGCAGAGTGCTTATGTTAGGAATTTGAGTATGCACCGGTATTACAAACATGCTTAAACTTTGTTTCACTATGAACAAGTATATGGGAAACTCGGGAGAAGAATCTTTCTTGGGTCGGCAGCTACTTCGAGAGGCCTTTAAAGGGATACCGCAGCAACATTCTAGTGCCTATTTTATCGCCTAAATGTCAACCCCGCTCTGGCCACACCACGGAGACGCCAATTTTTTGCTCGTAGCCACTAAAGCATTTAAACGGAATAAACCGAATGTCGTTATGTCCCTCTGAATTTAAAAGCAGCGCCGCTCCATGGAAGTTCTGCGAACAAGCATGCAGCTGCGCGCGAGCCCCGTCGAATTGGATTTTCCTTCTCTCTCCGGCTTATTCAACTCCTGCAGGGAGTGGCGACTAAAACGGCCAGGTTACAACGCGTTGATGACGCCAAGTGGCGGAGCTCATAACCACGCCAGCCCCCCAACAGCTTTACCCGTGCTGGGCCAGTTGACGTCGCGTCTCCCGGGATGCATTGCGCCCTACGATGGCTGATCTTGGAGCGCTCGCTAGAATCAGGTCCTTTGGAAGGAAAGATATAGCCATCCGTACAAAGTACAAGCTGGTGATTGTCATTAGTAGATAGAGTTGATAATGTTTACCTTATTTCTGAATGTGAGAGGTATATTCTGAAGGCTCAACTCCATGGAACGAATTATATGACGAATAACTGGCGAACGCCGCCCGACGGCACGCTCGCTTTGCTCGCGACGTAGCAGCTACTGTGTTGATTCCACGCGCAGAGCAAAAGCCGCTGGGCAAAATTCGTCGGTTATTCGCAGCATATTCGTCCCATGGAGTTCAGCCTTAAAGGAGCTGTGCAACGATATTCAATTGGAATGTTTTTCACTTTACACGAGCTTACTGGCACTAGTGGGACTCAAGGATACTCGCATGCAATGCCACTGGCCAAGAAACTCCTTTGTTGCGGTGTAATTTCAAGGACAAAAGCGATCATTTTCATTCAATCTCTCCCTTGCAAAATTCGATGACGTAACGCGGGGATCGCAGTACACCCATATGACGATATTTGAATGCGGTTCATAGATTGGACCCGAGCATTGCGTGGGCACTCGATGTAGGCTCGTGATAATTGATAGCTCGAGAAGCATTCGAGTAGTGGCCCGTGTCCAATCGCTGCAACGACGACAATAGCCGAGCCATAACAATGTCTGGAACTCAGCGCGTGTCCTGTGCTTTGCCAACCCCAGCGCGTGGCTATGATCAACATTGGCGGCATATAATCGGCTCCAGATCACGTGGCCGCTTGTTCTGGCTGCGAGTTGAGGGCGTGAACGCTGCTCGTTTTTGTTTAATTTTTTTCTGGGACTTCTAATGCGTCGGGGGAAAAACGAAGGCGTGTTTCATAGGTCATTAACGTCAGGGATCCGTTCTAAGCGGTATTTGCGGAAAGTAAAAAAATTGTTGCATAGCCCCTTTAAGTTTTGATTGAGTATCCCTTTAAAGGACACGTGCAAAGGAAAAAAAAAACTATTTTTTTAAACAGCCGGTTTGGGAAAAGGAAGTCATAAAACGAATTTACAACGAAAAGTCAAAATTTTTAGAGCTATATTCACGGCGCTATACGAATTCGCAGTTGGCGCCCGCGGGCGGCGCAGAAAAGTGGCCCATATTCATCACTTGACTGGCCCTTATTTGTCACGTGGTACTTGCAATCTTTCGGAAGCTTCCTATGGTCTCGAAAAGTTACTTATTCATATTCGTTTGAAGTGCAACAAAAAACAAAGAATAACAAGTAAATTTCAAAGCCCAAAGGAAACTCCTAAAAAAGCGCAAGCAGACGTGATAGACCTGTGCGCCGGTCAAATGACGGCGGCAGCGCCCCGAAGCAGACAAACTTGTGCGGCGGCGGCGACGGCGGCGTGGAGAAACGCATTGAAGCGGCGTTCGCACAATGTTCGGTGTGCGGCGGCGGCGGCGACGACACAGCGCGGCGGCGCATAGGTCTACCACGTGACCAGTGGCGGCTCCCGCGGGCGCCAACTACAAATTCGTTTTGCGCCGTAAATATAGCTCTAAAAATTTTCTTTCTTCGTTGTAAATTCATTTTATAACATTCTTTTTCCATCTAGACTGTTTTAAAAAAATGTTTTTTTTTTCCTTTGCATGCGTCCTTTAAAGGGACGCTTCACCGAAATCTGAAATATACCCGTCGTGTTTAGAAATAGGTTGAATATGATCCACAATATCCGTAAATGACAATTGCACGTTTGTATTTTGAGCCTGATGGCTATATTTATCGTTATAAATGGCCCACTCTGGCAGGCGCTCGGAGACCAGCCAGCGGAGAGCACGTCACATCCGGCACAATCGTGACAGTAGTCTGTTTCGGGATGAGCAAAGCTGCGGCGAGCCACCAAAGCGGCCGAAGCACGTTAGCGATCGGGCCAACGCAACTGACCCCAAACTGCTTTTGTATGAATTTTGAGTGACTGCTAAATCTTGTAGAAGGACAATAGCCACATCTAGGACACAGGAAGGCTCCCTAGCCACGTCTGGGACACACAAAAGAAAGTCTCAAGGAGAGGGGAGGTCCTCCTTCCCCTCTTCTCTCATGGTGGCCAGAGACGAGACAGTTATCGTCACTACCCGTCAAGGTTCCTAGACGGGCATTACAAATGATGTTTTAGCGACATCCACCATCTTTGCTAATCATTTAATGTTTTAAAATTTTTTTCTTCGCGTCTTTTTCATTTAGAGATTGGTGTGTCCAATGCGATACTGCTCCCTCGAACACGAATAGACCAAGAAACAAGCGACAAAATTTTGTCGTAGTATCCCTTTAAGATGCCTAGTGCATTCCCGGTCGACGGAGCGAGGCCATCCAGAAGCGCAAAGAGAGTACGAGCACCGGCCACTGTCGACTTTCAGATCTGCTGGCGATCGAGAAGACGAGCGGAGCGGGGGTGCGCCAGAACACCAAGAGCGCCGTAAACCGGGTGCTGATTGGCTCGGTGCCGGACCGGGGGGGCCGTCCCGAGGACCAGCAGCCTCCGCCCCCCGAGATGCCCAGCTGGCAGAAGCGCACAGAGGGACCTCCGGGAGGCGAGTCATGCCGGTTCTGTACTCTGTCCGAGTCCAACTTGGCCAAGCTCACGACACGTCCAAGTTCCCTCACGACCAGAGAATGCACTGGTGCCATCTGTCAAGTAGCCGTAGAACACTTTTCCATATACAGTTGACTCTCATTCATTCAAACTTCCGGAGAACTCAAACTAACATGCAGGTCCCATCCTATGCATCTCCTACGGGAGGAAACTCCCGATAATTCAAACTTTGCTTTATTCGAACAAATTTTCGGCCCCCCTCGAGTTAGAATTAACGAGATTCGACTGCATTTCCTAGTCCTTTTTGTGCATCGTTCTTTCACAGTTGGCTCAGGAAACCTTCAACGATCTTAGAAATGACCATTTTCCGTAGGTCGTACGTATGTTTTATCTCGAAAATACCTCAAAACCTTTACTTCGGGGAAGTGAAATTCCAGGGCCACGTTGTAGAAGGCACCAGCGTGCCAGTGCATTCTCTCGTCGTAAAAGATAGCAAGAACGAAACACAAGTGTCTGAAAAAACCACAAGTTCCCAAGCGGCGGAAGCTGCTGGCCTCATGAGCCAATCGGAGCGAGGCGTGCGAGAGCGAATATCTTCCGAGTGTTCTCCTCTTGCGCAGGGCTGTCGCATGCTTTGCTCCATCGTTCCGATTGGTTCGGGGAGCCACGGGGTTCACCCCTTGCCAAGTTACGCCGGAATGAAGCGTAAAACGAGTTGGTTTGCCCCGGGAGCCTAGAGGGGTGACCTTTCGCCGAACTACCCGAGTGGCAGGGAGCATGCTGCGAGTTTAGTTGGCCTTGCTAGAGGTTCGAAAGAGATGCTGTTTTCAGCCTGTGGGGGACTATGGCCAAAGTCTTTCGGACTCTGCTCTTATGTTTCCTCGCTGGAATCCTCTTGTACTAGCAAGAAAATATTGACATCATCTTCGTAAAAACTATCGTATTAAAAAAGCGTAACACGACATAACCTAAGGAAGAAATGATAAAACCCAAACAGCTAAAGTGACTACCACATTGTTGCAGGTAGGGGAGGCGGCACCAGCTTCTCGAGCGGCCGCGTCCAAGGCGCCGGATGGGACAACAACCAGCGCGGCGGCGGATACGGGCAGCGCGACGGCCGCGGGGACGGCGGGTACGGCCGCGGCGACGGACAGAGGGACCACCAGGGCCGTGGGGGAGGGAGAGGGGGCTACGGACAGCGGGACAACTACGGAGGGCAGCAGGGAGGCTACTACGGGCAGCAGGAGGGCTACGGATACGACCGGCAGGAAGGGCACGGCGGAGGCTACGGGAGAGGAGGGGGAAGGGGCGGAGGCTACAGGGGAAAGAGGGGAGGGGGAAGGCAGGACAGGTGATGCGTGCACGTGGAACCCTCGATGTTTTGTAGCTACGGCAGGACTAAGTTAATGCAAAGCGGCGCGCGTGTGTGTGTGTGTGTAAGTTTGCATGTGTGCTTGAAGTATAGCTTGAAGAGAGGACTGTAATGCTTGCGTGATTGCCATTTTTTTTTTCCCAATATGCAGTGCTGGAAATAAAAGAAAAGCTGCTGGCCAGAGTTGCGGTGTACATAGCCAGGTCGTTCCAGACATTTTTAAGCTGGAAATGCATTTTCTTGCTAGTGTGGGAAGCAAGTAGCAAAATCTTCAGTTTGCAGGACGTTTACAAATTGTGGCCTGCAGACGAGTTACAATATTAGACTTTACAGCCGAACAAACTTGTAAGTATAGCTTCACACCAGTGACAGGAGTCGTCAAACGTAGACTTCGATGGAAGTAAAGGTAGCAGCGCATTCATGCGTACGCCCTGCAAAGGCAACTAGATCGGGGAATACAACTGCATTACTGGTAAAACAGTTGGGTGAACAAATAAGACACTTGTGTGGCATGGGAACGTAAAACTATGTGGTGCAGCTGTGCATCTGCGCAGAGAAAGGAAGCCGCATATACACAAACTCAACTCTGTTACAACAAGCCCCGGTGGTGGCGCATCGGGCACACTTCCAGTCTGCAGCTGTGGGCGGAAGTCACCGTGCGAGACATGCATACCTGTGCTCTTTGGAAGAAACCAGACAAACACCTGCCTTCTCGTCAAAACGCCACGACGGGGGCTGTACCAAAAGTCTGGAAAGGTTTGAAGGTCAGTTTTCATGTGCTTTTTGCCTGCTCGGTTAGTCCGAGAACGTGCATAGTGGCCGTGAAAAGGGCAAACCAGACGCTGTCGAACTACGATTGCTTGTCCAGGACACACTTTGGGTTGAGTTCACAGATACTTGTGTTCGTCAGATTTATTTGTTTTTTTCCAACATGAACGAGGGAAAACTGCCAGGTTGTCCAAACCGCCCGCGGGTTCAGTGAGTCTTCAAGTTCAAACGGCCACCTGATTGTTCGAACTGTCGTCTGCTCGTTCAAACAAAAGCAGCCCGTAGACCAAGCGCTGACCCAGTGATTGCGACAAGAAGTAATTGGAGGCCTCAAAAGACTTAAAGGGACCATGAAACGATTCTAAAATCGAATTTCATCCACCGCACGTCGTAAAAGGTGTGAAAAGAGAGCCAAAAAAAATTCTTAACCAAACTCTCTTGCGCCTTCTTTTCTTCGAAAGCTCTCTGCCTTTTCACTGCGATGCATCCGCAGAATCGCAGCACGTCAACTGAATCCACGTCGCCTATTGGGTAAGAGCCTACCTCACCAGCATTGCGATCATAAACAATGAATAGCCGGCGAATGTTTCCTAAAAGTTTTGTTAAATATTATTCAGATCCACATTTTGTAGCATAATTGGAGATGTGAAGAAAATTGCCGAATTTGATAATGCTCAAAGCCAAGCGCCATCTATCCTGTGGTAAACAAAGCAAGAGAAAGACCCTACTGCGCCTGCGCAGTCAACTGACGAGCGTCGTCTGCTAAACGGGTTTGCTCCTGGCCGCGCTTTCTTTGCAGGGAAGACTTCCGTTTTCTGGCTGCTCTAGTAGTGTTTACATTGTTTGTGATCGATCGCTCGTTGGCTATGCCGAAAGGCTGCAGTGTACCGAAGTGCCCGAATTACAGTTTCTGCAATCCGGCGATTAAAAAGAAACTGTTGCAGTTTCATCGCTTGCCACCCGATGAACCACATCGAAGCACTTGGTGCAGGCTCATCGGTTTGAGGGACCCCGGGTCTATGGCCATTTGTGTATGCTCGGAACATTTTAACACCGAGCGTGATTACAGCCACATTCACAGTGTTCTCCGCGAATGTGGGCAGGTTCCAAAAGCCCTCCGCCTGAAACCCGATACGATTCAGACGCTTCGGCTACCGTCGCCCCCCGAACAGGAGAGAGTCGCCAAGCGTCAAAGGACCACGGTGAGTCAAGTCGCGAGCATCGAACAAATTTCACCATGTGGAGAATAGCAAATGCGTTAAGGGTAGACAACTCCACTGTTAACGAACAGTACAATATGCACGTGCTAAATTACTGTCGAGCCATTGCGGACCCGCAACCTCGGAACAGGCATACCAAAGTATGGGACTAGTCTCATGCTGTCGCTGTAGCGCAACAATCTAATTGAATTTCGCTCAGCTGCGATGTGTCCATGGCTATCGCAGCGATGAGATGCGCCGATTCAGAAAATGTGTCTGACATCAGCGCCATCGGCGCGGTAAAACCTACCGGCACACCCCCGACTCGCCGCCGCCAACGCTCCCATTCTCCTACTGCCGAGAGAACTTCCGGTTCCTGTGCCGGAGTATGTCACGACCGTCAAAATTATGCCGCAGCTTTTTTTCCGTCGGTTTTAGAGAAAGAAAAAGTCAATATTTCATTAATTTTTTGTGTAGAAGTTAATAAACCGACACGAAAACGGATGCCTGTTTGGCATTCAGTGAACATTGGAGGATTAATGTAAAAGTTATCTGGCAAAAGTAAAAACGTAAATTCATGGTCCCTTTAAGTAGGCTCGGTGGAAACGGTGGCTGCGTTCGATTTACCTACACCTGCTGCACTGTTGCAGAAAAGTGTAGGACAATGTACTTCCGGTATGTGTATTCAGATACGACAGGAAGTACACCACCCTACATTTCTATGCACTGGTGCAGGTAAATCAAATGCAGCTAGTAGATACAAGATATTGATCAGTGGTACCAGGGGCCATTACCGCCTGGTTACGCCCGATTCACTTGGTCCGTTTCCACTTCAGATTTTCAGAATCGACGTCGATCATCGCCGCTACCGTCTACACCTCTGCAGCATGAGCAACATCACGACCGAAAATAGCGAGAAGGATTTCATCATGGTTTTGGCGTCCATTCTGCGGCGTTCGCACGAATGAATCGCCGCACGTCGAATTATTTATGCGAAGTTTTGTGGCGTAATGAGCCTCGATAATTTCGCTCGGGAGACTAAAGTGGAAAGACATTGCCACGAGGACGTAGAATTGACAATTTCAACGCAAGAGTATGTAACCACACAGACGCCGACAACGCGACATTGCAATGGTCTGTTGATGCAGGACATGGTGCTTCTTGCCCACACTCCATCGCAGCATGCGCGGCGGCAGTGGCGTGCCGCTAGGGGCGCTTCGGTTTGTTTTTAAACGTGAGCTTGTGTATTGATGTTTATCCCAGTGTTGCACTATAAAATGCTAATTGTAACTCTGGAATGTGCAGGAAAGCTGGATATGGGAGTGCTCGCATTATTGAGAACTGTAAGATTGTCAAAGAGCCACGAATGAAGTATCGCGCAAGCAGCAACCAGCAGGAACATACCTTGTGGCTGCTTCTTGGAAATGTTGGCACGAGCAAATGCATGAACAGAATGCCTAGCTTTTCTGTTCAGCTTCGAGCCAACAGGGCAGCGAAGGCTACAAGCGCAAGCTAGACCGCACTTGCTTGCTTTCAAAGGTGCCTCCACTAGTGCAAGCGCGCGTTCTGCAAACGCTTTGTTTCAAAGCTGTCTAAAACGACGGATCGATACTCCGAATATGTTTGGTGGCCCTGACACAGGCAGCAGAGCTAACATAGAGACGCACGCAGTTTGTCGTTCAGACAGAGATGGCATTTATTGAAGGGAAAAAAAACGTACACACGCAAATGGCCCCAAAACGTAACTACGAGCCGGTCCATTTTCATGGGACGCCCTTCGGAGAGAATGTTCGGCTCTCCGCACGCAACAAACCGATTCAGTTAAGGTGGTCAACGACACACACTGGGAGCCCTAAACCACAACCGACGCAGGAATGGTTTGACCAGAAATCGGTACTCGCTCTAGCATGTCGAAGCCTAAAACAACGGGCTACAATCACCTAGACGGACAAACTTTCGCTCTGGTGATCACATCACTCTACTTGTGTTACTTTATATAATACAATATGTTACAACGGTTCGCTCGACAACGCGGACAGGCGAGTGCCATTAGTGTTTTTTTGTATTTCTCGTCGCTTCCTCGCACGAAACTTTGCGGCCTACTGTAGCTCATTTGCCCGCAAATGTGACCCCCGCCTAAAAGTGCAACGAGGCGCGGTTATGTACAGTTTGGTGTAGTTGAGGACAATAGACAATGTACGCATTACTACGAGATTGAAATTAAAACAAAAAAGACAGATTGCACACCGAGCTTTTGAGCGACTTCACGTCAACGCGAAGCACCGCAAAATCAAACAATGACTAACTAGCCGCAATAGAAAGAAAAAAAGTTAGCCAAAGAAAGGCGATCGACAGAGGTTGTGGCTACCGAGTGTAGAAACCGGTGAAACGAAATTCCTTTCGCATAATGAAACTTCTCTAGCTTTCCAAACGAAAAAAAGAGACAAAAAAACGTGGCAATAAAACGCCGCCAAACCAAAAGTGGTTTATGCCCGTTGTTGCCCAAAATATCTATATAAAAATGGGCATAAATTGGGATCAAGGCCCAAGACCGAACTAAGTAATGGAATAAGGTGTTGGCAAGAGTCGGGCACCTGGGCCTTCGTCGAACGACACAAAAACCCACCGCGCGACCCGACGCAAAATGGAAACTGCAATCGTTTCATCTCGCGCCAGCAACACCCTTTGACATCTCCGCCGCAAAAACCCGCTAACCGACACGAGCTCGGTTTGACCAAGGTTACTAGCTCCATCGCACACGAGCAATGCTAGTCAAAACTCTGGAGGCAGTTGCCAGTTATTTTTTTTTCTCTCGAGCCACGCATGCGAAACCGGCATCCAACACCGTCTAGTCCCGCAACCGCCAATACCAAATCTGCCAGCAAACAGTTGTAGGGTCGACAACAGAATGCACGGTTTGACGAAAACGCACGAGCTTGGCGCACAAATGCGGGTGCGAGGACGCTTGCAGTCGCCGACAGATCAAATACAACTAGACGAAACCTTGCCCAACACCCCCTCAAACAATCAAAGCCCGCGAACAACCTCCCCTACTTCCACGTAACGTTGTCGCGCTAGGACGCCGCCGACCCGACAATCGGGCCAACACCGAGCGTCCTTCGACGTACTGATTGGACACAAAGCCCAGCCGAACGCCGACGCGGCACTTTCATCCAATCTACGTCTGCGCTCCGTCTCCCCGCGACGGCGTTGGAATGCCAGTATGCGCTGGCTTTAATAATTCTATACCCCGTTTCACCTTACATCGAACCACAGCAGATGCCAGGAGCCGTCGGAGCCAATCTAAGGCCGTGAGAGTTTTCCGGGACCTACAAGGAAGCACGTGACGCGCACAAAGCGTAGTCTCGTGCTGCGTTCGCGAAGCTGCGTGGCTCGTAGGGCCCGCTGCAGCCGAACGTAAAGTGAAACGGAGTATGGGTGGTGTTGCCTCGCGATGCCAGCTTCGACGGGGTGTGCGTTGTCACGCCAGAGCGATACGCCGAAGAGGTAACGCGAACGAGAGGCAGTCCCGGATGTTACGAACCTTTCGACGACTGCACCGCGAGTCGCACAGACACAAAGCTCGCGAGTATTGCGCCTGAGTCGGTGCCGTCGACGGGTTTCGGGTGGCGGGTGCACCGTCGAAGGGTGCGTCCTCGGGGGGATTCTGGCCGTTCCTGGGCGGCACCCTAGAAGCCGGCGGTGCCCGTGAGCAGCTTGTCGAGCACCCTCACGCCCTTCTCCTCGTACTCTTGCCGAGACATCCAGAACTTGGGATTGTCCTTCATCACTTCGGCCAGGACGGCGCCGCCAATGAACACCATGTCCTTGCGCCGGGGGGGGTCCTCAATTCGGATCTTGAATTTCTGGAATGTGGAGGGAGACGTTTGTTCTCATTACGGTGCCAGGACCGCATCTTTGACTTCCCAAGGCGCGGAGAGAGTGCTGTGGGCCGGGTTTTCGAAAGACGCCCTTCCATTCTCCCTTTGTCAGTGGCTAAACATCATGTTAACCGTCTTATACCGCTTCTATAAACTGTCGAGTTGGAGAGCAACCCAGAGTAGAATCGGCATCTGCCACATCCACGTCCACTGCTCTCCCACCACGAGGGTCGGCAGGCAATGGCAGAAGCCGAACGTGACGCCGTCGGGCGGAAATTGGGAAACCACAAATGAGAATGTGTCAAACACACCAGTCTGAGATGCGCTGCAAGCACAGCACCGTAATAAAGCAACGGTTCTCTCGACAACCGTTAACAGATAGGAAAAACTTCTACCAACGCTCATTACACGAAATAACGACAGACGCGAGGGTCTAAGGTCCCCTTCACACACATGCGTTTCCTTATGACCGAGTTCTTGGAATCTTTTGCAATGCAAGAACACACGGCACGCAAACGCCATCTATGAAGTGACCCCGGAACTACATTCCAGTAGAGCCAAGATTTTGTGGTATTTGCGAAATGAGAAATTGTCATTCGTAACATCGTCAAAAGCTTTTTGAGCCAATAAAAAAAAGAAAGGAAATGTACAGAAATACCCCATGTTCCGCCCGACAGATGGCACCGGCGTGTTCTCTCTTCGTAAGGGAAGGAACACGCTCGTCAGCAGTCGCGAGAAGCTACGCGGCAGCAGCAGTACACCGCTTGGAGGCCGAACAGAATCAGAGAGGAGGGAGTACTTGCCATGAGCTTGTCCGTGTCCCCCCGGAGCACCCGCTCCAGGTAGAGCTGCTTGATCTCTCGCTCAAGGCGGCTCGGCAGACCGGGATACATGGTGGACCCTCCGGACAGGATGATGTGCTTGTAGAGCTTGGGGCGCACGTCCATGTCGGCGCTCTGGATCGTCTGGAAGAGCAGCTCCGCCATGCCCAGGCCCTCCACGTTGATCAGGTGTGGCTGGAACAGGGCCTCGGGGGCCTCGAACCGCTCCCCGCCCAGCTTGATCGTGCGCCCGTCCGGCAGCTGCGATTGCAGACGCGCGAGCCACGTCGGGGAGACGTTAGGCTGGGCTCTACTCCAAAGAGTCCCACGTTAATGACTTTGCTAAACGACGTTTGCAAATGAGGCAACACAGGCACCCATTTCCGAGCTCGATCGCGCTGCCGTCCGGCAGCTGTGATGCTAACGAGCGGGCAACGTCCGGCCGGGCTTTACTTTGAACTAGAGCACTGCACGGGCCGCATTCTTGAGCCTAAGACCGGCCCGAGCCCGACGTCATGGTAATTAACCTGCCCGTGCTCGGTCCAGGTGTTTGAAACCGGGCCTGGCCCGAGCCCGATAATTTTCAACGTTACCCGGCCCGGGCCCGCCCAGGCCCAAATCCGATCTTATGTTGTATAAACTTTGCCTTGTGGAGTATGAAAGTATTGGGCAACATAATTTTATGCACCTAATGCGACCGTTGGAGGTGAATTGCTAGTACGCAACTTTTTCCATTTATGTCAGCTACAAATAGCACGTGTAAATTTATCTAGACTAGTTGAATTGCGACACCAAAAAGTGATATTAGACTAATAAATAAAAAACCCAAAAGGTGGTATACAGTGCAACCCACTTACATTGATACCACATATAACGATGTACACATCGCGACACTGTTAGCGCGAACACGACATCGGCACATTTTCGCATTTTACTTCTAAATAGAATTAGCGAGAACTAAATTTTATCGCTTACATTAGAACTAAATGAGCTCTTTCCGTAGCAATAATAACTTGAATTAAATCCCTTGGTTTCAAAGAGAAAAATTAGAAAAACCGGCGATCGCTCGTTCGCGCTAACAGTGTCGCGCTCTGTACCGCTTATAACGATCAGTTCCTAGAGTTTCTAGACTGGAAATGATCAGTTTCTAGTCCAGATACAACGATAATGAGTTATAACGATCGAAATTTTGGGTTTTCTCATTATCGTTATAAGTGGGTTGCACTGTAGATGAATTGATCAGTCTATATAGGCCTAGAGGTCCTGTATAGGCTCCCTATGAAAGCCAGAGTAGTGCGTTCATACCCGTAGCGCCGGCTTTCCTGCACGGCCTGGGATTCTGCTTATCACGTGACTGGTTTCTCGCAGCCGCAATGCAGTCAAACGCACTCAAACGCTCTGAAACGCAACTATGCATAGGGGCATTAAAGCGTGAGGTCGTATGGCTTTGTGCGTAACAAACACGTAATATACGTGCGCAAGTTGGAAGCACCACGAGCTTGCGCATACGTGAAGCTACGCCCTTGCGAAACTGTCATGTCCACAAGCGGTACCACGAGCAACGTTACATCAGTATTTGACGCTTTGATTTCTTCAAATAAGCTAAAACTTAAGAACTCTACCCCCAAACGCAACAAAGTCAGATTAAAACACCGGACTCAAACGCCCAAGAGCGTTGGTGGGAACAGCTCGTGTTCCTTTCTTGCACTTGAGCAGGAAAACGTCTGCGTGGCTACGCTGCAGAATATCCCCACCCGACCGATGCCAGTCAACGAGTAAATTTACGAATTTGTACCCACTCTGCTTACAGAGGGGTACGCAGCAGTATGTTGGCATCATGGGCCGTGGAACTGACGCAGTCAGACAAGCGCCTACGGCCTATGCAGTGGGTTTGGCCAGTTGTATTACAACTTGTGAATATATGCAGCGTAGCAGAGCTGTGCTCGTGTTTCCTTTGTAGCCAAGTTGAATGAAGTTAACACAAAGGCGAGATGAACTAGTTCCACAATAAATTTCCACGTTGAAACCAGACCTACTATTTACACTTGTTGGCGGGCCTGGATTGGGCTCAGGTCGCAGCCCCGAGCTCGATCCAGGCCCGCCAAGGTGCTGGCTCGGACCCGCAGTCAAAAGCCCGAGACTGGCCTGGGCCCACCAAAAAGCCGCCTTACCCGGGCTTTCGGGTCGGCTCGAGCCCGTGCAGTGCTCTACTTTGAAGTAGAGGTCACCCACTAATGACTTCACTAAACGATAGCGGCAAACAAGGCTACGAAAACGCTATCTACCCAGCTTGCAGTCATGCGGTCGCCCAGCAGCTGCAACAACGTTTGGGCAATGCTGGGGGGACGTCTGGGCATTCAGCCAGTGTCTACTTGGAAGCACAAAGGTATGCGCGCAAATGACGAGGCAACAGAAACGCTTTTCGCCCAACTTACAGTCATGCAGTCGCCCAGCAGCTACTAATGTTTGGGAAACTTGGGGGAGACATTGCCCAAACTGGGAAATTCAGGACTAGAAAAGGTGGAACTCACAGTGTAGGACTCTACGAGGAAGGTGGTCTCGAGGGCCAACTTCTGGTCCTGCTCCACGTTGTAGCTGACGAAGCAGAGCTTCTCCTTGATCATGCGCACTGTCTCAAAGTCCGCAGAGTGGTTGAACACGTAGCCACGCAGCAGCAGCAGCTGCAACGAGAAGGTGGGTTTTCAAAAACCCGCTTGAGATTTTTAAAAGAGAAAAAATGCTAGATTTATATTGATCCTACGAATAAAGCTGCTAAACACAAAATGCACTTCTGTGGCATTTTTCCAAAATTGCAACAAACATTGCAGTTTTTTTTTTTTAATTTTCTTTAGTTATAGCTTGTTATTTTATTCTAAACTCTGTCTTTTATGCGATGGTGCACACATCTTCAATTTCTTGTTTCTTCCCATGAGTTGTGCGAGCGCAAACGTTGAACGCAGACATCCGGCGTTCACGTTTTAACGGTTAGTAGACCACCGTGGTAGAGACAAAGCTAGTTTTGCGTTTACCCGCTAATTGGCTCAGGAGTAGAACGTCTAGCTCACAATTATGGGGTTAAGGGGTTAGATTCTTGTTGGGGCACGTTAAGTATCATTCTTTCTTCTCAATTAACCACTCTTTTGTCCCCTGAAATATGTGTTGCGCTTTTTGTAAAGGTGTCCGTGGCATTCGTTTACACTATCCTCGGGGATCGACCCTTAAACATATTCTGCGTTAATGTAGCGTAAAGGAGCAAAAATAGGACGTTTTTCGCGTATTTTATGGCTCGCTCACGTGACACGCAGCGGGCACAAAACTCGCGCTCTAGACCCAAGTAGAAAATTTGTGGCACCCGAATCTTTCCACTTCAGACAAATGTGAGCGGAGAATGTATGTCCGTCAAAGAGAGCAAACCTTCTAAGCCCACAGTGGCACCCCCACCTTGATGAGGTAGCGCGTGATATCCCGGCCGGCAATGTCCAGTCGCCGCGTCAGGTGGTTCAGGGCAAAGCCCTCGTAAACCGGGCAAATGTGGGTCACGCCGTCGCCGGAATCCACCACCACCCCCGTGTACAGGCCTGGCAAATCAAGAGGGCCGTAGTCATGTATACGCCGACCTCCGCGTCGTCGGCAACATTTGTCACTGGCAGTTACGGTAGTCTTAGGATCACACCGACGCTATAATCTGCATAAACTATTTTGCGCCACATCCTCGAGGCGAACATAGCTTTCACCGTGCAGCAGTCCCGCACTGCCACAAGTGCGCGTGGCTTTGTCTTTTGCGCCTCACTTGCACGTGTTTGCACAAGTAGCTTTGACAACGTAGCACGAAATAGATGACATTGAGTATAGTGTGGTGCAAACATCCTCCACGTTTGTGCGGGCACTACGCTACAGCCGGAAGGCCCGTTCATGCACTCGCGTTTCCTTGCAACTCTTACGACGAGAGAACACACTGGCACGCTGGTGCCATCTATGAGGCAACTCTGGAATTGCATTTCACTGAAGATTGTACATATTTGCGAGATCAAATGTACATACTATCTACGCGAAATGGACACTTATAACATTGCCTTTTTCGAGCCAAGAAAGAATGGTGCACGATAAAGAAATATGAAATACATGGAAAGTGAGTGTTCCACAGCTACCTGGTCAATGGCACCAGTGTTTTCTCCCGTCATAAGACATCCCAGGAAGCTTTAAAACACACCAATCATTGTTCCGCAAACGCGCGAGACATGCCCCGAGTGGGTGCTCTGCCACTATTCACTTCTGAGGCCCGCTCATTTCGGTGCTGCGCCGCCAATTGCTTCCGAGGCATGCGGCTTGTGCTCCGACACATTTGACGCTACTCGTAAGGCCGACAAAAACACGTCGAGGGCTTTACACCCACCCTGCGCGTAGAGGGTGAGCACGGCCTGGATGGCGATGTAGGCACTGTCGAACTGGTAGCGTTCGAACATGACCTCGATCATGCGCTCGCGGTTCTTGAGCGGGTTCATGGGGGGCTCGGTGAGCAGCACCTTGCACTCCCCGGGATCGATGTTCAGCTTCTGCTCCCCGAAGGTGTAGTCCCACACCAGGCACATGTCCTCCCAGTTGCGCACTATACCGTTCTCCATCGGGTACTCCACCTCCAGCATCGAGCGCAGCTTCGACGCCTCGTCGCCCACCATCACGTCCTGCGGGAGAGGTCGCTCTTCTCGTAAGACCGGCCCCTTCGAAAATGCCGCGTCTGGGACCTTTCTAAAACAGATTTGTTTGCCATTTGCAACTTTCACGACCTAGAGGGGATGCGACGGCGCTTATCGAAATGGCCGTCGTCTGGACGAGTGACGCAGATCCGCACCACGAGGTTAGATCGGCGACGCGTAGTAAGTAATTCTAATTTTGTTCAATACGAGCAAATTTAAAGCCTCCCACAACTTGTTTGTGTCAAAAAGATGTAAGCAAACATCTTTATTGTGAATGTGATAATCTACATACTAGGAACTGTCACACAGCGGTACGACCATTGCTGGAAGTTGTGAATAGAGCTGGATTTGGCCTTTTTCGGTGTTCCGTTAAGTGTTACATGCCAGCTAGATTTGGAAAGAAAATACCACATACATTGTTAGTTTCATCTTAGGTTGTTTGCACATGCTCATTTATTTATTTAAAGGGGCGGTGCAACGGTTTCAATGTTGAAAGAATTGTCAGTTTGCATTTTTTATATTATTTATCCAAGCCCAAGTGACCAAAAACGCGTAACCTTTCCCCGAAAAACTGCCATTCTGCTGCGTAATCGCAAGGCGAAAAACAAATTATTTGCGATCTGCAGCCGCCTGTGGTGGCTACGGGAACTAAAATGACAGCGTCTCTGGAGGTACGCGGAAGTCAACAAACCCTGTCCCCCTCCGCTGCTAAACTCCGCGAAATCTTTTCTTGGCAATGCAGTGGAAGGTACAGGCCTGCATTCCCTCTCCCAATTTGAGCATGCGTGGGCTATCCTCCTCTCCGCGAAATGGGGGGAGGAGGATAGCCCGCGAATGCTCAAATTGGGAGAGGGAACGCAGGCCTGTACCTTCCACTGCATTGCCAAGAAAAGTTTTCGCGGAGTATACACTCGCAGTCAGCCCTGTGGCGATCCGTCCTTTGTGTCCATCGCGCGCCGCGACCTTCGACGAGGCTAATCCTTTGAAAGTCGTCAATCGCGGAGGAAGCGGCTGGGGTCTCTGAAGACAGGGCCCAAGGGGGAAGCCACGTGAACCCCCTGAGTATGTCACTCGAAAGTCGGCGTGGAGAGTTGAGGCACTTCGACCTTCGATTTGTTTCATTTTTTAAAATAAGAACTAGCGCTCGCAAGAAAATGCGGTTTTCGGTTTTTCGTTCCATAGGTGACGCAGATTAATTTCCGCAGTTAATTGGCCAAAGTCTGAAAATCAGTTGCACTGCCCCTTTAATATACCTCGAATGCCTAATAAATGTGATATTACACGAGGGTTAAAACATCGGAGGCTGACTTGTTCGATAACGGATCTTTGGGCTAAGCAAAAATAGGGTCAGCATTATTCTGACCTTATAATGCTCCATGCATGCAAAGTAGGATTATGATTTTTACGACTTTTTAAAAGTCCAGAGGACATTTTACTCGCAGAAATACCTCATACTGTGGAGACATAGGAGATACAAGGAGGCAATCAAAAAAAGCAAACACTCAGCCTCATTCGTGAGGACAACAATCAGACACGACGAATAGCATGCATAATTAATGCATGCTCGTACGTGCAAGCAGGCGAGAGGAGACGATACAGCAACATTTGCGCAAGTCATTGCCTCCGAATAATGCGCCATGCCCACATGTTCAGTGAAGTAGAAAATATATTTCAATTTCAATACCCCCTGCTACTTTAAATGGATATGGATTGTCCAAACATTGTAACTGTAGGAACGAGAGTGCAATGGCCCAGAGACATGGTCTGGGCAGCAATTAAGAACGACAAATCTGCATCTCATTAAAGAAAAAAAAAAAGAGAAAACAAAACGCAATGTGCAGTTTTGGTGCTCGCTCAGTCTTGAGTTGCAGTGCTATCAACGAACGGTGCGTTGGATAATCCTCGTCGCATACGAGTAAATCACTTACGTAGGACTCCGTACTTGTGTCCTTGGGGCATGAACATAAAAAATTCCGGGCAAATTAGACACACGCGCGAGGTTCAGAGGACGCCAAGAGCACTTTAATCGACGCAACTCTGGCTATGACTAAGCAAACGCCCTACAAAGGAAGGCGGCGGGTGATATAACCGGAAATATCAGGTATGCTCAGGTTCCAGGCACAAATTTTGCCACCGGTTACGATCAGGATTAGTAGAGCCAGCTCAAACAGATATAGACACTTCGGGGAGAGCAATTAATTATCAATAAAGAAGAAAATTGGTTTGATTTAGAGGTGACGAGTTGGATAGATAGCGACAGTGTCGATTCGGTACCGAAATACCGGGCTTACCTTTATCTCGATGTCACCTATTTTGTGGGCGGCTCGTAGGATGGGCCTTCCCACGAGCGACGGGAATGTGAAAGCCGGAAAATTTGATCCCGCATATCCGCATTTGACGAACTGCGAAAGGTAAACACAAACATCGGCACTTCAAGCAGAAAGAGGGCCTCCATCTTGGGAGCTCGGGTACACCGGCCCGCTGTCAAACGGAGGTCCATCGACGAGCAGAACGGGTGGTAGCGCCGAAAGCAAGCCAATGTTTCGAAGAGGGACTTACCCCTGTACCGTTGTCGCATATAATTACTTTTTTACCTTGACTATCCATTACGATTAAGGGGGATTAAAAACTAGCTACACATCCAGACGAATAAAAAACACAACACACACCCTCTTCTCGCATAACCGGAAGTGGGCGCGGAAACAGCGGAAGAGCGTCGTTTGTCGTCTGCTAGCCATCTGCTCCGCGTCTCTCGAGATGGCGCCACACGTCCACGACTTGACTCGACTTGACTTATCACACTGGTCTAGAATAAAAACTTCGCGTCCATAAAGCATCACGCGTTTCTGTTTCTTTTTTTATATTAATGCTATTATTTATAATTTCCGGTAGCGACTTTCCTCTGACTGGAAGCCCACACAAGAAAAATATCAACAGAGTAGGGCAGCGAGAGACAAGACCGGTTTTTTAAAGGGACACTGGCTAGGTATTTATGGTCGCCAAGGTTTTTATTTGTACATGACTTATGAGAGCCCAGCTACCCAGAACACAATTTGTGGCTCGAAATTCTTTTTCTTTCCTCCCGAAAACCGCCGAGTTACGCTTTCTCTCTTCTCCGTGGTCACGTGCCGTTTTCTATGTTTTAGGCACAACCACCAAAGATAACCAAGGTCGTGGGTCATCGAGAGCTATAGTCGGTTACAAGTTAAGAAGGTAGGAGAAGCTCCTCCCACAAGCGTGGTGCGCCGGTTTCAAATCCCTCCGCAATCGAAAGAAGAGTTCACTGGAAACGCTCCTTGTTCCGCTTCAATGGATAGATAATGGCCACAGAGTGGTGCCAACTTGTCTCCGACCCCCACTTTTTAAGAAAGCGACCTTTGTATTCATCGGAGAAGGAACCCAGCCCCTGAAAGCAGCCTTTGTATCAATCGGAGGGGGAAGCTAATCCCCGAAAGTCGTCTTTGTTTCCATCGGAAGGGGGAAGACTTAATCTCCCTCTCGTGGCTTCCACAATGCTAAGTCAAAGTCAAGAGATAAAGCAAATATGTACAGAAAGGCACGACCCTCCTCGCGCGTTGGCCGCAACGTCACGGAAACGATGGGACGCTATTGGATGCGGAGGTGGCGGAAGGATATATGATTCCTTTTGAGGGGCATTTGCCGCTACCTTCTTGACTTGTAACCTACTATAGGGTGACCAGACGTCCCAATTTGGCCGGGACAGTCCCGTTTTTGAGGTCCGCTTCTGCCGTCCCGTCTTTTTGTCCCAAAAAAGAATTGCCCGTTTTCGCAGGAGTGCATAGTTTCGAAAATGGCACAAAGCGAGGTGAAGCAAACCGAAACTATGCCTACTCGTTATAATTATATTTTACAAAAAATAGCCGTAGGTACTTTAAAATATTTACCCAAAGTAAAATTTAGAGAACTGTTCTTGCCCACACACTTTTTCTCTCGCGAAGACTCGTGTGTAGACAAATTTTTTGACTTACTGAATATAGCACGCATGTATTATTATGTTAACGTTTTGAAATGGCATTTATTGCATTAAATGTTTTCTCCCAATCTCAATCTTTAGTACGCCTCCTCCTCCTCGGACAAAAGCACAGTCATTGGTTGAGATCTGGGGTAGCGCGCGTCTCGGTGGTAAACAAATGCACGAGGTGCGCAGGGAGCAGACGAACTTGCACGTCGTATTGCATTTTGTCAAATGGATTAAGAGGGAGCAAGCTAAACTGACGGACCTCGGCACCTTTTCATCGCGTTTGTTAAAATTAATGCTTGAGCACATCATAATTCCTTTGAAATAATGTTGCAAGGAACTACAAGCTTTTTGAGACTCCAGGTCATAAAAGAATATGCTTTATTTACAACTTTTTTATCCAGCTAATATTACAGACTGAAAGTTTGAAAATGTGTATCACTGACAAAACTAAGTCTTTGTAGATCCTTCAAGTGTGACCTGCAGAGATAAACTATCAAACCGGAGGCAGCTTCATAATACGGCCTCTGCACAGCGGGTGTCAATAATTCCCAAGTCGATGAAAAGAAGTTATAGTTTTTAGGTAAGGCAAACGAGTTTTTAAAAAACTTGTAGCAGAGCTGCTTTAGCCAGAAAGAAAAAATACAAACCGTCTATTTGCAGATGTCCACTTTAGCAAAGTCATTTGATCTCTCATGTCAGTACACTTAGGTAAAACACTGATTCGAAGCTACTTTAAAATTAAATGCATTGCAATATCCTGTTGGGCTTCATTGCTGCATAATATCTACAGGTTGCTACTTCATTCAGCAATGAAATAAAAACACCGTTAAGTACTCCAAACTTGACCTGTACATATGTGACGCCACAAAAGTGTTCTCACAGAACGGGAAAAAATTATAGTAAAAAAGGGGTGAAAAATGAGCTCCTACTCCCTTTCAACATTTGCATCCAGGGGGAGTTCAAAAGGGGTATAACACAGATATTACACCTCTCCAATACTCTCACTCTTGAGGTGGGACTAAAGGAACCAAACAGGTCTGCCGCATTCGCTTGGGTCATTGAGGGTAGAAAAAAAAATTATTTGACACGATTCACAGAGCCGGATTTTCGAGTCCCTTGTTTTCCTACGGCACAAAAAAGGACGAGGGCAGCACATTGGGTAGAAGCTCCAGGAGCAATTCCTGTCTGCCACTTCGTTGGCAGAGGTTTGAGACATCTTTGGCACTGGTTGTCCGCCGCTGCATGCAATGCCGTGCGTGGCAGCTTTCGACGACAAGCGGCAAACATTCTTGAAGAACCAGGATAGCTTCGCAGTGAAGACACATCGCGGAGCGTCGCCCTCTCGGAGGCACACGACACAGTCACTTTGCAGCGTGTCACTGCTGAAAGTTCCCAAAGATGAAAGGGTGCAACGTGTCCGTCTCCTGCTGGTAGTTGTGGCTCGCCGCTTTTCCTGGAATCGAAACGTAAGCAAGGACTGAATGTCTAGATTAAGACCCGTTGCGTCTGGAACGTTGTTGTGGGAGCACTCACGTTCTCTCTGATACTGGGAGACTGCATTCTTCCGTTCCTCAGAGTCGAAAGTACCACACCGTGATGGCAAACCTGCATCAGATCGCCTCTCAGTTAGGCAATTACTACACCGTGATTAGCTTTCACCGCATTGCGGTCGCCTAGCACGACTGTTACTAGAGGAACTCGGCCATGGTAATTCTGCTCTGAAAAGATACACTTCATCATCATCATCATCAGTAACCGCCCTCGTTGTGGGTCGGAGGTAGACAGCCTTTGAAATACTTTAAAGTGCTGTTAGTAAGAATACACTTTTTTTTTTTTTTTTAATTGCTCAATTTTTAGGAACATGCATTTGCCACAGGCGATGAAATTCGTGCCTCTGCAGAAAGGACAGTGACCCTGCATGCGCAGTACATTTTACAACAGGTTCATTACGTTTACTCTAATGTCCCGAAAAGAAAATTTTGGAACATTATGTTTCACTTCTCTTTTAAAGCATAAAACTGCTAATCGGTGAGTAGTTGAAGGAAGGTCTGGCTAGCAGACGAAAACATTGCAACAGGCCCGCCGTCGTGAGGCATCTATGGTAAGTTTCAGAAGTGAGTATGTTCATAGTCACCAACAAAGTGAGAGCGGCAAGGCGTGTCTTTCGAATGCCACGCCTCCAGCATGCGCTTGTAGCCCTCCCCCATGCATTCGCCTCGCATGCACGCTGGAAGCTTACGAGATGACCCCAGTGTTATTGAAGGCACGGAGCTCACGCCGGAAGCGGGACAACCGAAAGACTACCCTGCCATTTCTATGTAGTCAGCGACTACAGTAACAATGCATCTGCTGGGGTTGGATGGGTCCGCACTTGGCCCAAGGCGGCCAAAGACGGTTGATAAGAGGTGGGCACTGACCGTACGGCAAAGGAAGGCAGCACCTCGTGAGGGTTCCTGCGGTCTGACCAGAAGAAGAGCATGCGGTCGAAGAGTGGCTCGATACACGCCACTTGGCTCTCCTGTCCCGACGGGAACATGCGCAGAAGTCCGCCTTGCACCTGTATGTTGAAAACAGTCATTGCGGCAGCGGGGGTCCGAAGATGAGGAGGCGCCAGCGCAGTGCGAAGGAAGAATGTGCAGTGTCTATATGATATTTACTCTAAAACGAGGCGACGGTTTCTCGTTTTAGAAACGTGATGCAGGGGCTCGCGTAGAGAAACAACTGCGAGTTACCATGGAAACAAATAAAGCAACACCTGGTTGCCGTGGTAACTTGCAGTCTTATCTCAACATAAGCTCCTTGTCCCGCAGCAATACGGAATCATGAATGTGCATCGTGTTTCTCTGCTGTCTCTTCAGTCGCTGTAGAATCGGCAAGTAGCTCTGTTCATACTTATGTGGGAATGAAACATTTACGCAAAAATATGTCAGAGAAATGATGCTTAAAAAAATACGGAGGAGATAAGACAACCTCAACACTCTCGTTGAAGTTGAAAGAATGTTTCACTGCTTCTCTTTTGAGTGTCGTCTCAGTCTATTTTGTAGCTGCACTGACATACCCTTGTCAAATGAAATCATACACTTATTTTGCAAGAAGTCTTTCTTCGCAAAATATTTTCAACGACTCTTCAAGACTTCAGAGTCACGGTTAGGAGGGCCGGAAGAAGCCAGCCCAGCGAGCGACGTCTTACCTTGACATCCCAACCTTTGTTGAGATAGTAAATGCTTGTGATGCAGCGCCCGTCCTGGTTGGGGTTATCCACATGCTTCACGTAGTGCGTGCCATTCCCGGGATAGCAGGCAATCATGGCCTGCCAAGGAGACCACACCACACCGATCAGAACGCTTCGTTGCAAGTCACACATTCATTAGGGGTGTGGGTATGCCTATACAACCTGAACTTGGTCTGCCTCAACGGGCGACTTGTCTCTCAACTGTAGATGAGCAATCTAGCCAGTGTGGTACAATTGCAAGCCTGGGGTCTTCAACATGCACCACGCAGTAGTGATACACGACCGCACGCTGGTACAATGCTCATCCAGATCGAAACGGGCAGGGGTGGGGATTGAACCCAGGATTCCTGGGTTCTGCAGCATGAGCTTTCGCTCCGTGTGCTCCAAGCTGGTGTGCGCTAGCTCACTCGGCCACCAATCCCCTTTCACAAACGGCGGAGCCAGGATTTGAACTCTGGTCACACATCAATTTTAATCACTAGACCGCCATAACAGTATCCGGAACAGCAGGCGAAAAGTAGCTTAATACCCTCAGTTGGGTGACGATAGCTTTGTCAAATTTCAGACTTCAGTTTTGCCAGTATGCTGATTCTGGTTAAACATGCCATCTTTACGTTTGGCATCAATGCGTTCCTACCATGTCATTCAAGCCAGAGGGTCAAGAGGCACTCGCTTTGGGTATGATGCCTAGCCTAGATCATGTCTCCGAAGCATGTTGGTTTCGTTTGCCTAGATGCGCATGCCAAGGGTGGTCCAGCCAGTTTTGAGATTGGAGCAGAAAAAATAATGTTTTGGAGCATCTTTGTATAAGTAAAAATCTCATTTTGAAGCAACATATACATAACTTGGGAACAATTCAGTTCCCTAGAAGTGATACCAGCATGTATTAATATAATTACTACAGCGTGATGCCCATTAAAAACTTAAATTTAGCAGTTCTGCTGTACCAGCTAAATTGCCCTTTGGGGCTTTGAGGCTGTGCCATGAACTTAGTTAAATGTGAGCTTTGTTTCCATTAGTGCTAGTAAACAAAGGTTAGCAGGAGTGATGTAATCATGCTTATTATCAAAATAGAAGAGTCAATGTAGAGTTCCAACTGAACCCTCCAGATAATAAGGGATAAATTGGCACTATACAAAGTTTCCTCACGTGACACGAAAGTCGGCAATTTCTGGGCCTCATAACTCCTAAAGACAAAATGCTTAATGACAAACATTTTATTTACAATGACGCTTCCAGACTACCTCTCACTGTGTAAACATTCAACGTCCGATCTGCTTTGCTTCTTCTCGGTCGTGATTGCTAGCAAGCACCCGAAAATCCAATTTAGTGCACGGGAAATCAATAGAAATATTCTGGGCTACCTAAAGCACAGCCATTTTAACGAGTAGGATGATCAAGAATTCACATAATTTGAAAAAAAGCAACGATTCGTAATAAAGCAGTCCCAACTGAGCACACTAACAAAATGGTAACTATGTGTGATACTAAACAGCGTCACACTTCTAAACATGCGCACGCAGGAAAAAATAATTCCTATTGCCTGTTATTCTTCAGTAGTGCACCTTGAAATGCCAATAAAACTGACTAAACTGCACTACGTTAGAGCCGTCGGTAAAATTTGTCTAAAACAATGCCGCGGAGTCGGAAACCTGGGTTGGATTAAATTTATCAAAATGGCGCAAATGATGCAACTGGACCACCCCTGGTAGGAGTGGTCCTGCTCAGGCCTGAAAACTAAAGATCCATCCACACACTTGCATTTGCTTAGGACCGAGTACTTGCGATTTCTTACGACCTCCTAGATGGCATACCTGGCGCCATCTACAAGGTGACACTGGAACTGTGTTTCACTAGAGCAGGGGTCTCAAACACGCGGCCCGCGCTGGGACGCGGCCCGCAGGCATCCGGCTACGAGACCCGGTTGCCATGTCCCGAGCGCTAGAAATGGCATGCGCCATAGTGACCTCATGTCGTCGATTCATTTTCGCTCGAAAAGTAGCTCTGCTCTTTTCACCTATTCACATCTGTGAATAGGTGATCAGTAATCTTTTGCCCTTTGTTTTGCTTTTTTTTTTTTGCTTCCCAGTTTTTTTGTAATGCACAACAGTTTCGATACTGGGCCGCAAGCGCGAGCTATTCGTTGAATGATGCCTCTCGGCTGCGCGAACTCTCGATCAGCACGAGCAACTGCCGAAGATAAAACTACGAGCTCGTTATTCTCGCATTAAAAAAAAATTCCCCATTAAAAGACAAGTTTTTGTTCGGAATGTTTTAATAAAAATCGTCAGGAAAGCAAGAACTGTCAAATTAACTCATTGTTTTTAGAGACATGTTGAGCTTGGTTAATTCGTGACTGAATTGAGCAACAGAAACGACAGTGTATTTGCTTTCTTGTTCTATTAATAATGCCATCACGTTGGCGGTGCGCGTCATCTTAATTCATGTTATCACATCTGGCCAGGGCCCAAAGTAGTCATATAAACAAACCAAATCTAAAGACGTCACTGGCAAACCACAGCGAGTTTCCAAAAAGCATAATGCACCCCCGAGGTCTGTTCTCTTTAAAATCTTCTGAACGACCCCCCCCCCCCCTCCTTCTTCCTATCATACTATGGCCCTCGGCCTTTGAGGTGTGGGATATCTGGCCCCCACACTCAAATGAGTTTGAGACCACTGCACTAGAGCAAAGGTTTCACAGTATTTGTGAGATCAAATGTATGCACTGTCTATGGGATATGGTCATTCATAACATTGTCAAGAGGTTTTCAAGATAGAAAAGAAGGAATGATGCATGAAAATAAAAGAAAATATAAGGTAACAGCGAGTGTTCCACAGCCACCCAATAGATGACGCCAGTGTATTCTCTTGTAATAAATTTGAAAAGGTTTTAAGGCACACGGTTGTAAGCAGTCACAAATGTGTGAAGCAGCCTTAAAAGACAACAAAGTATTGTGGACCCTGGTTTGATCCACATGTCGCTTCACGCGCGCAGCACCTTTGTCCTCTGGTTGATCTGGTATCGTGCCAGCAGTCCGGCACCCTGCATCCGGCAACAGCGGGTGATGATGGAGTCCAGGGTCCGCACGAGGAACCCGATGTAGGGGCAGCGGGGCTCCGTGCCGTCCACCCAGACGATGCGGTCACCGCGGATGATTCGCTGCGACCCCTCCCTCTGACTCACGAGCTGTCCGTCGCGGAACAGTCCACTGCCGTAGAGCAACTTGACCTCGTCCAGCACGGCCGAGCCTCGCTCCGAGCCGAGGAAGTTGTCGATAACGCAGATGCCGTACTGATTAAGGTCGTGCACCACGTTGCGGCACATCTGCTGGATCCAGTTGGCCGTGGGCTGCCTGCTCGTGACGTCTTCGCTGACTGCTGCGAGGAGGCGATAAGCCGACGTTAGACCACTTTCGAAGCTGGCTCGAAATACAGGACTACCTCAGTGAGATTATGAAAATAAATTTCGTTAAGCGGGAGCTTCGAAGCCAATGTGAAAACGGGAACAAAAGTATCAGCCATGTTTTTACATCGCCAGCCTTGCGCCTGCTGCATGAGTGGCAGCTTCAGCCAGGGGCGGATTTAGAGGGGGGGTCCGAATGTCCTGACCCCCCTCTTGATTTCTACATGTGTAAAATTTAGGGCGTGAAACGAGGGAGAGGGGGTTCCTAAACATATGGTATGCTGACCAACACCTGACCCCCCCCTCAGGAAATTCCTGCATCCGCCCCTGGCTTCAGCAAACCCCGCGCTTCGAGTAGTCCTGAAACGGACTGATTCGGGAGTTCTCGATGACACTCAGCAAGTTTCTAATTGGAACCACGCGTTTATTTTCACTATAATTAAAGTTTCAGGTAATTATTTTGCTAATCAGTATGTTTTGTTTGTTTTTTTGTAATTTTTGATGTTTGTTGTGGCTGGCAGTTTGTTCCTGAAAAGAGATTCCATGTTTCTTCACATGACCAATTTTTAGGGATATTTGAGTCTTTGCAGAAACATCCATTATATAGTAGGTGTGGACACTGCACGCGTCGCAGCTGTCAGATAAAGTCCTCTCCTTGCCTTGGTTGTAAGCTGCGCCAGCAGATGACTCTTCGGTAAGCAGCTAGCGATACACTGTTGTGGGCCCGGTTTACCATGTTTCTCTATGGGAAACACGCTTGTCTTTTAAGCCATTTTCTGGCTGTGCCACATCAGGTAGAACTTGTCACTGGCAGTGCAGATATGGCTTAGGCACAGCTTCGTTGTTGACCCCAACATTGTGCCTCAACAGCGGCAGGAACAGTTTTACGAACAAGTTGAAGCAGAGCGATCTCTAGCATAGTGCTCAAGCCAGCGTCCCCTCAGGTCAGACCAGGTGCACAAAACAGGAAGTGCATGCACCCAGTGCCATAGCAACAAAACACTTTTTTTTTTAGTTGGACTGTTTGGCTGGCGGAGACGTTGTCGGCATAAGCTACTCGTGCGCACGCCAGCAGGACTTTATCTGGCCGATTGCGTTGCAACGTTCGCAGTGCTGTGTGTCATCAACTAGAGTATCTTACACCAGACTTGTACGTAATCCGTTACAAGTAACGGAATTAATTGTAATATCTTACATTTATTTTCTATTTAGTAATTTAGTAACGGAATAATTACATATTTGCTAGAGTGATTGTAAACTAATCCTCTTACATCTTTGCGTAACGGATTCATTGTAATTTTTAATATTTTTTTCACAACCCCCCGCCTCCCCCACAAAAAAAGGGAAAAATAAGGTTTTTATTTTGGTAACGTTGAGCGCAGTCCCACTGTCATGTGCATTGACCAGTGTAAAGGGAGGCTTGGCACTCTTCAGTTCCCCAAAGCCTTTCTTCACAACACCAAGCCCCAGAATCTACTTGAATCTACCCCGTGTCCCAAATAGCGGCCAGGCTATTTAAATTGATTGCAAAAGTCGGTTTCTTAACCTATTGCGTTCAGATTTTGTACAGCGTTGGCCACAGGTGGTGCATTTTCTTTATAAAATTCGCAAAGAGCGAACTTACCTGAGGAAAAAGTAAAAAAAGAAAAAGGCTTAACTCCTATGGAAATGCAGCAAAGCTACTGGTCTCCAAACCATAGGGCGCCCTATGGTTTGAAGACCGGTGGCTGATTGCATATTTTTAGACTTTGCCAAAGCTTTGAATAGAGTCTCCCATAAACTTTTGCTTCTTAAACTATCAAAGCTTAATATAGACTAACATTCTCGCATGGATTCAATCTTTGTTAATCAACCGCTCTCAATTCGTGACTGTTAATTCTAGCTCTTCTTTCACAACCGTCGGTTCCGGTGTTCCACAGGGATCTGTCTTAGGACCATTATTATTCTTAATTTATGTTAATTATCTTCCACTTCACATTTACTCATCCATCTGTTACCATTTGCTGATACACCGTGATTTACCGGGAAATAATTGACCATAGTGACAGCTGTGTGCTACAGTCTGATATTAACAATATTGTCCAGTGGTTTGAATTATGGTCTATGACCCTTAATGTTAACAAATGTAAATCAAAATGTGCGTCCCGTGAGTCCTATGAAAATTCAAATTACCTTGTTAATCAAGCAAACTTAGAAGTTGTTATATCTTACAAATATTTAGGCATGCAATTAACTTACAACCTTTCCTGGAAAACTCATATTCAGCACATCGCGTCCAATGCTAATAGCATGTTACGTTACCTTTGGCGTAATTTTTCCCTAGCACCTGTTTCTTTGAAGTTAATTTTGTGGAAAACACTAATTCGACCCAAATTAGAATACTGTAACTGACTAAATTTTCGCGAGGACCTAATTTTCGCGGATTTCGCGAATCGCCTAAAAACGCGAAAAATACATCCCGCGAACAATTCGGGCAATATGTGAACGCTACGGAAGCTACACTCGATTCGCGAAAATTAGAACCCGCGAATAATTTCAAACTTTCAGCTTTGGCCCGATTCGCGAAAATATGAGCCCGCGAAAATTATGTCGTTTACAGTATGCAGTACCGATCTGGGCCATGCCTTCCTCATTGATGCATTGGAAGCCATCCGAAACAGATCTGCTCATTTCATACTCACTAACTACCACTACCAGGCACGTAGCCGGGGGGGGGGGGGGGGGGGGAAAGCTCATGGGGCCCGGGCCCGGGTGCGGCCCCCCCCCCCTCCCCAAAATCTTCCATTTTGCTGGGTCCTTCTCTCCCCCCTCCCCCTTATACAGCATTTTGTCATGGGCGGCCCCCCCCCCCCCCCCCCCCCCCGAAACAAAATCCTGGCTACGTGCCTGACCACTACACAGCTAGTGTCACTAATATGAAATCAACCTTATCGCTCCCACCCTTACTTTTACATAGGAAAGTTTCACACCTCTCCTTATTTCACAAAATTTATTTTCATAATTCTATGCTACGAGACAAATTAATTGTACGCCCCCTTTACGCTTCCTCTCGTCTTGATCATCAACACAAGGTTGGCAGCCCAAGAGTAACACAACTACATGTCATTCATCCTTTTTTCCTCATACATCTCAAGAATGAAACCACCTTCCCGGTTCAATCACTTCCCTCACGGACTTGGAGCATTTGAAATCTGTGTTAACTAACCATGTTCTTGATGAGTGTCTAAACTGTATTTTATTTTTTATCCTAATGTGTTCCTGTCTTTTAATTGTACTACTATATTGTTGCTCTCCCCCTTCGTAATTCCTTTGGGCCCTGAGGGAACAATAAATAAATAAATAAATAAATGAGCTGGTGGTAGTTGAACATTGTAAAAACACCCTGAGACTCGCAAAAAGAAACGACAAACCGAACACAAAGGTCTCAAAAGACCTGTTTTTGAGTCCTATGTGTTTCTCCGTTCTTTCTTTTTCCCAGTCTCGGGGTGTTTTTACTATGGTATCTTAGCTGCCTGCTGTAAGAAGGCAAGGCACGGAAACGGGCACTCGACTGCTTTCAAGGCGGTTACCTCAAAGGGATTATGAAGTAATAGTTGTTATGATGCACTGGTCCAGGAGCTTTAAGGCCCGTTTGCACAGTGGCGTCTGACCTGTGGCGTCTTTGCCAACTTGTACATGGTAACATGCGGGCGAGCACTTGGCCACCCTCAACGCTCTAAGAAATACTGCACTATGTCAACAGTATTGTGGAAGTAGTAGTTGCCATAATGGCATTCAACAGGAGCATTAAGGCTAAGGAAGCCAGCTTCCATTATGCAGCAGCCGACTGGCAGTACTAGAAGTGCCAGTTCACGGATAATCCGTTCGGTGCGGCGTGTAATGTGCGCGACGGACCGTGGTTTCGGGGAAACGTGAGCAAATGCGTTTTAAATGCTATGCACTTGGAACGCTTTTGGGAACGCTAAAGAGACAGCCGATAGACCGACCTCACCAGCCAGTTTGGCTGCGGCGCCGCTGCCGCAATGCATCGAGGGAAGTCTTTCTGCATGTGCGACAACCTGGCTGCAGCTCTGTGCGTGCAGAGCATGAGACGGCAGGAGCTGCCCTATGCAAACACCACATAGAAGACAAAGCTGGTGCACGTCATCGCTAGTGGATCCCGCCCAAGCGGCAAACACGCTTAAGCTCAGACGTCTTGGTGTCGCGCTCGCTGCGAGATGCTGCAAGACGCGCTGCCGACGATGCTGACGCGAGATGGGTGGCGCTGCGTGGTACCACTAGCCGGAGCCGTATATTGGGAGAATTTGGCCAGCTTATGATCTCGCCGCCGTTACGCCCCCCACCCGAGTGAGCCAATCAGCCCGCACCGCAGAGTGAGAAGCGTGAGCGCACGCGCGTGAACTTCCGGCTGGGGAGGGCCGCCATTTCCATTCCTTCGCCCGGTGGAATGCTAGGGAATGGCATCTAAATTTCGGTTATTTCCTTTTATATCACTGGCTCTGGCGCAAGAAAACTATATACTGTTATTCCTCGGTGGGTTAGAAAGCTAACGAATGAAGTTTTCTCGGCGTCTGACTGCAAACCTTCATTCAGGCGAAAAAGAAGTCGGCCCATAGCAGACGACGCATAGCTTCAACAGTGCTCTGTAGGGAAAGCGTTTTGCGTAAAAATGGCGGTCATCTCTTTGCTCCCTCCTTCCTCTCCTTCAGTGATCTGCTCCCCCTCCTCCACCTTTCTCTCCTCCAGGGCCTTCGTCGCCACACCTACTCGCCAAACTCTCCCAATATACGGCTCTGCCACTAGCGATGTGGTTTGGGAGGATGCGTAGGTCTTCTAGGCGGCATTGCTCGTGCAGTGGACTAAAATTATGGCGGCATCACGCGTGCGCCGAGCGCTTGGTGAGATCGGTCTATTTTGTTGTTTTTCAGGCCCTCACCGTCAGCTCCACCCGAGCAGATGGGCTGGTCGAGACCCAGCGAGGACAGGGTGTCCTTCCACCAGGCTTGATTGACGGGGTCATTGGGGTCGTAGGAGGCCATCCCTGCGATGTCGTCCGAGCCCATCGTCACGTCGCTGGCGGGTGGTGGTGCTACCGCTGGGGGTGGCACGGGTGGCGGTGGCGGAGGCAGTTGCTCCGCCTTGCACACGTGCTTGTGCGCGGCCCAGTGCTGACGCTGGTGTTCCTTGGAGCAGTAGAAGGCACGGTGACATCGGGCGCAACGCCGTAAGTCCCGCACGCTCCCGCATAACTGGCAGTAGTAGAGCGGCGAGGCCGACAGCTCGTCCGACATGGCCCACCCGCCCGCTTGGTTACTTGGTGTTTGTCAGAACCGACGGTCACGGCGGGCAGCTGAACTGGAAAGCGTTCGGAATTCCGACAGTACGGGCTGGCACTGCTGTCACCTTGCACCTTGTTGTGGAAGGGTGCAGATCGGATCGGACGATCGGATCGCGATGAAGGCGGATTGGATTGGATTCTGGTGGCTAGTTTAGCTTTATTGCTAGTTCGGCACATCGGAAGGGAGGCAAAAAAAAATAGCGTAAAGTTTACAAACATAAGTGCTTACTGGTAAATAAACTATACTTGACCGAAAAAAAATTACGCTTTTCTTATAAAATTATTTTTGTGAGGTGTGAATTTAAATGCAAATCGTTCGAATTGGTTTTGCAATCCAAAGCTGTAGTCAGATTCGATCATCAATTTCGTTTTGCCGCGAGTTGTGTTCGTGCATCTCGTCCGTCGGCATGTCGTCGTTTTCGCGAGGTGTCTGCCGATGCATGTTGGTAAACACTCGGCGCCTTCGAGTCCGAGATCTGAACCGCGTTCAGTGTCGAAAAGCGGCGTCCCAGGTCGGTCCCGCACGCAGAGAGAAGCGCAGGGCCGGCGCCGATCATGGGAGCAAGTTGTCCGATGTCGACCCTCAGCTCCGCAACCTGTGCGAAAAGTTTCCGAAAACGTTCGGCCGGAGGACAGACCGCCCGGAAAACATTTACCATGTTCACAGCGTCGCCGTCGGTGAGCGCACCACACCGTTTTTATCTACAGAAAACTCCCCTTAGTGGGAATCGGGCGTGGTAGTGTTTGTACCTATCGTCCATCCATCCATTTGACTCGGGAGATCCACTGGCGTCGTGGAATGGTTTACAGCTCAACACATCAATGAACTATCGTTTTTTGACGTAATATTACAAGATATGTCAAGAAAGTTCGGTGAACGGCCTGAAAAACGAAAAGCGCAGCAATCTGCGAAAATCATGTTTACTGTTATATTTATAATGCAATTAAATGCAAAGGTGCAAGCGAGCTGGACAAAAATGACGAAACTAATCCCTGGAGAAGGGGAACAAGAGGGACAAAGGACAAACACAAATCTCCAAACACAGCTAGGTGACTGGTGCGCGACCGAAAAAATCCGCCTGGTCCAGGTATCGAACCCGGGACCTCTCCATTACAGGTGGAGCACTCTACCAACTGGGCTAACCAGCTAGGCGTTAGACGGCGGTAGAGCAAACGGTTGTTTTTTTTTTCGGTCGCGCGCCAGTCACCTAGCTGTGTTTGGAGATTTGTGTTTGTCCTTTGTCCCTCTTGTTCCCCTTCTCCAGGGATTAGTTTCGTCATTATTGTCCAGCTCGCTTGCACCTTTGCATTTAATTGCATTATAATTATAACCTTAAATTGCAAGCTTCACCCTTGTTGGTGTTAGACTGGTGGCGGCTGTTAAAACCCGTTTGCTCTACCGACGTCTAACCCCTGGTTAGCTCAGTTGGTAGAGCGCTCCACCTGTAATGGAGAGGTCCCGGGTTCGATACCCGGACCAGCCGGATTTTTTTGGTTGCGCACCAGTCACCTAGCTGTGTTTGGAGATTTGTGTTTGTCCTTTGTCCCTCTTGTTCCCCTTCTCCAGGGATTAGTTTCGTCATGTTTAATCATCTTCAAAATAATCCTATTCGACGCAGTTCACTTTTGGTGTTGTGCATAGAGGTGCTGAAAGCTTTAGAAAAAAAAGTCTTTTGTAGGTATACCCTCAGCAGCTATGTTGCACACGGGCCTGATGTCTGATATCCTAGAAAATGATGACTCTTCAGTGACATCTAGCTTTGGGAACCTAGAAGCAACCTTCCTTAGCCAACCACGTGTATATGGCAGATGGATCAGTATTGCACCCTTTCTCTTTGCTTTGTAGTCGAGTGGTATAGGGTCACTGAGAAATACATATATGCGTCCTCCAAATTTTATGCAGCCTAAACAAACACACAAAAGGTATGATGTTCACAGTGTGTTATGCTAGCATGAGGACTATATATATCATGCAATTTATTAACACAATCGCTATACCACTCATCAGCAAATCCTTTTCGCTTAAACCTTTTCTAACGACACTTGCATTAGAAATGAATGCATTCAAATCAGATGGAGGTAGTGGGATGTGCTTATTAGGAACCATATAAATGTGTTGACTACAGCATGCTAAGCCTAGCTGTACCGATATGTGACGCTTCAAAATGGCTGAATTGATCTTTGCTTGCAATGAAAAACAGTGATAATTGTCTTAATAACGCCTAATACACATAACCGGAGCTCATATATCTTCGTAAAGTAAATGCAGCCTAGGATGTTACTTCCTAATATTGAACTTTTCTTTTTTTTCTACCTACCTTTGAAGACATGCTGATGGAAAGCATTGGCACCATGGCTGACTTGGACGATGCAGTCCTCTTCGAAGCTAATCCTGGTCCCGGTATCTTGACCAGGTGCCTTCTCGAGTCGGGTGTTCCACATCTCAGGGTCTTCGAGAAGAACCCCCTGTTCTTGAAAGAGCTCGAGGTGGGTTTTCACCCTTCTTTTATGGTCTCTCCTAAGTTATAGTTGAACATTTTAGATCAGAATATCTTAGAAATCGACGATGAGTACAAATAAATTAGCGAGAAATTGACTTATTGGAATCCCCGCAAGGAGCACCTGTATTAGTAGGTGTTTGGTGAGTGGCGTCACCACATACCCTGAGCCATGTGGTTTGCCCACCCATGTCTGGCTGTGCGCGGCTTTCTCATATCCGGGGAAAAGGGCATCCCAGCGGTTGAGCCGAGTCCGGGGTAGGGTTTGTACCCTCTTGGGCCCCCTGGGTGAGGCAATACACCCCTTTGGCCCCCGCTTCTCGTAGACGGGTGTCCTGGCTTGGCCCTACCAGGATGATTCAGTCAGTCACCTTTCTTCTCCTCTCTTGCCTTTTCTTTCTTTCTGCCCTTCTTTCCTATTTCACCTTCTTTGGCGGCAAGGGCTATACTGCCGAGAGCGGTTGTAACGGAGTCGGTTAAACAAACTAGCGGCTACAGCGAAGCGATCACGATTTCCCATTCCCTTTTGCACTTCGGTAACCGAAATCAGTTACAACGAAATAGCGGATATAGCGAAGTGATTTCTGATTCCTGTTGACTTCGTTATAACCCGTCTCGACAGTACCTCAGGTAACGACAGAGCTCTCTCTCTTGATCCACACCCGGTTATAGCAGTTTGGTAGCACTGGTCGATACTCAAACAAGCCGGACCTGTTATGAGATGTTAACTATCCTTTTGTTGGACTTTGTGGTGGGTGGTGCGCCACAGATGCCGAAGTTTCTGCCTTTCATATGGGTTCTAAACAAAAAAAACCTTTCTCGACCGGCCGCTGAAAAGGGTCCGCATCGAAGTCCAAGCTACAAAGAAGACACCACTTACACCTGCTAGATTTCTAAAGTTTTTGGTTCTTCATATTTAACTGACAAATAGCTTTCGAAATTATCCTCATTCCTTGTTGCAAAAACACTCGAAGGCATTGTCGGCAAGAAATTTAAAGCCAAGAAAATGCCATCCGGTGACCTGCTTGTTGAAATCGAATCGAGCGAGCAGAGTGCTGCTCTCCTTGCCTTGAATTCTATAGCTGATCATGAAGTCACGGTCACACCTCACAGCTCCCCGAACACAATCCAAGGAGTTATTTCTGAGGATGACCTTCTTGAGACCTCAGACAGCGAAATAGTTGAGGACCTTTCCGACCAAGGATAGCTCCGAAGCTCATCTCCTTGCGTCGCGACGGCCAGGAGCGCAAAACTAAGCATGTAGCGTTAACTTTTCAATCCACCACACTTCCTGAGGCAGTAAAGGCTGGGTACCTGCACTGCAGGTTGTGACCTTACATACCTAACCCTCAGAGATGCTTCAGCTGCCAGAGGTTTGGCCACGGCTCTCGGAGCTACCGTGGCAAAGCCACGTGTGCCAAGTGTGGTAAGAGTGACCATCCAACAGACTCCTGCTCTAATGAACCCCACTGTGTCAACTGTAATGATCCACACCCAGCATATTCACGATCCTGTAAAACATGGAAAGAAGAAAAAAGAAACACTCTTACCTTGAAAGTAAAGGAAAACTTGTCCTACCCAGAAGCACGCCGTCACTTCGCGTTTCTGCGGAAAGGCAGATATGCACAAGTGATGCGGCGGGGACCTGCACCACCGAAGCTGGCAGTGGCTACTCAGACACATCCTTTTTGGATTATGGAAAGCCCCTACAGTCCCCCACGCCCAAGCTGGAGATTCAGCTTCCCGGGCATGCACTCTCGGCTGGTCGGTCTCCTGCCCCCCCCCCCCAGCCAGAGTTGCGACTCTCGTGCACACCAGGAGGGCCGCAACTCTGGCTTGTCTACTTCGTTTGTACTCCTCTCTTGTACAATCGCGCCTTGATTATGGTGCTATTGTGTACGCGTCTGCCCGGCCATCTGCCTTCAAGATGCTTGATCCCGTGCATCACCTTGGATTGCGTCTAGCAACCGGTGCTTTTCGTACATCTCCTGTTTTAAGCCTGTATGGTGACTCCAGTGACATGCCACTTGAAAAAAGGTGGTAGTTCTTATGTCTTGTTTACGTTAACAATGTTTTATGTGATCCCAGTCATCTAGATCACAGTTGTATTCAAGAATCTAAGTTTTGTCATACCATATAAACCAACTGTTGTTTGACCCTTGAGTCTTCGTTTTGAGAACCTCCGTCTTAACCAGCCTCGTGAGGGTGTCCATTTCCTAGAAAGTGCATGTCATACTGCTCCATGGGACATCAAACCCATATTTGTGATTGGATATTTTACAAAATTTAATAAGCAGAATGTCTTCCCACTCATTCTACAACAGGAATTCTTAGCTCTGCCAGAAAAATACAATCATTACTGCCAGTTTTACACTAACGGCGCCAAGTCCTCAATGTGTGTTGGCTACGCTGTTTATTCAAATTCGTTTACCTATGTGACTCGGCTGAACAATGTCGCCGGCATTTTCAGTGCGGAATTGTACGATGTCCTGGCAGCACTTGACTATATAATCAGGAGCAAAGTAATTAAAGCCATCCTTTTTGTAAACTCTCAAAGCGTTCTTACTGCAGTGTGTTCTGTTACACCAACCAAGAATAAGTTGACTCAACTCGTACGGGCCAAGGTTCAACGGGGACTCGCGGGTGGGAACGACATTAAATTTTGCTGGATCTTGAGCCGCGTGTGCATCACAGGCATCGAGGCTGCAGATAGACTAGCCGCCTCTTCACAGAACCTTTTACCATTGAATGTCCGCATACCTTACCAAGGCCTTAAGATGTCCATAAGACTTTCACTTTTACGACTGTTATGGCAATCTGAATGGGACTTAGCCAATAATAACAAGCTTCGTGCCATCAAACCAGAACTTGGTGCCTGGGAAACCTCCTGCAATAAAAATCGTTTCCACGAAGTCCTCCTGTGCCGCTTAAGAATTGGCCACTCGTTCCTTACTCATCAAAACCTGCTTATAGGTGAGGAACTGCCTGTGTGCGAGCACTGTGGAGAAACTTTATCTGTTCTGCATGTTCCCTTTTTTTGCCGTGGCCTTCTAGAGCAAAACAAGTCCCATTTCCCCGAGCTTTTCAAGTATAACATCCCATTTCACCCTATCTTAGTTCTAGGGGAGCAGCCTTTCATATCAATTGATTGTCTTTTAGTCTTTCTCAAAACTACAGGTATTTTGTACAAACTATAGCCATGCTCTAGTCTAGTCTTAGTGCACTGTTTTTTTAGCTTAGCTGTACTTTGGCACAGTATGGTCGTCGGAGCTCTTCTGGTATAAAACCCACAGACAACAAAAGCTTACTGGAATCGGTCGGGACTTCCTTAGCTGCCCTTTATACCAAGGCTTTTTAAATGTCCATATGACAGAGATAATCATTGCATGCCTTTATCGCGCAGGAACTATAAGGAGAAGCACCACGGCCTCAGTTTTTCAGTCGGTTGTTTTTGGATGTCCACCGTGCAGCTGTGCATAGTAGTTGTGTAATGCTTGCCTTTTCATTGTTTGCTTGCAATAGTCCAAACAGGTAGATCGTGCCAGAAGGTTTTTCACCTAGTGAAGTTATCTTTAGTTGCTCTCTTTGCAATATGGTAAGAATTCTTTAAAATACATAGACATACTAAACACTGTTTTAAGTCAAGCTTGCTTTTTATTTTTTACTTGTTATTGTCGGCTTTTTTCATCTTGAAGTGATAGTCAGCATTTTTTGTCGATCAACTTTCTCCATATTGACATGGTAGGGTGACCAGGGGGCTATGCAAGACGGCGGGACGAAGGGACCGGGACATTGCCGCCTGCTGCGATTGGTCAGTGGCTGGCCAATCGCAGCAGGCGGCAGTGTCCCGGTCTCGCCGTCTTGCGTGGCCCCACAGATGTCCCGTTTTGGCCAGGACAGTCCCGTTTTAGAGGCTCATACCAGCCGTCCTGTCATTTTGTCTGAATGAAGTCAAATGCCCCGTTTCCGTGGGAACTTGTGAAATCGGTACCACACGAGTGTAAGAAAACAAAAAAAATGCTCTCGTGACAGTGTATTAGAATAAACATGGTATAAAAAGGTTATCTCGAGTAGAGTATGATTTTTAGCTTTTCCTGTGGCTTCACTTGCCAATAAGTTCTGTTCATAGATGCGTGCGCACAGGGCACTTTTCTATGTTATTAAATTTGGCATGGCTAGGTTTTGCAGCATGGGTAAGAAAGGTCTTTCTGTCTCGCTTCACCCTCCCCCTTCCTTTTCTCTATGTCCCGTTTTATACTCGCAGGAATATGGTCACTAGAGACGGAACACCTAACACGAACAAGGCGTGAAACATGTTTTACTCTTTCTGTGTCTGTGCTGGGGACCCGTGCCCCTACAATGTCTTAAACCTGAAAACGATAGGCTAATAACACTATAAATACTAGCGAATGACAGTCTAAGACGTGCAATGCTTCGTCCTCTACAAGGGCCTGAAGCAGAAATACCCGTCCCAGCTGGAGGTGGTGGAGGAAGACCTCCTTCGGCTGCCCACCCTCCAGGCCTGCGACAGCTACGGGACCACCTCGAGGGTGGACGCACTTCTCAGAGGGCTGCCACCGCAGGCGTGGAAGGAGCGTGAGTTGAGCAAACAGTGGCACCCTCTTTGAAACCAAAGTGCCCGCGTCGCATTCAACATAGCCAGACACACCAAGTGTACACTCTAAAGGCCGGTTCGCACATCTGCCTTTGCGTATGTGAACGACTGTGTTGCATCCGGTTGTGGCTGCTTATGACGAGATAACGTACGCTTGCGCCATCTCTGGGGTAACCCTGGAACACCTTTGATCTGCATATATTTCCTAGTTCTTATGCATCAGTCTTTAACCATGGGCTCCAATTAATTGTGACAGTCTCAAAAGTCACCGTTTCTCGCAGTGCATAGATTTGATCTCACAAATACTGCAAAACCTTCAGTCTACCATAGAATCCCGAGAGATAGCCCACCTAACATCAAGAGCAAATCAGCTGAAAATATGGAGCGGGCTAACGTTCGCTGTACAATCGAAAAAAGTTTAAAAAATTCCTATTTTTAGGTCGTGTCCCTTCCAAGCTTGTTATGGTGGCGAGGGGCAACGAAGCAAATATGGCTGTACTTCCCAGTCAGCAACGTTCGCTTATATCCCGCCATAGCGAATTAGCCGCATTTACGCCGAGGCCATCATGGATCCCAACACTAGTACTATTACTAGGAGTGGGCTATCTTTCGGTGTTGAAAAAAGTGTAGCAAATCAAGCCAAAAATAGGGGTAGGCTATCTTTTGGGGGTGGGGCATTTTTTTGGATTTTATGGTAGCTACAGGGCTCTGGTGCCATTATGCCATTGTGTTTCCTCATCATAAGCAGCCACAAGCGCCTGCAACACTGTCGGTCACAAACCAGCCTTTACTGATAGGCTCATGTGGTTTGGCTACTCCGCGTAACGGAGGAACAAAGAGTACATGTGGTACTCTGCACAATGCTCAACATTTGTTTGATGAAGTGCACAGCGTGAGTTCTGTTTATAATGTTCCATGCTGTGGAAGCGAATACTCTACAGGGTATTGTCTGGTTTATTGCCACTGTGGGTAAAGTACTGTTTCAAGTATCCGACAGGGGTTTTCTTGCGGGGGTTTGATTGTGCTAGATACAATTTGGTGGGCAGTGGCCAAGTTTAAAAAAAAAGAAAAAGAGGTCTATTAAGACAAAATGAACCTTAAGAGCTTGTTCTTGGCATGAGCCCTGTTTTGATGCTACCTTTTATGTTTATGTCCCGTCATATGACACTATTGAACGAGATTGTGCAGAAACAACCTTCATAAGTGTCAGATATGTGCCAGAAAACTTAGCAGATATGTGTCCCATTGAGCAGTAAAGTCCATTGAATACTGTTTAATCTTAGATCAAAGTCTGTGTCACAGGGCATCCTTCATAGTGTGCATGCACCATACACCCGCGACACTTTTGCGAGTGGAGTTTTCGAAAGATGATCAGCTACGTAGCAAGTGGTTTTGTTGACCCCACAGCACCCTGCCTTCTGGTGATAGCGAGCCTGTCGCGCAAGCGGGAGCTGAGCTTCCTCCGCTTCCTGCTGCACATGCTTCCGCAGAGGGCCTCACTGTTCGCCATTGGACGCATCGACTTCCTCCTCTTCCTCACGGAAACCGAGTACACCGTGAGTTTGGTCTCGTGAAGGGCCTCGTCCACAGTGATGGAGGCAGTGTAGGGGGTAGGCTTATGGGGCTTCATCTGCCCCCCTCTTCCCCCCCTTCCCCCCCGAATCCAACCACCTCAGCCCCCCTCTCCCCCCCCCCTGAAAAAATTCCTTGCTACGCTACTGGACGGAGGCTGGGCGTCTCGAGTCAAGGCTGGTTCACTCGCTTGCGATTGCTTGCGACCGAGTACCTTAAAACCTCTTGGGGTCTCTTACGACAAAGGGATCTCACTGGCGCCATCTACGTATCAGGGGAGCCGTAGAACACCTGTCATGTCCGTGTATTTTTAATTTCATTCTTTCATCCTTTTCTTAAAATTGGCTCAAAGCACTTTTCACAACGTTATAAACAACAATTTCTCATAGATAGTATATGTACATTTGATCTCGCAAATACTGCAAAAACCTTTGCTCTAGTGAAGGGTCCCCTCATAGATCAAGCCACTGTGTCCTCTCATTGTAAAAGATTACAAAAACTCGTTTGTAACAAAATGCAAGGAATGGGCTTCAGTCTAAATTCTTGGTAGGTCTTCATTTAAAGTCTTCATCTTCTGTCTTTCAGTACCTTAGTGCATCAAATTCTGACCACAATTTCAAGAAGTACCGGGACGTGAGCATCCTCTACAAGTTATTCTTTGACATTGAAGTGTTGGGAAAGGTATGTGTGTTATGTTCCTCCTTGTGTGATCTGCCTTGCTCGACTTGTAATCGATTTTATGTGCAACAAACATGCAGGCACCGGGATATGTATAGGGCAGGGGTGGCCAGGCTGACCCAGCCTAAGAGCAGCAATCTAAACCACGAAAGAATTCGAAGAGCCGCGGGGGGGGGGGACTGACTTTTGTCCAGAGCAATAAACGAAACCCTAACTACTTTCAATCTATCCGAGTAAAAAGCAGTCCAACTGTTTGTAAGGTAGCAGTAGCACAAGTCAACCAAACCACGACCTGTCTTCCGATTTTAAATGCGTTCCATTTTTCATTTTGGGGAAGTGCAGGGTGGGGGGAGTCGCGAGCCGCACTTTAACACGCGAAGAACCGCATGCGGCTCGCGAGCCGCATCTTGGCCACCCCTGGTATAGGGCGTCTACATTGGATCTTAGAACAGTTAAACAAGTCAGACAAATCTGTGCCTGTACATTGAAATTGAGCTCAAAGTATCACAAATTGTGCATTTAGATGGTGCGTTTTAAGCCGCACTCCCGCGAAAAATGCGACCAACCCAATTGCCAGCGTCCACGGCGGACGTGTTTGCAGACGACGGAGTTAGCAATGGCACTAACTTATGACACTACCTCTCGATAGGCATAGCAAGCAGACGAAAGAATGTGTCATCTGCTCGCTGCGCCTGTCGGGATATGATGCCACAACTTACAGGCGTCGCTAACTCGGTTGTTTGCGAACACACCCCCATCGACCCTGGCAAGTTTGTTGGTTTTATTTTTCAAAGGAAGGGAGCTTCGCCTCGAAATTTTAGCTAGCTGCGCATTCCGCCAGAGTTTAAGCTTCCTGTGTGCAGGCGCTGATTTCTCTGACTCGTTTTAGGCCCGTTCACACTCTTGCGACCTCTTATAACTCGGTGCCTTGAAACCTCTTACAACAAGAGGACACACTGGCGCCATCTATTGGGTAGCAGTGTAAACTTGGCACTCCAGCATATTCTCTATTTCTCTCACGCATTATCCTTTCTTTCTTGGCTCGAAGAACTTTTGTCCACATTATAAACGAGCCTTTCTTATAGGTATTACGCACATTTGATCTCGGAAATCCCGCAAAACCTTCGCTCTTGTGAAATGCAGTTCCAGGGTCACCGCATAGACGGCGTTAGAATGCCAGCGTGTTCCCTCGTCCTAAGAAATTTTTACAGGTTTCAACAGGTCTCGTCTCCCTCGGTCGTACTCGGTTGCAAGAGTGTGAACGGGCCTTTACATGAAAAACTGCTTCTTGCAACTCGGAAGTAACGGCGACGAGGCTCCATCCATGAAGAAGTAAAAGCCTCGTTGTTTGCAGGTGCCACGGACTCTGTTTCTTCCTCTCCCTCAGAAGGAGGCAAAGACAGCAGATCAGGTGATACTCCCGTTTATTGTACGGCAGCAGAATCCGTAAGATTGTGGACTCTGCTGTCATTTTGTTTTTTTCTCTCGACAATGTTGAAACGTGCTTGAGAAACTTTGGCTTCGTTCGTAACAAAACAAGATAATTAATAGCAAGGTCAGCTGAATGCTAACCATATTTACATTTTTGAGATGTAAACATTTCAGCTCGAAGCATTACTACTCTACTAAATAGGGTAGAACGATTGGACCTTCAGAAAGCTTTTCCTAGACAATGCTCTACATCTGCACACATGCTCACTGTTTTCACGAGATGCCAGCTGCCGAATGTAAATATCTGACAGTTGCTTCAAACTTTTAATACTGTTAATTGATAATGTCTTTTAACCATCAGGTGCTCAAGCTTTTCATTATCAGCGCTAGGTTCACCTAGCTTCCTGTGATGCATGGTTTGTTAATCTGACAGGAAATATTTCTCGAAACTTTTGTCTGCAGCACATCTCATGTGCTCCCTGGCGCTTCTACGAAGGATCCGAAAATTCCTAAATTAATTTAAAAAATTCCGAGAAGGCACTACGAAAGTCCTTGTCTATTGCGCGCATTGACGAAATGATGCAGTTCTCATATAAAAAGGTGGCACGACAGCAACAGTGCAGTATTGTGGGGACAGAGGACATATTGTTCTAGAAGAGTAAAGGGAGGCAAGAACTCAATGAATTGGAGGAAAGAAGCGATTCCTTTTTGTATCGTTATTGTCAGGCACCTAGCCAGGGGGGGCCATAGGGCCCCCCCCCCCCCCCCCCCAGAAATCTTTCATTTTGCTGGGACCTCTTCTCCCCCTCCCCCTCATACAGCATTTTGTCATGGGTGGGGCCCCCCCCGAAACAAAATCCTGGCTATGTGTGCCTGGTTATTGTATATGCGCATTAGTTTATGGCTATGGTGACCGTAACGCGTCTCAGACTGGTGTGTCTGGCGTCGCATACCGTCCGTGCACCAAAAGTGGTCCCAAAGTGGGATCAAATACGTCGTAGGAGCCGGCGTGTCAGCGCTGTCGAATGTCACGATCCTGGTGGCTGGTCGTAAGAGTTTGGACGAAAAATATGAGCGAACGAAAGTGTTACTGTCGTCGCCGTGTCCCGACTCCTGGCTGCTGAAGCTTTCGTCGACTGTCAAGCTGGAGCCAGTCTACAGCAGAACAGGCAGGGGGGATAGGTGGCCAAGTGCGTCAGTGCACTGCAGCTTGGAACACGTGGAGCAAAAACTCGCAGCACAGAACCCAGCGATTCTGGGTTTATATCCCAACCCATGCACCTTTTGATTTGGACGAGCATCGTACCGGCGCGTGGTCGTGTATCACCACTGCCTGATGCGCATTGAAGACCCCAGGCTTGCAATGGTACTGCAATGGCTACATTTCTCATCTGCAGCGTAAACAGTGTCTTTGCACCGTAAAGGCCTTATGCCTTACTAATCTTGTGCTGTATAAACATAAACAAACTTTTTTTTTGGTTAGCAGAACAGGCATTTGCCACATCCACCACCGCTGCTGTAACACTGCTAGGATCACCGCCAGCGACGACGTGACAGTTCTACGACGTCATCAGGCGGAAATCGACGGACCACTTTCTGGGTCAACACACCAGTCGGAGATGCGTTCCAGGCACCATATTAACGGGCACAGAAATGACTGGATTGGACGAGGTTTGATCATGTTGGCCATTCCGTTTGCAATGAGTAAAAAGCCGCTCCAGCCAAAAGTAACTACATTGCAACTACTTCACTACTTCTTGCTCCGACGCCACCAGTCCTCTAGTCTCCTCTCGGTGCATTCTGTAATGCTCTCGGTTCTGAAGCAATGATGATGATGCTCATCATCACTGTGCACCTCTACTGGCAGAGGATGTGCGATGGCCAACAGATGCACCTGGTTCATCTGAGTCCTCGAAGCGACCTCTTCGACATCCTCGATCCTCCGGAGCGGCTCCAGGAACTGGTGTTCTTCATCCGGCAGAATATGGTCAAGCGCAGCGCCTACATCATCCCTACCCTTGAGTGAGCTTTTGCACCAGAGCTTCGCATGCAAAGGCCACGCTAAAGCCAGAAGGCGGGAGCCATTTCAACGGGAGCCTCTGTCATGTCAAGGCCTGTTCACACACTTGCGTTTGTTTAGGACCGGTTTATTGTGATCTCCTACGAGTACGACAAGAGAACACACTGGTGCCATCTATGAGGTAACCCTGAAACTGTACTTCACTAGAACGAAGGTTCTATGGTATTTGCGAGATCAAATGTACATATATCTATAAGAAATGATCGTTTATAATATTGTCAAAATCTTTTCAGGCAAAAAAAAAAAAAAGAATGATTCATAAAAAAAAGGAAAATATACCTTGATAAAATGGAAGCTTGGGCAAGTTGGTGATTCATATCTTAAGTTAACAGCGCTAGATCAATCACACAATACGACACACAGCGTGTGTGTTTGTCCTTCTGTGTGTCGTGTCGTATTGTGATCGATCTAGTGCTGTTTGCTTAAAGGGATACTACAACGAAATTTCGACGCCTATTTCTTGATCTATTCGTGTTCAAGGGAGAATTATCACATCAGACACACCAATCTCTTGTTGAAAAAGACACAACAAGGAATTTTAAAACAAATTAAACGATTAGCAAAGAGCACCTGGTGTATGTCGCTGACGCCTCGTTTGTAATGCCCGTCTAGGAACCTTGACAGGTAGTGACGATAACTGTCACGCCTCCGGCCACCACGAGAGAAGAGGGGAAGGAGGAGCTCCCCTCTCCTCGAGAATCTCTTTTGTATGTCTCAGAAGTCGCTATTGTACCTCTACAAGATTATAGAAGATTAACCCTTCACTCAAAATTCGTACAAAGACAGCTTTGGGGTTTCGCTGGTGTGCTTCGGCTGCTTTCAGCGGATGCTACGAGGCATTGGGGCCTATCCAAGGCCATGTGAATGTCGCGTGACCTTGGAGAGGGGGCACAGCGACACGCGGAAAGCGTGTCACGGGCTACGTCCACAGAGCGGGATTGGCTGGGATAGCTCGCAGCGTCTGCTGCGTCCGGACGTAAGGTACCGAGACAAACTATGTCACGATTGCGGTGGATGTGACGTGCTCTCCGAGCGTTTGCCAGAGTGGGCCGTTTATAACGAAAAATACAGCCACAAGGCTCAAAATACAAACGTGCAATTGTCATTTATGGATATTGTGGATGATATTAAACCTATTTCTGAACACAACGGGTATATTTCAAATTTCGTTGAAGCATCCCTTTAAAGGGATACAGTCTAAGCTCATTACAATAGACCTGGTTACAACAGACTTTTGGATATAACATACGGATTTGTGAAGTTCGGTTGGTTTTCCTCAACATACCATTGACTCAACTTCATATCTGCATACAACATACTCCTCTTACAGTCTCGGGAAGTACTTTAAGTACATTGTACTTAAAGTACTTGAATTAGTACTTTAAGTACATTGTAGGGGGGATCGGTGGCCGAGTGGTCTAGCGCACACCAGCTCGGAGCACGTGGAGCGAAAGCTCGCGCTGCAGAACCCAGGGATCCTGGGTTCAATCCCCACCCCACCCCGTTTCGATCTGGATGAGCATCGTACCGGCGTGCGGTCGTGTATCACTACTGCGTGGCGCACGTTAAAGACCCCAGGCTAGCGGTTGTACTGCACTGGCTAAATTGCTCATCTACAGCTGGGAGACTCGTCGCCCGTTGAGGCAGACCAAGTTCTAGGCTGTAAAACATACACACAACCCAATTTTTTTTTAAAGTACATTGTACTTAAAGTACTAATTCAAGTAGGTTTAGGAAACTTGTACTTTACTTGAAGTACCTTCCCTGAGTATGTACTTGTACTTTACTTAAAGTATTTTTTTTTCTGGTACTTTCCGAGGAAAGTACAATTCCCGACTTTAAAGTACATTCCCCAAATTTGATTTTGTTAAATTCGTATCACGAAATGATGCTTTGTCAACTCCAAAGAAATACTGGGAGGGATATTCTACTCTCACCAGAAACGTGAGCAGACGACGCATCGCTCCGCTTGTTCTGGGGGCAGCTTTCCAGTAGCTTTCTGAACTCTGGCTACTTCTCGGTCGGTCAGTGCAAGCGAGGAGGTTTAAAATATTATGAGAGCAAAAGTAATCATAATCTAGCACCTGAAAATGTGTTGCGGAACAATTAAACTTTCAAGTCAAAGAAAAAGACAACAGAGGAGAACGTCACAATGTTTTGGGACATTCCCTTTTGTCTTTTCGTTCGGCTTGAAAGTTACTTAATTTTTTCGCACCCATACTCAGGTGTCACATTATGATTAATTATCACCAGCTCGCTTTCAAACTCACTGTTTTTTGTTTCTTTTTCATTAAACAGAGGACACTTCTTTATGAGAGGATTGCTTGCGGAAGCTACGGGGCTGACGTCATGATCTCTCCTAGTACATTTTACCCCCTTGGGTGCAACAATCTACTGCAAGCGGTGCCAAATTCAGAAGAGGGATTTCTGAATTTGGCTCTATTCCTGAAAATAACTATTCTGTGGCCACTTGACTTTATCAAATATTTGCCGCTGTTCTTGAAAAAAGGTCATGCACCCCCGATTACCCCTGGGCAATGCATACCACTTAAAATATCACTGTAGAGGGGAATTAAAGGACATCATGAAAGATTGGGTTAAAATACTTGTACTTTACTTTTAAAGTAAATTGTATTTATAGTACTTTACTTAAAGTACATTGCACCCAGTGTACTTGCTACTTTACTTAAAGTACATCACGCGTATATATTCCCGCTAAATGTAGCGGGAATATATACGCCACGTGCCACACCAATCCCGTATCATACATTTCGTGCATTATGGAACTTCAAAAGTAAAAGTCGGTGCCCAATTTTTTTTTTTTTTTTTTTTAGTTTACATTTGTTTTTTTCGTATTCTATCTGCCTTCCCCCTCACACATTAGGGGCCCTGCAATCATATTTAAGCGTCTACCTTTTTTCCGGTTTCCACGTCTCTTGGGGTTCGGGCAAGCCAGCGGGCACGGAGAGAGTAACTAAATATCTGTGCATCATATTTTAACCGGACGACGCGGAAACCTCCTCTACCGACGAGGGCGACCCGCGGTACCGAAAGCGCGCGATATGTGACGTCTTTGGTCCTGGGCTTACTACTGGTCAGAGCCGCTAAAAGCTTCTTTTTAGTCGAAATACAAAATATAAGTGCCGCGAACCGATTCAATTATTTATAAAAGTAGTTTTTGTTCAGTATTTTAGGTCGGAAAAGAAATAAATGCAGTTTATAAAGTACGAAAACAAGAAATGACCCGTCGACATACGCGCCACCAAGCGGTGGAAAAGGCGGCGCATACTAGAAAAGAGTAGTGGGATCAGGCGCCGACACGGAAAGGTCTCGGATGTACGCGGCGGCGCTACGGGCGTAAGGACAGGTGGATCCGACCGGCTCCGAGCGTTCCGAAGGCCTTCGGCGAGAAGCTTTGTCTTGCGGTTTAGCCGTTTCGCGGTATGGCAGCGCGAAGTGGCTCCCATTCTGAACTGTTCTTTACCCCGTGTTTGCTGTCGTTTGTGGCCAATGAAGTGTTATGCCAAATTAGTGTTTAATCGCGCAGCAAATGCAATTAGAGCCGCTCTGGCTGCCCGCTGCATACAGCCTATCTAGAACATGCTTTAGTGGCGCCCTCTCGCGCCGTCGACACGGAGTGCGGCAGCCGTGAGCGGTCGCTGAGCTCACTACCCCTCCTCTAGTCACGGCCACTCAAGCAACCAAGGACGTCATGAGGGAGGTTATTTTTTGCTTGTTTTTGTAATCTTAATTTGCCTATAACTTTTAAAATAAAGCGAATTTCGAGAAAAGAAAAGTTTCACTAAGTTACTACGTTCAGTGCGCTCAGGTTCGGTGCAAATTAAAAACTAGTAAAAAAGTCCTTGCAGGGCCCCTTTAAAGTACCTTTTAGATCTACTTTACCCAACACTGTCCTCTTACAACAGACCGAAATCTTGGTCGAAATCAAGGTCTGTTATAACGAGCGTAGACTGTACTACAACGAAATTTCGGCGCTCATTTTTTGGTCTATATGTGTTCAAAGGAGCAGTATCACATCGAACACACCAATATCTTGTTAAAAAAGTCACGAAAAGGAATTTTAACACAAATTAAACGATTAGCAAAGAGCACATGATGGATGTCGCTAACGCCTCGTTTGTAATGCCCGTCTAGGAACCTTGAGAGGTAGTGACGGTAACTGTCTTGCCTCCGGCCATGACGAGAAAAGAGGGGAAGGAGGAACTCCCCTCTTCCTGAGAATCCCTTTTGTGTTTCCCAGAAGTCGCTATTGTTCCCTTACAAGATTATAGAAGATTAACCCGTCACTCAAAATTTGTACCAAAGCAGCCGCTTCGGTGGCTGGAACGTTAGTGGCGAATTCGCGTGGTTCTTTCTGCGCGTTCTCGAGCGCTCTTTTCAGAGCGCGCGAAATCGGGTGGTGGAAAAAGAGTGCTGTGGCCTGATCGGGTGGTTCATTCCGAGGGCGCCTCTCCCTCTCAGAGCGCTCTCCAGCACTCCGTCTGTAGCCGTCGGAGTGCGGAGCGGCGCAGGCGTCACGTGGTACTTGGACGGGGATCACGTGGTTTTGTTGACGATGGCCGGCAGTGGTCTGTGGTGGTGTGGGGGGTCCGGCGCGACGGCGATTGATATGTGGTTCTACGAAGTGCTTGTGCATTCGACGGTGCGAGGATTACAACGGACGGGACGACATTTGTTTGGGACCGTAACAGAAAAAGTGGACATGTGAGGTATCTCAGAGCTTTTACGATATCATAAATCTCGCGGCGGTGATTCTTCTAAGCCTAACCGACGAAGAAACAGCTAGCAGAGCTCGCCGCTGTTTTACCGGGTTTTGTGGTCGCTTCAAGAAATTCTCAGGTTTGGTAAAAGTGCGCTCAAAGCTTTGTGTGGGAAAATAAAGGGAAAGCCGAATCTAATGCACAGTAATTTGTGTCACATGGCGATATGTGTTTTATCCTGCTTGCACAATATTTCGCCGTAAGACAAATGCGCGTTCACTGTCGAAAACGCGATGAGTTGACAACTCTTTTCAAGTATTGGCTTTCGTCCTGTTATGCAAAAATTAATTCGCATACTGCTGTTGTTGTTTTTTTTTGTTTTTTTTTTACATGCTGATGCGTAAAACAATTTACGTCACAACCGTTATTTCATCACGTTGCGAGCGTAAATTTTGCTCAGTCATCCACCGTACGCTGTAAAATATATATGTACATATTTGTAATGCATTATCGGTGTTAAGAAGTTTTGCATCCGTGACTGGTCCGAGAATGTCAAAGCGCTCTGAAGCCAGCAGTTGTGATCGGCTGAAAAGGATCCCGAGTAGCTCTGGCGGCGAGGAGGGGCGCTCTGCTGAATCAAGGTCAGAGGAGAGAGGCGACCACCCGAATTCACCAGCCTGGTGAACGTCAGCCTCGCCGTAGCTTTGCTCGTCCCGCGACGAACTACGTCACGATTGCGTTGGATGTTACATGCTCCGCTGGCTGTTCTCCGAGCGTTTGCCCGAGTGGGCCGTTTATAACGAAAAATACAGCCACCAGGCTCAAAATACAAACGTGCGATTGTCATTTACGGATATTGTGGATCATATTCAACCTATTTTTGAACACGATGGGTATATTTCAAATTTCGTTGAAGTATCCCTTTAAGATGGGAAATTACAGAAATCGTAAGCGTTCCACGGCTACCCGATAGATGGTGCCAGTGTGCTCTCTCGTCACTCGAGTGACGAGAGAGCACACTGGCACCATCTTTTATGACGATTGTCATAAAAGATCACAAGACGTCGTAAGCCGTCGCAAGTGTGTGAACTCCGGTCGAAAACGAAACCAAAATAAGTGACTGGTATCGCTTTAGGGGAACGACATATGATCACAGCCGAAATATTTCGTCAAAGTGAAGCCGCATACTCCACTTAAACGGATTTTAAAGATGCGACCAACTGCCGACGCCTTTCTTTATCACGAGGTCGTGAAGATGATCGCGAGGCAGACCTTTGGGGGATCGGGCTAAAAAAAAAAAAAAAAAAACTAAAAACATCGCCCTCCGCCTCTTCCCCATGGCGCGGAAGTGGCCAATTTTCCTCTGGTCGAACCTTGTCGGCGTCACCTAACAGCCAACCCACTGGGGGACAGGGTTGAGAGTTGAGACTTTGGACCGGAGCCACGCGGGAGGGAGTCCCGATTTTTCTCTGTCCCGCCTGTCCCCCAGCTGTCCTATTTAGTTGTACTTGGCTCAATTTTCTCTAGTTCTTACCAGCACTCCAATCTCCTCTTCGTTGCCTCTCTTTTATAATCCACCCTTCCATCTTCTCCAGCGAAACCGAGGGCCAACAGACCCCTTCCCAAAGGGGTCTGTTGCCCCTTCGGGAAGGGCAGAACTAAGCTCCTTACATTTTAGAATCACATGCTAAATTGTTTCTGTCTCCTCCTTGCATACTGCACACATTGTATCTGGGTCTTCAAATTTTGCTCTCTCTATATATATATATATTTTTGTTCTTAAAACTCTCATCCTTGCCTCAAGCAGCAGAGCTCTTGAATTATCGAATAAGCCTTCATTCTTTATTTTTTTTGCTTTTGTGACCTTTAAATCCTTAAAGCTGATTTGCCCTGCATTTTCTCCTCCCAGATCCACCTCTCTGCCCCCTTAATTGCCTTTTCCACTGAACGCGTTTGCTCCACCCCATTGTCTATCTGCAGTAATTTCATCATAAGCTTTCGTGTCCGTTTCGTCCATCTCGTGTTCAAACTCCTCATATACAGGTATTTATAGATTTTGTGCGCCCACCGCCTGTCTTACGGCTGGATGGATGGATGGATGTTAATGGCTATGCCCTTTGTAACAGGCGGTAGCTTGCTTTACCTAGCCTCAGTCTAAAAAAACTGATCATCAGCCGTGCGGTTGATGATCAGTGTTGCCATCCCATTAAAGATAGCTTCGGTTTTACCGTAGATGCCCGAAACAAAACTTTCAGCCGTGATATTTATCAAACTACACACAGTATCGAAAAAAACTGCTTTAGTTGAAAACGGTTGTAATCCCAACTTTCAAAAATATTCGCTGCAGTTGCTATGAAAATTCTAACATGCCTCTCGTTCAGAAATAAGTTAAGTATGCCCAACAAAATCTGCTAATGACAATCGCACGTTTGTGTTTTCACATTCCAAACTGCCGATTCCGGCGAGCGCTCGAAGGGCTCGAAGGGTATCCATCCAAGAGTGCGATGCGCCTCGGGAGATCCAGTGCCTGCAGCGTGTTCGTGACGTCATGTTTAACTGCAAGAGCAAGGCTACGGGGAGACTGGCATGGTTGTGAGCTTTGCCACTTCGTGGCGTCAACGCGTCCCGTACGAAAATTTCTCATACAGGCCGGAATGAAAAAATACCGGTTCTGCCTGGATCTGAAATTGGGGCACCAGTTTGTATCCCGTCTGGAACCGCGCAGTTCCAGATGTGATACAAACTGGTGCCCCAATTACAGATCCAGGCGGAACCGGCTGGTTCCAGTGGTTCTGCAGAGCCATTGTTACTGCGCGGTACCAACCGAGATACAAACCGGTGCCCCAATTTCAGACCCAGGCGGTGCGCCACCGGAATTCCCGCTGCGCTCACCACTGGACTCTACAAAAGTATTCCGCGCGATGCCCTCAGCCGTTACAAGCGAGAGATCGTCGCGATTTCAGACCCAGGTGGAACAGTATGGGTCTGAAATCGCGACGATCTCTTGCTTGTAACGGCTAAGGGCATCGCGCGAAATAATTTTGTAGAGTCCAGTGCGTGAGCGCAGTGGGAATTCCGGCGGCGCACACGGTCGTCCAGGCGTCGTCACTAAACACGGTGCACAGAACACACAGCACGCACAAGCACAGTGTCCAGTGTTGAGTCACTTGAGCGCATCGGGAAGTTCCGGCGGACAAGCGGTATCTGAGTCGTCCAAGTAGTCACCAAGCACACCAGCGCCAAGCGCATCCAGATGCCGAGCCAAAGTGCAATGGCTTGGCAGCTTCATACAATATGAAGATTCAAAGCCAAGGTCAGTGGGTATCCATCCAGGGCAACGATGGGCGCGTCAGTATCCGTGCGTCCGCAGCGCGAACGTCGCCGCCGGGCGAGCGCCGGCCGAAAGTTCGACGCGACCGGAGAAGATCCAAAACTCTCGGAGCGCTGCCGCCAATTGCGACTAGGGATGTCGCGAACCACCCCAGGTTCGATATCGAAAGGTTTCGATATTTTCGAAGTGAACTGAGGTTCGAATTCGAAAGATTTCGATATTTTCGACCCAGGTTCGAATTCGAAAAATTCGCAACTTTCGATCACAGTGGAGTTTCGAAATCGAATAGTTCGAAGCTTTCACGGTCTCTAAGATTTCGAGTTCGAATATTTCGAATATATTTTTACTTGAGGTTCGATAAATTCGAAGATTTCGAACTCTCCTAACTTGAGATTCGAGATATTCGAAAAATTCGAATTTCTTAAGATCTGAAGTTCGAAAAATCGAAGATTTCGAAATTATTTGGATATAAAATCGAACGCTTCGAATTTTTATAGATATAAAGTTCGAACAATTCGAAGATTTAGAATTCATTTCTACATAAAGTTCGAAAAGTTCGAAGGTTTCGATTCTCTTTTAACGCGAGGCGATTCCTCCGGGACGGAGGAATCGCCTCGCAAAAAGCACAAAAGCCGACACAACTCGAGGTCGAGAAGCGTTCTACCGTACAAGTGGCATCGGAAGAGGAAAAACGAGGGGTGGGAGGGGGGGATCCAGCCCCTTTTTTTCCCCCTTCCGTATATTTCGGACTGTTAAAGAAAACAATACGGGAAAGAGGGCGTGGTCGAGCTTATTTTAATCCGAAATTATTTATGCATATGTGTAGCTACTGTCGCTCTTCACTGCATAAAAGATCGCGTAGATGGTCATTGTCGGAAACTCGTTGTCAGTAGGCACTACTTGTCACACGCTTAGTGGTTCGGAAGTTCAAACCTATGCCTTTTCGACCTGAATAACTGTGCCATTATTAAAAAAATAAAAATAAAAAATAAACATAACAACAAATGCGGGCATAAAAAGCTAGAGAAAAAAAAAAAAACTATCAAGAATTCGCCGGAAGTGTTGTATTCTTGCATATTCAGAGGCTCAGAACTTTGAAACAAGTTTCTCCTATCAAAATGTGCACAGGGTAAAAGAAACACGTCCCAGGAACGTGAAGCGAAAAAAAGTTTTCTTTTTTGTTTCTCGAACAATATTAGAAATCTTCTACCATGAGTTAATTTATTCCTTAACGTGAAAAACAATAAATACATTATTTTGTATTCTGCAGATGGCAATTATATGTACTCTCTGTGGTGTTAATTTAAATGCGATACCTCGAACAACTTAGACGAAAATAAATCCCAAGTTTAGGGCATAATTGCCCGTAGATACATGCTTGGACATTTCTTCGAAACTCACCTTAAATAACATTATTCACATCCTAAGACGACACTTACCTAGGCTATACATAGATCATTCTTAAAAAGTTTAACATCTCTACCATAAATAGCTTCGGCTATAGCGCGCTTCAAATATGGCACAAACGACAATCGTCAAAAACCCGTCGACCTTCCTCGCCCCTTCGGAAATTTATTTCTTTAAAACTAAGCATGCCAGAACATTTAAATAGACGGCATCGTCTTTCGTAAGGAACGCAGCACCGCACGTAGAAATTCGAGAGAAAAGAAATTACGAATGTACCTCACTACTTGAATTCAAATGAAACCGTCCGCCGGTCTTTCGAAGTTCGACGAACGTCGAACTTTTACCTTGAAAGTTAGAAGTTCGTCGACCTTTTGACTTTTCATGGTTCGAAAGTTCGAAACGTTTCGATTCTCTTGATAACTAAGTTCGAAAGTTCGAAAATTGTCGAATTCCTTAGCGTAGAAAGCTCGAAAATTCGAAAAGCTTCGAACTTCTTAGTGCAAGAAGTTCGAAAGTTCGAAAATAATCAAATTTTTTGCGTCTATCAAGTTCGAAAGTTCGACAAGCATCGAATTTTGCAGCGTGATAAGTTCGAAAGTTCGAAAAGGATCGAATTTTTTAGCGTAATAAGTTCGACGGTTCGAAAAGCGTCGAACTTCTTAGTTTAACAAGTTCGAAATTTCGACTTCCGTCGAATTTTATGATATAGAAAGGTCGAGAATTCGAAATTGTTCGAACCTTTCGAACCGCTTGATTCGATCATCGAAACTTCGGTTCGAAAAAAGTTCGCGGCATCCCTAATTGCGATAGACAAAGCGAGGCACGGGCGCGGGGAACGCCCGCTCGCGCGGATCCGAAGTTTCGGTTTCGATTTCTGCTCGTGTCTAAAATTTGATTTTAAAGAAATATATATATCCTATTTTTCGCGGAGTAAATGACGTAGTGTCTCTTACTAGGGCTTTTTAATCCGAAATCACTCACTATCCCGAATTCTTCGGAATTGAGTGGAGTTGCCCTTTAAATAACGTTTTGGTGTCTCTTTAAACAAAAGATTGGTGCGCCCTGTAATGTGGCCAGAACGTGGTTGACTTCTAGGCAATAAAATGGGCGTTAGAATTTCGTGGCAGTACCCCTTTAAATTGTGGGTCGTCTAACCATAAGACGGTTTCACAAAATGCGTTTTCATTTCCGGTAAGCCGCGTTCCGCCATGTTGTTGGTTTTCACAAGACTCTCTCAAACAGGCACGTTCGTCGAAGACGCACTTGTTGTGAAAGGGTACTTCCTCTAGAAGGGTGTGTCTTTGAGCGCGTCCCTGTTCGTGCCCTCGCAGGAAGTGGATCCCTGGCTGCGGACCACGGCTGATCCGCGGCGGAGTGCGCGTCTTCGACCGCATGGGAGACCTCAGTCCCAACCAAGTGCTGTCCGTCTTCCGGCTGTTCTCCTCGCTGCCGGAATACGCGCACTCCCCTTTCCAGGCCGCCGTCGCGCGGGAAATGCACCCGACGCACGACGACGACCACGACGAATCCTAAGCAAGCGGCGTTCCGACAGCGTGCGCTGTTCCAATTTCCAATCCGATTTCATGAAACAAACTGTATTAAACGCACTTTGCTCGCTGTAGGTACGACTGGTCGTCCGTTCCTTGCCTTTTTATCGTGGGCCACGGAGTCCTAGGCATCTTGACTCGTTGGACCTTTTGACCCATACTGGATTTCTTGATGCGTTGAACCTCTTGACTCGGCTGTCACGTGACTATTCGATCTCTTCACGCGTTGAACCTCTTGACCATAAGCGCCCCCACCCCCAAATCGAACGACGCGCGCGGACTCATGCACGACATTTTAGAGCGCAACTCTTGGCGCCCGTTTCCGGCTTGAGCGGCGTCGCTGTTGCCGTAACCGCGCGCTCTGCATTATGGGAATAATGCGAGCGGGCGTGATCGCGCGTTGCAATATGGGAAAACTTCCCCGTTATATTTAGCGGGGGAAATTTCCCACCAAATTTAGCGGGGAATTTTCCGGCTAAATTTAGCGAGGAAATTTTTCCGCTAAATATAGCGGAAAATTTGTTCCGCTAAATTTAGCGGGAAAACTTTTCCGATAAATTTAGCGGGGGAGGAGGAGGGGAGGATACGGAGTGGGAGGATGGGCATACCTTCCCCTCCTCCTCTTCAAGAGCTGCGGTCTAATGCCGCATTACAGAGAATTGAAAACGTCTTTCATTTTTTAGTCCCCTCTTCGGATACTTCGCTTCCCTCGCTCGAAGACGTGAGAGGAAGAAAGCCCTGCAGAATATCGGGTTTGGTAGCCGGCCGAGGTAGGCTGCCATGAAGGCTCCCTAGGCCGAGGGAGTCTTACTACGTATTTCCTTCCGTCTGCAAGTTTGTTCCCTTTTTTTTTTTTTTTACATAAAATTGCGTTTTTTTTTTTAATGCTTTGGAAAGTCAATTTTGCAAAACGTTTGCAGCTCATTTTTCTCGTTGCTCTGACTCATGGGCGGCACCTGTGGATACTCGAAAGCACCCTCCACGGCACACATATGAGGTGAATGAGACGTAGGTAACTTGGCTGGCAAGTGTACTTCTTTTCCCGAGGAGCTCCCGAAGGGTAGGGGGGCTCTGCCCCTCCCGGGAAATTTCAGGGGGACTCGAGCCCCCCGTAATGGGGTATCCACACGAAGGAGAAATCCGCCACTTTCCTCCGCGGATCGCGCATCACGTGACATAAACGTCATCCCTTTTTGACTCCTCGCGGCGCCGTCCTCCTCCATAGCGGAGGTGGTGTATCCACACGAAGGAGAAATCCGCCACTTTCCTCCGCGGATCGTGCATCACGTGAGATATACCTCATCCTTTTTTGACGCCTCGCGGCGCCGTCCTTCTCCGTGGCGGAGGCACGGAGGCTTTGTTCTGTCAGCACGAGAGCTCCGCAGGTCGGCCGCGGAGTAGTTTGCATTTAGATGCTTTTAGCGATACTCTTTTGCTTCGTCTGGCCACGAGGGAAACCGTGTTCTTCACGCGCTTTTCGAAATCGCCTCCTCCATTAAGCCTGGTTCACATGCAGCGATTTTGGCCCTAGAGCGGCGCGATTTCTGCCGTCGCGGCGCTCGTGCCGCTCAACCACTGGTGCCAGCCAGAGCGCCGCGACGGCAGAAATCGCGCCGCTCTAGGGCCAAAACCGCTGCATGTGAAACACGCTTTACTGTTGTTGCAGTGCGGTGGTAGAATGGCAAAGTTGAATGACGACTCCTCGTGTTGTTTTTTAATTTCTCTCGTTGAGGAGTTCCCCTGCGCTGTGGGATATAAGCAGCGAACTGTATTCAAAAACCAACATCAAGGCGTCGATATGGGAGAAGATTGCCGAAGAGATGTTCGCACGGTTCCCGCAATTTGCACCATACACAGTGGGTGAGTGACGTCTTTGTTCAGTGCATAAATGCGCTCTGCGGCTGCTGACGATTGAAACACTATTACAATCTCACAGGACGCTTGAATGTAGTCAAATCACATGACGAGAGCGTGCGCGCAAATCTATTGGCTGTGGCTAAAGGCCCCTACGCACATTTGCGTTTGACTGCGTTGCGTCCAGACACGAAAGCGAGTAACCGGCACATCTGTGCTTTGCATGAGGCGTGGAATACCGATCTCACCAAGCGGTCAGCGCGTGCGTGACGCCGCCATAACTTTAGGTCACAGGAGGCAGGCTACAGTGCACGAGGCGGTTCGTGCCGTCTTGTGCTCTACACGCGCAGAGCGCCAGGGAGCTTGTCGCACATGCAGAAAGACTAAAGTTCTCTCGATGCATTGCGACAGTGAAGGCGTAGTCAAACTGGCTGGTGAGATCGTTTTGTTCAAGGAATAGCTTGGCATGTAACATAAGAATCAAGAATGTCCTGGTTTCTCGCAGCCGCAACGCAGTCAAACGCATTCAAACGCTCTCAAACGCAACTGTGCGCAGGGGCGTCTAGGTATGCCTGCGGTTCTGCAGCGCGAGTTTTCAATCCAGGTGCTCTCACCGGTAGCGAACGAGCTCGAGCAGGCATATTTCGCTAAAGTTACGTATTAATTATAAGGGTATACATTTAATGAAATTATAAGTGTCACAGCTTTCACAGAAATAGTGTGGCTTGTGCTCTCCCAGCTCTGATGTTTTTTTGTTCTGTTTTTTGTTTTTTGTGAACAGATTTTTTGAAAGGATATCTTCAAAATAAAAGAAGAACGTACCGGGACGAAAGAAAGATTTTAAAAACAAAAAGTGGCCAGGCAGCTGAAGAAGCCTACAGCGGAAAATGGAAGTTCTTTTCTGCCTTGTGCTTCCTGGATGGAGCGACAACTCGAGCAGGGATGGGGATGTCCAGCTTCGACTTTGCAGGAGTACCTCTGTGCAGGGTAAGTGCGCTATATGTGTTTGTGCATCCGAAATTTTCCAATCATGCATGACTGCGGTGGCACGTAAATAAGAGCAAGGAACATTTCACATACTAAAACCAGAGATGAATGCTCAAATGGATAAACACGAAACATCTCAACCTCAGTGATTACAGTCAAGCAATTATTTTTAGATGTTTTATGTTTTTTTTTACTGTCTCTAGTTTGGTGAGTCAAAGAGTAACCCACTTCCAGCCTTATTACAATGTTATCAAGTGGGAAGGAATGCTTTTTCTTTGCTGCCTTATACCTTTGTTGTTATACCTGTATGCCTTACTGTACAGGGGGGTACCAGAAAGAAGAAAACCATGAAGGAGGTGACAAAACAATTGGAAATTGGCACATTTATCAAAATATATTTTATGTGACAGGCTTCACAGGACCCCCGCGGCCATTGTTAAAGACACAGCTCTATTTATGACACAATATTGTGCGGGTTTCTAGCAACTGTGTTGGCATGCGGCTGCAGGATTCTAACGAGAGGAGCCCGGAAGATGTGCTCAGCCCAGCACAGAGCCCTGAACCGAGCCCTGGAGCCGCCTCTGGGGCAGACCCCTCCCTGGCAGAAAAAGAATCGGCGTCTGCACCTCCCAAAAAAAAGAAGGAGGGTGGACGGGGCAGAACTGTCCCTCATGGAACAGAGGACGGCAGCACTTACAAGGCTAACAGAGTGCATGGAAGCACCACCACCAGCACCAGATGACAGTGCTGCGTTTGGCATGGTGGTGGCCGAATATTTACGGTCGATGTCTCTGGCAGCGAGGGCTAGATGCCAGATATCGGTTTTGTCTGCAATCGCTGCACACTTGGATTAAACATGTCTCACAGTACCCGTCTGCATTTTTTCATCGCATTGCAAGCAATTGCTCTGGAGTAATACCCATTACATGACATAACCTTGCAGTTCTTAGATCCTTATATTTAAATGTAAGTTATTATTGCAGATATTACCAGGGAGCTTGCAGCAACTTGCAAGCTGCTGACCCCCTCTGCCTCGGGTTGATTTTAAGTATTGCTCATGTTTCGCTTTGATATATTCCCCTCGAACACACACGAGTTTGGCACGTAAACAAACTTCGACGAACAAATCATTTCAGCTTTTCATTCTGCTCCATGGTAGCACACATTAAAACTTCAGTCCGAAAAGTGATTCTGTGTTTTTGAGAAAAAAATGTAGCATGTACATACTATTGGGGAAAAATGAAATACGAACAGAGGAGCGAGTGGCTCTCGGTGCAGGCTGCGCCGCCTGGAAGTGAGCCTAGGGGCGAGGGTGTGTGGCCTACTCCGATGTGTATACGCCCTTCGCTCGGCGCTTCCCAAGCTTAGGCATTGAGGGATTGCACCTCTAGTGCGCTGAAAGCTATCACCGCTATAAGGAGTATTCACTGGGCACCATATTTGTGGGTGATGTCTAGAGCGCATGCTCTGAAGGAGCCCACATTAATAGGCTGCTAAGAGCGGAAATCTTGATGGTGTTGAATGCACGTTGCAAAAAGCTCGCCATCAGCACGCGCTCAGCAGTAGTGCACACAAATATGGCCGCCAGTGAATACTTCCTATTGTTGCTCACTCGACACGTGCGCCGCGAGGCGCACGTGTCGATTTGATTTCTAAACACCCGACATAAGGACCACAGTACACCATAAAATACTCGCCTCCGAGCACAGCGTACATGCTTCAATATCCTTACTTTTGTGCGTTTCTCCCATTGACTTCCATGTATTGCCTGGTGTCAAGCAATGGCCGCCGGTGGCGACACCGACGGGCTCCGGATCCGCGATCCAGCCTACTACAATAGAGATCAGTGGTGTGGATATAGAGAAAGCTAAGAAGTGAAATACGGCTAGAGCGGAGCTCGATCTCTGCTTACCCGATACAAAGGGAAGAGCCACCACAATCCAATCCAATCCAAGCTACACTTCGTTTCAGAGCAAGCTGATGCTACAAGTGCGAGCATGTGGCCCTGAACAGTGCTTGCACTGCACGAGAGCGCGTGCTTGGCAGGGATGCTGAAAGTCCGGAGCTCGCGCTTGTAGCTTCGGCTGTATAAAGTATAAAGCCGAGAACGGAGTTTCCCGGGTCGCTGACGTCACGGCATCCGTCCGCGGAGTTCTTCGTCGTGTGGAGGCGCGAGGACGGAGTTTTCCGGGTGGCTGACGTCACGACATCCGTCCGCGGAGTTCTCCTTCGTGTGGATACCCCTTAAAGGGGTATCCACACGAAGGAGAAATCCGCCACGTTCCTCCGCGGAGCGCGCATCACGTGAGACATACGTCATCCATTTTTGACGCCTCGGGGCGCCGTTCTCCTAGGTGGCGGAGGCGTGGAGGCTTCGTGCTGTCAGCACGAAAGCTCCGCAGGTGCACGCGGCGGAGCCGGGGACGGAGTTTCCCGGGTTGTTGACGTCACGACATCCGTCCGCGGAGTTCTCCTTCGTGTGGATACCCCTTAATCGATGCTTATATCCCTGACACCCTTACCAAGGCTCAGAAATTTTTGAATCGTAGCGATCGCCAATAGACCCTTTTCAAAAATCGTTCGAGCAACATTGGCGGTCGCCATTGCTTAGGCTAGGTGGCGCAAGCTACCGCCGGTTACAAAGGGTATGTATAGCCATTAACATCCATCCATTTCATACTTGGGTAGTAATTCAATTACAGTAATTGAATTGCTGTAATTTAATTACTTTTGCTGGTAATTTGTGATTGTAATTAATTACTTTTAGCTAAAAGGAATTGTAATTTAATTACTTTCTAGCGTCAGTAATTGGAAAATTCCAGGCACAATTACAATTACTTTGCAAGATTGTGCGGAGCCGGCGCTTTTCCTCCCCTGAATACGGGGGGACGACAGTACAGCCAAAGCGACAGGGGAGAGAGCGTATCCCAACCTGCTCAAGAGGAGGGAAAGGAGGAATGGGAAAGAGAGGCTGGGATAGAACGGAATGAAGGGTTTCGTAGGCTGTGAAACGATTTAATGAAAACAGAAATAATTTGATAAATGAGGGCTACATTCACGTCGGTTTTCGTTCCTGTCGTAGTTGGATCTGTCTCCTCGTCTCGTTCGCTTCCTGTTGCTCGTGTTCCTAGAAGTCTTTCTTATTTCTCATTCCCATCAGGGGACATCGGGGTTCGAAGCCGAGCTGGTTGGGCTACGATCACATCATCTGGTTGAGGCGGGGAGGTTCGAGGTTCTCTTTACGCGTCTTCGTCGCTAGCATATTCGCTTACATATTTCAGTTAAGGGTGGGGACTTTTATTGTCCATGAAATTATTCTCTTTTCTTTATGAGCTCTTCACGTCCCTCTTCTCTAGCTCGTCTGTTGGTACCACTTACCACTTACGCCGCCTTACTTCCAACTAGGGTGACCACCTTCCTGCTAGAGAAATGCGGGACACCCGGGGCAGGGGGGGGGGGGGAGGAGGAGGAGGAGGAGGAGGAGGAGGAGGAGGAGGAGGGATTTATGAACACGCACACCACGAACCAAGGCTCCGTTAACACATTTCATACCCTGTGCTGTTTATACACCTGCACATTGTATTGCAGCAATTAAGCTAAAATAAGTTTCACTCCCAGTGATACATACTTTTTATGCCAAATATGTTATTAAATGCGTAGAATTTGAAATGCAGCAGAACTCAACGCATCAAATGAAGTTAAGAAACAGTAAATCTTTTTCGAGTTATTGTTTCCTGTCAATGCTTACTTTTATCAACATGGTCCTACGCACATTTTTAACATGATGTTCTTTTTTGACCGTTGCGAGTTGCAGGCTTTTTGCCTTGTGTAACTGTTGTCACTAAAAAAAAATTCACATCAACATTTTAGCATTGACACGATAGGAAAATAATTATAATAATTTATATTTAAACTTTTGGCGAGCAATTTTCTCTTATAATATTTTGCCACCAAGGGGAGAGGCACCATGCCGCATGCGCGTGGGTTCTCCTTCAAGAAGGACGGTCGCTTTCCGCAATCCTTGGATAGAAAATGGCGTACCATTCACACGATTACCAGCGACCTCCGCGCTTCCGCGTGCCCCGTTTTTGAGTGAATTTTACGACAGTATGAGATGCCGGACATTTTGAAGATTTGGGAATTTCTCGCGGGACGCGGGACACGAGCCCTCAATGCGGGACAGTCCCGCGGGTCGCGGGACGGGTGGTCACCCTACTTCCAACCGTTGTTGCTACACTGCTCTTCCCTCTCCCAATCCTCGTCTAGCTTTTTGCATAAATTTTCATTATTTACTGTTTGCTCTAACCCCTAACCTTTTCAACCGTTTCTCAATCTGATTGGACAAGATTCCAAAACTTTACAAACCGCGGTTTTAGACTGTCAAGAGCTTGTTTTAAAATAAAATAAAAATGTAAAATAATTTATTTTTATTTATTGAAAATATAGGAATGCACGATTGCATTCCTATATTCCAAACTGTTAAGTTCGATCATTCATTTAACAAATTTAATAAAAGTACAATGCGTGACATTTATACAGCGGCCATATAACTCGTTTTAAGTTGTATGGCCCAAGGTGGGTAGTTCTCAGAAATAAGTAATTGTAAAGTAATTGCATTACTTTTTAAAAGTAATTTGTAATTGTAATGAATTACTTTCGCGTAGTAGTAATTGTAGTTGAACTACTTTTGGAGCAGAGTAATTATAATTAAATTACATTTTGAAAGTAATTTACCCATGTATGATCCATTCATCCATCTTTGAAAAGAAGCGCGTGATTGGATCCGAGTGCTCGCCATATGCCGACACAGTGCTCGTGTCCAATCCATGCTCGGGACGTGGTCGAGCGAGCAATGGCGGACAGGCGAGGGCGCCGGCTCTCTGCACTCAGCACAAAAATGGCGTCACCCACAATAAAATTGGAGAATCGAGTGCCGATAGTAGCTTATTAGTGGCGCTACTCTATCGATGCAGAACTGCTAGTGCATTCACAAGCTCTGCCGTTTCGGTAGCGGGGACAGGGCTGACTCCCCTGACGGCATGCACAGCCTGCAGAGACATATCGTCCACGGGCCGCTAACCTGTCTGCAGTACGATGCGGCCAGGAAAACGCTCTTTGCGTCAATTCAAAATGTACGAGTGCTGGCGGCCACACCAATATCGTGCCTTATTTTTTCGTACCAAAGACCGGTGACGAGTTTGCGCTACCTCACGGCGACGGGTGATATCTTATTTATGCGGTACGAGCTTGACGACACGTGCCGCCGGGGCCTGCCAGCGGAAACAGCTGATTTTTATATTACTAGAGCATGAAATGCTTTTGACGCTACCCCCAATCCCCAAAATTTGTCCATCCTTCCATCCGTCCTTGCATGTGGCGTCATGGGACTTCACGTGGCCTATAGACCTTGGGGAAATTGACGGCACGTGACCTCTACTATGGTGCCTGGATCGCGTCTCCGACTGGTGTGTTTAGTGTCCTATCCCGCCCATACGTCAAAAGTGGTCCCCAAGTGGCAACAAATGACGTCACACAAGCCGGAGTGTCATGTCGTTGCCTGTCGCGATCCTGGCGGTTGGCCGTAGAAATGCTGGTGAAAAGCCCGAGCGAACGCGAGTGTCGCCGTCGTCACGGCGTCTCAAGCGTCCCAACTTCCGGAGCTGGGCGTGAGAAGGACGCTGCAAAGCACCCAAACAAAAACTCCCAAAACTCCACAACGGAGGCATGCAGCGGAAACGTCCCCCACAAACACCACGCCACCCGCATTCAAACGCTCGGAATTCGGCCCGAGACCCGCCAGAATGGATTACGGATACCAAAAATTTGGTACAATTACGGGTATGCGAGACCCCTGTCGCCAAAAAAACTCACTTTCCAACGAAGGTCACTAAAAAAAAATACAAAAGACAAAAAATCTAGCAATTGTTGAGGTCAATTGTGGGTTTCAACGAAGAGCCCCCACTTAGATCTCATTCATGGATGACGAAACCCTTGAGATCAACCCTACTGTTTGGTGATACAGAAAAATCTGCCTCAACCCATCGGCATTGCGGTTAAATTCGGCTTCCTTTTTCTTACGCTGAAGTCATAGTGATCGATTTTCACGTGATTTCTAGACGTGAAAATACGGTCCTTATAGCGCCGATAAAACAATCCGCCTTTTCATGCCCCGTCACATTGTCCTAGCAATCTCCTGAGCTGTATCGCGAAACCCTGACACACTAGGGTCGCTCTTCTGCTCGACTCTGTCTACTCGTAGCAGAGGACCAAAGTTACGCGACGCCGGAGCTACGAGAGATCTTTCACTGATCCCTCTTCCTCCGCCTTTTTCGCCGGCGCGTTGGGACGGCGTACGCTTTCTAGTGCTACGAGGTCAGGCTGTTCTACAACCTGGTCCCTCTCATCCCGGTTTTCTGCCTCCAACTCTGGGAGTGCTTGCTCCCCGTCAGCTGCCTCTGGCTCTGGATCACTCGTCAACAAATGGGCGACCTGACGCGATTTGGACCTCGTACACGACTGAACTAGCCCTTCTCCCAGTTGTTGACCCCTTTCGCGCAGCAGGAAATCTGACCGGTTAGAAAACAAATAAGGATACTCCAACGGGACTGTTTGCGAGACAGCCGCCTCTGTCACTAGCTCTCCGAACGGGCCAGTTATCCTTACTGTCGCCATAGGCAGACAGACACTGTGCTTTTCGAGCAGCTGCTTGATCCAAACTACCTTTCCGGTAAAATCGGATGTCGTTACATACGACGGATGAACAACGTCCATCGTCGCTGCACTGTCCCGAAGCACCCTGCACGGCTTTCCGTTTACCTGGAGCTCGTGAAGATAGGGACGAAGGAGCTTCAGGTCCTCGTCACTACCGTTCACGCACGAGAACACAACCCGCGGTTTCTTACATCTGGCCGCTGTGTGTCCCGGCTCCTGACAGTTGTAGCACAGGAACGGCTTCCTTGCCTCGAACTGCCCTGTTGGGCTTTTCCGCGCCTCGTCTCCGTTCGAGTGTTCTGCGCTCTTTTCTGGGACCTTTTGTCCTGCTTCGGGCTTCTCGGGCCCGTTTTCTCGCGAGCCGTTCCCCTGTCGGAAGGTCTTGCGCTGATCGCTCCGGCCGGGTTCGCTTTCCTCTCCGCTCAGCTTTCTACGCGTTGCGTACTCTTCGGCTAGCTCAGCGGCCCTTTCGACAGAGTCGACTCCCACCCTATCCTGCACCCAGAGCTTGACTGACTGCGGAATGCTACGAAAGAACTGTTCGAGGCACACACACTCGACTACCTTGTCTCGGCTTTCGTACACTTCCTCGCTCTTCAACCATTCTATCAGGTTGGTTTTAAGCCCGTACGCGAATTCCGAGTAGCCCTCGCTGCTCTTTTTGGATGCGTTTCTAAACCTTTGACGGAACGCCTCGGCAGAAAGGCGGTACCGCTTCAAAAGGCTGGACTTCACCTTGTCGTAGTCGTCCGCGTCTCCAGCACTAAGGCGCGCGACAACCTCTGCAGCCTCACAGGGCAACAGAGTCAAAAGCCGTTGCGGCCACGTTTCTGGGGCGAAGCTCAACTTCTCACATGTCCTCTCAAAGTTAACTAAGAATAGGCCCACGTCTTCCCCAACTTTAAACGGCTGCATGAGCTTCTTCATTTGATACGACTCGGTCTCACTTGCTCGTACCGGAGCCCCAACTCTACTGTTCTGCGAGTTTAATCGCTGTTGTTCAATTTCGAGCTCTAGCCTTTTCAGCGCTCGCTCCTCTGTCGCTGCAGCCTGTTCCGCTCTCGTTCCTCTTTCGCTGCAGCCTGTTCTCGCTCCTCTCTTGCTGCAGCTTCACTCTTAGCGTTCTGAAGCAGTTCCCACGCAATTTTAATTTCCTCTGCTTCCGCGCTCTCTGAAATCGCTTTACTGATCTCAGATTTCTTCATCTTTTGCTCCACCTCCACACCCAATTCTTCACATAAACAGAGTAACTCTGTTCTCAGTAACCTCATTAGATCCATGATCGCTGCTCTTTAGCTTTGGCTTTGTTCTAAAACTTGTCGCGAGGTTGTACACAAACCTAGCGCACGAGTCAAACACTAAGGATTCCCAGCAGTTCAAAATTAATTACCCATAATCTGAAGCCTGGCGAATCTCAAAGCAAAGTCCAAACGCTCACCCGCAGATGTAGCACGATGTCGCATGGTCCGATCCCAACCGCTGCCAACCAGTTGTTCGAGGCGGGGCTTAGGCCGCACGTCCGGGAGCTTCCTGGCTCGTGACGACGACCATTCCCCGAAGTGAAGAACCCAGGGGTCCCGTGGAGGTGGGAGAATTGGTAACGTAACGAACGGTTTAATTACATGGTAGCGATACAGTCGTCAAATCCAAGAGAACAAATGGAGCCCTCACGCCCCGCCTTATATAGGGGTCCGTTTTCTCCCTCTCTCTCCGCCAGGGCAGCAGGTGCGACAGCCACGTGCCTTGCAGCTGGGTCCGCCGCGTCGCAGTCAGAAATGAGTCATAGCCAAGGTTCTCCGCAGTTAGGCGAGGCCTCTCTCCCCTTCCGGAGCGCACGAACCCACACGCACACACACACACGTCCCGTTGACGTCACGGACGCGTTGAGACACGTTTTGGGCAGCCTTCGACAGGTGGGCGTCAGTCCTGAACACGTCGGGACTCGTTTTGGGACTCGTTTCCGCAGCGTTGAAACTCGGAAGAAGGTTGCCGAAGGTTCCATTCTTAACAGCCTGCAGAGACATATCGTCCACGGGCCGCTAACCTGTCTGCAGTACGATGCGGCCAGGAAAACGCTCTTTGCGTCAATTCAAAATGCACGAGTGCTGGCGGCCACACCAATATCGTGCCTTATTTTTTCGTACCAAAGACCGGCGACGAGTTTGCGCTACCTCACGGCGACGGGTGATATCTTATTTATGCGGTACGAGCTTGACGACACGTGCCGCCGGGGCCTGCCCGCGGAAACAGCTGATTTTTATATTACTAGAGCATGAAATGCTTTTGACGCTACCCCCAATCCCCAAAATTTGTCCATCCTTCCATCCGTCCTTGCATGTGGCGTCATGGGACTTCACGTGGCCTATAGACCTTGGGGAAATTGACGGCACGTGACCTCTACTATGGTGCCTGGATCGCGTCTCCGACTGGTGTGTTTAGTGTCCTATCCCGCCCATACGTCAAAAGTGGTCCCCAAGTGGCAACAAATGACGTCACACAAGCCGGAGTGTCATGCCGTTGCCTGTCGCGATCCTGGCGGTTGGCCGTAGAAATGCTGGTGAAAAGCCCGAGCGAACGCGAGTGTCGCCGTCGTCACGGCGTCTCAAGCGTCCCAACTTCCGGCTGCTGTGTCTTCCGTGGACTGTCACAGTGGAGAGCGACCTACAGCAGAACAGCCGTCTTCCGCACACACCACAACTGCTGGGACACCGCCAGGATCGCAACCGGCGACAGCGTGACCGATACTTGTATGACGTGATCAGGCGGAAATGGAGGGACCACTTTTTTGGACGCGGTAAACACACCAGTCGGAGACGCGTTCCAGGCACCAGTTACCCCGTTAGTGGGAAGATTTACGTATTGCGGCCAGAACATCCATTCAGTTTACCCGCTAAATTTAGCGGGTAATTGACGTCACCTGACCTAAACACCAATTCAGTTACCCGCTAAATGTAGCTGGAATATATACGCCACGTGCCACACCAATGCCGTATCATACATTTCGTGCATTATGGAACTTCAAAAGTAAAAGTCGGTGCCCAATTTTTTTTTTTTTTTTTTAGTTTACATTTGTTTTTTCGTATTCTATCTGCCTTCCCCCTTAGACATTAGGGGCCCTGCAATCATATTTAAGCGTCTACCTTTTTTCCGGTTTCCACGTCTCTTGGGGTTCGGGAAAGCCAGCGGCCACGGAGAGAGTAACTAAATATCAGTGCGTCATATTTTAACCGGACGACGCGGAAACCCCCACCTACGGGGGCGACCCGCGGTACCGAAAGCGCGCAAAATGTGACGTCTTTGCTCCTGGGCTTACGACTGGTCAGAGCCGCTAAAAGCTTCTTTTTAGTCGAAGTACAAAATATAAGTGGCGCGAACCGTTTCAATTATTTGTAAAATAGTTTTTGTTCACTATTTTAGATCAGAAAGGAAACAAATGCAGTTTAGAAAGTACGGAAACAAGAAATGACCCCTTGACATACCCGCCACCAAACGGTGGAAAAGGCGGCGCATACTAGAAAGGAGTAGTGGGATCAGGCACAAACAAGGAGGTTATAAGTACTAGGAGGGGGCACGTTGCAATACTGGTGAAGCCTATACTCTGTTTCACCTTGTGTTGTACCGCAGCAAAGGCTACAAGCGCGAGCTCCTTGCTCTAGGGCACATCTCGGCGGCACTAGCTCTCGTGCACCAAGGGCAGCTAGCAACGCTATGAGCTCGCGCTTCTAGCTTTCGCTGCGGTACAACACAGCAAAACGGACGCCACCAAGCGAGAAAACCGGGAACCAGCCGGTCCAGGTCGCTCCGAGCCCCTCCGCGTCTCTGGCGGCTTTCGCGGACACGTGTTGTCGGCGCGGTGGCGAACAATGTAATTTGACGAAGGTCCGAAAATTTCTTAAGTTTGCCCGAGTGTTCATTAGTGTGGTGAAGCCCCAGTAGATTGTTTCCTTCCATCACGTGTTTGAAAGCCCGTTTACTCCATACACAACACACGGTCCCGTGCTTTCGATTTCTTGGATGGGGAGGAATCACGAAAAAACGTTTTGATTTCGTGTCTGTACCGAATCACATTCAAAGTGACGACAACTTGGTAACTGATAACTGGTTTCTTTATAAGGATGTAAAACAGTGGACTGAGGACGACAGACGAGGTGTTTCACAGGAGGGAACACCAATGTTGCAGTCAAGTGAATAGGAAGGTTCGATAGCTGCTTTTCTTGAGTTTGGTTGTGTTCGTTTAGCTTCAAGTTTGAGCCACCCACGCCGGTCGGTGCGTTGGCTATTCATCTTGGCTGCTTTTCGCCGAAAAAGCTTCTGGACCACACTGAAGAAGTTGTTCTGATTTCGCAATTACTTTATTCAGGAAAACCTGCTTGTTGCATATGATTAATGAGGGAAATTATCTGCTTTCAAAAGGTGGGGGACGCGTCTCACAAAGTTAGAAGCCGTCAAGGCATTATGATCTATCGCGCCTCCAATATTTATATTATACCCCCGTTGAAGCCAGCAGCCGTCTACATTGCTCAGGTTGACCGGCCACAACAAATACTCCTTTTCTTCGTTCAGGATTTGAAGTCAAGTTCAATGCAGAGAGGTTCTGCGTGAATCTCCGATGAAGACTCTCTTCAATTTGGCCGCATTCGTCTCCGTGCCACCGGCTAGAACCATTTGGCTGAGTTTAAGCAGTACCTCTCTGTCTGTCAAATATACTTTTATTCAACAGTTTACCTAATAGCTAGTCAACTCAGCTCATATTACAACCCGAAGAATTTAATAATATCTCTTTAGTGGGACATAGTACGTAATATAATGCATAACCCGCTCGTCAAAATGACTTCTCGATTGCTACTAAAACCTGAATTAAAATACGAGTATCAGCTGCTTAGTGGGGCGCCAGCGGGTTAACATGCTCCTTGGCTCAAGAAGCGCTTGCTTAATTTTGGTAATTTTCCTGCAGCCTGTGTTGTTGACCGAGCAGACGACTGGAGCTGTTTCTTAAGCGCGAGACACATGCGCGAAAAATCCATCCGATCCGACGTCCGATCCGGCAGTACGACTGCCTGATCCGAAAAATTTGGTCGGATCCGACGTCGGATCGGCGATCCGACGTGCGTCCAACGCGCCAGATATTTTCGGACGGCGGACGGATTGTCGGATGCGTCTAGCCAATCACAGCACAGCTAGCGCGACCACTACGCTTACGAACGAATGCAACCGGTTGGAACGACGAGTTACCATAGCAACGAAGCGCCAAACGGTCGTTTCGTTCGTGTTCGTTCACAACGCAAGGAGTTGAGCCGGGCTGAACTTTTTCGTTACGTTCGGGAACGACGGGAGCGACAGACCAATCACAGGTCGAGGAGAGCTCGGTCGCGCGCGTTGCATGCCGGTCGTGCCGGGTTCCTTCTATATGCAAACATGGCGCCGGTGCCACGGTGGTGATCGTCGACGTGGACGGCGTGATGGAAGCTCATCGTTCCGCGTAAAAGCGCTATCCTTGACTGTGAATTTTCAGCGTGTGTCGTTATGATAACCCAGCACGTACTAGAAGGGAAGATCCACCTACTCGTGCGGCGATCTCGTGGCGGCACTCTCAAGACAGCGGAAACGCCGCGGCGTCGTGTTTGTTTACTTCGACTACAGTGGTGCTTTCTTAGCATTTGTGTCCTCGAACATCGCCCGGATTTCTTTTTTGGCGCATTCCATGCGTGTGCTCAAGTTCAAGGTATTACTGGTGCGTACCGCATAAAGGATGCGAATTTTCACGCGTTTTCATCACCCGAGAAAGGTGATTAGTGTTAGCAATCCTGAACGCTCGCGATTCTACGTTGCTAGATCGCTGCTAAGATTACATCGTCTTTTATAATCGTAGAAAAGGCGTGCGGCGAGATTTGTACTGTTGGCAAAGTCGTGTATTAAAGTCGTGATCGCGCAAGACGGCGTACTGCATCTTTTTTTCTTTTTTTTAATGCACTACCCTGCAAGCGTTTCCTGAAAAATAAAAAAATAAAGTGTGTGGTCATAGGAGGTGGTCTATCTATTTTCTGTTACGCAAGTGAGTGGTAGCGCGTCCCCAACAGCTGACGGCAGCGGAGAGGCGGTCGCCGTGCTGCCGACGCACTGCGCTTGTTGCAGTGGTCGCAGGAGTGTACGCGAAGCGCAGAGCGGTCGTTCCGGTCACAACGGACCCAGTCGTGGGTAACGGGTTCGTTTCAGATGCTTGAACCAGCCTTTACACAGCTATTGTAGGCGCACAACAGATCTTCGTGACTGTACGCCGTAGCCGAAACCTCCGGCTGCTCCGGTGACGACGGTGGACCTCGCGTCGGGCAGGAAACCGTCCGCCATGTTCGTAAGCGTAGCTGGGTTGCTTACTATTGGCTAGGAGCAAGCGCTGAAGCTCGTTTCTCATTGGCTGTTGATTCGTTTGGTTGCATGCGGTTCCATGTGTGTGTACACGTCGCGTAGAGTTGTCGTTGAAGTCGCAGCGGTTGCATTCGTTCGTAAGCATAGTGGTCGCTCCGAACGCATATGTGTGAACGGGCCTTTAGCGCACAGTGATTATGGTGATGCCGGAACTGGGCGGAGCCGAACGGATCGTCGTGTCGCATGCAAGGTCGGAAGCGTGTGTCTCAAACTGTCGCGTGCGGCAATCCGGAGCGGCGTTCGGACTGTCGGATCGGACGATACTGACGCGCATGTGTCTCGCGCTTTAAACGCGGATACGCACAAAAGCTCGATTTCGCGGACAGATAAGTCACATGGGCGAGGCATGTGAGTTAGCTGAAAATTACTCTTGGTGGAATAATTCTGTAGTCATCGCCGCTTTCCTTAGATGATCAATACTGATTATTGTCTAATACCGTCTCACCGGAGCCCATAGTTTCGGTTTTGAACGAAATCTCCGAAACGAAAGTTTAATATGAAAGAACAAAAAACACCGGGAAAACAAAACTATGCTCTGCAAGTTTATGTGCACCGGCTACACTTAGCTGTCTCAGTTCAAATACCTATAAAATTGGGCATTAAACAAGAGAAATTCTGTTAAATTGAATGCGCCACCCGTTCAGGCGGCCCGGCCGTGCCGACGCGACCTGGACCCAGCCGCCATGTTTGTTTGGTGGTGGCGCCCCCTATAGGTTGCTGGAGTCGCGAATAGACCTTTTTTGTGTACTCTCGTCCCCAGCCACCTAGTAGGCGTATCCGGTATGGGCGACAAAAAATAATCCAACGTTTCAACCTGCAAATAGTAAAAGAATAGAGGGGAGGCAAAACGAGAAAGTGTGTCGGTTACGCTTATATCCTAAACGCTTTCTATTGGCGTGGCAAAAGCAAAACAATGTTTTCGCCCATACTGGAAGTGACGGCATTTCAAGATGGCGGCGCCCTTGAAGAAAGGGTCTATAGTCATAAAAAGTTTAAACGATATTGTACCCAGAGTGACTGCAGATCTCTCTGGCGATTGGTGCGCGTGACATGTCACGTGCGAGATGGATGGTTGATTGTAGGAGGATTCCTTGCAGGCTTGCACGCGCTCCGTCCGGTAGGTTTTATCAGATCGAAGGCTAGACGAAGGCTAGCTACGGTCACGTGATGTAGTCATGTTGGGCTGATAAGTGAGGAGGAAAATGAGAAAGAGGCGAGGCATCAAGGGAGCATGGCTTGTGGAGGCTACGCGGCTGACGTCATGCCCTCTCCTACCCTTCTATCCTCCTTGGGCACGAACGAGCGGCAAGCGTGGAAAGGTACCGGATGTACGCGGCGGCGCTGCGGCCGTATGGAGTGGAGGATCCGACCGGTTCCGAGCGTTCCCAAGGCCTTCGGCGAGCAGCTTTGGCTTGCCGTTTAGCCTTTTGGCGGTATGGCAGCGCCAAGTGGCTCCCGTTCTGAACTGATCTTTCCCCCGTGTTTGCTGTCGTTTGTGGCCAATGAAGTGTCCTGCCGAATTAGTGTTTAATCGCGCAGCAAATGCAATGCGAACCGCCCTGGCTGCCCGCTTCATACAGCCTAGCCAGGACATGCTTTAGTGGCGCCCTCTCGAGCCGTCGACACGGAGTGCGGCAGCCGTGAGCGCTCGCTAAGCTGACTACCCCTCCTCTAGTTCACGGCCACTCAAGCAACCAAGGACGTCATGAAGGAGGTTATTTTTTGCTTGTTTTTGTAATTTTAATTTGCCTATAACGTTTAAAATAAAGTGAAATTCGAGAAAAGAAGTGTTTTATTACGTTACTACGTTCAGTGTGCTCAGGTTCGGTGCAAATTAAAAACCTGTAAAAAAGTCCTTGCAGGGCCCCTTTAACACTTTTTTTTATTTATTTTTATGCCCAGTCTTGCCCCTCATAAAGATGCATGTTGTGGCTGGTAGATATGTCTGCGTTCGAGTGCTTTGCGACCGTCACAACTAGCTTTTAAGCCGCTTACGACCGCCATCGCTGCTTCTGCACTGCCTGTCGTTAGTCTTTTTGCGGATTCCTATGCGGAGAGCAAGTCGTATGCTTCTGCAGGAGTTGCAGTAACGTCAGAAAGACGCCGAGCTCTGATTGGCTCTGATCGAAGGACTGCCTCGAGGCCTACCCTCTATCCTTCATTCAGAACCAATCAGAGCTCGGCATTCTGACATCACCACAACCCCTGCAACGAAGCAGACGAACTTGCGTTCCGCATAGGGCAATTTATTAAAACCCCGTCGCCATAGCAACCCGTAAAATGATTAACGTCGCACGCCGTTGCGGCCGTACTCGGTCGAGCTCACACAAGTGTGTGAATCGCTCTTCAGCTTTTAGAGCCGTCCGCGGATATCCGTAGTCAACTGGCAGATCCGGATAAAAATTAATCAGATTTGGCGGATTGCGGATCGGATTGCGGTGGAAGCTAAACCCTTGGGGCCCTGCAATGACTTTTTTTCTGGTTTTTAATTTGCACCGAACCTGAGCGCACTTTAATGAAACTTTTCTTTTCTCGAATTTCGCTTTATTTTAAAAGTTATAGGCAAATTAGAATTACAAAAACAAGCAAAAAATAACCTCCTTCATGACGTCGTAGGTCCTGGCTTGAGTGGCCGTGAACTAAAGGAAGGGTAGTGGGCTCATCGAGCGTTCACGGCTGCCGCACTCCGTGTCGACGGCTCGAGAGGGCGCCACTAAAGCATGCTTTGGATAGGCTGTATGAAGCGGGCGGCCAGGGCGGCTCGCATTGCATTTGCTGCGCGATTAAAGACTAATTCGGCATAACACTTCATTGGCCACAAACGACAGCAAACACGGGGTAAAGATCAGTTCAGAACGGGAGCCACTTCGCGCTTCCATACCGCCAAATGGCCAAACCGCCAACCAAGCCCGCGCCGAAGGCCTTCGGAACGCTCGGAAGCGGTCGGATGCTCGAGCCGGTATACGATCGCAGCGCCGCCGCGTACACCCGGGATTTTTCTACGCTCGCCGTTCGTCGGGGCCATAGAGTTATTATAATGTACGCTAGAGGTTCAACTAGCGCTAGTGTGCTGTTGCAAATTGAAGCAGACAGCAAGCAGTCGGAAATTGACTTCCGGTAATGCATTTCTATGGAAAAAAGCGAGTGCATTTCCTCTCTGCGCTCGATTATAAGAGCAAATATCACGCATTATTCGTACGTACTAGGCACTTTGGAACATTTCCCAGTCACGCAGACGAAATAATTGGTCAGTTACGGCGTTTTTATTTTAAAATCTTGACGCGAAAAACGGTGCTAAAACCGCTTCGTACATGCATTTATGTGCACTGTCGGACACTGTTAGCGCGAACACAGCGTCGAAGCTTTCCAACGAAGGACATGTGGAAAGCCAAGAGGGACGACAGAAACTACGAAGTAACACTGGATAAGTAACTCCTTGTGCTTGCAGACGATCAAAATAAATTGAAAGTCAGTTAATATAGTCCGATTTGCAATAAATAAGTACTGCTTTATTCTTTCTGCTCATGAATATGTGCGAAGATGCTTAAAGGGATTGTCCGGTCAAATTTTGTATTTGAGAAAACAATTGAATATCATTGTTATTGCCTCGAGACGGATCGTACGTGCAATATCTGAATTTTATATGCCCCTCTGCGTGAGTAATTGAATTTATGCTGCTCCAATCGCATTCTAGCTTAAACGCAGATTTTGTTGGCAACATTGAAGCTCTGACATCACAAAACACAAAGCGAGCATTTTTGCCTGCCTCAGCATGCTTAGTTTTTGTTGTTGTGCTCGACTTGTTTCGTAGTTGGGTGAGATTTTTGTTGCGCTGTTGTGTGCCACAACCACCGGGCAGCACATGCGAGCCAAGACACGACGTTCCACACTTTTCCGCGAGACGTGAAGTGACGAGTGAAGTGGACCGTCGCCGTGCGTAGGTACTAGGTTCCCATCAAGATCGAGATCCCGTTTATGCAGCAATCATCTCACAGAGGAGAGCTACGAGCTGAGCTCGAAGAGGACAGAAGGCTCTTAAGCTGAGGTGTGATGCTGTGCCAACGATATTAAACTACGTCCATCCTCTTCTCGCCCAAATCGGATCAATCATTTTGATTATGCAGCGAAACCGAAACCAACAGCTAGGCCATCTGGAAACGATACCAGAAGTTGTTTTTAGCACGCGTGCAGCCCGATTCTGCTTGACCCGCGTGTGAAAATGGGGCGTGACTACGATTCACCAAGCTCGTCCAAGTCAAGTGACGACATGCACTTGAACGATTCGCCGTTTGTCTTCGACCCGCGGACATCGCCTCTGAGGGAACGACCCGCAGCCTCATCACCGATCCAGTAGATCCGCTGACATGTGTACCCAGATGCCGCTTCGTGTACTTATAGTGCCGCTTCCGAGGCGAAATCTGCATCCTTTGCTTTGCAAGCGCCCCTAGTTCGATCGGTGGCCGTCGCAGTTGTGTTTTCGCGAAACGGCATACGTTTGCTCGAAGCTTATGGCTGTTTTCGAGTAATTTCCTGCTAAAAGGCGTGACTTTTTTTGCAAATGCTTGGGAACTGCATTAAAAGAACCGTATTTAAGTAGGGTACAGCCTAGGAGACTATATAATTCGAAATAAAATACAAGACATCCATCGACCAACGCTTGGTATCCCTTCCATCCGACAAGCTTTTGCGTTTTGTGACGTCACGCAGCACCTACGGATGTCAGCCATTGACACTGGCGCAATTCGGGGTGCAGTTTCGTACATAGGCTCATGAAAGGTTTAATTAATAACGGGAGATCATATATCAAAATAAAAATGACGTTTGTCTACATGAGGGCTCCCTCGACGTAACGAGTGCAAGAACTTAAGTACTTCCGGTTTCGACCGGACAGTCCCTTTAATTGTTCTGGGTTCAAATTATCACCCGCACGCTCCAAATCTTTGTAAATAGGGAGAAGCCAGGGAACAGGTGCCCGATAAAAACTGCCCGACGAAGGAAATAATAAGAAAACACACCTTTAGTAGTTCACGTACTTTATCCTTTACGTTTCGAACGTTTTTTTAACCACTCGTAAAGATGCACGACGGGGTCATTTTCATATAGTGACAGAACGGGCATATTAGCAATATATAAGCACCAGCGGAATGCTGGCGAACTTTGAACACACTCTACATTCCTTTCGATCGTTATTTTGCTTAGAATCGTCGCTCGTTTCTATATACCTGCCATGGAACAGAGGTTTGGGCCTGAAATATAGCGAAGTTTAACATTGTTCAGTGGTAAAGAAAAAATGCTGTAACTCAAGCAATTACACTTCCACAATATTAATAAAGGTACATACTATCCGGTACAACCGAAATAACAAAAGTTATTCATGTTATTTTCCGGCGAAGAGACAAAATTCACGCGCTTTTTCCCATAGGAATACACAGGAAGACTGGAAAAGTAGACTGCATGTTGTCTGCTTCAATTTGCAACCGGAAGTCCCGTAGACACTAGCGTCAGCTGAGCCTCTAGCGTGTATTGTAATAACTCTATGGTCGGGGCCTCATCCCACTAGCCCTTTCTAGTATGCGCCGTTTTTTCCACCGCTTGGTGGCGCGTACGTCGACGGATCATTTCTTGTTTCCGTACTTTACAAACTGCATTTGTTTCTTTTCTGATCTTAGATACTGAACAAAAACTAGTTTCATACATAATTGAAACAGTTCGCGACACTTATATTTTGTATCTCGACTAAAAAAAAAGCTTTTAGCGGCTCTGACCAGTAGTAAGCCCAGGACCAATACGTCACATTTCGCGCGCTTTCGGCAACGTAAGTCGCCCTCGTAGGCGGAGGAGGTTTCCGCGTCGTCCGGTTAAAATATGGCGCACTGATATTTAGTTACTCTCTCCATGCCCGCTGGCTTTCCCGAACCCCAAGAGACGTGGAAACCGCAAAAAAGGCAGACGCTTAAATATGATTGCAGGGCCCCTTTAAACCAGTCATAGCCATCTCTTTCACCACGTCATCGCGCGTTCCCGGCCATACCCACGCGTGGAGAGCCGGGTCACGTGGTCAAAGGGAGGCGGCTGATTGGTCCTGCGGGCACGTAACTCCCACCGTAGGATGCGGATTATCTGCGGTCCGGATCTCAATTTTTGCTGAGGCGGCCCGCAAACGTGTGCGACCTCAGAGTGTAGAGTGAATAAATAAGCGATACTATGAAAATGCATCATCGAATATTTCGCGGGAGTAAATTACTGTCCTAGAAAATGAGCCAATTGGGGAGAAATATTTTCTTTGCCCAAAGATCGTTTTGGAACATTCTATCTCGCCAAAAATGCTGTTCCTAGAAAAAGTAAGAAATGCAGGGGCATCAATCGTCCTGAGAAAGTAAAGCAAAAACCGTTCTTTGGCAAAAAAAAAAGAAAACAACCCAAAACGCACAAGTTAGAAAAAGAAATAAAAATCCTTGACAAAAAAAAAATAATCTGTGTTCGTCTTTTTTTCTTTTTTTTTTTTTTTCTTGACAGTTTGGTTTGTACCACGCAGCTCGGGGCCGTGTTTAAAATTGAAACTCATAGGAGGTGTTGCCATTATTGAATATTGTGATTTTCCCAATGATGTACTCACGTCTTGCCGCCCATGTACTTTGCTGCGGTGAGTTGGTGCCTTTTTTCTCGCACTTGTTTTTATTATTAAAATTAATAAATAAAATGTCAAAATATTATTAGTCTGTCTTTTATGTTTATTCATGTGTAGGAAATACGCGTCTGCTTAAAATAAGTGTTACAAAAAAGAAATTGAGCGCATTTTTGGGGCAGGATATCGCAGACTCCCAGGTCGATTTCATAACTGCGATCATCTTTCCAGCGACGCGAAGGGCCTCTGGAAGGATGATCGCTTTTAATACAAATACGATAAAACAAAAAAACGATAAAATGACTTTCACCATATCCTGACTCGAAGAGTTCTTGTACAAATATATGCAAACGGCGTCACCTTTTTTTTTTTTTTTTAATTCACGCTGGATTTACTATGATGTAACACAACACGAATGCGCGAATTCCGAGTAGGATGCGGTCCGGAGGCGCATGATGAAACTATTATCCACGCAGGGCTCTAAAATTAAGATGGTTAATTTTCAACATGCTTCTCTCGTTTTCTGCGGGCAAGAAACAACCATTCTTATATTGTCGTTTTTTGTTTCTTTTGTTTGCTTTTTATATATGTTTTCATTTTTAAGCGCTTCAACTTTCCACACAATCGCTTTCTACAGTCTATATAATTCGCGTGCAAATACTCATTTTCGCCGGCTTCGTTCAGCGTTTTCTTTTTTTTTTCTGTTTTTCTTCTGACTGGTATGTCGTAAGGCGCCGAAGACCTGCCAAAAACGGCATAATTACGAGAAAAAAAAATAAAAAACTCTCCTCGCTGACACACGTTGTGGTTGATCTGCAATGTCTTCACTAGCTGCTAACCTCAAAAATATCTGGAGAGCAAACTTACCGTGGCGTTTAATTGATCGTTTATTCTGGAGTTTTAGCCTATAGCGTTACAGGAATAAAACGTTACTCATTGCCGCTATAACTGTAACTATGTTGTAGTAACGCTATTTTAAAACGCCCCGTTAATCCGATCCACTTCATGGGATTCTGTGCGTATTAACTATAACGACTTAGGGTCCGGTATTTTTTAGGTTTATTTTTCGTCAAATTCGGGAACGCTTTGTAAGGATTTTTTTGTTTTGTTTTTTCCCTATAAGTTTGGTGTTTTTAAGTGCCTACTTTCGGTGTCGGACCGAAATCCGGCCGGGCGTGGGGGATTTTCCAAGCAGCAGCGCGGTATTGATAAGAGAAATAAAGGGTGCGGTTCCCGACGAAAGTGTGTTGTGTTGAGTCAGCAGAAAATGGGGAATTGTAGTAGACCGTTTCCGCAGCCCGCTAAGCACCCGGATAGCGCTCCGTAATCCGCCACAAGACCTTGAACTATGCAGATAAGGCTGGCGGCGCGCATGCGCAGCTGCGGCGTTTTCTTCAGGGATACCGTAGCGGAGGAGAAAAACGGTCTACTACAATTCCCTAATAAGTTTGTTGGTGACGATTTCTTTCCGTGAAACTTTGCATATTGAAGGACAGCTCCAGTTCAAAGTTGTTCTTCTTTTTGTAAAATTAATTCGATTAGAACAATCTCCTCCTACAAAGTCCTCCTCTTTAGCAGTGTGAACTCTGGAGAGGAGGCAGCTGAAGAGGAGGAAATCACCAATCACGGTGAGCAGAGAGCTTCATGGGAGGGGCAGTCCTGCGATTCCAAACCTGCAACAGACAATGCGCCGAGAAAGTGAGGGAGAGGAGGAGACGAGAGGGTACGTCAGATCGCCGAGCTCTGATTGGAGCGATTAGCGGGTAGAGCTAAAGCTAGCAGCCTTTGTCTCCACTGCACTCGTCGAACGCGCTAGAACCAGGAACGCCGGCGTCCTGCGTTTGGCTCTCCCATTCGTACTCGTTCGACGAGTGCGGTGTAGACAAAGGCTGCTAGCATTAGGTCTACCCACTAATCATACCAACCAGAGCTCGGCGTTCTCAAGTCCCAGCGCGCTCTCGTCTCTTCTTCTCCCCCACTTTCTCATCGCACAGTTTTCAACTACTATACTTCGTTTCACCTTATGTGCGAGCGAAGGCAAAGCTGGAAGCGCGAGCACGAAAGCTCCGTGCGTTCAGGCTTTGCTCGAGCGCGCGAGCCGGGGAGAAACGCAAAAAGCGCTGGTCTCGCGCTTCTAGCTTTGACTTCGCTCGCAGATAAAGTGAAACGAAGTATAACAACCTCGTCATATGCAGCTATATACCATAAAAACAAAAAAATAAATAATAGTATACGATCAAACTAACATATTCATTCGAGGTTCGAGTCTGGGCACTAACAATATGCCTTCGTGTTCATTCCACTTTGATTGATTTGAAACGCGATAGAGAGTCGCACACAGCATTGCGACATAGAGTATATAAACAAGCTCGTACTATAGAGGCGCCCATGAGCTCATTCTTCTTCCTGGAGATGATGTCGGCCGGCCAGCCGGAACCCGGGTTATCACGGGCTTGATATACACGCGTCGAGGGTCTTTTCCTGCCAAAGAGCGGAACTGGTGGATGTGGGTTTGCCGCCTTTGTAGAGATCCCGAACTCCGTGTGACATCCTTTCCTCGCCGCTGTTTCGCCATGGAAGGCGTGATCGACATCGCACTCTACATCGCAAACGAAACGTCTTCAGATGGCGCGGAGGAGGCCAACGACACTTCTTCTAAGGTACTCCGATTCAAGGACTACCCGCACGATGCCCTAATAACCGGATTCGTCTTCCTCGTCCTCATGGTCATCTTTGGAGTGCTCGCCAACACGATATCCATCTTGGCACTCGTCAAGTCCTCCAAGCTCAACAACGCCACCACTGCCCTCATCGTGAACCTGTGCTTCACTGACCTGATGTTCAGTGCCACCAGCACCCCGTTCGCCGTGACAGTCTTCTGGAACGCCGGATGGGCTTACAGCCACGGGTTGTGCGTCGCCTACGGTGTCAGCCGCTTCTTTAACGTCGGAGCGTCCATCTTCACCGTGATTGCGATAACGATCAACCGGTACGTCATCATCGTGAAACCGATGCTGTACAAGCGCATCTTCACTCCTGGAAACAACCTCCTAGTTGTTGCCGGCACGTGGCTCATCACTGTGATCCTGATGCTAGCGACCACGGCCGGACTCTGGGGCAGGTTCGCTTGGGACGACGAGATCGGAACGTGCAGCGTTGTGCCCCACAATGGAAGGAGCAGCAAAGCGTTCCTGTTCATGGTCGCCTATTTCCTGCCGACCGTGTTCTTTGTCGTCTGCTACAGCAGGATCTACTGGATCGTTCGGAACACGCAGAAGAACCTTCGGCAGTACAGCACCCACCACAAGTCAGCGGCGTTCGTGGCCAATCTGATGAAGCGTTTCGGAGCCCAGCAAGAGCAGGAGGGGCAGCCAGTGCCCGAAGAGCGGATCCAGAGGCATCAAAACAGGACCGACAAGGACCTCAGGCTCTTGAAGATGGTCCTGGTAATCTTCGCGGTGTTCACCTGGTGCTACCTACCACTGCTGCTACTGAAGGCGTTCCGCCTGCTGGATAACTACCCTGGCGTTCAGGTCGTGGCTTACCTCAACTTCTATTTTTCGGGATGCGTAAACCCGATCATTTACATCTGCATGAGCCGAGAGTACAGACAGGCTTACCGGGAACTGTTCCAGAGGAAACGCTCGGCTCTCTCTGACAGCACAAGCAGCCGTGAGACTCCACTTTGAGAACGCGTGTGGGGGATTGTAGAAATTTCGACAGTGCTTCCGTCAAAGGATTAGCTTCGTTCAGAATTTTTTTTTTCGGTTCATTGACTGTCTTTGGCGATAGACAGCGCGTCTCCGCATGATAACGGACTTGTATCTGCGCCACATATCTGAACGAAACACATTCAAGCTTACTTGCGAACTACGAGTAAAAACTCATGCTTTAAATGCGAACCGCCAGGTATTCACTTTGCGCCCAGCCCAGGGGCGTAGCCAGGGGGGGGGGGGGGGGGGGGTTGCTTAATTCATCCCCCCCCCCCCCATGAAATCCAGCCGACCCTATAATATACATATGCATTTTGAACCCCCTTCCCCCTCTCCGCACCCCCAGTCCTGGACATCCCAGCCACCTCAGCACCCCCCCCCCCCCCCCTTCCCTTCCCGAAAAAAATTCCTGGCTACGCCACTGGCCTAGCCATGGCATTTTTACGTCGAAAAAGTCAGGATTCAAGAAGTGTGCAGCTCTGCATGCAGTGGTGGGTTATGCATGGACGCGCAAATCTGGTGTTTTAATCCTATCGCGTAGTATAATTGAGATTCGTTGTATGAAGTCAGCGAGTGTTACGCAAGGTACGTCCATATCACCGGGAAGAGTGTAATTTGAACCCTCGAACTCCTGCGCAATTATAGCGGACACAATAGACACCTCCGTAAAAGGAGGCCTCGTGGTTATCCCGAATATTGCACTGCGCAGCGAGGGGAATCCCGCGGGCAATATGAGCTGAAAGTCCAGTGTTGGATAAGATACTCGAGAAAAGTACTTAAGATAAGTTACTAAATTCAAATTCATATTTTCAGACTACTCACGAGACACCAGTATATCACTTCACTAAGAATAAACTCTAACCTCGATCTACTTTCATCCAGAAGAACATTATCGCGCCTGTCCCTTTTTTCATAATATATCTCACAACTGTGACATCAGAACTCCATTGCTATTTCCACCCAATCGGATATTTCCTCGCGTTGATACGCGTGTAAGGTACTTCGCTTCATCTGTCTCGTTCCTTAACCCCACTTTGCCGTTATCGATAGCGGAGTGGAATAACCTGCAGTGTTGCGGAGTTGCCACTCCGGAGTTGGAATGATTCCGGAATCACTCCGAACTTTCGCGACCCCGGAATAGAATGGGAATGGAATGGCGGCATCGCTGGGGGGAATGGAATGGGGATGGAATTAAATCCCTTTTGCTGAAAATGGAATGGGCTCAGTTCTTATGCAAGCTGTGTCGATTTTCATCTCGGGCCTGCGGACTGATGGCGCAATTCGCTAGCGCATGGTAAGTGACTCTTGAAACAGCATCATTGCACTGAATCTGACTGAGGGCTTTATTGTCTCACTGGCTTATGGCCTTCTATAGGATGAAAATGGCGCGCCGTCCGTGAAGTAAGCAAAACTGAATAGTTGTAGGCGGATAGGCGTATAAGGTGTCGTTCCTGGCGCCGCGAGGCACGACAAACGGCTGTTGTAATCATACGCGATTAGCATGCAGCTTCTAACCAGGGCGTCAAACCGAACGCGAACCGAAAACCGGAGCATAACTGTTGTTCTTAACTGAACCGAAACAAACTTGTAACCGAAATCAATCATTCGATATTGTACCTGAACCGGAACAGAACCGTAATATCGTGTGGCGGTTACCAGTTCATTGGCAACGGTTTAGCATATGATAAAATGTGAGCTTCTTGCGGGTGGCAACGCGAAGTCGTTTAAATATTCGCGACGGTGGAGTGAGCGGCTCAGTTTTGACGAAACAAACGGCAGTAACGGCATGGAGTCAGCTCACTAATAACGAAACAAATAAGTATATGTCTTCACGTCTATGCCCATCACGAACTGGCGTCGACGAGTCGGCATGGAGGTGTACACTTGTATACTTTGTTTCACTTAACGGTGAACCGCAAAGGACGAGCCACTGGAGCCAATTCATAGATTGGAGGGTGTCACGTGTCATTTTCCTGCTTCTCAGCTTCTACGCAACTTCTACGAACGCAAATATAAACATCAGAATAAAAGCAAAAAGTCGACGGCTGACGGCGCGTTTGTTCTGCGGTGGCGAAATCTGGAGGCACCAAGAGGCAAAGTCGCGACGAGCTCGACACTGCATGCGGCGTCGGTTGCCTAGACGCTGCTTGAATACAAATTGTTTCTGTGTGCGTTTCATAGAAACATCAAGTTGCCCGTTGTCTTCTTGTTTCCTTTTTTGTTTTAATCATCGATTGACCGGCCTTCGCTGTCTTTCTCCCCTTCAAGTCACTCGTTCGAGCAAGTTGTTCGGGCTTGCGGTGTTGCCAGTTTTTCTTCTCGATCAGGATGAGCATCGTACCGGCGTGCAATCGTGCATCAGTACTGCGTAACGCCCCTTAAAGACACCAGGCTCCTACTGCAATGGATACATTTCTCATCTACAGTGGGTAACAATGTCGCCATACTCTGGTAAACTAAACTCCTGCTGTCTAAACAACCAACGTCTAATTTGTCTTTTGGAGGTAGTTTGCGAGTACGGTGCATTATAGTATACTGTGTCACGGTGTCACTAGTGCGTGCTGGCTGATTCACTTCACATGGGAGTACTGTACTTTGGTACTGTTTCCAAGCGCCCGTATAACCACGTAATTTTCATAGAGCGGTATTCGCGTTCAAAATTCAAGATCACAACACAAAACTAAGCTTATATTTATTTTGCTGTCCTGGTTTCCTCAGAACGACTTCTGATGACGTAATTTATTTTAATAAAGATGACGCCGTGTTGAACTCACCTTTTCTTAACGACTGGGAGCTGTGGACTTAATTTTTTCAAGAACCGATTTGAACTGGTTCGCGCTTGGTGGAACCGGTAACCGAACCGTTATTTCAAAAGCACCACTGAACCAGAACCGAACCGTAACAAAATGAAAGCAACCCGAACCCGAACCGAAGTGGAATAATGACCGGTTCGACTCCCTGCTTTCACCTCAGCCGATCTTCTAGTTTCTGCGTGGAAGGCAAATAAAAAAAATTTGATCGCGTATGTTAAGAAATCGCAAGAATCGTACAGCATATATAAAGTTTTTTTTTTTTTTTTTTTTTAAGGCAGGTTAATATGGTGCTACAGTCCCCTGTACTGGCGCCGTATACCGACTGCACTTTGTCAGCACCTTTCTGTTCTTGCCGCAGTGCATGGAGATTTGGGGCAGGTATACCCGGCGTCGCTTCTAACAGCGCACTAGCCGTGCTGTTGCGCAAGCATTCGAAGCAGAGAGCAAGATAGGTTCTTCTTGTGCCACGCACGAACTAGACATTTGAAGGCCTTATCAAACAAACAGCACGCTAACCATGTATCTGTGCACTTGGAGGCTACACGGTCCGTTTGCGAGGAAAATGGGTGGTTTTAATTTTCGGCGTCTAGTTGCGACTTTTTACGCTTGATTGCGCGATTGATGTATGCAGTGACATCAGTGCCACAAAGCGCTTTGTGCGACCACGCCTCGGCTTAGCAGGATGGGTGCTTTGAAGGAGCTTTTGCGTACTTTTGCAGTCGTCTCCGCGTTTGATAGCGTCAGCAGCTTTATGCTGTCTTATTCAGGTAACAGTGTGGCTGTCAATTGCCATTTTTTCATGTTTAGGATTTAAAGGAATGGAATGGTGGAGTTCAGCCATTCCAGGAGTGCCCAGTGCCTCCATTCCGAGGAGTTGAAAAGAATGGTGGTATTTTGACCCAGATAGATCATACCACATTCATATCGCAACCAGGGTTGTAAAGTACCTAGGTACAAGTAACTGGAAATCAGTATCTAGGTACTTTTGTTGTACCTGAGGTACAAACCTAGGTACTTTCATTTCTCGATATATGTATCTGTATCTTAGGTACATTTTCTAGTAACTTGTAACTCAGTGAAGATACTTTTTACAGGTACTTTTCTATTCGCTTCGTCAAAATGGTAGAAATTATAAATCTGAAAGTTTTAACACATTACCATGTGCCGTGATTAACGGTGAGTTGGGTACGACCTGGGAGGCATTAACTTGATCGAACGACGTTTTAGCGAGCGAAGCCCCGCCCATAATGTTTCATCGAACGACACTTTAGCGAATGGCTGTGTTCGTTTGAGCGAACCGTGGATTAGCGATGCCGTTCTAGCGACACCAATTTATCGAATCGCCTCGGAACTCCGTTTGGGGAAAGTAGCGACCTGCTTCCTCCATCTCAAACCGAAACCGAAAAAGATAACGTGTCCTAGAATGCTCATGTCAATGCGGTTTTCCTTATTTCACACATTGACACCAATAAAGCATATTTATCGTACTCGTTTTTGTGTGCATCCTTAGTATAAAGAGCTTTACTTCCAATATATTCTGACGAATTTGGGGAAAATAAATAAAGAAAGTAACTTTAAAGTAACTGTACCTGTGCCTAGGTACAATTTTAAGATAGTACCTAGGTACGTACCTAAGTACCTTTTCGTATGAGTAACTGTAACTGTATCCTAGGTACATTTTTGAAGTAACTTTTACAACCCATTCGCAGCGAATTGCGCCATTTGCAACTGCATGCACTAATATTTTTTTTTTAGAGCGCAGTTTTTAGGCACTTGTTTTTTGTGTTTTGCGGCGTCGGCGTCGGCGTAACCGCCCTAAATTTAGCGGGAAAATTGACGTCACGTGACCTCAACACCAGTTCAGTTTCCCCGCTAGATTTAGTGGGGAAACTGAACTGGTGTTGAGGTCACGTGGCGTCAATTGTTTAGCTAAATTTAGCGGGGAAACTGGGAGGAGGGGAGGGTACGGAGCAGGTAGGATGGGTGGGCAGGAGGAGGAGGAGTAAAGGAGGGGGGGTTAGAGGAGGAGGAAGAAAGAAGAAGAGGAGGGGTGGAGGCGGAGGAGTAAAAAAGGGGAGGAGGAGGGGAATACCCTCCCTTCCTCCTCCTCAAGAGATGCGTTCTAATTTCACGTTACAGAGATTTGTAAACGTCTTTCATTTTTCTTTCTTTAGAGCGCAGCTTTTAGGCGCCCGTTTCCAGGGTTGAGCAGCGTCGGCGTAGCCGCGCGCGTTACATCATGGAACGTCACAGTTTCCCCGCTTAATGTAGCGGGGAAATTGAATTGCTTGTTGAGGTCACGTGACGTCAATTTCCCCGCTAAATTTTGCGGGGAAATTAACCCGCTAACTACAGCGGAGAAATGTTCCCGCTAAATAGGAGGGGAGGAGGAGGGAAAAGTACGGAGTGGGAGGAGAGGCGTATTCTCCCCTCCTCCTCCTCAAGAGCTGCGCTCTAATTTCGAATTGCAGAGAATTGTAAACGTCTTTCATTTTTTTAGTTTATTATTTATATTTTTGTTTGAGTGCTGATTTCTGTTTTGATATGCATTTATCTAACAATGTTTCAATGCACCCCTAACCCCTTGTGTAATGCCCGTAAGAGCCCTTAAGGCATAATGAATGAATGATGATGATGATGATGAAATACCTGCTTCATAAAGTATGTAGAGTACTACTCAAGTTACTTTAACTTGAAAATACCTTGAGTAAAGTACAAATACCTCGATTTGTAATTCAATAACTTTCAAGGATACTTCCGCATTGCGCAATTTGTATTGACTTCAGTGACACCAGAATGTTCTAGAGACACACAAAAATGTTACAATTACATCTTACGATGATTTTATAGTGCGCACTTTCGGACGCATCGGTTTTTTACGCGCCGTAGTTCGCTATATCTCGAATTCACGTTAAAGACATTTTGGATACATTACGCAAAAGATGAGTGAATAGGAAGTTTTCGTAGATCGTTTTCGCCATCCCGCAACGCTCTCCGCAACCCGCTACGATACCCAAAGCTCTACAGTCAAGGTCATCGGCGCGCAGGCGCAGTAGCGGCTTCTTCGTTGTGGAGGGCTTACCGGAGGAGCAAACGCAGCCTACGAAAACTCCCTAATAACAAGGGCTCACGTAGAATACTTGCTGCGCCTTCCTCAAGTAGAGTTACCCAAACACTGCATTTAGAGATGAGTAAACTTTCAAAAACAAAGACACAAAGAGACACGGAGAAGCACTGCTGGATGGATGGATGGATGTTAATGGCTATACCCTTTGTAACGGGCGGTAGCTTGCGCCACCTAGCTGAAGTCTAAAAAGACAAACATATGATTCCTCCCGGCCTTCTAAGCCAATTTTCTCCCCCTATCACCAGACGGTGTGGGATATCACCAGGACGGCCTTTGGGGGATCGGGCAAAGAAACTAAAAACATCACCCCCCGCCTCTTCCCCCCGGCGAGGGAGTCGCCAATTTTGCTCTGGTCAAACCTTGTCGGCGTCACCCCTGCACCGGACCCACTGGGGGACAGGGTTGAGACTCAGTTGGGCCGGAGCCACCCGCGGGAGGGAGTCCCAATTTTCCTCTGTCCCGCCTGTCCCCAGCTGTGCTAGTTAGTTGCGCATCATTCAATTTTCCCTAAATAATTTCCACCAATCGTCTAATCACCTCTTTGTGAGGCGGTTAGAAGATTGCTGGAAAATCCTTTTCTCTTCCGCCCTTCCATCGTCTTATTCGCTATTGTCGATTTCCCTATTTTTTCTTCATACTTAGCTCGCTAAGCTGTTGAAGCGTGTTCAGAAAGGCATAGAGAACTTTGGGAGGACCCAGCGTTTTGAGAGCTCATCCTGCTCATAGAGTGCTTTCTGCTTTGTTCCATCTCTGTGTTCACAAAAAGGGTCGGGCTTGGCACCGTTCCCCCACAGACAGTGGTCTCGATAGTTCCAGGCTAGGGAGAGAAACCGACATTCCTGCTGTAGCGAAGACAAACAGAAAAAGACTATGGAGGTTTTTCTTTTTTGCAGCGCAGCTCTAGGCGCCCGTTTCCGGGTTGAACGGCGTCGCCGTCGTCGTCAACGTAACCGCGCGTTGCATTATGGGACGTTTCTCCATAATGACGTCACACGTGAGGTCACGTGTGACGTCACGAGGGTAAAAGTTTCCCACTAAATTTGGCGGGAAATTATAGCGGGAAAATTTCCGCCAAATTTAACGGGAAATTTTTTCGTTAAATTTACCGGTGAAATTTTTCCGCTAAATTTAGGCGTGAAAATCATTTTAGCGGAAAAATTTCCCAGCTCAATTTAACGGGGAAATTGACGTCACGTGACCTCAACACCAATTAAGTTTTCCCGCTAAATGGGAGGAGAGAAGGAGAGGAGGAGGGGAGGGTGCGGAGGGGCATACCTTCCCTTCCTCCTCCTTAAGAGCTGCGCTTTAATTCGGCATTACAAAGAACTCTAAACGTCTTTAATTTTTTTTCCTGTCCTCTTTCTTTTTTATTTTATTTGCTTCGTGTTGGCATCTTCAGCCTGCATCTTTGGTTCTGGCTTGTTTCCTGTTCTATGCTTGGTGGTTTACGCTTGGAATTTGCAATCGGTGCAGCTGTGCACTGGGGTGGACGTAACCACTGATCTCTGTGACAATTGCTGGATCACGCTTACCGGCTCCGCGAATGCGGCCACCGGACGGCCATCTTGGGACACAAAAAAACGTGTCCCAAGATTAGTTTTTAATGAATACTAATTAAAACTAATTTTATAAAATTATCCAGCGGAAATTCAAGTTCCGCGATGCCAAGACGAACCATCCCGTCGACTGCTTTAGCCTTTAAATTCGAGACAAAATTTTATAAATGTATACTCCCTTAAAAAACAAACATGCTCCTGAAACGTGTACGGCTCTGACGTCACACCGCTGAGAGGGCGCTGCTGTCGACACTGCGCAATGCGGCGCATGCTCAAGACGCTTCACTACATGCGAATCAGATTTCCGCGCGCATGCATGTGTCCCCAATTGGTGTGTGGGCAACTGCGAATTGGTTCGTAAAGAGAACAAGCACCCAGAAATCTTTGAATACACCGACATCACAGATATCACTAGCCAGGTTCGTCACGCCGCCGCTGCCGCAATGCATCGAGGGAACTTTAGTCTTTTTGCACGTGGGACAACCTCGTTGAAGCACTGCGCGTGCAGGGCATGCATGATACGGCACAAGGAGTCTTAAGAACTGACGCCTGCCTCCTCTTAACTAAAGTTATGGCGGCATCACGCATGCGCCGAGCACGTTCACAGCGTCCTTATTTGTGGTTCCTCGACTTCCGCCTGTCGACTTTATAAAAATGTCACGCTGTTATTGCCGTGAACCTGCAGCAAAGCCGCATGCGGAAGACGTCTGTTCTGCTGGAGCTCGTCTCCATCATTTCTACAAGCAACCACCAGGAGCCCAACATTCGACAGCCTGACACGGCGGTCTGATGGAATTTGTTCGGGACCACTTTCGATGCACATGGGCGGGACAGGACAGTGAACGCAACAGTCGAAGACGCGTTCCAGGTACCTGGACTGCCTCCTTCCAGAAGATCCAGAAGTAGCAGAAAGCTCCACGAAGGCGACTACGAAGAGGAATGTCTTTGCCGAGCGTCGGCCACGATGAAGCAGTCGCTCATCAGTGGCGCCGATGTGAGGCCGATATATAGTGGAATGTTTCCAACTGCTCGATCTACGTCACGTGGTGTGTGGACAGCGTTTGCAATACAATTAGCTGCGAGGTGAAGTCGATCGTCTGTAAGCGTCTCCGCCTCCCCGCCCGCTTTCCTTGTTACACTACATCGCAACGCATGCGCACTTGCGACCAATCTCTCAAGGAGGCGTCCGCCTTTAAATTGCAAACGCCCTCAACTGTTTGAGTTGCTCCCTCTCTTTAATTTAAAATAGGCTCTCTACAATGCTGCGGAAGCTGTACAGCCGCTCGTAAGAGCCATGGCCACAACATCAGCACGTACCTACGAATGCACTACCTTCAGTACAATTATAGCATTTTGCTGAGAATGTACCTCCGGCACAATCAGCACGTACCGGTGTGAGAACTGCCGGAACAAGGGCACGTACCTGATAACCTCGTCGACGGTCTCTTCCAGCCTTAGTGAACGGAACTTGTGGGTGTGGGTTTGTCGCCGTTGTAGACAACACAAATTCCGCCTGACGTCCTTTCGTCGCCGCGGCCTCGCCATGGAAGGCCTGATCAACCTCACGCTCTACATCGCCAATGAAACGTCTTCGGATGTCGCGGAGGACGTCAACGACACTTCTTCCAAGGTGCTGCGATTCAAGGACTACCCGCACGATGCCCTAATAACAGGATTCGCCTTCCTCGTCCTCATGGTCGTCTTCGGCGTGCTCGCCAACACGATATCTATCTTGGCACTCGTCAAGTCCTCTAAGCTCAACAACGCCACCACTGCCCTCATCGTGAACTTGTGCTTCACTGACCTGATGTTCAGTGCTACCAGTACACCGTTTGCTGTGACGATCTATTGGAACGCCGGATGGGACTACAGTCGTGGGCTGTGCGTGGCCTACGGCGTGAGCCGCTTTTTATATGTCGGCACGTCCATCTTCACCGTGATCTCGATCACGATCAACCGGTACGTCATCATCGTGAAACCAATGCTGTACAAGCGCATCTTCACTCCTGGAAACAATCTCCTAGTTGTTGCCGGCACGTGGCTCATCACTGTGGTCCTGATGCTAGCGCCCACGGCCGGAGTATGGGGGAAGTTTGCTTGGGACGAGGACATAGGCAACTGCAGCGTTGTGCCATACAATGGAAGGAGCAGCAAAGCATTCCTGTTCATGGTCGCCTATTTCCTGCCGACCGTGTTCTTTGTCGTCTGCTACAGCAGGATCTACTGGATCGTCCGGAACACTCAGAAGAACCTTCGGCAGTACAGCACCAGCCACAAGTCAGCAGCGTTCGTGGTTAATCTGCTGAAGCGCTTCGGGGTTCAGCAAGAGCAGGATGAGCAGTCAGTGCCCGAAGAACGTATCCAGAGGCATCAAAAGAGGACCGACAAGGACCTCAGGCTCTTGAAGATGGTCCTGGTAATCTTCACGGTGTTTACCTGGTGCTACCTACCACTGCTGCTGATTAACTCGTTCCGCTTGCTGGATAACTACCCTGGCATCAAGGTGGTGGCCTACCTCAACTTCTACTTCTCGGGATGCGTGAACCCGATCATCTACATCTGCATGAGCCGCGAGTACAGGAAGGCTTACCGGGAACTGTTCCAGAAAAAGAGCACGATTCTTTCCGACAGCACGGGCAGCCACGAGACTCCCCTTTGAGGACAAGTCTTGAGGTTTGGAGTGAAAGGGAACTTATGTAAAAGGGCGTGCATCGTTCAGTCTTTTCTTTTTTTTTTCGCTCGGGTACACTCCCTGGCGATAAACAGCGGACTTCCGCATGATAACGTACGTGTTCATGCCACAGAATTGAGGTGTGGCAATTGGATTCTCGGGATGGGCCTTTGAAGGCAACTTTTGCTAACCTGTACCTTCAAAATATTCATCCTTTACGAAGCTACGCGCTTAGTGAAGCAATGGTGCCATTGCCGCAAACTTATTTTTATTCGTTTTCCAGAATACTTTAAATTAACGTTGACGCGCTGCACTGAAAAGTCATAAATATTTAAGATCATTATCTTTGGAAAGAGCCCGAGATTGCAGGACGTAACGACGGGTCAAGAGAGTAGGTTTGTTTCTGTCATGGATTTCTTAGCGAAGATCTCGCGAACTTTTAATGAATCACGTCTAGGGTCATTGCCATGAAGGAGAATTCACGCCAGATGCGGGACACAATTTTTGCAGAACTCTTTTTCATTCCCGAATCGTCACTTAGAATCTCTCGCACATCTCTCTCTCTCTATCTATCTATATCTATATATATATATATATATATATATATATATATATATATACATTTTTTTTTTTTTTTTTTTTGCAATTAGTTGTATACGTAGTCTCGAATCTGAGAGACTCTGTACACATCTGCATCGGTCATTTGCATTTTGCGACTGCCCACTTCTTCCTTCACCGTAAACATTCTCTCAATCTTCCTTGAACCGCCTGTTTCACTGGCATTTTTACCAATCTTTGCTACAAAGCGTGATGTTAATTTGCTGCACTAAATTCCTGACACTCCTTTTCTACCACGTACAACTTCAGACGCTGCTCAAAATAGGTCGGCTTTTAAGATAAGCGCAAGTTGGAACGTATGTCCGGGTCAGCTCGGGTACAAACCTTTGTCAGACTCACTGTCCCAGCGTCACGCTGCGGTCATTCCGGTAATTAAACTGTCACACCTCGTATGAACAAAAAACATTCAAGCTTAAAGCTGGGTTTTAAATGCGGATTGCCAGGAATTCACTTTGCGCCGCATGAATACGGTCGAAAACGTCATCTGTCATGCGCTTTTCTGAAGACGGACAAAGCAACACAAAACTTATACGCAAAGCGGCAATAACTTACAGTTCTGGACAGAGCTAGACTTTTGTTTATTAATATTATTATAATAATCAACACTTCATATAATATTAAGGGGAGAGAGAGAGAGTTGAGGAAATGCGAGCTCCGTAGTGGGTTACCGGCACATATATCTGGTATTTGCATCGTGTCGCGTGGCTGCAGATATACTGCCGTGTGTGAATAATTTAAATGCGTCTTACGAAGATTTATAAGGCGGCTAATATGCAACAGTCATCCATATCACCGGGAGAAGTGGGAATTCATACACTGAAAACCTTGCGCAATGGCGGACAAAAGTTCGCCGGCAAACTTACACCCGGTACCAGTTTTTCCTCAAAGGGAAGTAAAGAGTCTAGGTAGGTGCTTGTAGTGGGGCAGAGACACTGTTCGAGGTCACATTTGTTTTTGTTATCTGCTCTGATGGGTAAAAATAACCCGTGCTTGTCAACATAAAAACGAAGAGAATCTCCATTTTACGAATGTTTACAAAGTAGAATGCGAATACATGCATGGTACCGCGCAGAACATGTCTACCACACGGACACCAGAGCCGTCTGCGTCCATTCGGCGTCGGTTTTCATTTATTATTGTGTTTCGGGTACACTGGTCCTATTTGATCATGGATTTTACCATAGATCAGCAGGTGCACTTTGCCAGTAAAAGTAGTGTAAGGACGCGCAGTCTCTGTTCTTGCTGGCGTCCTGCAGGGGTCGGACACACACGGCGCTGCCGACCTCCGTCGAATTGCAGCTTCCCTCCGATTTGTTGCTGGTTTTGTTCACCACGTCATGAAACCACCGCAAGTGCGGCCTCTTGGCGCCGCCATCTCGCTATGGTGCCTGGAACACGTCTTCGACTGGTGTGCTTAGCGTCCTATGCTGCCCGTACATCGAGAGTGATCCCGAAATAGCAACAAATGACGTCACAGAAGCGGGAGTCTCATGTTGTTGCATGTCGCGATCCTGGCGGTTTGTCGAAGAAATGCTGGCGAAAAGCACGAGCGAACGCGAGTGCCGCTGTCGTCAGCGGCGTCCCAACTTCTGGCTGCGGAAGCTTCCTTGGACTGTCACATTGGAGAGCGACCTGCAGCAGAACAGGCGTCTGCTACATCCACAAGAGCTGCTGGGACACCGCCAGGATCGCGATCCGGCGACAGCGTGACATTTCTATGTCGTCATCAGGCGGAAATCGAGGGACCACTTTTTAGGACGCGGTGAACACACCAGTCGGAGACGCGTTCCAGGCACCATAATCTTGCTGCCGGCGTGTGTAGATCGTCTGATAGTCAAGCAGTGCTGAGGCGAACCCACGATTTCCATACTGGCGCCCAAACAAAGCGTTTTCCATCCACGGTGGCCAGACTGCAGCTCTCGAAGCGCGGCTGCTTGCAAACGTCTCTAAGCCGCGGTCCCACTGCTAGTGCATCACACAAAAAAACTCTCTGCAGACATGAAACAAACATGCTTGAGGCGCGACCGCAGGTTCTGCGGAGTCGTCTGCTTCTTGCGCAGGAGTTGTGGTGACGTCAGAAAGACGCCGTGCTCTGATTGGCTCTTATTGAAGGATCCTTCATTCAGAACCAATCAGAGCTCGGCGTCTTTCTGGCGTCAACACAACCCCCGCAAAAGAAGCAGGCAGACTTACGGTCTGCAGTAAACACCGTGTCTTTAGTATGATGTACTGGTAACCTGGCCGCGGCTTTAGCCTCAAGCCCCGAGACAGTTCCGCTGAAGACGATCAGCGCTGTGTGCCGAAATGCTGCATGGGCTGTTGTGGCGGCGTCGGCGATCCGATCGTGGACACGAGTGTCCTGCTTGAGGGCGTCGTCTGCTGCTGCTGGTCGTCGGAGTCCTGGGAAGCCGTGGCCGGCAGGCAGTCGACGAGCAGCGCCCGGTACGCCTGCCGGTACTGCCGGTTCGTGGCGCCGTAGATGAGGGGGTTCATGCACGCGCTCAGGTAGAGCAGCAGGTAGCTCACCAGGTGCACGTTGGGGTGCCGAGAGTCGGCGTCAGCCACCTGCAGCAACAGCCCGATACCGGTGACGCGAGCGCCACCTGACCGTATACACGCGCCATCTTGGCCGTTAAGTTTTTCTTTCGTGCATCTGCACCACAATTTTAAATGCATTTTTTCTGGGAGTTTATTTTGAAATAGGGGGTGTTTTTCCGGGGCTTATTTTTTCCCCACAAATTCGGCGTTTTGCGGGGTCTTTTCTTGTCGGAGAAAAAAATCGGTGTTTATCGGGACTCTCGTTGAAGAAAGGACACGGATGTGGGATTTCCCAACTTCCAGAGAACATGCACATAATCCGAACAGTAGTATCAATAAGGTAGGATGTTTCCACGTGTCATGTCGTGCTATAATGGTCCGGTCATGTTTTTATATTTATGTTAAAAAAAAACATATGTTCAGGCTATGTTCTTGGGAGGGGCACTCAGCTATATGCGAATGCCGTAGCTAATTTTCTTCCGGAGATATAAAATTTCGAAGCGCTTGAGGCGTGGAGATTGTCAAGGTTTCGCAATGGTACTTTGCACGGCTGTCAATCCCACACCGAACCATGCACGTAGTAATAATATTTTCTACTTATTTTATAAAAGGTTTACGACATGTACACGAAATATTAAAAATTACAATAAAATATTTCTATGCAAAACATTTACGAAACACGTCAAATAAACACGTGTTAGGGACACATTCACAAATTATTCACCGACGTACTTTATATATAACGACACTAAATATATAAAAATGATCATCTTTAAGTGCATTTGACGAATATATAAGAAAAATGCAATAATTAATTATTGTAGTTATGTTATTAATGCATAAACGCAATTAATTTCTCTAAATGTGGCAAAATTACACGTCAATATCTTTAAAAAAAATAATTAAACTTTTTTTTTAATTTTCTTTAAACTCTCTTTAACCATTTAGAGTGATTTAAACTAACTTGTGATGGCAAAACATTGAGTAACATATAAGTTATAACCTCCTTAAGATAAAAACGACAAAAAACCTTCACTCAAATAGAGCTAGCATGTCCTCCTTATAGGGGCTTTGCTGCACAACCTCGGCTCCAAAGAGGCATTTTCTAGACCGACAAAGGTTGAACAACGGTGCTGCTCTATCCTAGTGTGTAAAACGTTATCGTGTCTTTAGTTTAGCTTTATATTCGTGTTTCCTTGCGTTGCCCACTACCATTTTTGGTTTTTTCAAAACACGTTGAAATTGAGTGTATTTTACGGAGCGCCGTACAAGGCTGCGCGTGCCTTATATCTCCATAATCTGGTTGGATTTTATAGTATTAAATTTTGCCCACCCCGTTTGTAATTAATATAGTACCTTTAAATTGAATATTTATAAAGTTTATTGCTAAAAGAGATTATTAACCTAATTATATCAAACACTTAATTTTTTTTCTTCTAAATGTGCCCTTTCGCCCTTTTTTCTCTAAATGTGTCCTTTTTTTCCTGCGCGTTGCGTATACTTTTCACAGGAAAGATTTGGCCCGCGTTTCGTGAAACACCCTGTATGTGTAGCTGAGTGCTTCTCCCAAGGACACGACTTTCATATAATATATATTTTTTACAGAATCATACAAAATATGACCGGGCCCATCACTGTATCAACTGACATGGAAACACCTAACAACAAAACCCTCGTGGTTATCTACATCTATGTGTACTCCATTGGGTATGCGCATAATACTTGGAAAGTGTAAGCTGGTTTGTTTGTCGTCACAATGATGAACACCAATGATGAACACAATGATGAACACAACAATGATGAACACAATTATGAACATCACACAATGATGGATAACCGCAGATACTACTTCCCTCGCCTTGTTTTCGCGGTGATGGACTTTCCTCGTTTGAGAACTTCGGAATTAATGGTAATGTGCTGTGCATATAGTGCTGGTAAATAATATTCTGTGTATATCTCGCAAGCATTTCATAAAATAAGTAGAAAAAAGTATTACAACGTGCATTCTTCGGTGCGAAATTGACGGCCGTGCAAAGAAAGTACCATAGCGGAACCTTGGCAATCTCCACGCCTCGAATTTTTATATATCCGGAAGAAAACGAGATGCGACGTTTGCATATAGCTGAAGAACATCCATGGCTTTAACAATAGCCTCGTATATACTGACAAAGACTGGCAGATCGCCACGAGAAGCGGCCGCCGAAATGAAAAAGGCGGAGCGGCAGACAACGGATGAGAGGAGAGCCACGTAACTGACGCCCCGCTGCGGCGAGACGCCGAAACACACTTCTCCCGAGCGAACAAGTGTGTTTCGGATCCTCGCCGCTGCAAAAGCTGTGCGCTGACGTCCAGGTTCCCCCCCGAGAAATGGCTCTTTGATTTTCTGTGCTACCAGATCCTCGCGCTCCAAATCTGCGACCGGGCACTCTATGGCTCCGTCGTCGAACTGCCTGGCTTTGTGAGTATAGAGGAGGCCATGCTTTAACATTATTTTTTTATATAAATATAAAAAATAGGATCATCATCACGCGATCTGACGTAGAAACACCCAGAAAGAAAGCGGCCAATGGACATGGTTCCTAAAGAAAGAAGCAGTCTCGCGGACGGTTCAATGGGAACATGTGTTCCTGAGTAACACAAAACAAAGCTGTAGATAAGATTTGTTTTCTGTGAAGCTTCAGTGTTTTCTCACTCAAGGATACCCCCAATTCGTTTTTTTTCGGTTTGCCCCTATTTTGATAAAATGAGTACGGGGGTTATAAAATGAGTACGGGTGTATACTGAAGATGCCACCTGCATATGTGGCGAAACGTCTGTACCTTATGTTATTAATTTGTCACGTTAAGTCGGAGTAAACCTTTTCAATCATGAATTCACTTGGCTTTTGGATCATTTTTGTAGTTATTTTTGGGGTTTATCCATATATACCGAAAAACACGGAACTCTACATATAACAAAATACTCCGCGACCTCTTCATTAAAAAAAATAAAATGTATTTGCAGTTTTTGTTGATTTTTTTTTTCTTTCACACTGAAGCGTTTGTGGCTGAGCGCGTCGGCAAACAAGCTTCTTTTTTATACCAATCCACGCAACGACTATTCACCCTTCGTTTCAGCGGTCCTCTGAATGGTCCAAAGATAACATTGCCCCGAAATTGAAGACCACTTGACGTCTGCCAGAAAAAGAAGCGAGGAGCGAAAACCCCGTCGCCGGCCCCGTTTGTAAATAGGAGCGTCGAACTTATTTCTTTCGTTACGCTATAGGGAAGATGGCGGGGAGGTGGGTCAGGACGGGATACACTTTATACGGCTAAAACTGAGGGAGAGAAGGACACCCTGCGGAGACGTGAGAACACCGAGCTCTGGCTGGAATGATTAGTGGGTAAAGCTAGTAGCCTTGCACTCGTCGAATGCATTCGAATGCGAGAGCCATGGCACGACCATTGCAGGCGCCGCCATCTTGCTTCCGGTGTGGGTAGATTGTCTGAGAGGCGTATCCACGGCCTCGGCGATGCTCGACTATCAGACGATCTACCCACACTGGCGGCAAGATGGCGGCTCCCAGAGGCCGTACCTGCAAACGCCGGAAGTCGGCGGTCCGCGTTCTAACCCGTTCGACGAGTGCAGTGGAGACAAAGTCACCCAGCTTTAGGTCTACCATAGCCTCCTATATGCTGACAAAGCCTGGCAGATCGCCACGAGAACCGGCCGCCGAAATGGAAAAGGTGAAGCGGCAGACAACGGATGAAAGGAGAGCCACGTGACTGGCGCCCCGCTGCGGCGAGACGCCGAAACACACTTCTCCCGAGCGAACAAGTGTGTTTCAGGTCCTCGCCGCTGCAAAAGCTGTGCGCTGACGTCCAGGTTCCCCGAGAAATGGCTCTTTGATGCTCTGTGCTACCAGATTCTCGTGCGCTCCAAATCTGCGGGTCTCCAAGTCTTCGATCTGCCAGGCTTTGCGAGTATTAGCGGCGAGATGTTTCGGTGGCGCCCTCGTTTGGTTACCTTTCGTGACGTCATTACCTTGTGAACAACAAGTTCGATGGTGTTTGTAATGAGCATGGTGAAAGCCTGAAATCATAGCGCTCTCAAAGCAACACTGCCAACACCGTCAAAGTTGTAGTTCTTACATTCCTCTTATTTGCGTCAATGAGAAATCCTTTGCTGACGTCATAGTCAGTATTCCGCCAATTGTGGTGGGCAGACTACAGCGACGCTTTCGATCACTCACGTCGCCAATAGAGGAGGCTATGGGTCTACCCATGGACTAATCATTTCAATCATATAACTCGGCGTTTGACGTCGCCGCGCGCTCTCGTCTCTTCCTCTCCCTCACTTTCTCGGCACATAAATGCCTTTGTCTACTCACTCTTCGAACGCCAAATGCCGGCGTTCGCCATTAGCGTTCGAACGCATTCGAACAGTGACTCAAAGGCAGCTAGCTTTACGTCTACTCACTATTCGTTGCAGTCAGAGCTCGACGCATCTCTTCCTGTCCCTAAATTCCTACCCGTACAGGTTCATCAAGGAAGAACTCCTGTCCTCGCCATATGCGGACATGTGTAGAGTATATAGGTACCAGGACGCCGCTTGTGAGTGCAGGGGCGGATGCAGGAATTTCCTGAGGGGGGGGGGGGGGGGAAGGGGGTCAGGTGTTGGTCAGCGTACCATTTGTTTAGGAACCCCCTCCCCCTCTCCCTTGTTTCACGCCCTAAATTTTACACATGCAGAAATCAAGAGGGGGGTCAGGACATCCGGACCCCCCCCCTCTAAATCCGCCCCTGCAACTTGTGACCTATTCTGCAGTCTACCGACAAGGTTGCGTCTCTCGCTTGTGCTTAGAGCTGGAAGGATCGAGTCACCTTGACAATGGTGATGGGCAGGTAGCAGGCTACGAAGGAGCAGAAGATGATGAGCACCATTCTGGTAAGACGCCACTCGTCCTGTCGCCGCTTGGCAGCGTCCCCGTGAGACTCTAGCTGGAGCCTGTGGTGCAAGTAAGGTCCACGTTGACCTTAGTGCCAATAGAACACGGTATACTTTACACTAGTCTGTTGCAGGGATTAGCAGGACAAGTCCCTCCCAGAAACATCTCGTCAGGAATGTGGTTTCCTTCTCTCCACTCACCTCCTTTTCAGTGTTCGCTCTGCTGAAGTGGGCAGAGCGAAGGGCTTTGTGGGCGGAACTAGACCTGTTATCCTTAAACCTAAGAGTACCTGGACTGCCTGGCCGTCCAGAAGATTCGGAAGTAGCAGAAGACAATGGCCAGGCAGGGCACCAGGAAGGCAACGACGAAAAGGAAGGCCTTGGCCGAGCGTCCGCCCACGGCCACGATGGAGCAGTTCAGGCCGCGTTGGTCCAGGCCGAAGCGGCCCCAGACACCCGCCAGCGTGGGCAGGAGCACCACCAGTGGTACCAGCCAGGTGGCGCCGATGGTGAGGCCGATATTGCGCCGGTTGTACAGCCGCTCGTAAGAGCCTGGCCGCACAATCAGCACGTACCTGCGACACGGGACTCTGGTACTTCTGCCGAGGTGACCCGCGTTTTCTATATTTCCATCGCTCATCGTCTAGGCGAAAAATGCTGAATCACTGAGATGTGAACACACTCGCGACGTCTGATCTTTCGTACAAGAGAGTTACTGCGGATGCTCGAAACGAGTCTAGAGCCAAGTAGACAAACGCGGCAACATACAGAAAATAATTCTCCAAGAGACTCTAGGGAATTGTCTCAAACTCATTTGAGTATGGGGGCCAGATAGCCGACAGTGGGAAGGCCGGGGGCCAAGTTAGACGGGGGGGGGGGGGGGGGGGGGGGGGGAGACCAAAAGATTCAAAAGAGAAGACACCTCGTGCTCTATGCTTTTTATAAACTCAGTTTTGCCAGTGCCATTTTTACGTTTGATTTGTCTATAAGACTACTCTGGGCCCTGACCTGATGTGATAACAATAATTAAAATGACACCTCCCCGCCAACGTGCTCGCGTTTTTAATACAACAAAAGAGCAAGTAGTGTCGTTCCCGTCGCTCAATTCACACAGGAAGTAATCAAGCTCAACATGTCTCTAAAAACAATACGTTATTGACAGTTCTTGCTTTCCTAACGATTACTGTTACAACACCCATACATGTCTTTTAAGGGTGATATTTTTTTTAAGCCGAGAATCTCGAGCTCGTAGCTTTATTTTCGGCAGTTGCTCACGCTGACCTACGGTGTGCGCATCCGAGATGCATCCTTCAACAGAGGTTTCCCAAATTGCATTCAATGATCGTTACCCTCACCGAGTCCCTTCCAAACTGATTGTAAGAATTGTGAAGAGCGAAGCCTTCCGGGGAAGCCGCTAACGGGATCCCTTCAAATTTGAGCATTTTAATCAAAAGACAAGTGTTTCAGACGTGGAAGGCGTTCAAAAGACAGATGATTTTGATTTTTCAAAGGACCTCTACATGCAAGCCTATGTGAGCTTCCTTCATCGACTCAATAAAAAAAATAAATGTTTTCTTTCCAAAGGGAGCATTTTCTAAAGACTAGTTTCTTTTGTATTACACTCCGACTCCGGAAAGAGAGCAACGCCGCTTACGCCCTGTTTCAACCGCTATTATAAGATTGACCTTCACTTTTAAGGATGATTTAAATAAAGCAATAACTGTAATATTTGTGTCTAAGACGCTTAGAATATTACAAGTTAACGAAGACCGTCAAGTTAAGTTTGTTTCGTAATGGAAGAGTTTGAATTCTATTCGCTATTTTGGCGAGAAAGCAAAGTCCCGAGTCTGCATGCACTCAATATTGTCAATACTGCTCCCAAAAAATCGAAGCGTGAGTATTGGGGTTCATTTTTTATTTATCCTAATAATAACATAAGCTTGCTTGATAGCTTTGGGATGCTTCCATCTCTACAAGGAATTTTACCAGTTCATTGGAAATGTCTGAAGATTCTACTACAGCAAGAAAACTATTCAAGGCTCGACATCAGCGAGTTGTGGCCTCTACTGTTTGTATGTCGGAGCCCGTTTGTGTTGTGGAGTACCGCTTTAAGAATGCACAAGAAAATTCCCGTCGGCAACCCAGCATTTGAAAGACAAGCTGCTACACCTACTCGTTCAAACAAATTTGGTCCTTCGGAACAAGGTTTGACTATATTCCTAACGAGCGTGTTGGCATAGCACACTAGATATGTTTTATTTCTGTTGTCTAGTCAGATCTGACATGTTCATAGTGTTTTGCGACGTGTTTTATTTTGATAAATAAAAAAAAAGAAAACCGATATTGCTCGTTGCGTGTATATATACACACACACATACACACACACACACACACACACACACACACATATATATATATATATATATATATAAACAACATTACGAAATTAGATTTGCCCGATCAAGCAAACGTTTGCTTTGAAAGGCGCGTCTGAAATGTTTAAAGGACACGCTAAATGCATTTTCAGACATATTTATTTACTAAAAATAAATTATTTTCCAATTTAATCTCTCAGTATCATGTGACCATAGATGACTTGAAGACGACTCGCATTCGAAATTTGGGACCCAAGTCCCGAGGGAATCACCCTGACGTCACAGCGAGGGACGAGGTCATAGGCCAAGGGACCGTGGGAATCGTTTAAGACCCTGAAGTACTTAGTTAATTATACTACTGTAGTCAGTAAAAAGGAACAATTCATAAAGCTAAACTCCTTAAGTGGCACGAAGCAAGGCACCAACCTACCTGTTGACAGTGATGGCCGTGATGGAGAGCAGCGAAATACCAACATTGAAGTACCTTCCCGCCGCAACCAGGCAGCAGAGCGTCTCTCCATGAAGCCAGAGGCCGTTGAGGAAACGGGACGCCGCAAAAGGCAAGTTAAAGGCGCAGAAGCAGAGGTCGGCCGCAGACAGGCTCACGATGAAGGCTGCAGACGCGTTGCGGAAGCGCTGGGACCGCGCTAGAGCTACGATGGTGAGCAGGTTGCCCAGAATGCCCAGAACGGCCACAAGGATCACAAACACGCCGGCGAAAACCACCAGGTTGCCCTCCATTGTCAGCGACAACCGTCCACAGCAGATCGATTTCTTTCAGATATATTGCAGAAAGGTTTCCTCTTCCAGGGGACTCTTTGATTAGCACAAGGCGCTCACTGGTCCAGGAGCAGTTACATGGTCATACTATTTTCTGGTGTCATTGGACAAGCTGAGTGCAATGTACCTAATAAAGCTTCCTAATGGACAACCGAAGTTATAAAAGAAGTATTAAGGAAATTACGCGTTACGGTCAGGAGTATTCGGAAGAGCTCTTCCAGACAGTCTTCATGGCTGGTGAGCCATTATTGGGCCTTCTGCGAGAATACGGCTAAATCCTAAGAGAAGTCTGTATAGAACGCCAAGGACACATCATTACCTCTAACGCGATGTCCAGGATGTCTATGCCTCGCTCAGCACACCAAGGGACCACCGATGATTTGGTTCAGCAAGGTGCACCAACTGGCTGCAAAGTCCGCAATCGTCATCCACTTGACGCATCTTCTTTCGAGTTCCTGCTACCGAAATATGGTTCAGCAATGTTCGACGCAGTGGTTGAGTGCACAGCACCGCGCGTACCCAGAATCTGGTGCAGAAAAAAAAAAAAGAAAGAACTAAAGGTGACTAGCTACCGGACAGTCGTCAAGAGCGCAACATTGTGAGTCGTCACCACGAAGTAATGCGACTGACGTCGTCGGCTCGCTGATGTTCGTCAGATATCAAATCGGAGACGAGTTGGCTCCGGTCACCGCGTGCTGCAGCAACTGGAGACGGCTATTGACTGCGACGGCGACGCGATGATAGGCGGGGGGAGGGGGGGTGTTTGGTGACGATCGCGGGGAGGGGCAGACCACACAGAGGACCGTGTGAACTCTCCGATCAGGATGTCCGTGCCTGCTCCCAGTGGAGGAGGCACTTTCCGGAGCCCCGTTTTTAGACAGCCACTTTTACATCGGTATAGTTGTTCGACGGGATCCCTATGTGCAATTTAACCTTCCGCCTCCAACGTTCGTCGTTTTACCAAGTCTCGGCTTCTTTAAAAGCTAAAAGAGGCAACCGACGACGTTTTGCCAAGAAACTATTCTAAGAAATGTCAGAGCAGACTTTTTTTTTTTTTTTGCTAAACATATTTGTAGTTTTGCATAAGTGTTGTAAATTGCAGAAGTGTTGCAAGTTTGTTGTGCATGTTCCTTCTCTCTGTCCTTGTCTTTTTGTGCGCTGTTCTGTAAACTATTGTAGCGTTGCTGCTGGCCTTAGATTTCAGCGATTGGCGTTCCCACATGCTCTTCGGGAACGTAGACGCATTGGATGTTTAGAGGGTGCAAGGCTTAGAGAAACGACGGCACTCACTTTGAGATTTTCATTCGTTTCCCGTTAAAGTTCTTCCTACCATGGCTCGACGACTTTGGAACTTGTTAACGTATTTGAGTAGAATCTTCGCGACTTTGACCTCGTCGTCATAAAAACTTTCGTCCTGAGGCGTTAAAGAGTTACCTATACAACGCGTGGGCAAAGCGAACACAATTACGAAGTTCGTTACAAAACATCAATCGCGTTAAAAGCTTTTTTTTTTAATTTATGATTTTTTATAAATTGGACATCAAAATTAACCTGTCACAAAGCAGTAAAATATACCCGAAATATGTGAGCCCGTTATAAATATGCATGTAGATTAATATTTTCGAATACGCCGCAGACGCCGTGCCATTCTGCTAAGGGCGGACAATTGGCAAAAATGCAACATGCGTGCTTCATTACACTACAATACATATAATACGATTATCTTCACTTTGCCTATCTGTCTTCTGCCCCCATTTGAAGATACACCAGACTCGTACGGTCAACGCACCTTTATTTACAAGAAATACTCGAACAACACATAACAAATAAAAATACGATAAAAAAATGCGCCATATTTTTTTAAAAGAATAACGTTTCGGCCCTAGCGAGCCAATCGGAGTTCTCGAAGCGCGGCACGTGACAACGTATATTGTTGCATATGCTCCGGCCGTCCCTCTGAATGGCCGTGGTGCAATAGCCTAGACATTTAAAACAATTTTGAATAAACAATACAAATAAAAAGAAAAAAATCCCCCCCCCCCCCCAATCTTCTTGATAGTTCCGCCGTGACGCCCACTTTGTGCCAAGTTCTGCTGACACAGGGTATCACCCGAAATGCACATAAAGCACACGCGAATTGTAAAAATAAAAAAAAATAAAAAAATTAAAGAAAGGGACATAAAAATGGATGCGTCCTCTGAGCAGTTTTTAGAAGAGAGTCAGGGTGGCCAGCTTGCTCTGCTCGATGGCAGCGTTGCGCGGGGGCAGCGACTCCACGGTGGGGATGGCCTCTCCCGTGTCGTTCTGCGGGACGACTGGGAACTCCCGGGGGGTGGTCACGTGGGCCCTGGCCCTGGCCATGTTGTAGTCCGCGGAGTCGAAGTACCTCTGCTGCGCCCACACACAAAAGAACAGCGCTGAGAATAGAGTACCGCAGTGCTTTCCAAACTCTGCTACCCTGCGACCCCATACAGATATAAAATATATATTAAAGAAAACCATATTCTTTTTCTTCCTTTTCAAGACCCAGAGCTCACTAAAGAAGCTACACCTGAGGTATCGATCACTACCGTTCCAAATTTTCTTGTGGGAGTCGCCATTTTGGTACTTCGCGAAGTAAGGAAGCTCGGGCTCTTTCAACATTTCTTGAAGACTGAAAAGCGTAAATATCCTGCAGTTGAAGATAAAGCTCCAACTGGCAGCAATGATTGTGAGCGCAAGGTGGCTGTCTTTACTCCGAAGCGTATACTTTATTTAGCTGACCTACCCCGAGCTAAACAGACTTCTGAATTGCGCGTACTGATGTTCGGCGAGGCTCGGGGCAGTCATTTTGTTGCTCACCCCCTTTTTCTGTCTCTTCTGGAGAAAGCGTAGTTTCTCACGCCCGACGACCTGCGGATACTTGAACTCCGCCTCAAGTTCCGAGCCTTCGTGCAACCTCTGAAAACCAACGAAAAAAAAAAAAAAAACATTTTAGGTGTGGTTTAGTTCACTGATCACAAAAATCAAATAAAAGTGGCGCCAAAAACTGCGAGCTGAATCTGGTGGTGGTGAAAACAGCTTGATTAATATCGAGACGTCCGACTCCGGGTTGAACAACTCGTGCAAACATATCCCGCACGCAAAAAAAAAAAAAAAAAAAAGATAATAAGAAGCTTTTTCTTTTTTTTTCGCAAAAATGCCAAAGTTTTAGAGACAATCGTTATCTCTCAAAAACTATAATAGTTTTAGGCCGGGCGTTTGAAAAACACGCCCTGCCGTTCTCATTTTGTCGGTGACTGTACAATGCATGTTGATCAATGGTGGTGCGGTGCGCAAGTTCGTCTGCTTAATTCTTTTGCAGGGGTTGTGGTGACGTCGGAACGCCGAGCTCTGATTGGCTCTGATTGAAGGATAGTGGGTATACCTCTAAGCAAGCTGCCTCGAGGTCTACCCCCTATCCTTCAATCAGAGCCAGAGCTCGGTGTTCTGACGTCACCACAATCCCTGCAAAAGCAGCAGACGAACTGCAAAAGCAGCAGACGAACTGCAAAAGCAGCAGACGAACTGCAAAAGCAGTAGACGAACTGCAAAAGAAGCAAACGAACTGCAAACGAAGCGGACGAATGATGACAATTATCTGCGGATGTTCGAAGCATACTTCATACGTCCGTGTGCTTGTCTGCAGATAGTACGACCAATATGTTACCGTCGGAGACGGAAGAAACTTGCTCGGACATGTGTGATGCGGACAAAAGGCGCAGGTGCATGGGCCTATAGCTCAGCAAAGTGCGTCGGTTGTAACGAGATAGGACGCAGAGAGACGGCACCTTCCGCAAAAGCCACGCACGCGCTCAGGCCTTCCGTTCTGTCCTTTGTCAACGCTGCAGATGTTTGCGATGGTTTCGCCGCTTACCTGTTGGTCTTGTTTCTCGCGTCCTGCTGTCACGCCAGGCTCGCCGCCGCTCGCGCAGACTTCACCCGCGCTGTCTGCGTGGGCCATGGCAACTAACGAGATTTTGTAACCCGGAGAAAACGACAACAAAACGCTCCGAAGAAACGAGAAAGATTCGCAAACACACGACACCGACGTCGGTCCGGCGATGGCTCGATTGTGGCTCGATATCGGAGAGTTGGGCGGCGAGAGTTTGCCGTCCGCCACCGATTGGTCAGCGCGCCGTGGTCTGCGCTGTGGGCTTTTTGTTTTGCGCCGTGAAGGCCATCGATGACGCTGCATTCTTCGATTCGAACCACCATTCGCACATCCCTGCTTTTCTGATCGTTGTGTCGTCTTCGCGACACGTGTTTCTCTTTTTTCGAACTTCGAACCTGCATACCTGCTTCTTTTCCCGGACCAGTTCGTGAACACAGCATCTCGCACATTCTCGTCTTAAAAAGTAACACTGAACGTTTTTTTCTTACTTTTTCTGAATTATCTTGTACAGCAACACTGCTGAGTTGGGCTAGCTGGTTCATTACGTACATTTAAACGCCCCCACAACAAAAAAAACAAACAAAAAAACAAGGACAGAGTGCAGAACGAAGAATGCAAGCGCAAATTCGTCTGCTTTTTTTTTTTTGGCAGGGGTTGTGTTGACGCCAGAAAGACGCCGAGCTCTGATTGGTTCTGATTGAAGGATAGTGGATAGACCTCAAACCAAGCTGCCTCTGAGGTCTACCAACTATCCTTCATTCAGAATCAATCAGAGCTCGGCGTACTGACGTCACCACAACCCCTGCAAAAGAAGTGGACGAACTTGCACTCCGCATACACGCGCCTTGTATTGTCTTCGTTCTTCACTCTGTCCCTGTTTCCGCGATTATAAAATCAGCGCTGCACTCAGTGGAGTAGCCAGAATTTTATTTCGGGAGAAATTCAAAAGCATTATTCCCCCCCCCCCCCTCCCCCCAACGACGAAGCGGGGTGAACTCGGCGCTACGGACGCTCACGCAAAGATTTGGGAGGCGCTGTTAAGATAAAACGGGTGAAGCTGCAATGTTATTTTTTTAAAACGGAGCAGGCTTCATTTGGGCTCCCTGTTCTACTGTCGTCGTAGTTGCGGCCCACCAACTTTAAAAGCTTCCTCAGAGGACACAACTCCCTCCACTTTTCGAGGTAGCACTGCATTACCAACGCGTATCGGCCAGACAAAACAAAAGGATAGCTATACTGTCACGAGACATTAAACAGCAAAAAAAAAAAAAAATCGCGCCGCTGAAAAATTAGAGCAAACGTCCACCCACAAACACAAGGCCATTTTCCAAGCCGCCATTAGAATGGCCGAGGATGCGGAAGTTGAAATTCAGATTCCGCGAGTAACAAGTCGACAACGTGACCGCTGTATAACATTCCCGCTAGAAGCACGGAAGAGCATTTTAAGCGCTCCGTGTTCCTTCCTTTCCTGGATTACCTGAGTTAGATGGGAGATTTAAAAAGCACGAGCGTACGTTGCATTTACTTTCGTCGCTTCTGCCTGCAAAGATCTTGGAAAGGGGGGCAGCTCCCGCCGCTGAAGAGTTTTTGGAGCTCTATTCAGGCCTGGTTTCAGCCCCTAAACTCCACTGCGAGCTGCTCATATGGCCTTCCAAACGCAAGACGGAGAAACGTGAAACGCCCGTTGTGACGGTGTCTCGTGAACGCTAGGAGAGAAAAGGAAGGAAGAAGAAGATCGAGCACGAAAGGAAAAAGAATGTCACCACGCCTCAACGGAGCCGGAAAGAGATATTTCGACGACCAATCAAGCTTCGTCGCACTTGGCGCCCGAACGGGGACTCCGTAATGAGGTAAATTTATGTGGGGACGGCGGTCATTATCAAATCGCCCATTAAGCTCTTCGCATCAACGAGAAGGCTTAACTACAACGTCAGCAACGATGGATGAAGACTGCGCAAAAAGCGGCAGTGACGCGGCGTTGCAAGCTAAAGTTGAGGCGGCAGTTGCACGAAGCGAAGAACTTCAGCGGATCCTTTCGAAGAGGAACGAAGAAATCGCTGAATTGAGGCAACGCATCGCAGAGCTTCTTAGCCGACAACAGACTGTACCCGCATCGACGCCTGCCTACTCCGCAAGTGCTGCTGGGGTTAGCGCTTCTCTGAAAGCCGTGGAGACCCTGGTGTGCGGATTACTGTCCCCAGTAATCGAGAGACTCAACTGCTTGGAGGCCGCGAGCTCGATAAGCAACTCCGAAAGCAGCAACGAGGGCTCCAAGCACCGAGGGCCACAGAATAAAATATCTAAGAGAAAGAAAAAGCAGCAGCGGTCGCTGCATACCGAACTACAAGAGAGCGTCCCAAACTCATGCAGCACATCTGAAAGCAGAGACAAGGGCCCGAACCAGCAAAGCCAGGGGAGAGGACTGGGAGATACCATCAACCATCGAGTTCAGCCATCCACCGCGGCCGTAGGTGCAGCTCCCCTCCTCTCCACTGACGTAATTGGTTGGTTCCATCAGGTCGAATTTTGGCTGAAAATTTACGGGGTGCCGGAAGATATCGCACTGCCGCTGCTCATATCAAAGCTACCTTCCAAAGATTTTGCTTGGATGCTCCAAGAAGATTAGCACTTGGAATGACGTGAAGTCCGCGTTTCGGCGGCGCTACAATTCAGAAAGCCCTGTGGAAAATCAAAGAAAAATGTTCGCTCGAAGACAGACCTCCACAGAAACGTGCATAGAGTACGCTATTCAGAAGCTGCAACTGATAGAAGAATGTGTCTTCACAGGAAGCGAAGCCGAGAAGTGCGAATTGCTTCTTGAATCGCTGAACGACAAGGCAAAGCGGATGTATTTCGATAGAAGCTTCACATCGCTTGATGACTTGCTCGACTCTTTTGTGAAGTTGGATCGGGCAAGCGGAAAAGCCAAGAAGCCCGAAGAAAAGTCATTAAAAGTTTCGAACTTCCACGAAGGAGGGGCCGATGAGCTGTGCACTTTCGTCAAATCTGATCGGCAACAGCAGCCTGGGGAAAAACGTCAGGAATACGCTGCAGCGAGCAGTACAAATGACAAACCACGACCAAGCCTGACCTACCAAAGGGAATTCCGTCGCCAGAACAATGCAGCCCAGACCAAGGCTCAAGGATCCCGCCAGAAAGTACTCAAGCTTTGCCTAAATTGCAAACAGGAAGGTCACTTTGTTACATGGTGCTCCCAGCCTCTCACGCAAGAATTTCTTGAATGGCAGCGCGCATTTCAAGCGGAGTCTAACGTTCCGACTGACCTGGAAAACTCCGACCTGGTGTCTTCGGAGCCTGCGGGGAGACACCAGTAGTGCAGCGCGTTAGCTGTGAATCTTCTGCGGGCGTCAAACGGGTCCCAGTCCTTATGGGATCCCTTGAACTCAGCGCAGTTTTGGATTCTGGTTCCACCAGAAGCTTTGTGAATGAAGCTTTTTGCCAGAGACTTCAGATGACACCTTAAAAATCTTCCCTGAAACTTGTGGGAGCAAATGGGCTGCCACTTGAAAATAATGGAGAAATGAGTATCGAAATTACGGTGGACGGAAGGTCATTCCGACAGACTTTTGTGGAATTGTCCCACATTTAAAGGAAGACTTAGTCTTGCTTGGAGATGACTTTTTACGCTCATCAAAAGCATTTATCGACTGGGGTACAAACACGTTTTCAATCCAAGCCGAAAAACCACTCAAGGTTTATGCAACGACCACCCAAGTAGTACCGCCTCTTTCCCGGAAAGTAATCGAAGTCATGTTGGAAGTCCCAGCCAGCGAGAGAAGTCGCGATATCTTATACGTAACAGGTTCTCAGTCAGCTATTGAACGGTACCTGTTGGAACTGCAACCGACAGTCGTCGATGCAGGAACAAAAACTTTCAAACTTTTGGCTACAAACTTTTCCTTGAGGCCATCCAAAATACCTGCGAGGGCATCTTTAGGATCAGCAGAAAAAGTAGAAGCTGTTGAAGCGGTTGACTTGACTCCCATCGAATGGGAATCAGTCCTGTAATGTTCCAGTTTTTCTGATCTCGAGAACCAGGAAGATGTGCCGAAAGTCCACAACGAAACGCAGCAGATAATAATTGATGAGTTGAGCTTCAACGTGGGGGCTTCACTGAACTCCGAAGAGCTGGAGGCAGTAAAACAACTGTTGATGAAATATCGTTCTAGTTTTGCAACCGACACTGCACACCTGGGATCTTGTAGGATAGAGAAACGTTCCATTTCTACTGGTGATGCAAAACCAATTGCACAATACCCAAGGCGAATTTCACCAGCTCAAAAAGATTTGGTCAAGGCAATGATAAAAGACCTTATGGACGCAAAAATTATCCAGCCCTCCAAAAGCTCCTGGGCATCACCACTGGTTCTAGTTCAAAAAAAGGACAAGTCGACAAGGATGTGTGTGGACTACAGGAAGCTAAATGCTGTAACTGAAAACGTTGTCTACCCACTACCACGAATCGATGATGCTCTGGCGGCATTGAGTGGGAGCAAGTATTTCTCAACATTGGACCTCCTTTCAGGACTCTACCAAATAGAGGTGGAACCTGGCGACACCGCTAAGACAGCTTTCGTTACGCAGTGGGGGCTGTATGAATTTCTGAGAATGCCGCTCGGGTTAAAAGGGGCACCGGCAACGTGTCAGCGAACTGTAGATGCCATTATCGGTGATCTAAAGTATCGCAACGCACTGGTCTACATGGACGACTACATTGTTTACAGCACAACGTTTCAAGAACACCTTCGACAACTGGGAAATATTTTCGCGCGTTTTGAGGCAGCAAATCTCAAGTTCAAACCGCAGGAGTGCCTTTTTTTTTTTTTTGGCACCAGAGTGACTTACCTTGGACATATTGCATCCCAGAAAGGTATTGCACCTGATCCAGAAAAAGTCGATGCCGTAACGCGATTCCCCGTTCCTAGAACTGCGGCTGAAGTTCAATCGTTCTTGGGACTGACGTCCTATTTCCGAAAGTTCATTTGGAACCATAGTGCCATCGCAGCCCCCTTGAGAAAGCTCCTGAAAAAAGAAGCCTTCACATGGGGTGCTCCACAAGAACACGCCTTCCATGAACTGAAATCAGCTTTATGTGGACCTCCCGTCTTGAAGCACTTCTCCGAAGACTCTAAATACGGCCTCCAGGTCCACACTGATGCTTCCAGAACCGGCCTCGGCGCCATCCTCCTCCGGGAAGATGAAACTGGGGATTACAGGCCTGTTGTGTACCTCAGCCGTTCTCTTCAAGGAGCTGAAGAGAACTACACTTCCACTGAACTTGAGGCCCTTGCAGTTAAGTGGTCCCTGGAACAACTACGTCCCTACCTAATGGGCAGAAAGTTTCATGTTGTTACAGATCACCATGCGCTCTGCTGGGTTCTTCGTTACAAGGAGGGAAACCAACGCTTGCTCAGGTGGTCTCTCCTGCTGCAAGAATTCGACTTTGAAGTTGTGTACAAGTCTGGCGCATGTCACACTGCCCCCGATTGTCTGTCCCGTATTCCAAGCCGCTTCTGCTCAGGGGAACCTTCGAGTACCAACGGCTCGGGAGAGACTGGGAGGACCCGCACCTGCGATGTGTTTGAGGTCAAAGAGCCCAACTTAACCTCCGAGCAGAAGGAGGACCCGTTCTGTACTAAAATCATAAAGATACTGCAGAAAAAGGCTGGTACAAAGAAACAGTAGAAGAGAGCAAGTAAACAATTCGTGCTTTTTCATGATGTATTGTACACAAGGGATGCAGGACCAACGCATGAACGATTTGTTTTATGCTTGCCGGCGACGAAGCGAGCGGAAGTACTTCACGAATTTCATGGAAGTCGATTCGGAGCACACAGGGAATCCGTCGCACATACGAGAAAATCCACAGTAAATATTTCTGGCCTCGACTGTATCTGGATGTCCAACGGTTCGTGAAAAGCTGTGACCTTTGTCAACGGATGAAGATGACTACGACGTGCCCTTACGGACTGCTGCAGCCAATTGAAGTCGATGTGCCATTTCATACAGTTGGACTCGACATATTTGGGCCCTTCCAGGCTTCACGAAGGTACAAGTTTGTCATAGTTGCCATAGACTACCTAACCAAGTTGGTTGAGGCGAAAGCTGTTCGTAACAGGCTTCCACGGTGCAGAAGTTCATCGAGAGGAGAATTATCCTCAAGCACGGATGCCCCACAGTACTAGTTACGGACAGGGGCACACAGATGACTGCCAGATCCACTTACGATTACCTCAAGTACCGTGGTATACGTCACGCAACGACTACAGCTTATCACCCAGCTGCCAACGGCCTCGTCGAACGAGCCAACAAAACGCTGAAACAGATGATGCGAATCACCACCTCATCTGCAGGAGAGAAGTGGGCTGATGTTTTGCCCTATATAGTGTTCTGCTATAACACAGGATATCAGGACACAGTTCGTACTTCTCCTCTTTTCCTTCTGTATGGACGCGACCTTGTTTTCCCCTTGGATGTGGCTTATAACAGGAAAGAGCAGCAAGACCTGCTAGCAAGCTCCGAATACGTGGTGCTCGTACGTGAGCGCTTAAACGAAGCGCGTAGACTGGCTGCACGACACATCAAGTTGGCTCAGGAGAAGCAGAAGAGACTATTTGACGAACACCGAACTGACATAACGTTAGAACGAGACCAGTTGGTGCTGTTGAGGACCCCGCCAGTGGGGCTTAAAAAACGGACAATGTATACACTGGGCCTCATCGAGTTGTGGCCAAGCTATCGCCGGTGAATTATGAAATAGAGTTCGGTGATGGTTCAGGGCGGGACATCGTGCACGTAGAAAAACTGAAACCGTACCTAGAGCCTGTTGCGAAATTTTCACTCTCCTAAAACTGTTCAATAGAACACTGTTTTATACTTGCACAGGAGTTGCAATTATCACGTCGGACGATTGTGTCGTGTGTGTACTTGAATGTTGTTTTATATGTGTACAGCACTTGCAACTATCGCGTGTTTTGTGTGTGTTCTAAGTGTCTTCATAACACCAGTTTCTTTGCGTATTGTGTACGTCGGGTCGACGCCTTTTTGAGGTGGCGGCATGTGACGGTGTCTGGTGAACGCTAGGAGAAAAAGGGAAGGAAGAAGAAGATCGAGCATGAAAGGAAAAAGAATGCCACCACGCCTCAACGGAGCCGGACATTAAAAGAGATATTTCGACGACCAATCAAGCTTCGTCGCACCCGTCACGTCCGCGCTACAGGTGGTCGCCCTCTGTCCGGACGGTTTTTGGTTGCGCCACCTCGCGGGCGCCCTCCTGTGACGCAGCTGGTAGGATGCGAGCAGACGACGCGCTATGTCAAAGCACGGAGTGGCTATGTTAGTTCACAACTATGTAGATTAAAACGGTTTATTTATTAAAGAAACGCGTATAACGTTTTTGTGAGTTATCTTTCTAAGAAATAACAGCGCCTCGAAGTTGCTTTTTTATCAGAAAAACTTTAAAATGTTCAAAAACAAGCCTGGAGCATTACATTACAGCTTGCGCGGCGAGCGTCAGGGCTATTCAGAACCTCTCCGACTCTTTTTTTTTTTTTTCGGAAGAAAAAAACATTCTATTCGCCGTGGTAGACGCTGTAGTGCGATAAAGCGCTGGATATTCTATTTTTCTCGCTCAGCTTTTTGTACGGGATAAAGAACAGCACACCACCATCCGACCACTTCGACACCTCAGCTCCGAAAGTGTTTGTTGGCACGACTACGCGTGCCACATGCGGTTTAAAGCTTTGGTAAAATGTCCTACTACAAATATCACTGCACCAAAAAAACACAACGCGTGAAACAGGATTTGCCGCGCGTTACCCCAACAGTTCACGAAGCGAGCTGACGAGTCAAGGGATCCAAGAACTACGCGGTCTGTCCCAGTCTGTCCTACCCGTGACGTCACAAACGATGATGATGATGATAGCGAGAAGCGCCCCCCTGTAGTTCGCGCACGCCGCCAATTCCCAAACGTCCATCGTCTCTTCGAGATCCTAATTACTCTGCGCGTAACAACGGCGGGAGCTGAGTGCTCGTTCTCTTCACTACGACGGTACAAAACATACCCGACAGCGTCCACTTCGAATGAGCAACTGCTCTGTCTAGCGCTTTTAAATGTTCACTGCGACATTGAAGTTCAAGCGGAGGACGTCCTGGATATTCTTTATCGTGAACGCAGGCGGCTGCATCTTAATGTGTAGGCGCTTGGCATATATGAGATGATCCAGAGAGCCTGTAAATTGCTTTCTGAAATAACTATAGTCACACTTACTTTTTTATTCGTGGTAATTTCTAGTCGAAAGCACGTAATTCTGAGCAGTACTCAAGGTGTGCCTGAGGTGTGCGTGAGCGCAGCGCCACCCGTTGCTTACAGTGCCAATTGTTTTTACAAATCATTTAACACATCACTGACATTGTTTTATACTATAACCATACGTTCGTCTTATTTTGTTCGCTTTTGGTTGGATTGAACTGCGTATTTTAGTGAGGGTAGTTTGTTATACTTGGCCTTGAAATTGCCATCCTTCACCCCACAAATGTCTCAAAATATCCGTTCTCTATATGTCTGAGATCAAGTACCGCATCCCATCAAATAAACATGAATGAAAAAATATTGCCTATTATATTTATGTGAGCATCTTCTACCCCACAAGCACTTTTCCCGAAAGAATATAAGTTGTACATAGTCCGCACTCCCCGTTGCTCCATGCCCCGTGCAAAACCGACTGCGTGAGCAGGGGAGCAACCGGGCCCACGGGGGGGGGGGTTCGACTCCCCCAAACTTCCCCCCGCCCCCTCTTGCCTACGCCACTGGCTGCCCTGTACGTGAAGCGACAGGCCACCGTCTTTTCTACTCCATTTCAGCTTACGTACGGCCGCAGCGAATGCTGAGCAATCCAAGCCAATCCAGCTCCATGAATGTAGCATGCGACAGCTTACCGTGCGTCGAGCGCCTCCTCGCGAAGGTCAAGGAAAACTCGCACGGCCATTGATTGGCTTCGATATCTAGCCCTCGCAGCAACCGGCGCTCCACAGAAACAAAAGTAACCGTTTGCAATAAAATTACGGAGCGCGCATTTGATAGGAGCTTTATTCTGGGTGTTGCACAGCACAACAGTGGTGCACAATAGGACACGCGCTCGCGCCTTTGTCAGCACTGCAGATGTGATGGAGCCGAGAACAAATAAAAAACATTTTTAGCGACTTTGTCATGGAGTAGTTTCCACAGGTCCCGCACCTCTGCGAGAGCAACTAAACCTCGTTTCAGCTTAAGCCCACTCGCAGTCGATACAAGCGCGAGCACATGTGCACAAAGCCTGGCAGATAGCCACGAGAAGCGGCCGCCGAAATTGAAGAGGTAGAGCGGCAGACAACGGATGAGAGGAGAGTCACGTGACAGGCGCCCCGCTGCGGCTAGACGCCGAAACACACTTCTCCCGAGCGATGGAATGTCCGCTCGTGTTCCTCGCGCTACCGCTTCTTTTCTCGTCAGGTTTGAAAACCATGTTTCGGGTCCTCCCCGCTGCAAAAGCTGTGCGCTGACGTCCAGGTTCCCCGAGAAATGCTCTGTGCTACCAGATCCTCGCGCTCCAAATCTGCGACCAGGCACTCTATGGCTCCGTCGTCCAACTGCCAGGCTTTGTGAGTATAGACGAGGCTATGGCACAGCTATGGGTGCTCAGGGCCACATGCTCGCGCTTGTATCATCGGCTGTGTCTGAACTTAAGCTGAAACAAAGAATAGCTTTCTGGGTTAGAGCACTGAGGAAGCCACGAGCCTTAACAAAGTAGCAGAAAATAGTTCCTAGCATGTCTTCTGACCCGTGACCACGGTGGGAGAAAAGAGGTATGTGTCGGAACGAGGCCACAAAAGGGGTCGAAATTCTACTCGGGCTTCGTGCATCTCCCGCCTAGGGCACTGTCGGGTTGGGGCTCGGAGCGCAGGCGCGAGCTCCTGACATGCTGAGCCATCTTACGGATTTTGTCAGAAATGGGAGCGAACCTTCGAGTAAATGTTGATAGTGGTGCTGTATACAGTCGGGAGCAAAAGTTTGCGGGGCACGGGAGCGCGCGCCGAAATGCATCGCTGCGCCGTGCAACGGCGCGCCGCCGCATTAAAAAGCCGCGCTTTGCGCATGCGTGTCCTTCGTGCTGGCAGCCATCCATGGCTCTTTCGCTCGTTTCTGTCCGACTCACTCCTGATAACCGGAGTCGGCGCCAGGGGCGCAAGTTGCCGTTTCGCTGACTGTATGCCTCGCGTCCTCTTCTGCTCACCCAGCAGCCGCGCTGAGTGACGGAGCACCTAAAATTACCCACGCGGCGGCTGAGGCGGCTGAAACAGACGCGCAGCATGACAGCCAGCGAAGCGCTAACTTGCGCCCCTGGCGCCGATTTCTGTTATCAGGAGTGCGTCGGAAAGAAACGAGCGAAAAAGACATGATAGCGAGCACGAAAGGCGCGGTGATGCATTTCGGCACGCGCTCCCGTGCCCCGCAAACTTTTGCTCCCGACTGTACGTGACTTCACTGGCGATGGTGAGGTCGAGTCAGTTGATGATGGGAAATAAATATATATATATTATTTTTTATGTACAAAGAACAGAAATATACAGCAGGTTTTACGATTCAAGAAGGGAACTTTCTGGACGCCCCGCGGACCCTCTCCGCGGCTACTCGAGGTGAGGTCTGCCCACCTAGCTCCAGACAAGAACGCTGCCGCTGAAGCAACCTAGGTGTTAAATAGACCGGCATTCGCGCGCTTCTCTAGAGAACAAAACGCATAGTAAACGACGCTTGATGCTGACATCATTTCGCTCTAACGCTATTCGTTAAATCTGACATCACATCATCTTTGCTCTTCTCATTCGTTAATCCTAACGTCAGGTCTCAAGTTCGGCGTCCTTGCCACACGAATGTGCAATTAATCCTTTCGCCGAATTATCCACGTATTAAAAGAATGCCCGCACCGTAGGTTCACGCGCTGCACTCTAACTGTTCAACAGCAAAAATCTAAAACAAATGCAACTTCGCACGCGCATAACACGGATGCTTTATCCTGATTATTTTCTTCGAATCTTTTCTATAGACCTTTCCAATGTTTACAAAATCACAGTCCAGCGTGCGAGCTTCACAGCCCAGCACGTGCATGTTCGTCGCTTCGTAAAGCGAGGAAAGCACGCGCCATACGCACGAACGCTCAAAATGGCACCGGCCACACGCTCTTTTTTGAATCTATAGACTTTGCACATGGCGTCCCGGCTGGTGCCGCCATCCTTGCAAGCCGTCAGCATGCACGTAAGATAGCCTCGGCAGGCCTGAATTCCACGTGCTTGCTCCACGAGGAAGGCATGGCGGCCGCCAGTCCTTTTGCAATCGTCTTAACCTTTCGCACTGGAAAATGGGGGCCTAACTGACCTTCATTTTAGTTCTCTTATTCTGTGTTGACTTATTTCCCAGCAGGACAGTTATTCTCTTAAGTGTTAGGGTCCTTAACCCGCATAGCCGGTGTGGAACTCGTCACGCCCCTCAGTGCTCGGCATCTCATTAAGACAAGAAGGGCGTATGCGCTCATTTACGTTGTAAGCGTCTGGCGCCACGCGCAGCGCGTGTACCTACATTCCCAACATTCTTTGGTGGTTGGAGGCAATGGTACCGTGTGCAAACATCACAAGACACCTCCGCTTGTACGGCGCTAGCACGCCAGGCACGAGAACAAACGAAAAGCGGTCGCGCCGAACGGTCTAACCGACCCACTGCTCCGTGTGGCGTGGTGGTGCTATTCAGACACCTCTCTTTTCTCCCAGCGTGTCCACCCTAACTTCCTGTTTCATTAAATAAAAATCCTGCGTATTGCATTAGTTATTTCAGTTCCAGGACTTCAGATAGCTCGCTTTTGCCTAGGATAGCTGGAGGCGCGTCGACGACGTCGGGGGGCCTGTAGCCCGTCGGGGACCTTTCAAGCGGTTGGCTGCACCAGTAGGAGACGTGCTTCCTCCAGGGGCAGAAGATGGTGGCCTTCACGAGGGCACCTACCACGGTGACCTCCACCTCCGACTTGTAACAACACACTGGACACCTTTCGAGGAGCTGCGTTAAACAGTGCTCGTCCACGACGCAGCTTTGACTGTGCAGGCGCTCGCAAGATTTGTCTTCGGTTCTGTCAAGATATGGAATAGACCATTTTTTTTAAAAATCCCAAAATGCCGCGCACGAGGCACACGGGAAAGTTGTGCAGATGCATGCCCGTTGGCTCGTGCCCCCTCGCCTCCGTTGTCTGCTAGTCACAGTCAGTTTTACATTAAGACTAATTTTCATTTGATGGTTTTGGAGCTACAGCTACGGCCGCGCCATGAACATGCAACAACTTAAAAGCCAGCAATACAAACAATTTGAACAAAAAACAACAACTAATTTTTGGTTGAATTACAAAGACAGGAAAGCCAGTGTCGTCTGCATTGTCTTCAATGTCCCTCTTTCTTTTTCACACCCGACGTTACAGATCAGCATCCGTTCCCACACCTTTCTGTCCATACCTAAGTTGTTCTTGTTTTTTTTATTCTATAGGAACTAGGTGGCACAAGCCACCACGTAGTTCAATGATCAAAGTCAAATTCATATACCTATTCATACAGTTAACACTAGCCAACAGTAAGGATAAAAGGGCGAGTATAGACCTAAATGTTGCTAAAGTAGCGCTCTGTCTGTGTCCTTCTTTACCCTGTCCGTTGTTTTTTGCGCTGTTTTAAAGGGGCACTGACAACCCGAAGGTCGTATTTTTTTTATTGTCTAAAGCGATGCAACTTGTAGTCATAGAAACACAAAAAAAACCGCATCGCGAAAAAAAATTTTCTCGCGCGCGCGCGCGCCTTTTTAGTTTTGGCGTTTGTATTTCCCGCCGCTCACCTCCTCGCTTCTTTTGATCGGTGACGTCAAAAATCCGGAAATTTAGAAGCTTTGTAGGTGACATTTCTATAATATTAAATAACGGCAATCGTAAAACATGTTTTTTAACGCAATTGCGAACTCACTACGGCTCCTCTTTTTCAAATACCAAAAATCAGAGTTCGGTGTGATGTTGCTTCCTAGATTTGTACCCTCCTTCGGAAAACTTGCCGGCGCTCGTTGGCGAGTCGGGAAAAACCGGTTGTTTCCCGCCGGCGCCCTCCTCCTCGCTTCTGGTCGCTGTGGCAACGGCGGAGGTCCAAAAGAAAGTCGAGTCGCAGGAGACGCAAAATTTGAGTAACTGCACTGGCGAGGATCGCGCGGGAACTTCAATTCGGCATTATGAAATTGTTTTTTTTAATTCACACATACTGAATTTTAAAGTTTCAAATTTTGAGGGTAATGTCCCGACATCGTTTTCAATCGTTTCGGATAATAAAAAAAAATATGATTTTGGCGTGTCAGTGCCCCTTTAACCTAAAAAAAAAGATAGACCTTCCTTTAGCGCTCTCTGGCGCCCAATTGCGACACAACACTTAAATCAGCGGTTCGACAGAGGGGGCACGCGCCCTACTTACGAAAAGCGGTCGCGCCGAACGGTCTAACCGACCCACTGCTCCGTGTGGCGTGGTGGTGCTATTCAGACACCTCTCTTTTCTCCCAGCGTGTCCACCCTAACTTCCTGTTTCATTAAATAAAAATCCTGCGTATTGCATTAGTTATTTCAGTTCCAGGACTTCAGATAGCTCGCTTTTGCCTAGGATAGCTGGAGGCGCGTCGACGACGTCGGGGGGCCTGTAGCCCGTCGGGGACCTTTCAAGCGGTTGGCTGCACCAGTAGGAGACGTGCTTCCTCCAGGGGCAGAAGATGGTGGCTTTCACGAGGGCACCTACCACGGTGACCTCCACCTCCGACTTGTAACAACACACTGGACACCTTTCGAGGAGCTGCGTCAAACAGTGCTCGTCCACGACGCAGCTTTGACTGTGCAGGCGCTCGCAAGATTTGTCTTCGGTTCTGCCAAGATAAGATGTGGAATAGACAATTTTTTTTTTGAAAAATCTCAAAATGCCGCGCACGAGGCACACGGGAAAGTTGTACAGATGCATGCCCGTTGGCTCGTGGCCCCTCGCCTCCGTTGTCTGCTAGTCACAGTCAGTTTTACATTAAGACTAATTTTCATTTGATGGTTTTGGAGCTACAGCTACGGCCGCGCCATGAACATGCAACAACTTAAAAGCCAGCAATACAAACAATTTGAACAAAAAACAACAACTAATTTTTTGGTTGAATTACAAAGACAGGAAAGCCAGTGTCGTCTGCATTGTCTTCAATGTCCCTCTTTCTTTTTCACACCCGACGTTACAGATCAGCATCCGTTCCCACACCTTTCTGTCCATACCTAAGTTGTTCTTGTTTTTTTTTATTCTATAGGAACTAGGTGGCACAAGCCACCACGTAGTTCAATGATCAAAGTCAAATTCATATACCTATTCATACAGTTAACACTAGCCAACAGTAAGGATAAAAGGGCGAGTATAGACCTAAATGTTGCTAAAGTAGCGCTCTGTCTGTGTCCTTCTTTACCCTGTCCGTTGTTTTTTGCGCTGTTTTAAAGGGGCACTGACAACCCGAAGGTCGTATTTTTTTTTATTGTCTAAAGCGATGCAACTTGTAGTCATAGAAACACAAAAAAAACCGCATCGCGAAAAAAAATTTTCTCGCGCGCGCGCGCGCCTTTTTAGTTTTGGCGTTTGTATTTCCCGCCGCTCACCTCCTCGCTTCTTTTGATCGGTGACGTCAAAAATCCGGAAATTTAGAAGCTTTGTAGGTGACATTTCTATAATATTAAATAACGGCAATCGTAAAACATGTTTTTTAACGCAATTGCGAACTCACTACGGCTCCTCTTTTTCAAATACCAAAAATCAGAGTTCGGTGTGATGTTGCTTCCTAGATTTGTACCCTCCTTCGGAAAACTTGCCGGCGCTCGTTGGCGAGTCGGGAAAAACCGGTTGTTTCCCGCCGGCGCCCTCCTCCTCGCTTCTGGTCGCTGTGGCAACGGCGGAGGTCCAAAAGAAAGTCGAGTCGCAGGAGACCGCAAAATTTGAGTAACTGCACTGGCGAGGATCGCGCGGGAACTTCAAATTCGGCATTATGAAATTGTTTTTTTTAATTCACAAATACTGAATTTTAAAGTTTCAAATTTTGAGGGTAATGTCCCGACATCGTTTTCAATCGTTTCGGATAATAAAAAAAAAATATGATTTTGGCGTGTCAGTGCCCCTTTAACCTTTAAAAAAAAAAGAGTATAGACCATTCCATTTAGCGCTCTCTGGGCGGCACCAATTTGTTCGACAGCAGCGCCCTCTCCACACATCCGAGAAATTCAGCGGGTTCGGCGGGGTAAAACGAGAGAGAGGGCACGCGCCCGACTCCGCTATACTCCGTTTCACCTTATGTTGTACCGCAGACAAGGCTAGAAGCGCGAGCTCATAGCGTTGGGAGCTACTCTTAACGCACGAGGGCTTGTGCCGCCGAGATGTGCCCTAGAGCAAGGAGCTCGCGCTTGTAGCCTTTCCTGCGGTACATCATAAGGTGAAACAGAGTATAGCAGACGACAAACCGGGAGATTGCCATTCTCCATCTTTAGGCTGTACCGGCGGGCTTTACGGAACATCGAACTCTCGCTCGTGGCTGCCGTTGTGAAGTGATTAGCGTTCTTAGAATAGTTGTGGCTACTCCAAAATCAGCGTATAGCTCTCTGTTGTTCTCTTTCGGTAAATGAACAACTAGCATATCTTTTTTCCGTTACTTAAATAGCAGTTGAGTCAGCCGGCAGTAGCTACCCTCAGCTACTGCGTGTATTGCGGCAGGAGAGCCCGTATTTATTTATAATTTCAGACTTCCACTTATGGTCGCTAAAGGCCTACACCAGTACGAACTTTGTATAGTAAAAAAAGGTACAGGAACCGGATTTACTTTTCGCCGGAGAGACCGGCCAATCTGACACAGTTTTCCCTATTTTTTTTTTTTTTTTATTTGCACGCAGGTAACAGCGCAATAGAACCCTGTTAGTCTTTTTATCTAGCATAGTATTACACGACAACTGGCATACCAAAATCTGCGCATCTGCGCTTGAAATTTCCAAAATGATGCGATTTTAAACAGAGTTTGCACGCCAGCCGGATGCCAGGTACTGCCCACTCGGAGGAGCAGACGACATGCGGGGTGAGAGGGAGAGGGCATTTTTTCTCTCTATTACCCTCTCTGCTATGACCCTAATGGAACGGTCTATATCCCCTCTCCCAATAAAAAAAAAATCCTTTCTATGTCATAAAGTCCACCAGTAGTACAAGTATCTGCCTACTCTGGAACCTCCAAAATCTGTAGAAGGGGCTGTAGCGAGAAAAACAAACAGCAAGAAACTATGCTCCCACCCTGGCCCAACAGATGCAAGACCTAGCTTCATGACCGTACCTCGCACCTGCATTTTCATCTAAACTAAAACCAGGCGCATAGAATGAGTGGTAAGAGACAGACAATGCAAAACTTACCTGCAATGCATTGGTGGTGCCTGCACACCTGTTGAACACAGAAGGAAGCATTATGTCACTGCAGCAAGCAGTGCTAGAACCAACACTACAAACTGCACAGGTACCAACACCAGGCACGTAGCCAGGGGGGGGACCCATGGGGCCCGCCCCCCCCCCCCCCCCCCGAAATTTTCTATTTTGCTGGGACCTCCTCTCCCCCCTCCCCCTCATACAGCATTTTGTCATGGGCGGTCCCCCCCCCCCCCCCCCCGAAACAAAATCCTGGCTATGTGCCTGACCAACACTATAAACTGCACAGGTGTCTGCATTCTTGTGGGGAATGTCAGTTTGAGCAAAGGGGTAGCAGAAGAAGTTACCTTCACCCCATTGGGTACAACTTGCCCCCTTATCATTCTCTCCCATCTTGCACCACAACCCAAGACTTGAGCAAAGGGAAAAACATGCACTCAATGCCACTCACACACTCGAATAAAGTCAAATCGGTTGTACAGATATTTTAAATGGGTACGGAAACGAAAATTTCAATATTCAAATTTTGTTCGGAAACGAGTCAAGCATGACGGATCATAACCATAAAGGATAATCGCCCATTTGTATTTTGAACGACTGGCTATATTTTTGCGTTCCAAACGGTGCACTCAAGCAAGCGCTCGAAGAGAAGCAAACGGAGAGCGCAATGCGTCATGGGATATCCAGCGCAAACAAAAACAGAAAAAAAAAGATTCCCCGCATTCGTGACGTAGCAAGGCTGGCATGGTTATGAGCTTTGCCGTTGCTGGCGTTGTCAGCGTTGTGGTGGTGTCAATAGCGTCAACGCGTTACAACCGAGCCGTTTGAAGTACCCGTGGGGCGACGAGCGTGTGGCTGGCCCAAGGACCACATAGCTTCCACAGCACTGTCAGCTTAGGAGGGAACGGGTTGGGGAAAGCAACTTTTGTCTAAATTTTAAGCAACGGGCTAATCTTCTAAGGGGGAAATGGCTGTGTTCGGGTGCACAAACGAGGGTCCGAGCAAGAAGGGTGTCCCTCCTTTCCGTCTTCTTGAGCTGTTTGGTACAATGCACTGTTTGTGAGTTGATTAAAGCTAAGAAAGAAAATGTTGAATTCCAAAGAGCAGCGCTGCTCCAATGGACTTGCTACGTCACGACTACGTAGCAAGTTCCCCAACGTTGCTAGATTACTTCCCGAATAGGCTCCACATGCATCCAACAGGTGCAAATAGAAAGATTGTTTAATTAGCTTTAAAATTAGTTTTTTGTGCCTTCAACGAACGACTGGTATTTTTGAGGTTATGCTGCAACATGCAACACATTTAAGCTAGAAAATGAGCACTGGAATTTCGTTTCTGTACCCCTTTAAGTGTGAAGGTAAACTTAAACATGGCCGAATTGTGTTTCCAACAAGTATTTACCTGCCGCCTTGTACTGCATGCAACACACAAAGGCATGAAAACAAAAATTCAGCCGAGCAAGGCCCACCACTTCATGCCACCATCCCTGGTTGTAATGAAGACCCGTGGCTTACCAAATGGAAAACAATTGCAGGTATGTAATTCAATATCGGTTGCAGAAATGTTTATCTTGAGGAGCAGTATCTCTCTTAGTGCATCTACGGACTCCTTTCTGAAAGTGTATCTCAAGTTCTCAACAGGTGTTATGCTAGTATATGACTGGGCTTCAATAACCAATGCCAAGCTAGATTATAAGAGGTCCATGTCTTTCGGCACAATTGACTCTCTTCATTTGCGTCTCCCACTGGTGAACCCATGTTATGCACAGTGAAATACAGTGAAATGCAAGAATCTTTCTAACACTTCTCCTTAGCATTAGTACATCCAATTGTGGAACAACGGGACAGAGAGAGTATGACAGGTTTTATCTTTCTAGTTTCTAGAGCGAAGCGCCTTTTCCTTTGTCCAAACGTGGAATATTACGAGACTTTGCTTGTTATGCAAAAACATGCTTAAACTAAACTCGACTCGGGACGTTACTTGGGTCATGCCTTGACCTGAAAGAGCCCCTTTGAAACTAAAGACAGGAGGATGCAACTTTGTGCAGCTGGAATCCCCAAGCACTCTGTTGGGAGTTTGACTGAACGTGTCCATGTGCTTCTGTCCTGGACTTCCACAATGGTCAACAGGATCAATAGTGTGAGTAAGCGGACGCAATAAGTACCCGCCGTCTTCAATGGTTCCGTCTGAACAGCGACGTCAACGCCGCGCAGCTCCACCTGACAACACTTGTCTGTCGCCCGTCCCGTTCTGCGGATGCTCGCGACTTCATGTTTCGACGTTTGTCGTTCGGTGACAATTGAAGCCGTTGATGAAGTGGTTGCAGGTGCGTCATTACAAATCTGTAAAAAGAAAAAAAAACAGACAGGAGGATATGTTAAAGGACTAAAATGAAAGCGAATGGATGTCGATTCAACACAACTAATTGCAGTAAAATACCACAAAAAATATTTAATAAAACAAAATAGCAAATTATACGGGACAAAGTTGGAGAAACACACAGGACAGGTGCCAACTTGCAACTATATGGTTATTAAAAGATGGCAATGTCGTGTATTATATTCCGCACACAAAAACTATACTTGTTTTCATCTGAAGAAAAAAGGAAGTGTTGCGCATTGTTCATAAGCCGCGCAAACTAGTTCTTACAAGATTTGGTTGTCGGAAGAAGAGATGCCTTTGGCATTCAAAACAGGTAGCATACCTTTAATCTGAAATGTACCTGCATATATCTTATTTCTCCATGTAAAAGGGGGAATCAGTAATCCTCCGCGAAGAGCCAGACTTTTTTTACTGCAGTTCTTGAGGCGAAAACAAGTAAATTAGCTATTAACTATTTTACAGGTTCATTATCATTACTAATGTCCCTAGGCCTTCCTCTTTCTGTAACATATCCTTCCCATAAGGTTTCTGAAAAAATGAAAAAGGCGAGGGCGGGAAGTTCTTCCCTATCTCATACGACACAAATCTCCACAACCCCAAATGTGTTACACTTTATTCTATGAAGAGCTGAGGCATATTAGTCCACGGATGAATGGATGGATGGAAATTAATGGCTGTACCCTGTACAACAGACGGTAGCTTGCACTACCGAGTCTAAAAACTAAAACCATACACAATTTCCCCTCTTTTTGCCGGGAAGGGGGGGGGGGGGGAGTTAGGATGACTAACTCCCCCCCCCCCCCCTTCCCCTCTCGCCTTCGACTGGAGAAACAACAAATAAAAAAGAAAATATTGTAAGGGTGCAGGCGAGCTGGTGAATATTAAATGTGTTGGATTAACCTGAGACAGGGGTCGTGAAGAACCACCAAAACATAGAAGAGACAGAAAATAGACAGGACGACGTCTCAAACATCGTCCTCTAAAACATTGTCCCTATTTCCTGTCTCTTCTATGTTTCAATGTTTCTTCTCTACCCCAGTCTCATGTTAATCCAACATGGTTAACAAGTCCAAAAGACTAATTCTATACGCACGACGTCGTGCACCTCGATCGGAAATGGTTATGTGCGCGACGCGAAACTTGTTGGGTCTCGTATAAAACGAATTCTCAAAACGGCACTTTTGAAGCTGTAGTGGAGCTTAGTGGAAAGGTGTCCGCTTTTTTTTTCGAACATTTGGCGATATTTACGAAATTTCTTTTTTACAATCATCACTGAAAAAAAAGAAATGTTGTCGACGAAACTTCGCTGAACTAAATGGTATGGGACTCCCTTTCCGAAGGTGCAATGGGGGTCAGTGGGGGTCAGCGGGGCTCGCTCGGGTTGCCGGCTGGACGCCGCGAAGCGGCGTGCACGACGGTGCCAAGGGAGTTAAAGTTTTGTAAGGGGAGGGGGGGGGGGGCTTTACACGCTTTCTAGTGACACAAGCGCCATCCGAAAAGGGTGACCCAAATTTGCATGAGCTTTAGTCAATACAAAAGCCTCACCTCCAACCTCCTCTTCGCGAAAGTACCGCAGGGTACCGGCGGTGGGCGCTTTTCGCCGAAAACAGTGGGTACAGAGTCGGGTTTGAGCCTGCGTCGAAACGGGAGCCCAAACTGCGCACAAAATTTGGCTGTCTCGTCGAAGCATTCCTCCGTGAAGTGCTCGGAACAGACTCTCGATCGTCCCGTAGACACCCAACCAGTGCGGGACAGGGCGTGCAGCCACAGTCTTCGAACTATGTCGTTCTTTGGAAAGCTGAAATATGACAGCCCAGGCTCGATTCCTTTGCGATTCCTGCAGCCGACAACGCAGCAGAGGTCTCCTCCCCCCATATGTGCCCAGTTCGGCGATGTGTTTTGAGCGGGACCGGCAAGAGGGACTTACGTCTGGCTTCTCAAGGTTTATCACGATCCTAGAATTTAAACGATTTCAAATTTCAATCCTTTCGAGGATTGGAAATTGAAGCATGGAACGTCAAAGATCAGGGCCGGAAACCACAGGAAAAGCCGGAAACGATCCGTGGATAAAAACTAACGGCTGTACCTGTTATATTGAGCGGTAGTTTGCGCCATCTAGCCTATAAACTAAAAACCAAAAGTATGACTCCTGATTTTGATCGCTGCGCGTGCTCGCCTTCACAATAGAAAAGATTCGAAGTAAATAACCAAAATAAAGCGTCCGTGGAACGCGCGTGCGAAGTGTCATTTGTTTTATATTTCTGCTTAGCTGAAGACGCCAGCGCGAGCAGCGCGTGTAGCTTCTACGTTTCCGACATTCCTTTTGATGCGTGGGTAATTCAGAAAATGTATAATTTGTAAGTTCCACCCTGGACACAAACCGCGTAAAACATTTGTACTTTATTATCATGAAAAGCACACCAAAAAGGTGAGGTTAACTCAAAATATTATTGTGGCATGCCAACAGAATACATGGACCCATGTTCTCTGCACTTTTGTCCTTCCGCGGTTATTTATTATTCTGGATAACAGAGATAGAAATATTTCATATTTAATAATTATTGTGTAACGCGCACGTGAACTGTACTTGAACCCTTGGGTGGGTCGTCTGCTGCGCAAAACCCGTAGCAGACGACAGGCGCCGGAAAGAGGTTTACGCTTGAGCGCTCTCGGGCACAGCATATATGCCGCGACCTTCCTTCGACGAGATTCGAGCAATCTTTTGATCGTTTTATTCGGCTTTGAAGAAGTTTTCGCTGCCTCCTCCTCCTTCTCGTGTTTACTTATGCAAGAGGTGTCCTCCTGTCCTCCAAAACCACCTTCACAAGCGAGGCGGCGCTATAGAAAACCTTGATTTGAGAGAGGAAGAGAGAGTAGCTGGAGTAGCTGAAACAAGGAGGTTTTTGCAATTTAATGGCAAACGCCTGCTCAGATAGGTTGCTTACGCGCATGCGCGGTTTGTATACCACGTGACTTTGCTTGAGCAGTTGGAACTCCTCTCAAATCGAGACACACCAGCGCGCTGATGACGCAATGCGCGATGCAGATACGCGTGGGTTTACCCAGTTTACCTAAGGTTTGCCGGGTTGTTTTTGTTGCCGCCGCTCGCTGGCTACTGCATCGACTGCATTGACTGCCTGCGTGGGTAGGGTCGGCTCGGTGATAAATGGTGTTAGCTGATACCGCTTTTCCGATGAGATCCACCTTGCGACTGGCCGTTTCTTCGTGCCCGTCCTGACGGCGCGGAGCCGTCGACGAACTTTCGGTTGCCGCACGCTGCACTCGGCAATGCTCTTCCCTGTGCTCCTGCTGCTCAAGTTGGTGATAGGCGCGCTGATCTTCGACGCATCTGCACTCAGCTGGCATGATCTGAAGGTAACAAACAAAACCTTTTATTTATTTATTTTGTCGCTAGAAGTTTGTAGTACGGCACCGTGGTTCGTAGAGCGGTCGCGATTTGTGTGGTCTCACTCGTAAAGGCAGTAGGAAAAGTCTGCCGCCAACGTACTGCCGGAAGTATCGAGCACGTAGACCGAGAGCTTCCATGTTTCCGTCAGATCGGTACGTGACCCATGCACTAGGTTCGAACGGGATCTTTAGAACCGCGTCCCATATGGTATATTGCGGTTGTTCCATGCTTAGTGGATGTGATTTGGGGGTGTGTTGGTTACATTTCCTCGTTTTTTTTTTGGTTTTTTTTGGTTTGTTTGTTTTTACCTGTGTTGACCTTTTTCACCATTGATCGAAATCGGTGTCTCGCCATCTACGCGTGGGGGGCTTGACATTTGTTATTTCAACGTTAAATAGGATGTTAGGAGTCCTTAAGTTTTCTGTGTGTTATGTGTTCATACAAAAATCAGAGTGCCGGCGTGCAATACACGTGTAATCAACCACAGGTCAGAAATGTGATTAATAAATAATAAAGTAATAAAGAAAATGATCCCTACGGCGACTAAGGAGAAGGAAGTGACGTCAACAACGCAGCAAACGCAGATTGGATGTTGACAGAAGAAAACAAAGAAAAAGTGAGCTTTGTTTTCTTCTGCGGATATTCGTCATCAGCGACTCTCACCAATCAACCTCCAATCTGCGTTTTCTGCGTTGTTGACGTCACTTCCTTCTCCCTAGCCGCCGTGGGAGTCCAAAAAGCGCAACATAGGGCCCCAGAAATGGATCCCCATATTTACTGATACTACAATTAGGCGTTTCGAGAGTAATGACAGATGTTCCTTGCTCGCAAAACAGAAAGCAAAAAGCTAATTAATTTTGTTGCAGTGTGTGTGTTTTTCTCAAAGACAATGGTCCATAATGTTATGATTTTCGAGCATCCTCTTAGAATGGCCTTCTCAACTCATTTTTCATACGCCATAAACATTTTCTTTATGTATTCTCTGGTTGGCCAGTGCATTGAGCAGGCAGGAAATTGTTATTTTACGGTATGGCAATGAAACTAAGGCCAAAATCTTTGATCGCGTAAAGACTGGTTAACACATTTGTGTTAGAGTCTGACCGACCGCGTTGCAATCACCTGCGACTGGACCACGACCCTAGAATACGTCCGACCTGCATATATTTCCTGATTTTATATGTGCCGTTTTCTATCTGTGGGCTTGAAATAACTGAAAATGTTATACACAGCCATTGCTCTTGGATAGGACATGGACTTGATGTCAGAAACACTGCAAGGCCTTCCTTGTGCGCTGTGCAATAAAATACAATACAATACAGTCCAGTAGTTGTATACAGGCTGGAAGAGTTCCAGGGCTACTGATAGGTGGCACCAGTGTACTTTTGATCTCAGAAACACTGCAAGGCCTTCAGTCCAGTAGTTGTATACAGGCTGGAAGAGTTCCAGGGCTACCGATAGGTGGCGCCAGTGTACTTTCCCGTCGTAAGCAAACACAAGCGGTTTCGGCGCAGTCGGTCACGCTCAAATGCACATCTTTTTGAACCAGCCTTTAGTGTACCTTTCTAACTTCCTGGCAGCTTCAGAGTGAGTGGCAGAAGACGTTTTGCCAAGAAATGCTTTTGTCACATGGATCATAATTCTTAGCTGTATTACCATTGAAAGCCTTATTCTTAATGTATTGTATACCAGGTAGAGGTTGTTACTAAATACGCTGGCCAGGTGGCACAAGCCACCACCCGATTTAAAAGGTTTAGCTCCACGCATCCTTCAGGGGGAAGCGTCGTCTGTCACTCTGAGGTTTCCGGGATGTCCCTTTCCAGGTTCTTTCTAAGAGTGGCAGCTACTGTCATATATTTGCGTTGTGTGTCGTGTGGACGTCCCCGTGACCGTTCTCGTGTCTCTGTTCTTCCTTTCATCTCCTCCCCCCACCTGGTCCTTTGTTTGGGCAACAGCAAAAGCTCATCAAGGTAATGTCGGGAAATGGCCGTGCGGGCCTCCCATCCGCCTGCGCAAACGGGCTGCGCTCGCGCCACACTGTGCCTCTGGCTGCACGAGCTCGGTGCATGCTCCTTTCCCTTCCAACGAAACAAAAATGATATTAACCTTTTATTTCTCTCTTCCCCTCCTTCATTCGAGACGTTTGTGAAGATGAGAAACAATGCGGGGAAACAGTCTTCAGAAGTAGATTGAACGATCTGCTGTAGCAGAAAGCTGCTGATGTGGTAGCAGCTTAGTATTGTTACTTGACAGCACAAAGAGGATAGTTTCTCATTGGCTCTTTTTCCAAGTTCTCCAGGTGAGCAGTCATTGTTCCTCCAAGAAGTGTTGGTGGCATTCTGACTTGGCTATTTAAAGCTTGATGCGTCCCTCGATGCACACAAGCTTGAATAAAGCTTTTTTTTTTTTTTGAGGAGTAAAGTTTATGTTTAGTGTAACTTTGAAGGGCAAAGCCTTTCTTTCACTCTCTCAAAGGAAAGGGTAGGTAACTCTCGCTGGACTTTGTTTCCCCAAAAGTGATGCATGCCTGAAACAAAATGCTGGCCCAGAGCAGATTGTGACATTTTTCCCGCAATAGTGGCTAATATTCCTACAGCTATGTCTGTCACATACTTTGGCCTTGGTAGAAGTTGTCGTGGTTCCTCATAGACTTGACTTGCTCTATTGCCTGTCTGGCTGCTTGCACCTACGAACCGTGCATGATGGTACCTTACTCCGCCTGTTGGTCTTATAACCTACACCAGTATTTCGCAAAATGTGTAGTTTATTGCAAGAAAGGAACCACCATTGCATGCTGTCTTTATACACACTTGTTAGATTGCTGTAGCCTCCTTACAGCTGAAGGCATTCTAAGTGGATTGCTCTGCAACTGCAATGCACGGTGCATTTTGCACGAAGAATTCTACATAGTTTTTCTTCTGCTTTCACTTCCAGTTTGCAGTCCAGCATATAGAGTCTTGCATTGTAAAAAGTCCGGCATTGGTTCTTGAAGCAGGGTAACCTGGAAGCCTCAGAATGGTTGCTGATGTTTGGCCAAGAAACATAGCTTCTTGAGGGCATTGGAGTAATGAGCTTCTTCAGATGTTAGAGAATTTGTCTAACAAAACTTGGCCAATCGTACAGACAAACGAAATTGTTTCGCTAGTTCTTATCTCGTCAATGGACTTACTGTGACAAAAAGACAAATTACGAGGGTAAGACACGACATGAGGTGCCGGTCGTAGAAGGGACCATATGATAACATGGACCGCAGAGGATGCTACGAGCTATCCGAGCCAATCCAGCCCTGAACGTATTACGTGTGGCCCATGTGTCGCTGCACCTCTTCCGAACATCACATGATACTTACACGGCACTGGATTGGCTTTGATGGCTCAGTGTGTCCTCTGTGGCCAATCGTAAAGTGAACATTGTGGTAATAATCTTTGCAGTTTGGCTAACGAGAAAAGGGTGCACGCTGCGAGCTTGGGCAGCTTGAGGCCGGAGCAGTCGAGCGCCCCGTTTTCGTAGGCTAGGTGCGCAGTGATTGGCAGTATGCTGACGCACGCCCGATCGCCTTGCAGTGGCCCCGAGATCTCCGGCCGCTGGCCCATCATGATCTGCTGTACATGGGACAGATTTCGGAGGAGGACAGGGGGGACTTCAACGCCACCCTGCGGAACTTTCTCGTCCCCAGGGTTGTGGGGAGTCAGAAGCACCGGGAGGTCAGGGAGGTGAGCTCTTCTGCCCTGCAGTCTTTCTCGGACGCTCGTCATTTCTGGGCTAGCTTGCCTGTGTGTGTCAGGGCCAGTGTGTTGAACCCAAATGCTTTTCTGTCCGGTTTCTGTTCTAAGAGAGGAAAACAGTGCAGGTCCAGCTCAGCTCTGGAGCAAAGAAACATAGCGTTTTCATACCGGTTTGATCCAGTTCATATTTGCTCATTGGAAAATAATTTAAAACAGTAAAAAAAAAAGATATCTTAAATTATGATGATTTTTATCAAGTGTTAAATATTAAAAAAATGAAACTTAGCGGTGTAGTCCGGCATTTTCTTGAGCTACTTAGGCTGAAGATAACGTAATAAGTAGAGGCCGGATGTTTAGGCACTAAAAAAGCCACTTTTAGGCGCCTATAAAAGGCACTAAAAACTTCGTAACAGGCATTTATAGGCACAATCAGTTCTTGTTCGCAGGGTTTTTTTGAAAGCATTTAGGGCCTCTGCTATTCAAAGAAATTCAGAATAAAGAGGTACAAGAGGAATTACAATTTAATTTGTCCAACATTCGAAAAAAAAAGGTAGACTCAAGCCCACACCGGTGCTAAGCTGTCCCATACTGTACATAGTCCAACTATAAACAATGAGAAAAATTATGAAAACAATAGCAAACAAGCGCCATCTCAAGATTCTTGTGTTCAAACTTCTGCCTCTTGTCGCTTAGAACCAGTTTGTATGCTGAAAAAGAGTGTTCCACGTCAACTGATGTGAGTGGAGCGTACTTGTACCTAGGAATATTCAATGCATCCACACCCTCTGGTACCCTGCAGTGTTCCCTGGTGAGAACCTTCGAGCCTTCTTTGAGTAGAGAAACCCCACTATTTTTGCTCAAGATGGACTGAGGCTTCGAACAAACTTGTACAGCAGCGGGGCCTGCGGTGACGGCGTCGACTCATTCTTGAATGTTCGAAATAAGCCCGATGTTCCGAGCAAGAGTTTGGCCAGCACTTTCGAGGCTCTTGATTGTGTCCGCCAGAAACGCGAAACTGGAGCACAAATGCGCCAGGTCACCTTCGAGAGTGTCCTCGCACAGGACATCTTAAGATTTTTCTGACTGAGACACTATATCGTCTATTGGAAACCCGTTAATGACCATCTTCACACCAACAAAGTTAGGGCTGTAACACTCTGCAGCTTTAAGCCACGTTTCCACTTGGCTTTCACCGGACTGGAAAGGCTGAAAAGGTTGCCGCCATCTATGAGCGACGGCGGGAACCAGACAACCAGCAGGCCGGTTGTCTTGTTCCCGCCGTCGCTCATAGATGGCAGTAGCTGTCTGGATTTTTGTGTCAACATTTGTTTGTCCACGGACACGATACTGGGGAAACTAGCCCTTAACAACTCCACTGTAAAAAAAACAAAAAAAAAAAAACAATGTTTGTGGTAGATTTCGGGACAGATTGGAGCAGCCTGTTACCATGCATCGCAGCAAGATGAAAAATAGTTCGCTTGAAATTGAAACTCAACAGAAGAAGTCATTTTAGGGTAGCGAAGCAAAAAAAAGTAAAAAACATAGGCATTTATAGGCGGGAAACGGTAATTTAGGCTCAAACGCCGAAATAGGCATTTATAGGCACTATAAAACCACTCTTAAAACACTTCTGAACTCATGATTCGTGCTCATATATAGAAGAGGCACGATAGGGACCAAAATAGGCATTTGCCTAAAGATCCGGCCTCTAGTAATAAGGCAGGCGAGCTGGTTAAAGTTAAACATTTCGAAAACCCAAGACGGAGGTTACAAAGAGGGGACAAACACAAGACGTCTCAGCAGACGAGAGACATCTTGTGTTTGTCCCCTCTTTGTAGCCTCCGTCTTGGGTTTTAGAAATGTCTACCTAGGCTAACTATATTGTTTTAATACCCGGCCTTTATTTTTTCTGGCATGCTATATGATAGATCTTAATTCAGCATACTTGTGAAATTGGCAAATAAATACAATGCCAAAACCAAGATTCAAACATACCCTCACCTTTCAGTGCCACAACGTCACATGCAATCAGGCTCACAGGTTGAGCTGGCACTCTAGAAAACGGAGTATGCCGCGCAGGTGCTGGAGCGAGCTTCCAAAGCGTTCATTGGACACCATCAAACTTCTTGTGATCAATTAAACACAAATTCTATTACGCCAGCGCCACTTTTTAAAAATGTTTCTCACTTCCACAATAACATTGATTGCTCAAATTTCCGCCTGCTGTATTCATAGCTACAATGCACCTCTGCATGAAAATGTGTGGCTCCTCATGGAGTATGTGCGGCTCCTGGGAACATGCATCGAAATGTACGGTCATTGTTTCAGTTTATTGTGAGGTCGTTCAAGGATCTCGGCTGGGATGTGGAAGAGGACTGCTTCGACGGCCAGACTCCCCACGGGATGAAACCATTTTGCAACGTGATAGCGACGCTCAACCCAAGTGCGTGTCATCGGCTGGTGCTGGCCTGCCACTACGATTCCCTGGTAATTGCACCTTCATTTTGACGCTCAAAATTGTGCTAATGCTAATGTGCTTTCTTCATTGTTCTGTATGTCAGCGAAACAAATCGGAAGGTGAAATGTGCACAATTGATTGGGCTCTGTTGGCAGCAGTCTGTTGTCGAGGTAGGGGGCTGTTGGCTTGACAACAGCACTCGTCGGTTCAGCTTCTGGTATGTTCTTCTAGGGCTGTAAAATTAATCAATGTCCCACTCTGGAGGGGTCATGGTCATGGTAACTGTCCTACTTTTTGCAACAAGGCTAATGGCAATTCTTAAGAGTCCTGAGGTGTTCTTGGAGGTCGAAAACATTGTCAGTGTGCAAGCTTTGTGGCATGAACTTTTAATGAATGTACTTCCGGTTGATTGGGTAGTCTGTTGGTGGCCACCAGCTAAATTTTTAGACTTGGTGTTACAGTCAAGTTGTACTAGTGATGTTATTTTGGGGCTGGGGTTGCAACCAATATCAAGGTGACGTCACGTCTGGCTAGGACACTTTAATAATGATTTGACTAATGGGACCACTCAGCTTGTCGCATCACGATGGAGAGCTTTGCATATATGGCATGTTGCATCGCAAGGTCTACCCAAGAAACTGAGTAAACCAGACACCACAGATGGGACTGGCTTTTGCCAAACTATGGTACAAACGGATCCATGCTCTTCCTTGCTCTCGATGGCCACGCAGCTCCACAAGGAAGGAACCTTCATTGGTGCTACCGATTCTGCCGTGCCGTGCGCTCAACTGCTTTACTTGGCGAGGTCCCTGAATGGCAAGCTGCAGAACCAGAAGACCAGGGTGAGATTTTGATCCTTTACGCTGTCTTTTCTCGACCTTGAGGAAGGTCCTTTTTTTGGAACTTAGCTCAGGGTGCTTTGTGCGCGTCTCAAGGCCATTGTTGCTCAGGTGTGTTCTGTAACTGAAGCCCCACTTTGATTGAAAGTCACCAGAAGAGGAGCCAGAGTTGCCTCTGGTTTGCGTGCCGATTGGCGTACCCCCTATTTCTGAAGCCTGTTGCTGACCGAACAGGCGAGCATCTGCCTCGGTAGCCTGCCTTTCGTCAGTGACAAGAGACAAAGTGACAGAAAAGTGTGGAAACAAAAGAAAAACAAAAGATTGTAATTAATTATTGCATTCCAAACAATTAATGTCATTTTTCGACTTTCAAGAAACGGAGCTGTAAGGTGAGTCTAGTTGAGAAACACGAGATCTCTGCAGATCTCTCAATTCCCCCTTTGGCGATAGCAATATATTTTGATATTTTCTAATTGAAGTGTCCGGAGATTTGGAGGACCGAACCCCGACAAAGCATTCCAGTCATCCCGAAACTCTATCCTTGAGACATTTATACTGGTGTTTCATATAGTTTTAGAAAGCTGAAACTGGGTTGTAAATACTCCATCTGATAAACATCTGCTGTGCTGACAAGGGCTCGGACGCGACCACGTGGCTTTGAGGAGTGCCTTCTGCACACGAGTTCTCTCAGAAACAAAGCATTCTGCTGAGCTAGGCTTACATACCCTCGTTGCATTTGTAAGATGAAGTACCTATTCCGTTCCCCACTATGCTGACGGGGTGGTGGAAGCTACATGCTCGTTGAACCAGCCATACTTTAACCACACGATCAAGTTTCCACCCATACCTAGTGCGGAAAGTAGGGTCACACGATGAAAGGCAGGCAGTTGATTGGTTCAGCGAGTATGTAGCAAACTGAATGTAGTTCCGGCTATAGTCGCTGACAAGGTGAGAGCTCGACAGGGCGTCTCTTTCGAACGCCCGGCCTTCGGCAGGCGCTCGTTGCCTTTTGCCGCGCTTTGGCGAGACACCCAAGCATTGTCAAAGGTAGGGAGCTCACGCTGGAGGCGGAACGACCGAAGCTCGGCCCTGTCGTTCTCATTCCGTTGGCGACCATAGTAGACATCTCCCCCCAAAAGTTGTTTTGTCGATTGTTCCTTGGACGCGCACAGGGCGACGGTCTGACGCTTCAGCTGGTTTTTTTCGATGGGGAGGAGGCATTCGAGCGCTGGAGCTCGCACGATTCCCTCTACGGCTCGCGGCACCTCGCCCAAAAGTGGCACGAGGACCGAACGTCGGCCGAGAGACTCGAGAGCTGCCTCGAGAGGAGCGAGATCGCCAACCAAATCGACCGAATGGTAAGGGTGCCACCTCGCTCGAGGAGTTACGTTCGCATCACGTCGGCTGCCGTGCTGGTGGCCGAGTGCGTACCTTTTACGGCGTACATTTTGCATCGCCCAACCTGTTTCTGGCGACAAGAACGAGTAGAAGCGATGACCAGTATGGACCAATGACGTCGCGTGCGAGACATGTATACACTCGAGGGCCGCTTTCTGTGGCAGGTTGGTCGAAGCTACAGGTGCTCGTGCAAATCTTTGAAAGGTACCAAGCTTGCAGAAGGGGTAGCGCAATCTTGCCAGTCTTACTTTCACGTGGGAGCGTTATTTTGTCCGTTTTGCACTTGCATTGCTTTTGGGCTTAGAGCTTGAGTAGATTGCTCGAGTTATGCATGCGGATAGTTTTACCAGACTGCCACTGGTCGTTGGCTTCGAGCATGAAAGAAGTTGTTTCCTAGCCCTGTCTGATTTGAATTAACCTTGCATAAGCTGTTTGTTTTGTGTGCATTATTTTGTTTAAACTCGGCTTCTTTTTGGCATGAGGTAAGTAGCTTACTACATAAAGGCCAGTGCTGCTTCAAATGTAGGTTTGTTAACCCTAATGAAACTTGCCTAGGTTAATTTTCGCTGGTTTATCTAAAAATGAGGTGTATTTTACATGCAAGGAATATATACGGAATCATCTCGTTAGAACTTGTGGAAAGAATTTAATGGCATTATAAGTTGCAAAAAAATGTTTCATCAAATGCTCTAGAAGCCACATTAAGCACAACAAAGAAAATCAATTCTGTTCATACATTTTGCACTGCCAGCAAATTTTTTCTCAACTCTCTGACACCTTTTCTTCAACAGCAGTACAAATCTATGAGTTCCTTCCTGTGACATTTTACGAGGAAGGTTTCGAGCAGTGCCTACTTTTCAATGCCAAAAGCACTTTCTCGTCCAAACTCGCTATATTTTTACGAGAAATAAAGGAATTCTGAGAATGGTTAACCTCTAGAATGACTTCCACCTCTGTCACATGTGCCCTGAATTCTTGTGTACCGATGGAGGGCCTGGAGTGCAGAAAACACACCTTGTTTCTTAGGAAGTGATGGTGCTCTTGGATCTGTTGGGGGCAGAGAATCCACGTTTCTACAGTTACTTCGGGGAGACTCAGCCCGTCTACCGGAGGCTCGTCAGCATCGGTAAGTCAGCTCGGCTGACTGTGGCGGCCAGTGGCCGCTGTACAAGCCACCAAACTCCTTGCCCACCTGCAATCTTGACGTCATAGAATTCAGGAAGGCCCACGCAAATGAGCGTTACTTCGTCGTACGTTTTTATGGACTCGCTTGTTCGGGAAAGCTCGAGCCCGGTGTTTCAGTGTCGGTGAGCAACCAGTAATGGTACAGCCAAACCACTCGACAGCATAACAAAAATATTAATCGATAGGTCGATCAATTCATGTTTTATCGTGCCCCTAGATAGCTGGCAGGCCTAATTAGGAGGGATGCGCCTAAATGATGGAAGGAAGGACGGCAGAAGTGTGCTCGTGATTCTCGTAGAGGCCTCTGGTGCACCGATATAGTGGAGACATTTCCTGCGAATTCTGGCTTTACCACTATAAAGACTCTACTGTGCAGGGGAAAACCTCCAGGCGAGTCGAATTTTCTGAACTCAACAAAAAATGCTCATAGTAGTTGTTTTTTTTGGGGGGTTGTAGTGATTCTTGAGGAAATGTTACTGAGGTCAGAAAGTATGACTTTTTTGGATTGGATGATGGCGTCTTAACCCTCTATGTTGGGCAGTCGCGGGATAAAAAGAAACTTGATTATGACACCACCATGTTTGTACCGAGTTTCTTTTTGCCATCCCGTGAAATCCTCAGAGAGCCGGCTCAACGATGCTGGGCTGATGGAACTTCCGCGTCGCCGACGGAGGACCAACTACTTTTCCAACAGTTCAACGGTGGGCTTCATCGAGGACGACCACATCCCCTTTCTCAAGAGAAGTGGGTGATCCCCTCACAATCTTCTGCACGCCACGACGAAAAAGAAAAGCCGTACATTACAGTTGCAATTGAATTCAATTGTAGAGTACCATACTTATGCAATTCCAAGCACTGCCAGATTTCAAGCACCCTTCTTGTTTTTTTCAAAGACAAAGTGCACAAAAACAAACTTAAAGAATGTAATCAAGCTCAAACTTAAGAATACTTACCTTGGGCCGTACCATTTAGAATAAAAAGTGGGTGGCGCTTCGAATCGTATGAACACAGTGTCTTATATTGCCGTAACCAATTAAGCGATTTAAACATCTTTCGTAGACAGTCTTCAAAGTTTTTCCAAAAATGGCAGTTTTAGATTTTTTGGGGAGAACACACCGTTTGGAAACTAGGCGTCACTGAGGCCAACACGGCCCGATTGTTTTGGTGGACTTTTTGGACAGATTTCTTCGCAAGATGCAGCATTCGGGGACCACTGAAAGCTGCCGAAACCAAAACGTTTGAGGATTTTGGAGGAAGAGAGTTACACTTTTGGAGTTGGGATAGAAGGGACAACGCAGCAACATAACATGGCATGGTCAAACATTAACAGGAAGCGTCCGTGTCATGTGTACATCTCCTCTTTCTCCCGCTATTGTAGTATGTTACTGGTTGATTCATTGAGTTCGGCAAGAAAATGATGCAACCAGAAACTTAGACTTTTAAGGTATCTTCATTGTTTCTCTTACATATGCTTCATATTTTATTATTTATTATTAGCAGTGCGGTCATGTCTCGTTAATATGAACACATTCCCACCGAAAAATTGTCCAGAATGCAAGTTGTCCATAAAAAGGAGACAAACATGCCTGTAGTCACCCAGTTTGTCCTCGAAACTGTTGCGTACTAATAAGACATGACTACTTTCAAAGTTTGCTGTTGCTCTCCTGTGGCTGTTACAGCTTGCCTCTGTCATGTTCTCATAGATAACATTTTTTTGCACATGTAGCTTAAGCCTCCCGATGCCTACCGCAGTGATGTGATTGGCCTAAGCCGTTTTGGAGCACCTTTCGGAGCAGCGAAAACAGTGTTTTGGAGCAGCAAAAGTGGCTTTAGGAGCAGCTAAAACAGTGTTTCGGCGCAGCAAAAATGACTTTTGAAACAGATATTCTTAGAAAAAAAATAAAAAATATTGGTTTCAAGTGCTGGACAGACGAAGGACACTTTGCTTGCCGCAATAAACAAATTATAGTCAAATTAGACCACCTGGGAGTCTTTCAATATGTAACTGAAATGCCTATGAAATGACACATTTTGCAATGATTCAGTTAAATTATACATACATATGTACCCACTATAGTTAAATACGAACCAAACTGCGCATATTAAAATTTACTTGAAAATGACTAGCTTAGTAGTAAATAGCACAGTATTAGGTTGACTTGTTATATAATAAATGGAAACAGTCTCCAACTGATTAAACACGTAACTACTGCAATGCAATGCAAAATTGTCGCGCGAGCGGAGATGGCTGTTCGGTCGAAACCATGCCACTCTGCTCCGTCGCCAACTGGTTCCCAAAATTGTTTGCAAAATGTAACTGTCCAGCATACGACAAAAAACAGTCCAGCGCTTGCCAGGCCATCAGTCGAGGCACAAGCTAAACACAGAAAAAAAAAAAAGAACCTGAGCACATCGATGGAAGACATCGCGAGCCAGGGTCAAAAAGTTCTTCTCAACTCAAGGCAAACAAGCGCGCTCAGGGCCGTACACAGAAAAGTTCTTTGGGGGGGGGGGGGGAAGGGGGGGTTTCTGGAACACGGTGGCCATCTTGAATGGCCGTTTTTTGTATTTACTTTTTTTTAAAAACAGAAGCATGTGATCGGCCTATAATTAACAATAGCGAGCAACGAAATGTTTCACATGCACCATCACAGCGGGAGTGAATTGTTTCAAAGCTTACTTTCAGCTTACAGCCAAAATTTATTTATTTGCCCAAACTCCGCCCCAGTAAACATGACGGGTGAGAGGGAACCGGGTGTAAGAGAATGAGAAAAATATATACAGCCATATACATCACCCAGCTCCCTAACCGCAGCCCCGCGCATCCTCCGCAGGGTCCGGTGACACTGGGAACCCCGCGACTATACACCTTTTTCGTTTAGCCTCGGACCCAGCCACGTTGTTCCCATATCCGGTATGCGTTCCGAAAAAAGCAAGATATTACAACACCGAACAAGTAAAAAAGTATAGAAGGGTCATAACAAGAACGACTTACGGTTGCAATTAAAATGTTAACACGTTCTGCTGTCGAGGCGAGAAGAAAGCGATGTCTTCACGCATACCGGATGTGTCAGAATTGAAGATGGCGGCGCCCACGTACAAAAGGTGTATAGACACAGCTCGGAACGAATCTTCGTCATTCTCTTTCCATCCTCTTTTCACTGCGCGAAACACCCCATACCCCCGGCAGGCCCCACAGAGCCCCTCAGGCGTCGCACGCTCGCGGTGTTCTGGGAAGTTGGACTTCCTCTCTGTCACCTTATAATGGATCGCAGAGGGCGCTACGAGCCATCCCAGCCAATCCAGCTCCGAGTGTCACCTTACCTTCTGTGGTGTGCTATGCGAAGCTTAAAGTCATGTGATTCTCTCTCAGCCCTCGATTGGCGAAGACGGTCTCTAGCATTCGCTACGGTCCACTGTGCAGTAGAACTGAGCCTGGTATGAGGATGGGGAAGCGAGGCTCCCGGGGATCTTCTGCCGAGGGGGATGGCACCCAGGCACTTGGATGAGAGGGGAGAACAGGAGGGCGCTATCGGAGTGGTTCCGAAAAGACCGGTCGTGGCCGGGTGCGTTGAGGTTTTCGGGGCGCGGCGAAGACGCGCTGGAATTCACGCGCCTCTGGTTAGCAGTAATGCTGCGTTGTATATACAGGCACACGTGCACCCCTAACAGCATCGCAGAAACTCCAGGGGGTCCCCCACTGGGTCTCCCGATCTAGTGACTTTAGCGAAATCGAGGCCACCCCTGGCCTCTTTCGAAATGCGCCCCATCGCTCCTCCCTTCCCCAGCCGACAGTGAAAGGGGGGGGGGGGGGGGGGGGGTTCGAACCCCGAAACCCTCCCCCTGGGTACGGCCCTGAGCGCGCTGTACGGGTTCAGAGTGCAGACATTGCCTTCTTTGCTTTAGCTCACTTCTCTTCACCAGCTTTCTTTCGAGGCAGATTTTTCACGTACCGGGGTCCCTCCCGAAAGAAGGCTCACCGAGAGAAACTTAGGCAATCAATACTTCGACAGAGCAGTCTTTGAAAAAAAAAGATAGATTTTTGAAGTAACACGTGGTTTAAACAAGAACAGGAATGTTGATGAACTTGCGGCGGTACTTAGTTTCATTTTATAAAGCGCCATATCTGCAGCGACGTGCGGACGGCAACACCCGACGTCGCGCGACCACAGTGACTGGCAGGCAGGGACCAAATATAGTTTTCCCACGGCTGTGGTTTTCAGGAGCGAGTGCTTCAGCTCACAAAGCAACTCCCGCCGCACAAAAACGTAATTTCGTTTCAAAGCATGACGGCATGGCTGGTACCCGGCACGCTAGCCTCAGAGCGTCTGCACCAGGGTGTAAGATAGACAGGTGGGGAAACGAGAGCCAAATTTGCGACCGGATTGTGTCCCTTTCGGGTTTCTCTTTTTTTGTGGCGCCATCTATGTGGAGTACCGCGAACTCTCACTCCAGGTGGGCGAACGGTGGCGACCGGCTAAACCGACGGAGATTTTTTTTCTTCTCGCCGCAGCGCCATCTGTCGCAAATCGGGGGTACCCGCAAGCAGACGAGTACACAATCCGGTCACGGCATTGCTGTAGGCCTCTATGGGCCGTTTCCCCACCTGTCTATCTTACACCCTGGTCTGCACACTCCCACGTCTATCGCTGAATTTTTTTAAAAAAGACGCGAGGCAACGAGAGCACGAAACGAGAGACGGCGGGAAAAACCACGCAAGAACGGATGAACGATTGATGCAGGGTACTTTGTGTCGGGCGGCCGCTTCCGCCACCTAGCTCACGCGTGCTTATTTACGGTACTCAGTTTAGTTTCGGTTTTAAAAGGCGACCAATATTGGTCCTTTGGCGCAGGCTTGGCGCAGATTACCCATATTTTGACAAAATGTAGCAGGATGTAGCAGAGTTAGCCCCTTGGCGCAGTTTGGCGCAATTGGCGCAGCAATCACATCACTGCTACCGTAATATCCCGAGTCATCGCCCACCCCACCTTTTGTGCCAATATCGATTTCCGAAAGAACACCGAGTGATCGCCCACCCCTTCAAATACCCCAACGCTGACTCCGCGATCCGAGATCATTCATCCTACCCGAATGACGCGGCCGCAGACCTTACAGTTGGAGGACGTCCGTGACAAAGTAAAACGAAGGAGAGAAAGGCACTTCTCTTTGTTTACGCATTTCTCACCGCGAGCGACCTCGGAGTCGTAGTGTATCCGTGCGAAAAGAAAACGATGGAGATAACAAAATGAAAGTTTATTTGCTTACAAAAAAATCGTAAAAAAAAAAGAAAAAGAAAGGTCGGAAAGATAACACAAGCATTAACCCATTCAGGAATCGCGAGGTAAGCGAACGCCCTATATCCTGGAATGTAACTGCGGAGTGTAAGATCAAAGTCTGTCTCCGCCGAAGTAGGGTCGCCGCGAACCCGCTTCTTCTCTCGATGCGTCGCGACAGCGGTTTTGCAATGTTTAAGACAAAGCCAATGGGTAAATAAAACTTTGCTGGAACGCCGCACACTAACGTTCGTAGAGCGTCCCATTTCGAGCTCCGTGTTCGTAGTGACGTCCACGCCACGCAGCAAGAAAGTTGTGTTGTCCGTCCCCCCTTTCTGTGTATCTTCCTCATGTTTAATTGCGTTGCTATTGATAAGGCGCCTGACTTGTTACGATGCCAAAGTATTTGCCAACGCGATCGCCAGCTTTCCCGCTTTCCCAGCATCGCTCTTCGTAGCTTCCTTGGTCTGCTCGCTCGTTGCGCCTGGTTGGTTTTTCTATTTTCTTGTAAACTTTTTTTTAGCTAACGAGGAAAACATAGCGGTGTAACGTGTTTTCACGGAACAAAGGCTCGCGCTGTCTGCCGATCGGCGGTGTTCATGGCGCGTATGCAAGCAACGGACTTCGCGATAGTAAAACGTTCTTTCATGAGCATCTTTTGTATAAAACAGTAAAAGCAATTCGAGTTGTGAGTTTAATGTATCTCTTCTGCAGCCGCGCTAGACACGCCAAAAAAATGGGCGTTTTTTTTTTTCCGATGTTTTTAAACGTTTTGTGCTCACCCACGGAGGCATGGCTCATCCCACTTTTTCTTACGAATTTCAGGCGGCAGTGGGGGTGGGCGATGACTCGGGATATTACCATAGGTCGGCATTTTAGAGCCCCTTCATTCACCATCACATCACGAACAAAATCACGTCTCCAAATTCATTCGCATTCACGTCACAAGGTGCTCCGACCTCCCAAAGTCACGGCCCTATATTACTAGTCTTTTTTCTTTTCTTTTTTCTGTTTGGGGGTTTATTTGTTTTAGAGGAATACTACAACGAAATTTCGGCGCTTATTTTTTGGTTTATACGTGTTCAAAGGAGCAGTATCACATCGGACACACCAATATCTTGTTAAAAAGAGACACGAAAAGGAATTTTAAAACGAATTAAACGATTAGCAAAGAGCACCTGATGGATGTTGCTAAAGCCTCGTTTGTAATGCCCGTCTAGGAACCTTGACAGGTACGATAACTGTCACCTAGAACTATACATGCTTCGAACCTGACTTCATCCCGACAGCTCTACGGCCAGCACGAGGGAAGAGGGGAGGGAGGAACTCCCCACTCAACGGAACTCTCTTTTGTGTGTCCCAGACGTCGCTATTCTCCCCCTACAAATGATAGAAGATTAACCCGTCACTCAAAATTCACACAAAAGCAGCTTTGCTGTTAGTTGCGGTGGCCCGATCGCTGGCATGCTTGAACCGCTTCGGTGGCTGGAATGGCTAGGGCATCCTGACAACGTCAGCATCGCCCCAGATTTGCTCATTCCGAGACAAACTACGTCACGATTGCGCCGGATGTGACGTGCTCTCCTCTGGCTGCTTTCCGAGCGATTGCCAGAGTGGGCCGTTTATAACAAAAAATACAGTCATCAGGCTCAAAACACAAACGTGCGATTGTCATTTACGGATATTGTGGATTATATTCAGCCTATTTCTGGACACGACGGGTGTTTTTCAAATTTCGTTGAAGTATCCCTTTAAATGACACCAGAAAATAGTTCTAAAAAAGTTAAAGCCGTTTACAACTCCCTGTAACGCCGAATTAGAGCGCAGCTCTTGAGGGGGAGGAGGGAAGGGTACTGAGGAGGGGTCACGTGACTTCGGGGCGTCACGTGACCTAGGGGGGGGGGGGGTCACGTGACCTCGGGGGCGTCGCCGGGTTGCATGCAACCCAGCGACTCCCGCGGGTTGCATGCAACTTGGACTGAATGCAACCTGGGTTGCACGCAACTCGCGGTTACGCCGACGCCGACGGGATGCATGCAACGCGAGTTGCATGCAACTTGGGACTGAATGCAACCTTGGGTTGCACGCAACTCGCGGTTACGCCGACGGGATGTATGCAACGCGAGTTGCATGCAACTTGGATTGAATGTAACCTGGGTTGCACGCAACTCGCGGTTACGCCGACGCCGACGGGTTGCATGCAACGCGAGTTGCATGCAACCCGCGGTTACGCCGACGGCGACGCCGCTCAAGCCGGAAACGGGCGCCTAAGAGCTGCGCTCTAAAAGTGTGGCTTTTCTGGGTTTTAAATGTGACCATGATCTTGCAGGAAAGTGCAAAGTAGGCATTTTTGAAGACCAATTAGATTATTCAGGGTGTCTAGCGACCGGGAAAACTTGGAATTGTGAGGGAACTTTTAGTTACCGGAAAAAATCCGGGAATTGTCAGGGATATTGTCAAAAGGCGAGCCCAGTCAGGGAAAATGAGCCGGAAACGCCATCGAGTGCCTTCAGCAAAGACTTGCGGACTTGGGGGCAGAAAAATAGGCAATAAATTCTGCTTAGAGCGGAGCGCGGGCTCTTCTCACCCGATGTAGTGTGCTACCCAATGCATAGGCACCGGCTGACGAATCCAGTCCAAGCCTTGGATTGGATTGAGGGCACGACACTGGGCTATATCCAGTTAGAGCTACGAGAGTTAGTAACAAATGGGAAAGCCGCAGACCCCAATCCAATCCAAGCCCTAAGCCGAAACTATCCGAAAGTGTGCATCTGGCGGCCATGCTGTCATTCGGTTATTGACCTGTGTGGTTGAGCGTCGTGTTTTCATCATGTTTCCGGAAGTGGCCTCTTTACTGACGATGTAAGCGGCAAGAAAGTGCTTATTTAATCCGGACTGGACGAACCTGAATATTTCGGAATATGCAAGTTGGATCAAGCCGGTGCAAAATGATCCTCACAGTGCTCCATGCTGAATGCCTTGTGTTGTAATGGTCTTATATATTTAACCACCTCTACAGTGGTCAGGGAATTTCACCTGAAATTGTGAGGGAAAACCTGGAAAAGTCAGGAAATTTCAAAATAATAGTTTGCTAGACACCCTATTATTGCTTAGAAGTAAAATATTTCATTTGGCGCATCCCAAGTACCTCCAATTGTTTCGCTAAATGTACAACATACCATTTACTAGCTGGGGAACTGGATGGCATTACAAACGCTCCAGTTACATTCACCGTGGTGTTCTGCTTGTCGCCTTTGCGCAGGCGTCCCCATCGTGCACATCATTCCGAGTCCCTTTCCGGACGTCTGGCACAGGCTCGACGACAACGAACAAAACCTGCATCACCCGACCATCTCCAACCTCAACAAGATTTTCAGGGCATTTGTGTCGGAGTACCTGCAGCTATGACCCGTCGAGGAAAGCCCGCCTTTTGATGCGCTTCCCTAGCTTCTCACTCAAGCAAAAAAGGCTCACAAGTTTCATTATTATCACTTGTCGTTTTACATGACCGGGAGCTGCTAATAAAAGAATGTTGCACTATATATTCGCTTAACATTCGTGGGTGTCTTTTGAGCGGTTGGGCGAGATTTTATGTTCAAGGCTGGCTCACACATTTTTTCTCTTAGTGGGGTCGATTGCGTTACGACGAGAGGACATACTAGCGCCTTCTGTCGGGTGGCCCTGGAAACGCATCCGCTCTGCATAGACTTAGTGCGAAGGTTTTGCAGTATTCGTGAGATCCAATGTACGCAGTATCTTTGAGGAATGGTTGCTTACATTATTGTAAGAATTATTTCAGGCCCATATAGCAGAATAATGATGCGTATAAAAATGAGCAAATAATGTCGCGGATGGAAAGGGATTGACAAGGTAGAACTGAAAAGAAAAAAAGGTTTAATCGGCGAACTTGTGCCAGAAACAAAAGAACGAGCGTCGAGAAAGCAGCAGCGAGGTGTCGGCGTCACAGCTGGCTAACGCGAGAGTCTCGACTCTGTAAGGCCTTCCTTATCTATTCTCCTCGGGATCCCCAACATCGGGGAGTTTTCGTAAACCGCTTTCCTCCCTCCGCTAAGCTATCCGCAACGAAGATACCGCTACTGCGCTTGCGCGCCGATAGCCTTGACTGAAGAAACCCGGACCTCGTAGCGGGTTGCGGAGAGCGTTGCCTGATGGCAAAAACGATCTACGAAAACTTCTGCCTAGAATGTTCGAGCGTCGAGCTAGGGCGAGGCCGACTCGGCAAGGATATGTTGGCCTTCTTATTTATTACACTCGGTATCTCGAACATTCGAATCGAACGTCGAATCATTTGCGGTAAACGCGAATCTCCCAGAACTGCGGAGTAGCGTTCGTCCATGCACGCGGCAATACACGCAGATCCGAAGCGGCGCCTGTGTGTTCTCCCGTCGCAGGCGGTAACCACCAATCGTAACGCAGTCAATCACAAAAAAAAAAAAGAAAATCTAAATGTGGACTTTTTTTTTTACAGAATACCGATAAGTGTATTGTGGTGATAAGTTTTCGAAACTGTCTAAATTCGATTCGAATAAGATGTTATTCGAATCGACCTTCGTGTCGAACACTACCGGGATTTCGAAAAAAAAAAAAAAAAAAAACTAATTGAAGTTTGCGCGGGCTGGATGGCTCCGTTGAGTGCGCCTGTTGCCGGGCATTGGTGCACTGCGGAAAAGCCACAGCTGCAGAGCGAACGCCGTGATCCCGCGGATCACGCTTCGCCGCTGTGCAGTCGCGTGTGTAGGGGAAAGATAGCGCGCGGGGTGCGGTGCAGTGTTCCAAACAGCGGTTATTACGCAATAGTACGATTGACTGCGTGTGTCATGTGATCGGATTGGTAGGCGAGGAAGAGCCCGACCACCTGTGCGTACTGAGGGAGAGGAGCTCTGGAAGATCGCCATGTTTATCAGCCCGATTAGCGGTACTGTCGCTTCATTCTAAGGACACCTATCGAGTGTATACTTGATACGCGATCTGATGAAGAGCGCCGTGATCGTAGGCGTCTGGAAACGCAGAGTATCGCTAAACGTTTGTGACTGCTAGAACGTTTCACGAATGCAACGCAATTGCCTAGCAACTTGCAATCTTTCTTTAAAAAAAAAAGTATTGTGTTGTTGTTTTCCGATGTGAACAATGTAAGCCAGTGCTGCTATAGTTTCGACGTTTAGTTTAGTTTAGTGTCAATTAGGTTTAAGTATTGAATTCGGTGGTGTTTGAGCTTTCTGATTAGCGCTCACTCCATTAACGACGGTGAATAATCCGCCAAGTGCTGCGGCATCGGCGCATCAGCTCTGTGACGGTCTTCGGCTTCCTCCGTGCAGTCCGATGAGTCGGCAGAATGGAGCGCGGGCGTAGCGAGTCAGTCGTCTGCCAATATTTGTCCAGGTCGCCGCGCGCTGGGAGTATGCAAATGGCGGGCGACTTGGCACACATCCGGCCAAAAGCGGTATAGGAGACTTCGTTGAATTTCGATCGCGAATCGCGACTGTTTCCCGGCTGCGTCTTGGTGCGACCGGATCTGCGGTTGGCGGAAGCTCGAAAGGTATTTGATCTGTGGTCCTTTACACAGCGAGGAAAGCCGTCTAACGTAAACCAGGCAAAGCGTTTTTTTCCCCTTCTTTTTACTTTAAAACTAACTTCATCGTCTCCCGCGTTTTTTGCACACGCGTCTGTGTAAAACGCGGAGCCCCTGTCCAAACAGGAGACTTCCAAAAGGCGTGAAGCCCCAGCTCTGCCGTATGACGTGCGGTGGTGGTCCGCGTCCATCCGTGTCTCTTGCCAACGTCCGAATACCGCGTCTCTGCAGCTCGTTGCTCGCCCTCCCGCGGCGGAAACGGGAAGCGCTCTAGTGAGGGCATGGTGAGGGTCCCCCGGTTCTCCTGCCCTGAGGGCACGGCAGAACTGCTCGCGATCGTGGCTCGCCAAATGTCATTTCCAAATGCAAATTACACTCTTCACTGCCCCAACATAGTGCTGCAGCCGGTATTTATTTATTTTTATTTATTGAAATAACCCCACAGCGCCCGTGAGGGCATTATAGTGGGGGAGGGGCAAATACAAAATGAACATGACGCCAAAGAACACTTAATTGCTTAAACAATCAAAACTCAAAAGGTGACTTACCCGGAGCAATTAACATGAAAATAAAAACAAACGAAAACCCAAACCAGCGTAAAGCTAGACACTGCACTCGTATGCAGACAAAGCTGAAGTTTGTAGAAAGTAACAAGTTTTAAGAATCTAACAATGCGTGATAAAATTGAAATCTGGCGGCTCTGTTTTGTATCAGTTCTATGTTATTTCTCAGGTACTGCTGGTGGGGATCCCAAACTTCTGAAGCGTACTCTAGAATGGGCCGAATATTTGTGAGATACAGAGTGTTTTTGACCTCTTGAGGAGAATTTTTGAAATTACGTTTGATGAAGCCTAGCATCCGGTTAGCTTTAGCAGTCATATACTCAATGTGAAAGCGCCATGACAAATCATGGGAAAAGTAAACGCCTAAATATTTTACTTGTAGTGACATGTTGATGGGAATATCGTTAATCTGATACATGTTGGTGATAGGGTTACGCTTTTTAGTTACACGGACGAAGCGACATTTCTTAACGTTCAAATTCATTCCCCAAGTGCTACACCAGTTTGCTATGCGGTCAAGGTCGGCCTGTAGAGTGATACAATCGTTGAAAGAACTTACTGCTCGATAAATTATACAATCGTCAGCATACAGGCGTATACTAGAAAAAACGTCTACAACAATATCATTGATAAATATTAAAAATAAAAGCGGACCCAACACTGAGCCCTGGAGTACACCAGAAGTGACGGAAATAAAATCAGATGACTTGCCATTAATTAACACTGCTTGAGTCCTGCCACTTAGGTAATCTGCTAACCATCCAAAAACTTTACCATCTATTTTTAGGGACTTCATTTTATGCAGAATAAATTTATGTGACACGAGATCAAAAGCTTTCCGGAAATCAAGAAAAAGACAATCTGTTTGAAGGCCTTTATCGTATGCGTATGCTAGCTCATGATAAAATTCCACTAGCTGAGTTGTGCATGACAAGCCTGGGCGGAACCCATGCTGTGATGGAGTGAAAAAAATTATTTGACTGTAAATGTTGAGCAATACTTGTGTAGATCACATGTTCCATAAGTTTAGAAGACGTGCTTAGCAACGATATGGGCCTGTAAGTTTCAACTTTATTTTTGGGGCCGCTTTTATGCACAGGCACAACATGAGCTTTCTTGCAGTCAGAAGGCAAAATACTATCTGATAGAGATTGGTAAACAGGACGTGCAAGAACATAGCGAGTATACCTGCACATTCCTTAAAAATCTTGTTAGGAACTGCCATCAGGACCTGGAGACGTATCAGGTTTAAGTGACCCCAGAAGTTTAACCAGCCCGTCAGAGTGGAATTCAATTTCCGGCATGTCACGCAACTGATTTACTGCGTTAGGCAGAGCCAAGTGCACCGCAGTTATCGGGGGATAAAAAACTGATTGGAAGTATCTACTAAAGTACGTAGCTTTTGCTTGGTCATCGTGTATGGTCTGTTCAAGTTCCTCAATTGATGGTATGCCAACCTGGTCCTTCTTGTTACTTTTTACCAGTTTCCAGAATTCTTTAGGGCTCCTTTTAAGACGATCACTTAAAGTGCCTCGAAAAACATTTTTAGCTAATTTGAGTTTCCTTTTGTAGAGTTTACCTAGGTCGCGTAGCCGAGTAAGGGACGTGGCAATACAAGTCCTGCGGAAAGTTAAGTATGCACGCTGCTTTTTCCTCGAAATTTGCCGTAACTCTTTGTTTATCCAAGGTTTGTTTTTTTGCTTTCTTGGAGAGATTAGCTTTTATTGGGATGTAAGTGTCGATTAAGGCACTAAGCTTAGTTTTAAAAATGTGCCACAGGGTTTCAACGTTCATCTCATAGCTGTGCATTTCAAAAATGGCAAAAAAACGTTACAAGTTCGTCAGCAAGGCTAGCGTAATTGTCCTGATCGTAAAAATAAATCCTGCGTGGATTGTGATTGTACCTTAGTAGATAGTTTTAGGATTGCGTATAGAAGCAAACGCAAGCTGTGTGCATTTGCGTTAGAGTTGCGTGCTCCACGATGTGCATGCGCGTCGTCGCCATGCTCCAATCCGTGGTTGTGGGACTACGCGCACGCGCAGTGTAGAACATTTTACATTTTCTAAGCGAGAGCTAAAATTAATGAGAATATTTGTCTTCCTACCTGCGCCATCAAACGGCATAACAGGTTTAAACCAAATAAAAATAAATGGGGTCTAATATGACCAAAGAACAATTTATTTTTATTTATTTATTTTTAGCCAATCAACAAAGAACAACGGGGGCAGCAAAACTGCTATATCGGGTTCTGGCTTGTCTTTTATCAGCGGGCTTTTAATAATGGCGTAGTTTAAAATATTGTCCATTGAGTTTTGTGCCTCTTGGCCTTGTGTCTTGGTTGAGACGACTACGAGGTTTCTTCACTGTTTTTTTTTTTTTTTTTTTTTTTGCTTGTGTTTTTATTTTTAGTTTTAATCTGTAATATAAAAGAAGATAAATATGTTACTGGGTTTATTCGAGTATAAATGTTTGTTTATTGTATTTAGGTTTAATCTAAATTATTGTTCGTTTTTCCCGTATTTTAGAGCTAAACTTTCGTGAGAATGGATTTGAATATTTTCCTCCCATTAAGTTACTATGTAGCCATAGAGGTTTATGGTCCGCTCAGTGTCAGTGTCAATTTGTTTCGAGAGATATTATTTTCCTGCGTTACCTCCAATACGCCTCGAAGTAATCAAGACAGAGTCCTTTTCAGGGCCCCGCCTTGCTCCCTCTATATATACATTTGACTAATCCAAAACGAAGTCCTCTTCAGGGGCTCTAAACTCGTGAAACACCATACCTGAGTAGTAATTCAATTACGGTAATTTAATTACTGTAATTTATTTTTTCTTGGTAATTTGTAATTAATTACTTATGGCTAAACGGAATGGTAATTGTAATTAATTACTTATGGCTAAAAGGAATTTTAATTGTAATTTAATTACTTTCTAGCGTCAGTAATTGCGAAGTTTTAGGCACAATTACAATTACTTTTACAAGACTCTGTTGAGCCGACGGAACCTCTATAAAAGCCTCAGCGCTCGCACAAGCGGCCTAGCTCTCGGTGAAACACTCACACACAGACACAAACTCACACACACGCACAACATAAATAACGTCGCATTGTTTGTTGTTTTGTTGCTTACACTGCTGGCTGAGACAATCCTCTTTGGAGCCTACCTCAACGGCGCCGTGTAGCGCCGTCTGCGGTGCGAGCAGAAAACAATAGCGTAAACATGCCAAAATATTGAAAGCAAAAGATTGAGCTTCAGCTTTCAGCCGAGGTTGGGAATCTTAATAGTCTAGGAAGTTATTTTTTTTTTTTTGCCAGTTTTTAACGTCTCTTTTCTAGTACTGTCGCATATGTGTATCTTTGTATTATTTTCAAGTTTATTTCCTTTTGGTTTTACTTAGGATATTATTTGCATAAGCATTTTGGAGACTGACCTTGCACCTGTAAATATTGTCACCAATGATTCGGGAGCCCCGATTCGGTACTTATATATTTCTGAGACATTATACTTTCAACTCAATGTAAAAAAATTACAGTAACATGAAATGTTTTTGTGTGAGTGGTCGTATTAGTATGTGTGGATTTTACTGTTATATTAACACTTGTAAAATATTCCCATATGACTAATCGTCACAGTTTTATTTGCCTGGCTGACAAAAGTCTGTCAATCCAATTTTTTTAGCGATCTGGCGTCTTCCAGCATATTAACTAATTTATTATTATTTGTTAAAAATATAAGAACGTATAGTGCTTCATTGCCCCATACTGTCAAGTTCTATCACGAATTTAACAAAATTTATAAAAAGAAAGTACAATACGTGGACATTGGAGTAAGGAAGGAACAAATACGTCGCATTCTATACAACTCATTTAAAGTTATATGGCCCAAGTCGGGTCGATTTCAGAAATAAGTAATTGTAAAGTAATTGCATTTCTTTGCAAAAGTAATTTGTAATCGTAATTAATTACTTTCACGTAGTAGTAACTGTAATTGTGATTAAACTACTTCTGACGCAGAGTAATTGTAATTGTAATTAAATTACATTTTGGAAGTAATTTACCCATGTATGTCAGAAACACAATGTTGGAGCCCAAAGTTCGCGGCGCGCGCCAATTGGACGTCGGCGAAAAAAGCGCGAAGTCAGGGTCGTGATAGGCCAATCGGTGCGCTCCGTCAACTTCGGCCCCAACTTTGTGTTTGACCAGTTAAGAGGCCCAGGTCTCCGCCCCGTGTAGTGTAGAACTTTTCAGTGTAGAACACGCGAACCTAACGCAAACACACAGCGCTTGCGCGACTCCAATTCACTATAGGTGGCGCCACTCGCTTTCTGAAAAGGTCAAGAAGGAAGTGGAAGCACCTCCCACCTCTTTCTACTTTAGTAGAGCGAACGCTGGAGAGGACGCGACCCCCTCTCCGCCGTTCGCTCCGCTGAAGGGGAAAGGGGTGCGAGGAGCTTCTACTTCGTTCTTGACCTGTCACCGGCTTCACAGAGATACGAGCGCCAAGCGCGGACCGCCACTCAACTTGGTCGTCTGCGTCGCCGCTCGCCGTTGATCCTGGCAAGTTTGTATACTTCGTTTCAGCTTGGGTCCGAGCGCGGCCGATGTTATGAGCCGAAGGGCCAATCAAACAGCGAAGAGGCGCAACGTCATTGCGTGCTCTCTGCAGTTGATAGGACCAGCCGGTATTCGCCGTCTCTCTGTGCGTGCTCCTCCGCCGGCTAGTCCTATCAAGCGCAGAGAGCACACCTTGACGCTGCGCTTTTTGCGCTGTTTGATTGGCCCTTCGGCGCATAACATCGGCCGCGCTCGGACCGAAGGTGAAACGAAGTATAGGATCTATTTTTTACAGGAAGGGAGCTACGCTTTCTAATTTTACAAGAAAACACTAACCTGTGAAATACACCTTTGACGAGATGTTTAGATTACTACGTGCAGGCGTCGATTTTTACGGTCCATTTTAGATCGAGCCTGGTGACTTTGGACACCCTATATAACTCGGTAGAGTGTTTCAGTCATGGTCTGTCCAATTGGGAAACAAAAACTGTGATTGAACTATCAAATTACTCAAAAATGCAATACTTAGTTAAAGACTAAATGTTACTGTCATTTCATTGTAACTCTGGTTCTTCATAGTTACTAAAATTGTAACCGGCCGGTGACAAGTTAAGAGTGCAGGATCAGCTCCTCCCACAAACTAAGCCGCCCTTTCCACCATAGCAAAGCGAATGCTTTGCTATGGTGGAAAGGCTATGTGAACCAAGATCACATTTCTTCAAAATATATTTTGAAGAATTTTATTCGGAAAACTGCTTCCGCGGCGAGAAAAAGCGCCCGGCGCTTGGGTGGTTGGGGTGGTTGCACTCTTTGCCCGATCGTGGCAGCCAGTGGCGCGGCCTCTGGGTCATCTGCCCTGCTCCTGAACCCTGCGCCCACTGTCGACCCTGTTGCATCGCCGCCGCTCGATCGTCGTGGTGGGAGGGGGGTCGGCGGCCTCTGGACACGCGACGGCCGCACAGATAGCGCCCAGCTCCCTTTTCACTTCTCGATGGACCGCTGCGGAGGCTCGGCCATCCCCCAACCAATCCAGCGCTGCGAACCTGGACTACGCGACCCGCCTTTCGCTGCCGATGCGGAGCCCAAGTTTGTCTGCTTCTTGAACGGGGGTTGCGATGATGTCAGAACGCCGAGCTCTTATTGGCTGACTGAGAAAAATAGTGGGTAAACCTCGAGGCATCTAGCATTGAGGTCTACCCACTATCCTTTCAAAGCCAATCAGAGCTCGGCGTCGTTCTCACGTCATGAGCAGCTCCTGAGCAAGAAGCAGACGACTTGCTCTCCCCGTAACCTCGGCGGAGTCTACGGTTCCAGTCAGCCAATCAGCGCGTCAGAGGGAGACACGTGCTGTCGAAGTCACGGGCGGGAGAGAGAGAGAGAGAGGAATCCGGCAATACGAGCTGATGTGACCAATCCGACAGCATGAAAAGCGCACCATCACGGCGTTCGTCACGTTTCTGTGCGTGTTCTATCGTCGCTGAATCGATCATAAACAAAAACGGCCCAGTGACTTGCGCTTTTTCACTCTGCTCGGTTGGTCCCACTATACTTCGTTTCAGCTTCGGTCCGAGCGCAGCCGATGTAATGAGCCGAAGGGCCAATCAAACAGCCAAGAGGCACAACGTCATGGCGTGCTATCTGCAGTTGATAGGACCAGCCGGTATTCGCCGTCTCTCTGTGCGTGCTCCTCCGCCGGCTAGTCCTGTCAAGCGCGGAGAGCACGCCATGACATTGCGCTTTTGGCGCTATTTCATCGGCCCTTTGGCTCATAACATCGGTCACGCTCGGACATAAGGTGAAACGAAGTATAGCTCGATTGCGTTGGGACTTAGGGGGACAATAAATATATTAATAAATAAAAGCGACGTCTGGGACACACGGAAGGAGGTCCGGGGAAAAGGGGGATTTCCTCCATCCCCTCTTCTTTAACTGCTTAGTTTACGCTCTCTCGCCGCTGTACCTTTGATGAGGGCTGTCACGTGCTTCGGCTCTGCCGCTCTGATTGGGTCGAAGGGGCAGTAGCGTTCGCCCTTTGCCAAGTTACGGTCAAACGAAGTATGGAATAATGAAGGCCACTGGAATTCCGACGTCATCACTGAGAGATCGAACGCTGATTGAACACGAGAGCTGTCTCAGCGTTCGGCCGAATCTCACGTCCAAACAGAGCGTCCAAGGTTGCCCCTGCCCAAGGTCACGTGACACTCATACGGCACTGGATTGGCTCCGATGGCCCGCATTGTCCACTGCGGTCCATCGTGATTTGACACGAAGGTACAGAGGTAGTCGGGCGTGCGCCGTACTCATCGAGGGCGGAGAGAGAAACGGGCATAAAAAGAGGACCACTCCACTCCTGCGCCAACTCCGCGCTCAATAATAAGCTTCACAAAGCGGCCGGCCAGAAATGATCCGGTTACAGCTTTCGTTTTTTCCTTCTTTTTCTTCTCACCAGCCATAAGGACTCGTTGCCGTCTTCGATTTGTTGTTATCCAGGCTACCAGGTGGCACTTCGACCATTGGTCCCTCTGTAGAAATCTTTTCGAGCAGAATAATTTAGTTTTGAAACACGATAGAATAAGGTGCGAAGACACCGCCCTAACTAACCTTTTCCCTCTCGGAGTCTCGTATTTGACGACAACAAATGAGCAAACAAATTCATAAGGTTACCAAAGACACCGGCACGAAATAACGTGCGCTAATTTTAAGTTTTTTTTTGTGTTTTTTTCAATGTTTCACGTAATGTCCATCAACGTGTTTTCGGTGGTCCGCTTGTCATTGAAAGTGCGTTTCGTGGATTTTATAATATTCATTAATGCAGATGTCCTTCATCCGGGTTACCGATTACCCCATTAATTTATTTATTTATTTACCTCGAAGACCCGTTTCCGGGCATTACACGAGGGAGGGTTATGAACATAATCTGACAATTCTATAAAATGGTAACAAAAACAATAAAAACAAAGCATGCTACGTGCATACAGTGGAGACAAGAGTGCAGTTCCTAATACGATTCTAATGGGTCGGCGAATTAGCGCACGCCGATAAGCGCAAGATCGCGAGCTAATTCGCCGATTCTTTCAAGGAGTTCGTTCTGAAGGCACGTCTGACAGCGGCATCTAAGTCTAATTTCTACGGTTGATAAAGGCACTGAGCGTTTCATGAAATTTAGTGGTGTTAGTTCTTGTAACAATCTCATTTGGCAATACATTCCATTCGGCAGTTGCAAGCGGTAGTGTGGCATTAGCGAAAGAACGAAGAAGCTGGAATGAATTTAATTTTACACACATTGTCAACTCTTGCAGAAACTCGGTCGGGTGTGTTCAGAAGAGCCGTTTTCGTATGAGTGTTGTGATGATATATCTCACGAAGAAGGAGCAGTCTGAAGAGCTAACGATGTATGGTTTGGCGGCTTGCACGATCGCGAAGTGACGTGACGCTGGTACACACTCTAAGAAATTCCTTCGCGTCTACTTACCCGCAAAACACCCGAAGAGCCAGTCTCTGCGATCTCCGAGATCAGCTCAGCGATCTGTTTAGACCTCAAAATGAAGTCTGCGCTGTGGCATTACGCATGATGCAAGCATGACGCATTACGTTGCGTAATGCCAAACGGATGTTCCGCCCCATCATTCGCTGAGCTGGTTTCGTAAATCGCAGAGATTGGCTTTTTGAGTGCTTTGCGGGTAAGTAGACCCGCAGGCATTTCTTAGAGTGTATGAAGAATAGTTGTTTTGGATGCTGTCTACATCGTTAGTAAGAACATTTTAAAATGGCGACCATATTTATAATGCATATTCAAGTTGGGATCTTACTAACTTCTTTTTTATTTCAGGTGAAGCGAAATTCAGTTTGCGTCTTAGCCAATTGTACGGTTAGGCTTATAAAACAACCTTTTAATGCGACTGTTCGATGTGAGGTCGGTGGTGAGGTGAAGTCCTAAGTACTTGCACGATGCACAATGAACAATGCAAATGACGCCAAGGGGGTAAGAAAAACTAGATGAGATGGTACTACGAGAGAATGTCAGTAACCTGCAGTTTTCCATGTTAATGCTCATCTGCCCGTCATGGCACCACTGCTCCATTATATACGAGTTATTTCGCGAGGCTACATGGTCGTCTGCGGTTTGGACGGATCTGTAAATGGCGCAGTCGTCCGCAAAAAGGCGCACAGGGGATGATACTAAGTACCGTTCTCTGCGGGACACCCGAAGTGACGGGAGACACGTGACACATGGTTATTAATGAGGATGTAGTGGGAGCGATTGGCAAGGAATTCCGCGATCCAATTTGTTTTGTTTGTGCAGATGAATTCTAAGGTGTGTTAGTTTTCCTATGATGTGCCGATAGAGATCCTATCAAACGCTTTGGAAAAATCAAGAAATATGGCAACAGCTTGATTTCCTTTTTGATTTTTTTTTTATCGGGGTTAGAAAGAATATTCCGTGAAAAGTGCAACAGTTGGGTTTCACAAGAAAATGTTTTGCAGAAGCCACGTTGGTTTGGACATAACAATGTATTATTTTCTAAGTAATTGATTATGTTTGCGTGCATAACATGCTCCAGAAGCTCGCAAGGTACGTCAGTGGTGGATACGGGGAGACAGTTCGTGATTAGATAACGCTCCCCGTTTTTGTGAATGGGAGGTTTTTTTTTTTTTTCTATTTTTTAGTCATCCGGGACCTCTCCCGTGAACAGTGATTGCCTAAATATGCGATACAAATAGAAAAAAAGACAGTACGCTCAGTGTTTCATCAATATTTCTTTAGAGTCGAAGGTCACCGATGAACGGTTGAAAACGCTTTCTAACTGACGCGTCAAACTGCGCGAACAAGTTTACAGCAGGGCGTTGCATTGCGAGAGTCTGGACGCGGAACGAAACAAGAGGCATATGGCTTCCGTTACGCCAAACTGGGGGAATTACGCGGTTCCTTGTTCCGTAATATGTGTACCTAAGAATACAGCGTATAAGGTCGTTGCAACCTTGTTCCGTAATCGCTGTTACACAATAGGGGCTCTTTTTTTTTCTTTTTTTTTTTTGTCTCGAGAAACTATGCATGACTTGGAACCTGAACCTGCACTTGAAAGCCGTACATCGTACAAAAGATAGTCGGCAGACAGTGCCGCGCGCGTGTTTCTTCAGCACGACAGTTGAATGTCTAAACTGTTCACGTATACGCACGTACGTTGCGCGCTCTGTGCAGTTGACAAACAACAAAACTGACAGACTCGAACAGAAAAAAAAGAGAAACATTATAGGGAAATATTGTTCTATACCTGTTTTCACCTCAAGAACCGAAGTAAAACAAGTCCGGCTCCTCGCGGGACATTACTAATTTCCCCCTTTATGTGGATAGTGAAGACATATCTGGGTGAATTTTAGATTAGATATATGTTATCTTATCAAGACGTACACGTTCCAAACGCCAAAAGCATCGCTTTTTCCTCCGACAACCGAATCTCGTAAGAACTATTCCGCGCCGCGTAGGAACAATGCGCAAAACGTACTTTTTCTTGAGGTGAAAACAGGTATAGCAATATTATTCCACTTTGTTGCGGTGCGAGAGCGAAGAACGACTATGTAAATGTGAATTGCTCCGAGCGAAAACGCGGTGCTTAGGGAGAAAACGCGCGACGATGTCGGCGCGTTTTAAGAAAGTGGACGGCTATAGTTCTTCCCTAAGGAGTGAGAGGGGAAAAAAAAATCAATCTTGCCACTTTCTTACGATTGTGCTCTTCACGTTGCGATATTGCGCGGAACGGTTATTCAAAGAGAGACGCCCGCAATTTCTTGGAACGTCTTAGAAGCGAGTTCAAAATGAACGGAGAAGACATAAATACACGAACGCGCACCTTCCAATTGTTTATGCAAATAAAAGCGTCGCAGTGTTCGCTTTTTCTTGTCTGCTTTCGGAAACAATCTCGGGAAATATTTAATAAAATAATAATAATAATAATAAAAAAACGTTTATAGGAGATCTGCCGTGATGCCAGCCATGTCTTCTTAGAAAATGCGGACTCGCAAAACACACGAGTCAGATTTGATTAAGAAAAATATCTTAGGTATATATATATATATATATTTTTTTTTTGGTCACGTGTATTTAAATTAGTTCTAAGAATCTCGAGCAATTGACTAAAAAAATTCCGTGCCCTATATCTACTCGGAACTCTCCCCTTCATTCTCGGTAGCTTAATCAATCGGATTCGTTGCTTATTGATTTGCAGAATTTTCCCGATCGATTTCTTTTTTACCTGCCCTCATTTTTTCTTTTTCCTTTTCCCGCGCACTTCTCGGTGGAATTTTTTGTGATCGCTTTTTCCTGGTAGAGATACGATCACGCGAACGGTTGCGGCGGGGGCGCAATGAACGCTTCAGGTTGCATTAGCCCGTATAGTGTCTCCGTAGTGACGTCTCACATTGTGGACTATGTTCCCCGCTTCCCCGAGAACATAGTCCACAATAACGAGACAAAAATGCGTGACCCAGTTCCGCCACAGACTTCACACGGGAGGCATGTACAAATCATTAGGAAATGAATTGTTAATCACCCTTTTTGATGGCAATGTGTAAACATTTTCAGAAACCATGCCACAGGCTGCGTAAATAGTTTGAAACGGCCAGAATGTAAGCAGCGCAAAGCTCCCGGTAATGTGACATTTTTGTTTTTATTGAAAATTCCGCTTTGTATGACCCTGTCTTTCGGGCACCGAATCGCGAAGCAAGAGGCGCGCGCTTTTTAAGCTGGCAGTGACTGAAACCAAGCTTAAACGGTTCAGTATTATTCCAAATATTTTTTTCTCCACTATTTTTTTTTAAATAAAACGTACATACAGATTGAGTTCAAGCGCCGAATTTCCAAGCCGAATAGCCATATTTTTCTATTGCGGGACTGAATGTAACGCAGACCGCCGGACATGGGGAAGCGTTTCCAAAGCGTCATCCATCTACGCACGCGCAAGACGAGATATTTCCTACCGCCTTTTGTTTCCTCAATACGTCTACCGGCGTTTCCTGACGACCCATACAATCCTTCCGACACCGCCAGGAAACAGAGAACAGACCGCCCACCGACAAACTAAAAAATATAGAAAAGTCATTACAAGCAAAAAAAAAAAGTTTAACAATATTGAATTGGGGGAAAAATCGGAAACTGAAAGAGGAAAAAAAAAAGCGGGGGGGGGGGGGGGGGGGGGGGGAGGAGGAGCGCGGACACAGCGCCGAATATAAGGAAGCGTGACGACCCTAGCGGCCTTTCCGCGTACTACCGGCGATCGAGCGCGCGCGCGCGGTGGGAGGGGTCCCAGGAAACGATCGAGAAGTGGCGTCCCGCTGCTGTTCGGACTACGGGCCGGCCTGCCTTGGCGGTTCAACGTTCTTTTGGAGAGAGCTCACACAGGAAACTTCTCCGAAGTCGCCGCCGCCGTGCACGCGACAGCACGGCGCCCGCTTTCCCCAAATGCGCGCCGCGCGTACGCGCGCGCGGACAGCGTAGCGCCTTTGGCGGCCGCCCGTGGAAACAATCTAACGGAAAACGGTTTTTCTCAGCGTGGCGCGGGAAACGAGGTGGCGTCCGGGAACGTTGCGTGGGGAAAAAGAAAGGATGAAGAGGAGGAAATCGTCCGGCCAACGTGCGCCGCTTGATCGGCCGTCTGCTATTAAAACGAGTGGTGCTTTCGGGCAGTGACTATATTTCTCCATCTCGAGTTGTGCCGTCGAGGTCTTTGGGAAAATTCTTTTTTTCGTGATGCGTAGCCTGCTCTTCTTTGCTCTGTGGTGGACTTCGTCGGCGATGGGAGCTCGAGTGGACCGTGACGCCGAAGACGACCGGCGCAAGGTGCGCATGAAGCTGGCTCAGTGTCGGTCAACCTGCTTGGCCAAGGTGAGTGACAACTTCTTTCTTAGTATGTAACGTGTTGCGGGCCGTCAGGTTATTTCCACTCACTGCAAGTGTACTTCTGCTCTTAAATCATACATACATTTTATAGTCACTCCTCAGCCGATCGATAACTGCATCAGCCGATACGAACGCCGAAAATGCGAATTTCTTGAGGTGTCAGGTACTTTTTCTTCGTAGTGTTTGGACAGTGTTTGGTGTTTTTGCAATGTTGGGCGCTTGTGCTTCGGTGGTAGCATCTCATAAGCGGGTAAAAACGAGAGTCACTGCTTGCAATCATATAAACGTGTTTTTTTTTTTTTTTTTTGCTATTTTTTACGTTGTAGATTAGTTGGCAGCATACGACATATATGTTGAGAACAAGGAGAAAAAAAGAAATAGAAGGGACTGACTAAAAGGGGACAATACATCTCGTATTTCGTTGCTGTCTTTATTTAGTGCGCGCCTATTCTTTTAGAGCGCAGCTTTGAGGCGCTCGTTTTTTGGTTTTTTTTTTTAATGTTGCCAACAGTTTATATAGAAACGAAACATATCGCACACTTTATGCGTTTCATACAAACCACTTGCATATTCGACTTGGAAAAAAAAAAAAAGTTAATTGTGCCAGCTTTCAAACACCAATACTGAAGAGCGTTCTTATTCTTTTCGTTATCATACCTAGACTTACGAATATTTATTTATTTTTTGTTTACCGAGAACGTTTTCAACGTTGCGAGAAATATGAACAGTAAAAGATATATTATTAAACTGACGTTTCTGGAAAACTTCCCTTCTTTATATCTGTCTAATCAAGTTTGTGTTGCTGTTCAAATTTCTCTCAACGGTAGACAAACTAAAGAAAGTAAAGAAAAAACGGGTTTATTTACAGTCAGAACACGACCGAATGAAACGAACACTAAGCGGAATTCGGGAGTCAAAACCTCGAGCTTCTCTCATGTGCGAGAAAAAAAGAGTAAACCAAAACTTTTGTTCACGCTTCCTGAACCGAGCACCGTACCCTCAATGTGTAAGATTTTCTTGAGTCGAGACAAACGCAAAATCAGAGCATGTAAGTGCCTCTGAAAAACCAACTTTTATCCCGGCGCACGACTGATAAAACGTGAGGAAATAGGCGAACTTTTGTCTAGCGAGCTCATGGGCTTGCGTCCGGTCAGCTTTCACGAATGCGTCAATTGAAACTGGCGCTATCCTACGGTTGTAATTTTGAGTTGTCCACAATGTTTAGGGCACCCAGATTAAGTTTACGCCATAAAAATACGATCCCAAAATGCACTTCAACAGTCCCGTAGAAACCCCGCACATATTCCAGGAAAAGGCCCTGCGCTTGGTCGAAGATGCCCCGTACCGGAGTCACTCTGCTCCGCTCTTTAGAAAGCACCGAATATCAACTATTCAAAATGTTATAAGTATCTTCATTAATCTATAATCAGATCAAATTAGAACCAACTGCCTTTTTCAGTACGTATCTATGGAAAGATCACCCATACAATTTTCGGCACACGAGCTACAGAAAGCAAAAAAAATACGCATAAACTATGGCATACAAAAATTAGATTATCAAATACCTGTACTTCTGAATGACCAACCTGATCTCATGACCATTATTCTTGGAGGTATGTCTATACAAGCTTTAAAGAAAAACATAAATGTTTATCTATTGTCCCTTCAAAAATAGCAATTTTTTTTTTTTTGGTGCGCGTATGTTCTTTTTTGTGCCGCATTTCTCTGCGGGCTTAAAGAAATGTCTCTGTAGAGATGGCTGGCTGGCTGCACTATGTTGTTGTGTGTGGCCCCTTTATTTGCCGTGTTTGTGCAGGCATAAAAATTGATGCGCGCCGTCGTTGTTTGTCCAACTTGGGGGACAATCTGGTTTTTTGGTTTTGTCTTTGTATACAGTGTTTTGTACTGCTTATGGGATTTTATATTTGATCTTTCATGTTCAAGTAGTTTTCGTCCTCTAAGACTTCCACTTTGTCTGGCCGTGGAGAAGGGGGGGGGGGGGAGGAGGTTTCGCCTTGTCAGGCTTGCCGATGCCTTTTGTGGCGGCCCCCCCACAACTGCGTTCCTCGACGGTTGTCTGAATAAACTTTGATTGATTGAACTTTAAATCCAAAGCTAACCTACCGTGTCTACACCAAACTTTATATATATACGAGGGTGATTCAATAAATAAGGTGAATTTTTTTGTATAAGGACTTCTAATACAGATAGAAGGTTAATTTTTTCTTATTTTTATTTTTTTACTACTTTTCCACATGGATTTAATTTCTTATGCAGATTACAAAAAAAAAAAGAAACTGAGAATTTTACCGAGTAACAAATATGGCCGACCAAGAAGCATGCTCCACGATTGAACAGCGGTCAGTTATCAGGTTTTTGGTTGCTGAAGGGTGCAAACCCGTTTAAATTCATAGGAGAATGTCAACTCTGTATGGTTCCACATGTTTCAGCCAAAAAAATGTCTACAAGTGGGCTAAAAGCGTTCACGAGAGGCACGAAGTTTGAAAGTGACGATGAAGTCAAAAGTGTTGTGAGCGACTGGCTGAGACATCAGTCTAAAGATTTTTACGCTGAGGGAATACGGAAGCTTGTGCACAGATGGGAAAAGTGTGTGACAGTGCTGGGAGACTACGTGGAAAAAACAAAGTAAGCTTCTATCTGTATTAGAAGTCCTTATACAAAAAAAAATTCACCTTATTTATTGAATCACCCTCGTATATTTAAGATTTTATTTCACAAGCCTTTATTTTATGAGATAGTGTTCCATAAAATAGAAAATCACTGCTTACTTTTTTTTTATTTTTTGTCATTATAATTTATCATCCTTCCTCATTTCACGCATCCTTCAGCTTCTCCTTCTGCTTCTGCATTAACTGTGTTACGAAATGCGTACAAAACCTATCTTGTGCATTCGTATGACTAAGAACAACAAATTGCAACACCTACTTTCACAGTCAACATTTCTTTTTTATTTAGAAAGCTGTTTATTTTTAATATTACTAGAAGAGTCCTTATCGAACAAAAAGGGTAACACACTGTTCTGCGCCTGCTGTCAATCTTACGAGACAATGGAAACTCTCCGATAATCCTTCCTGAAAAGAGCATGCTCGAAATACCCGTCTCAGTAGACCCTTTTCAAAAGTGCGCGCGCCATCTATCGTCTGGTGCACAGCTGCTCCGTGTCCGTTATTGTTTAGGCAGCAGACAGCCTGAGCAAGACTCGTTCGCTGTGAACTCGTCCCAGCTCGTGTCGTTAACGAGCGCTGCGTCAGCTTTCGACGATGACCCGGACACAAACACGGGCTTCGCGCCCAAAAATGGCGGCCGCCAGTGTTGCTCGACGGGGTTTTGAAAAGGGCCGATTCAGGTCAATGGCTTCTCTCGAACAAAACGTACTTCCAAGGAGTGAAGACCGGGGCAACGACGCGCCGCTTGTTACGAGTCCGCGTTTGCCCCACACCGAGGTCTGTGTGGGTGTTGCGCATGCGCAGAAGAAGACCGATTCGTGTCGAGAGAAGCGTCTGCGCCGTGCTGACAGCAGCGACACCGCGTCGTCACGTCGTGTTGTGGTGACATGGAGAGTCGAGACACTCTAATAAGCCGCGGCCACGCTGTACATCGTACAAAAGACAGACTGCAAACACTCTCTGAGGCGGGTTTCTCCTTTGTATGACGTATCACATTGTTCAAACATAAACTCTGCAGACATATACGTTCGAAGCACACCTGAATGTGCGAAGGAAATGTGCTTCGAAGAGGCCTGTCGCGTCATCATGTGTTCAGCGATCACACCGTGTCTCTTGCGTATGATGTATGTACTTTTTGTGAACATCCTGGCCACGCCATTGACGCCACTCGGTGAGCTTGATGCCGCGAGGCGATGGCGCGGATAATTAAAATTAAAGGTAAAAAGAGTACGAGAGTTAGAGACAGAGCTATAGCCGGTGCAGATAATCCTTCTAAGCCAAGCCAGAATTACAACCGAGTCGTTGTTGACACGGCGGCGCGTGTAAACAGATCCCCGCAGCTTTAATTCCTTACGGGAATACTAGAAATCCGCGGAGTGTAGAGAGAGAAAAAAAGAAGCCCTATTGTATCGAGACAGTTCTGCCCCCGTGGAACGTGACTTGGATCGTTACTGGTCGGATTATAGTCTCAGAGACGTTCGTTGCCCGATATGCGGCCAGACGAGAACGCCTGCTTTTTGGCGATGCAGCTCGACTCTTTGACGTCAGTCCACTGCGGTGGCGCTGCGGTCGGCAACACCGCGTGTGTGTGGTCAAAGCGGGCTCGTATGTAAACAGTGTGTCGGTTTATCGGCGACGTGCGCTAGCAAAAGTGTCGCTGTGATTGGCCTTCCAAGATTGGCCAAATGACGTACGTCTCGAGTATTTCTGCTCTCGTCGGCAGAAATAAGAGTCGGGCTCTCAACTTCGACGGTGTTGACTTAGGAACATGATGACCACCAGGTCGCGCTTTTTACGCACCATCAAACCTGTCGCTCGCTTTGTCGTGACGTCAGGAACAGGAACAATAAGAGGACGCCACCGAAACACGCCGCGGGTGTGGCGTAATTATTTTTATCTATTTATTTATACATACTGCTGGCCCGTGGGCCGTGGCAGGGAGGAAGAACACATAACAAAACGATACAGTTCATACCTCCGATAAAAACTTTGAACAATACCGTATTTTCAAAATTGGATACAAGACGCGTCCAAAGCACAAATGAAAAGAAAAAGAAAACCAAATGCACTTAAAAAAAAAGTAATAATCACTTTAACAACAACAATATACTGACCACAATAATCAACAATAATCGAAGGCACGTGCCGTGTGCGTTCGAACTGATAACAAAGAAGCCAATATAAAAAAATAAACTACAATACAAAATTCAAAGAATCACGCGATATATGCACATTTAACTTCAGAGACGGTGAAACAAGAGAAAATAACACCGAGGCGATATGCTTACGTTTTAAACACAGTAAAGAATTCTAACAGCATCCTCAAACATTGAAATGTCCTTGTTATTGAGCGCGTTGGTAATGATGTAAGTTTAGAAAGAGTTATATACGTAAAGAAATATCGTTTTGATTTACAATATCTTCGGGAAGCTTATTCCAATCGTTAATCGTATTTGGAAAAAAAAAAAAAAGAATACTTGAAAACATCAATTCTGGCCATATACGACTGCAACGCTGTTTGTAGGGCTCCTAAGATAAATGTCGCGGTTGATCTTTACTTGGCCATGATAAACCAAAAACAAAAGCTTTAACCGTGCAACATTTTTCTCCTAACCGCTAAGGATTCAAATCCACAAACATTCAACATGTCTGTCACAGAGGACGTTGATCTGTAATTTCAAGTTATAAAATGTGCTGCCTTTTTTTGTATTCTCTCGAGCCTATGTATTTCGGTTTTGGTTGCGGGGTCCCAAACGACCGAAGCGCATTCTAGAGTAGGTCGTATTAGAGTTTTGTATGCTGTAAGTCTTATTTCCTTATTACTATTTCAAGTTTATGTCTAAGCATGCATAAGTTCCTATACGTAGCTGCGCAGATATTGACAATATGTGACTGCCATTTTAAGTTTTGACTTATTGTTACCCCTAGGTACTTGAAAATTTCTGTTTTCACATTGGGAATGTTGAAAATTTCAACATTCCCAATGTGATACTGAAACAAAGATACATTCTTCTTATTAGTGACGTGGGTGTATGATGAATTTTTAAAGTTAATTTCCATTTGCCATTGGAAGCACCGTTGTTTAATATAGTCCAAACTGTCATTCAATGCTGCCTCGTCTTCGGGTGTCTTAATTGGCAAATAAACCATAAACATAAAAATATGTTCGTGCTTCTCGCCCCGTGATTCGTTCTTTGGCGTCCAGTGTCACAATCTCATTGGCTGCCAAGTTACACAAAAGATGCCGGCGCCTTTGCGCATTTAAGAGTTTTACACCGATAGAGGCACGCTCAAAGGCGTCGAGGAACATCGGGCATCGTTATCGGAGTTATCGGATAACTCGAATCAAATAAATCAGATTTGTTCGATTTAAACTAGATTTTTGTTCGATTTAAATAAGATTAGTTTGATTTAAATCTCTATAAACTAGCGATTCTTTATCACTATTTCTAAACATGGCGGATTGACTGACAAATTCATCCAATCACTGAAAACAACGTGGACTAACGAATTACTGTACATTTGAAGTACAGTTTAACCAGCAACTTTTTATTCTGCATATCCTGCCATAGTAAGACGAAAAGAACAGCTCGCTTTTTTGTGGGATCAAGCTTAATTTGCTTTTGGTTTCGCAATCTAGAACGCTACACGTTCCTTATAATTTTCGTTTCTTTCTTTTGCGTTCTTATTTGCTTTCAATATGACGTTACGTGACTCAAAAGAACGTCATCCATCGATTTTGTGATTCTCGGCAATTACAAGTAGGAATGACCGCTAGCGTGATGTCATGACGTCACGTGCAAATCATCAAAGTGACTGGTGCATCGCGTGCTCTGGGAACACGGACACCCACGCATTCGCTCGCGCATGCGCAGAGTGATTATGAAAATTCTCTTCGTTCTACGCTTTTTTTTTTGTCAGATACGCTCACCTTCGCTTCTTTTAGAGTCCCACTATACAGAGAGAAACTGAAGGAGAGGAGGATACGAGAGCGTGCGGGGACGTCAGAACGTCGAGCTCTGATTGGAAGGATTAGTGGGGAGATACAAAGGCTAGCTGCCTTTGTCTCTATACCGGTTGTTTCCCTCCAATCGAAGCGAACAAGAGCGTCGTCTGCTCCTCTCGCAGCGTCTGGCGTTCGAACGCCGGACGCCAGTGGTCAGCGTTTGACACTCGAACGCCAGACACCGCTCACATATTGTCCTTTCCTTCAGTCTATAGACGTTTGCAAGTACGGCATCTGGGCGCCGCCATCTTGATGCTGGGGGGGGGGGGGGGGGGGTGTAGATCGTCTGACAGTCAAGCATTGCTGAGACCTTGGGCAATGCTTGACTATCAGACGATCTACCCACACCAGCATCAAAATGGCGGCGCCCAGAGGCCGTACTTTCAAACTGGCCAACATCGTGACGATATTTTACTGGCCAAAGGCTATTTCCATGTTTGCTCGGGCACGCGCTGGCATCGGTGACGTAGCCGAGGGGGGTCGCCGTCGCCTTACCCTTGGGCTCGTTGATCTTTCAGTTCGGCACCAAGGCCCCCTGGGATAGCAGCCTGCGCCACGTCGAATGCCAAGGAGTCTCAGACTGCAACATGGTGAGGTCGTTTTCTGCGAAAATTCCCCCTCTTGAACATCGTAACTCACCTCTTAACGGCTACGGCTTTGCCTCGTGAACAACTTTATTGTATGACTATTTATTTCCAAACACTGCGGTGTCGCTCTCCTTTTGAGGCAATTACAGAAAGTACTTTCTACTCGTCGAACGGTAAAACAGAGGAAAAACAAACAAACTTCGAACGTGTTTTTAAGTGCCTGCACAGAAAGGAATACCTAGCCGGTCTTTTTTAAAAGAAATATAACTATAGTAATTTTTCTGATATCTGGAAAGTATAATATTATACCTATAGGTATATGCGCGCCGCTATTAAGGTGCCAAGTGGAATATGCACGAATTTTAATGTCGATAATTAGAGATATCGAACCTCGCTGCTTGTAGCCGGCATGAAGAGTTATCGAACGAAGTTCTTCATTACGTGTTCGACCTCGTTCAAATCTGTAATTTATTGCGTTGCATGTATGTTTAAACAGCCAGAAGTTAGTCAACCTCAACGGGCGACTTGTCTCTCAGCTGTAGATGAGCAATTTAGCCAATGCAGTACAACCGCGAGCCTGGGGGTCTTTAACGTGCACCACGCAGTATAGAGCACACGACCGCACGCCGGTACGATGCTCATCCAGATCGAAACGGGCAGTGGTAGAAAACGTAAACAGTACGCCCCCCCCCTCCCCCTTTTTCCGTCAAAATTCTGCTATTTAAAGCAGACGCGAGAAAGTGCGAGATTCTCATCGTTTCCCCTCGTCCCTCTCCCCTTGTGGCGTGTGCAGTGCTGGCAAGTGTGCGACCTCTTCTACAAGGACTTCGACCTCTGGGGCCCCATGTGCGGCGTGGACAACATATGCGTGAGTCGATCCCTTTCACATACCACGCTATAGACCATGGACCAGTCGGAGAATTTAATATATCGCTTTTTGCGCGTTGCCATCACTTGGCTGTGCAACGTGTCCCGAGCGGGCGCAGTAGCTCTCTTGGACGCAATATCGGGTGCTGAGCAAGCGTCCTTATCGCGACTCAGCATTTTTTTTTTCGCCCGGGTTTTCAACGATGAAGAGGCGTGAAGAGATTTCCTCATATCGCTTTCAACGTGTACATTGCGTCAAGCACCAATCACCGGTGTTCCTCCAATCAGTTCAGTCAGTGAAAAGGCCGAGTAGTACTGCGTGGTCCAATATGCGTGCAGCGTCTCGGAGAGTTTTCGCATTACTCGTGCGCGGCTCGAAGAAGTTCTTAAACGATTTGGTTGACGAGGGAAGAAACGATGGTTTTGGCATTCGAAACGCGGACACCTTGATAAGATAACACAACGTTAATCTAAGAAGAACCTACGCATATCTACTATCTTACTTAATTCAACGCACGAAGGGGGAAATTAGTAACATTCCGCGAGAAGCCGGACGTTTTTCACCACGGTTCTTTGGGTGGATACGAGTATAGTTTGTTCCTCGCTTCCTTTCACACGCGTCGAATGATCGTAATCATCGGCGAGTGCGCCAACGATTACGATCATGACCGTAATCATCCGCGTGCAGAGAAGAGCATTTCTAAGAGCTTGGCCAAGTCGATAAACGCTTTCCAATATTTATTTTCATTTTTTTAAGGGGGATTGTGAGAGAGATTGACGCAAAAAGATAAGGGCCACCGTCTTTCATCATCCTGGAGAGGGAGCCCAAAATTAATATCGTAAGGTACAAGATGCGCACCTTTTGTCTCAACGTCTGCTCTTATTGTTTCCCTCTGCGCGCGAGTTGTTGGTGCTTCCGGCGCTTGTGGCACTTTCCTTTGTCCCCGGGTTCGACTTGGGCCGGCGATATTTGCGCCGGACGGAACTGTTTATTGCGGGGGTGAACATCACTGGGTGCCCGATAAAAGAAGGGGCGCGGGTCCTTTGCCTCGGGGTCCCCGAGAGCTTGGCGGGACTCCAGCAACCTCTTCGGCGTCGTACGCCGCTGTCGCTCTTCGCCGTCCACCGTTTGTGCCTTACGCCCGCAGCAGTAAACGGGTTTCGCAACTACGAAATGCTTTCCCGTTTTTTTTCTTTTTTTACGATGGCTGCATTTTAGCTTTTTGTTAGCAAGAGAACTCTTCAAGTACATGCGGGTTTTCACTTTGCCATGTTTGTTTACCACGGTTGGTTCTAAACTGTTTAGTTGCTTGTTTACTGCAATATTGTTATGGGCACCCCCCCCCCCCCCCACCCCCCACCCTCACCCTCCCCCTCCTCGAAATGATGTAGGGTGTGGGGCGTCCGTCGCCCACAATCATGACGTCACGACATCATGACACGATCGTGACGTCACGTCACGATGTCACTCGACGTCATCTGTCTAGGTAGTTTTATAGCGATAGATGAGTGTGTCACTCTCCGAGCAGACATTGGCGATGAACGTTTCTCCAGGAATATGGTACAATTGATACATAATGGATACATCAGGGCCCGATAAGCTGTCGCAGCTACTATGGCTGTGACTGTGCTGTGGATTCACAAACGACTGTTCCTTTCTGCCTATACTCATGCTTTTGACGTCATGAGCCAAGACGGTGGCGCTGGCTGTTAAAAGAGTAGGGGCGTGCGCAGATGACGTGGATGAGCAAGTTTGTCTCTGTAATTCTGAACAATGAGTTTTTAGATTTGAATGTAATGAAATTTTGCAAAGAGAGAAAGAGAGTAAAAGAATGATTGAAAGGCCTGAGTGCAATAACGTGGTTAAAAAAAAAAACGGTGCTCTCTTGTTTTTTTTTTTAAATTTTAACTTGCCTCCATTCAATGTTCATTGTTGTTTCTCTTTTGAACTGAATATAGAAAGTGAATATGACAAATATGCACTCGCACGTGCAAAAAATATATAAATATAATGAACAAGAAATATATATAAAGAGGACAAAGGATGTGTGGTCGAAGCTATGAGAGTCGACCAGAAATGTGATCGCCCACTCGGGTAAAAAAACCGTCGAGCGGCGGTATTCTCAATTCCCTAACGGGACGCTTTTAGCAGATCCTTTTCTTTTCCCGGCTCGATGACGCTCGGCGTCGAGGGAGGATGCAGAGAAGACGGAAAAAAGAAAGAAAAAAAGAGGGCATCTGATTGATCGCGTCGGCTCCAGATTGAGCCACAAAAAACTTTCTCGGCGCCGGAAGTGGTATGGCGCCAGGCCGGCGGGCGGCGCCGCAGTCGCTATGGCAACGGTTCGCCGGACGGCCGTTGCCGCTGTCGTCTGCTGACCCTGGCATAGTTTCGTCTGCTCCACATCCACTTGGGATTTCATCGTTTCTGGCAGTGCGCCTAACGAATTAGGCTACACGAACAATCGTCGAATGGGAGAAAAAAAGAAAGAAAAAAAAGGCACTATTTCATTTTTAGGTTTTAACGTGTTTATGAGTTTTTGATTTCATGAAAAGCAGCACAGGCGTTTGGGATAGGATCGCCTGTAAACTACCTGCTCGTTTGGATCTATGGCGCGCATTAAAAAGCAGACCTAGCTTTCCCTACTTGTATTAACCCTTTCACGAGATTCTTGGATAATGCTTTTAAGGTGCGAAATATAGGTTAAAGTCGTCAGGATTTTCCCCATACAGAGCTATTCACACACACTGCACAACTCTATGGAGCGCCATGATTTCTAGATTTGCTAAGCGGGTATTTTTTAGTTCAATCACTCATTGCAAGGTGTTGTTAGTTTTCTTTCTATCTGCGAGGTGTTCCGTTGACGTAAAACAATCAGGTATGCAACGGAGAGTTTGTCAGAGAAGTTGAAATAGCTAGGCGATAGGGAGTAAAAGCCTAATCCCGTCCTCTGAAAAAGATGTACCAGAAACAATTTTTGTGTCCGTAATTCTAAGCCCTCATTCACTGTTCTTATTTTATTTATACTTTATATTTAAGCATTAACACGCGTAATTATGAGTACTAAGTACGCGATGCGCTCGATCGCCCGGCAACTTTGAACCGTCTAAAATTGTCTTTTTTTTTTTGTGCCGTTATTAGAAGCTGGATTTTGCTTCCAAAGATTGTACATTGCCTTACGGCACATAAACTCTATTGAAGATTTTCTTGAGCGCTTCAGATTTGTACGCGTGTGAGCAAGCCCGCGCCAATTTCCACAACAAAGGACCATGCACCTGGCCTGTCGATTCGTGGTCTATAATACGTCACAAAAATTAGATGACAATGGACATTGTTTTCCTTCCACTGTAGTGCCTCTTCAAACCCCTTTTCGACGTTTGCGTAGTCAAGTAAATTCATTGCTATCGATCTTGAATATCGCGTGATTCTAATTGTTCTCGCGCGACTGCAGAGTGTTAACAACAACAAAAAAAACTTTAAAAAATCCTATCCGCTTAATCCAGTTCCCCGGGTGCAAAGTGGCCTGCTCTTTCCACAAGACCGGGTCAGACGGTAAGCGATTCAAACGTCGATTTCTCTGCTTGATTTTTGGCGTTTACCCTCACGACGTGTTCGCTCGCATGTAGAAAATTTTCGAATTAAATTCAGAGGTTATATTGATGATTAGAAGTTATTTTTGCACGATGCATGTGTCTAACATTTTGGTTATTTGCTTCCATCTCCAATAGAGCGACTAGTTCATTTACACTTATCTTGGCGCTCGCTTGCATTCGTGGATATGGTTCTTTTTTTTTTTTTTGCTTTGTGTACACTGGTTTGGCCTTTATGAACTTTCGCATTGCTATTTTTATCACTCTTCCCTCAAATACGTTGAGAAAAAAAAAAACACCCCTACAAAATTCCTGTTGAAAAAGAAAAAAATGATTGAGATATTCATAGTTGCCTATTTTTCGGTGTCTTTTCAGTTCTTAGAGGTTTCGGTTCTTGTAGGCAACATTCACACCATGGCGTCCGAATCAGCAATCATGCTCTTATAAACTCAATAAAATAAACATGCAACAGAACAGCATATTAATGGGTTGCGCTTGACGTCATAGCATAAATCACTTCTACTTGTCCTTATAAAAAAAAAAAAAAAAAAAAAAAGAGACGGTGCGAAATATATGTTGCAGAAAGTAGGCGCACAGCAGCAAGGCCACCACACCGGCTACTGAGGTCCGTGCAAGCCGTGTATAGATGGCATTCACAGGCTGCCACATTCCAGGACATGCTCTGCTGAACCAACACCAGCTAGAATAACCGAGGCCTGCGAACGACCTCCTCCACGGAACGTCATCCCAACCGAATGGCACCAACTGAGCAATGGGACCCGAGCACGACGCCCACCGTCCTTCGACGCGTTCATTGGATACGAGGCCCGACCGAACGCCGACGCAGCACTCGTGTCCAATCTGCGTCTTTGTTCGACCTCGCTGCGATGACGTCACAATTCCAGTGCACAATCTTCGATTATTCTAGATGCATGGTGTTGGCTGAATGCATTGCAACGCCGATTTTGCAACACGCCTTTCAAAAGTCCTCAAATATATTGTTGTTCTTTTTGCCCTTAGCATGCGCTGTGAATGAGCTCAACTATGTCGTCTACCCGTACAGAAACTGGCCATATTATATATGGTCATATACGGCCTTCTTTGCACAGTTCTTGGTCCGTATATGGCCTTTCTGTGCACGTAGACGCCATAGTTGAGCTCGTTGTTCACAGTGCATGCTCAAGGCGACAAGAAAAACACCATTTACCGGCCCAATTCTTGATATGGCAATATATGGCATGCTGGAATCTTCAAGTGTTGGGTGTGTGCATGTCTTGTTCGCAGGCGGCACTGTCAACGTGGCGGCTTCCCTTCAGCCGCCTCGGTTGCAACATGACCCCGTGGAAGACGTCGTCCGCATCACGTGGTCTCCGCCCCGGGACTCCAAAGGTCGCCCATTGGTCGGAGCCCTCGTCTATGTGGTGCTGCTCAGAGGAGTGCTGTACCAGGACCGCTGGCAGGAGATCGCCCAGGTGCTGTAGACCATTCCACTAAGGCAGCGTTTTCCACACTCTGCTATCTTGCGACCTACCAAAAACATACAATATCACGTCCCCCCCCCCCCCCCGCCCATTTCCGCTGCTTTTCGCGATGCCACAAGTTTTTCTTTCTCAGCTGTGCATGAACGGTAATACAGAAAATTCACTCTGAAACTTAAAGTTGACATGGTCAGAGTGGAATCAACTGTGCAAAAAACCACCGAAAAAAGCAAAAAAAAAACCAAAAAAACATCGCATGTTAGCAGGCATGACGGTTCCTAATGTCTAAAGCCAACTTGTTTGTTAGAGTACAGTTTCCCAGAACGCAACTATCGGTTCCGGCTCATTGTTGAGCTGCGCGACCTGTTCTTTACTTTTATCGGGGACACAACAGAAAATAGGTATGTATTTTTTCATGATCCTAAATCGTTTCGCGACCTCCCCCCCCCCCCCCCCCCCCCTGATTCTGCCGCAACCCCCCTTGGGCTCGCGATCAGTTTAGGAAACATTGCACTAAGGGCTCCCTGGGCGGCACCATTTTGTTCGCCTGCAGCGCCGTCTAACATACATCCGCGCATTTCAACGGAATCGTCGGGGTAAAAGAGGGAAAGGGCGCACACCCGATCCCAATAGTAGATTAAAAGCAGGCCGTCCTGCACGGGCATTTCAACCGATTCGGTGGGGTAGAAGAAGGAAAGGGCATGCACCGTTTTCATTGCTTCTCATCGTTTGGGCAGTTCTTATGGGCTCTACCGCCGGAACTGCCCTAACATGGAGGCTATTTTTCCTCTCTCTTTTCACCCTATAGAATGGTCTATACTCTCGGAGACAGCATGTCACTGAGGATTGGACAGCCGTCTTCAATGGTGAAAGGCAACGCTTATACGGGACTACGAACTCGGAAGCTGTGACGTGCGTGGCTTCACGTGGAAGGTCACGTGAACGTAGCGGGTATCACGATGTTTAAATAGCATTGCTGACGGTACTCAATGAGCTATCATGGCAGAGCCGAGTATTGCAGACAGAGTGTAGCTACTCTCCTTGTCTTTTAGGATACCGAGTGTATACACTTTCACGCCAGGATATGTCTGAGCGCGAATATAATTTCACGTCGGATTAATTTAACTGTATTATATTTAATGCCACACCGCCGAAAGCACGAGGTCAGGATCTTCGAGGCAGTTGTATCATCGGTGTTCCCATGGTTTAAGAAGCCAAAAGTAGTTTTGGAAATATGGCCAACGTTTAGGTTGACCGCTGAAGCAGGCGAGTTCACTATAAATGACGCATTCTCAGGCAAGTGCCGGAGATTGCACTGCACCGCCACGCACCAGAACACCAGTCGCAATCGTTATCGTATGGTTAACTCTATTTGGTTATGTGAAGACGCGATGCCGCCGAAAAGGGGTAGCCCGACCGCCACCCAGAGGTCTGTGGTACCGCTTGTAATTAAGACGATAATACGTCGAGTACGCGGTGCGGATGTATTGACGGCTCGCGGGGGTCGTCGAAGGAACATCAATTACTTCAGACTAGCTCAGCCAATGGGAGGGGAGATCGGTATCATGTTCCAGTGGTCGCCGAGATCACATAACCCCAGCCTCGGGCGTTCTTTGTGCGTCTGCTATAGTAACTGACAGCAATATGTTTCAGCTTCTCGCTTCCTAATTCATCATACAAGGAAGATGTAAGATCAGTTTGACCGCAGCCTCAAGCTGTCTGCGACTGGTGCTGAGCGCAGTTCTTCCGCGTCCCCTGTTCCCGAACAGACCTCGTACCTCAACGCGAGCGTGAGTCGGAGCCAGCTGAAGCAGTCGTCCCAGCTCAAGCTTCTGGCCATGGGCCCAGAGGGACCCGCGGCCCAGACCCTGTCGCCCGTGGACCTAGACGCGGGGTCCCAGGGGCTGCTGACTCAGGACGACGCGCGCGGACACGGAGAACCTCGAACGTGGACGCCTCGCCTGGTCAGCCTTCGCTGGCTGAGGTCCTCGGTTGAGGCTATGGTCACGTGGGACGGTGCATCTTACAAGGCGTCTGACGCGACGCCGGCCAAGTTCGAGGTGAGATACACGCCGGGCCATTCTCGAAGCAGTTGCGCCCCATGACCGGGCGTATATGAGCTCAGTACGAATCTGACGGTCACATCTGCTCATACATTGTGCAAATGGCGTTCGCTGCGCAGACGTAATGAGAGAATTGCCCTTCTTTAAATTAATTTATGCAATAACTGTTGTCCAAGTTTATTGTTTTGTTTTGTTTATCCAGGTGATGTGGAAGATTCTGGACGGCTCGATGGACGTGACGGGCCGGCAGTACACCTCCCACGACGTGGCCACACTCACGCTGTGGCCCGAGGCCACCTACTCCGTGACGGTGCAGCGCTTCAGGAGTTCCGAGTCGCCCGACTCCGTTAGCCAGGCCCTGGTCATCGACACCCACGGGCTGCAGCCCGAGCCCAGACCACTCCTGCAGGAATGCCCAGGTCAGCGCCTTGCCCACAGTTGGATGCCGGAGTCGGTGACTGGACGCCCGATGCTTGGGATCTATGCAGAGCACAAGTTCGTCCGCTTCTTTTGCAGGGGTTGCGATGATGTCAGAACGTCGAGCTCTTATTGGCTGTTTGAAAAACATAGTAAGTAGACCTCGAGGCATCTAGCATTGCCCACTATACTTTCAATGAAAGCCAATCAGAGCGCGGTGTCGTTCTGACGTCACCGCCACTCCTGCGCAAGAAGCAGACGACTTGCTTTCCGGATAGTCACCCGTAGTGAGCCCCCAGCATCTTGCTACCGTGGGGCGTTGCTCCTCTTCCTATTCTTCAGTGACAAGACTGTTGTGTGTGATCGAGTAAACAAAGAGTGGACGCGCATAAAAGCGTGTGTTACTACGTGAAATAGTGTCTAACGCCGCCACTTCGCACACTGCAGCAAAAAGCTGCGTTATTTTTTTTAAATTTTCTACATTATGCTTTTATTTCTTAGGATGCGTCCGCTTCGAGGTCGTGGCGGGATGTGCGGCTGCCCTGTGCCTGCTTGTCGTGGCTTGCGTCGGCGTTCTGCTCGTCGGCAAGCTCCGCAGGTCACCCAGACGACACAGCCAAAGACCCAACTCCATCACAGTTTCCACGCGGAGCGTGAAAGGTACTTGCCACCTTCCGTATTGTTATGGTCGCACCAGTCGGAGACGCGTTCCAGGCACCATCATTATATCACCTTCGACGTGGCCGTCGCCATCTTGAATGACGGAACTTCCCGTATACGGGAAAGCATATTGTTTTGCTCTTGCCACGCCACTTGAAGGTGTTCGTGTTTAACTCCAACTGTCACGCTGCTGTTTTGTCTCTTTATATATGTTTTGCTCGTTGCTGGGTGGGTTTTGCTTTTTGCGTAGTCACGCATATCAGATCTATTAACTACCCGACTGTGGCGAGAGTGCACGAAGAGGTTCCATACATATGACAGATTACTGTCTGAATCGGAGAGCTTAGTGATCGGTTCCCTAGCAAGTCTATCCATATCCGGTCAGGGGTCAAGTTAATCGTTTGTCTTACTTCGTAGAAAACTCGCCGAATGACCTGGCACACTGTCCCAAAATCGAAACTGATCCTGACGTGTCCCATATGGGACGTCGGGACATATCCCGCTCCAGGGTTACCATAGCCAACCATATATGGCATGTGGTCACAGTCACTGTGCGAGCGCATGTATATTGGGGTACGAAATTTCCCAAAGCTGTTCGCAGAGGGGGAGGTGTTTCGAGTCATCGGAACCAACATATCTGACACGCTGACACCTCCCCCTCTGGAAACACCTGCATCCGCCTCTGCAAATACATCAGACAAAAGACAGTCTGTAGACACTACCTGAGGTGTGTTTCTTCCTTGTGTGATGCTGTGACATTAGTCATATAAAAACTGTCTGCGGATGCATATTGGGAGCACACTTATGTACGGAGCAATTCGAGCAAGTTCGAGCCGCGTCCGCAGATATTGTCATTATGTCTGCTGCGAACATCCTGTCTTTCGTATGGTGTAAGAGAGAACTGTGTCCGCGGCTTTACGTGACCATCGTAAAACCACAAGCCCCTGACGATCGTTTGTTCCCGTTGTACCTCAGGTGTACCCGAGAAAGCGGCCCATCGACTGGACATGCATTCGATCAAGGCCTCTTCAAGATTAAACTTCCCGGGGGGCTGCGCAGTTCACGAGCCGATGCGCCACCAAGTGGTGCAGACCAGCGGCCCCATCAGCCCCGTCGGCGAATCGAGAGAAGACCTACTCGACGAGGACTCCAGCCAGTCCAACTACTTCGTGTTCGACCTCAACTCTTCGACGTGCAACGCACCAAGGGTTTGAGTACGCGTGCTCAGTGCTTCGCATCTCGATCAACATGGTTGTGGCTCTATACGCTAGCGGTGCTCAAATGGTTTCTCTGCCAAAGAACAAGTTTCGACTCACATCAAAGTGCAATCTAAGAGGATGCTCAGCAAGCACTGACTTGTCTGCTGTGCCTACAGGAAGCTCGACTCAACTGCTGAACTTATATATCTCTAGGAATGAGTGTTCTTAACCTGCGGAATCTTCGAGTGACATTCAATGACCATTTAAATGTGCAAGTGTATAGCTCTCGAATGACAATCTGAGTCTTGCTCCATCGTGACATGATGTCGCCCTGTTTTCCCTGATGTTGGAGGAAATGTCCGTTGAGCTGGAGACTGCGGAGTTTTTGCGATTATGAACAAACTTTATCAAAGTCCCTACAAAAAAAAAAAGAAAACGCCCAGAATTCCTGTTGCATCAGAAAATTCACAGAAGGTTACTGGGTTCCCATGTGAAACGTTAGAGTTACTAGGAGGTTTGTCTTGATGGACAGACTTAAATCTATGGATGACAGCTCCCCATACTGAGCATCACAACGTTCTACACTCTCAGAATTCCCCGGATGTACGCTACACCGCGACACACTCGCTAAACCAAACATCGGACTTCCTTTGATCAGTTCAACCAATGAGAAGAGCGATTATGTATCATGCTCCGACGATCACATGGTCTCTGGCCATTGAAGCAAAGTACTCATCGCTCTTCTCATTCGTGAAACTGATTAAAGAAGGATTGGTGTTCAGAATGCTTTGTGGTGCGCGCCGGAGGTTCTAAGAGTTTGGCCTATCATCAGGATTTTTTGGTGGGTTTTCGGACAGCCTTCCAGAGGGTGGTGAAGGCTACGCGCTAGGCGTGCGCCACAAGTGACACGCCTTGTGCGTCGTTCAAAAGACGTCGCTGACCACAGGAACGAAGCGATTATGGTACTACACATGTCTTTCCTTAACTCGTCTTTGTTGTTCGAAACAACAACAACAAAAACAAACTCGAGACTGCTTTTGCACAACGAACTGTCCATTATTTAGATCTCGAAAGGCGACGACGGTGCACTTTGCAATGCGGGTGTATGAACTGGACGTGCGCATTTATACGAAGTTGAACGATTGTCGAGTGCCACGTACTAAGCACGAGTTTCTAAGGAGTAAATTAAGAAAGCATAACATTTTGCGAAACGCGAACATGTCAGCTATTTCTCCATTTTAAGGAACTTGAAGGGAGATAGCGCGTGAGAAAACAACACTGCGGGCGCAAAAACGGGACTAGAGGGAAACCTTTGCGAGAATACGTGCCACTTGTTCACAAAATAAAGGTCAAACCTCGCAAAAGAAATTACTTTACTAATATGTAAAGGTTTTAAAGTACGCTGTACACGCGCGAGCGTGTGTATTCGTGTAGTTTATTTTTCATTCGTCGAGCAATTCCACGTTCATCCACATTAAATGCTCATAGCTTGAGATTCTATAGCAGTTCGTGTACTCAACATTTTTTTTTTGTATGTTGTATCCCAAATATAAGATTAATGAGAGCCTATTTAATGTACATATTCATTTCACTTATTTATAATACAATTTATTTATTTATTCGTCGATTGCTTGCACGCTTCAATTAGTGCTTCTTTTCATTTTAGATTTCCTCATAACGGCACTCCAAATAACTCATTTGAAAGGCAAGGAAATTTGCGCGAGAGTAGCGCAATTGATACGGCATTGGAGTGAAAATCATTTCCGAGGTTATATGAAAAAAAAAAAAAAAGTATTGCCGAGGATGATTGTATATTTCTCACCCAATGAACGTTTTGAAACCTTGTGCACACGGAGGAGCAAATACTCGTAACTATACCTACCTCGATTGGGCGCCTTCGCCTATAATATACGTCAGCACGCAGCTTAGCGCTGCGGAACATTCGGATGACATTTGTACGCCAACGACGGGTTTTCCGTATCAATCGTAACACGCTGCCGAATGTTTTCCGCGAGTCATCAAAGTGGCTGCCGCGAAACATACTCGTATTTTTTTTCCTTGCGTACTGACTGACGTCGCCTCGACACGAGTAGCAAGCACATATATACGACTGTTGAATCCAACGGAAAATTATACCTCCGAGAATACTCGCTCTATACTATGCATAACGAAGGCTAACGCGCATTATTTCGAACGTTTTGTACTCTCGAGCTGCACTTTGTTTACGAATAAATATTTTCTGGAAGTCTGGTCTCGCTGAATGAGTGTTTGAGAGAGACAAAAAAAAAAAAAAAAGAACGCAAGATCACGTCGCATTTGCTGCGCGTGACTTTTTTTTTTTTTATTCAGCCGATGCTAGCAAATGCACAAAGACGCCGAGCACCATGACAATGCACTTTTTGAGGCAGCTTGATTGATTCTGTCGGACCGTGGCTTCGGGCTATTCAAGCTAGTTGGTACGCGTTCATCTTGAAACACCGCGTACGTTACACGGTTGGAGGAAAGATGTGAAGGCTATACAGACGTTGACTGATAACTGAGAGGTTATTCTCGAGAAACCGCGAAAAAAAAATTAAAACAAATCATTCGACTGCTGAATATGGCGCCTGGGTATCACAGAATCGTAATACGATTGGATAGGCGATCTTCCCCGATCTAAAAAGTCGATCTCGCTGTCTATCAAAGCCATGGAAGTCCGACTCACGCGGGTTGTGTCCTCCTTTGGTATTCTGCGAGCAGGGCCCAGAAATTAAAATTAGGTGGGGGGGGGGGGGGGGGGGGGTCTAAATTTTTAGGGGGGGGGGGGGATTGAGGAGTCGTTGCGAATTAAGGGAGTGCTGCTAGAAAAACAAGGTGTGCGTGTGTGTGTGTGGGGGGGGGGGGGTTACACCACCCTTAGGGTGTGTGCAGGGAAATCACTGTCTGTGAGCCTCTACAATCTCGCGAGCGTTTTTGGTGCCGGTGTTTATGCGGAGAGCAAGTCTTCCACTTCTTGCGCGGGAGTTACCGTGACGTTGGAACAACGCCGAGCTCTGATTGGCTTTGATTGATAGGATAGTGGGTAGACCTCGATGCTAGATGCCTCGAGGTCTACCCACTATTTTGTTTTAATCAGCCAATAAGAGCTCGGCGTTCCGACATCACCGCAACCACGCAAGAAGCGGACGAACTTCAGCTCCGCATACAACGCGATGACACTTTCTAGTAAAGGTCATACATGCGTATAGTCACGGCAGTGCAATGCCACACGTGTGCACACTTTTTGTGTTAACGAACTACGGTGTTACCGCTGGCGAATGTTGAGGCATCTCCCCTTTTGCCCGATGTACACCTTCCCGCACGAGAAGGGTATATGGCATACGACACCCTTGGTGCAAGGTACGAACTCCTGCAATGCGGTGTTTGATACCGCATCCGCTCTGTCTTTCTCTTGTGTTCGCGCCTTTTCCCACGGCGGAGGTGTACGGAAGGTGTACATCGGGCAAACGGGGAGATGCCTGAATATTCGCCTGCGGGAACACCGTAGTTTTTTTACAAAAACAGTGTGCTCACATTTGGCATTGCACTGCCGTGACTATACGCATCTGTGATGCGCAAGCGCCATTCCATCATTATTAGAAAGTCGTCTTTTTTTTATGTTTGCGGATTATTAAGAACAACCCCTCAGTTGTTAGTCAGCGCTTGTACCGTCCACTTCTTCCCTCCGTCCGCGTAACATTTGCGCCGTTTCAAAATAATGTATAGACAGTGCGCTTTTTTTTAAATATATAGTTATATGTAGTTCTCAACAGGCGATCAAAGAAGATCCGAGACCCCAGATGCTTTTCACTAGAGGCTCTTTATTGACATCTTCAATGATAAAAAGTCAGTAGAAAATGATGACCAGATGAGACCTTCCGTGTAAAACAACGCAGTGTAACAATAAATAGTGTACAATATTCCAGTTCTCGTTTTAAAATAATGTCAATTTTTCGTTTTCAACAAAGACGTCTCCGAACCGCCAACTTTCAGGGGAAAGAAAAACAGAAAGAAAGAAATATAGGACGTCATCACTTTGCACCAAAGTAGCAGCGTAAACACCTAAAAAAAAACACACAAACTTTTTTTTTTAGGACAACTTGAAATCAATAAGTACGTTCCCGTGTTTTGATTGCAAAGAAGTAGGAAAGACAACCGGAGAGCGCTAACGGTGAGCATCTTTCCTCGGCACTTGAACCAAACGCCGCGCAAGAAAGGCCCGTAGAAAGTGCAACTCGCACACAGTGTACTAAGAGTAGGCTCACCCAGCCACGTAGGACAGAGACACGCGGGCAAGCACAGTTACCATTGCACGCGGCAATGTTCCATAAATACGCACAGAGACACACGACCAAAAACAAAATATACACAAAAAAACTTTCCGCGTAAACAAGAAAACGAGCAATAAATAAACCGCGCCACTCTTATGTATATATTCCGGAAAAGATAGCAATAATCGATAAAAACGTATGACCATCAAAATAAGTGAACCTTAACGGGGAGTAACTGCGACAACGAAAATCATGGGTACGTGGCGTTGCCGAGCCCCAATATACCACGGACAAGCCACCGAATACGCATCCTAGAGTAAAAAATAGTAATCAGAAAGCGGTGTACGACGCTAGGCATCTTTTATGACCAAGCACGCGTCTTTACCAACGAGGCAAATAGTATAATGCATAAAGCTATTGTCGCACTACTGCTCATACATCGGGCTCGTTCGATTTGCCCGCACCCCCTGCACCGGCGCAGAAAAGTGTCAGGAGGTGTACTTCCGGTATGCGTATTGAAATACGCATACCGGAAGTACACCTCCCCACACTTTTCTGCGCCGGTGCAGGGGGTGCGGGCAAATCGAACGAGCCTATGCGGAGCGCAAGTTTGTCTGCTTCTTTTTCAGGGGTTGTGGTGTCGTCAAAACGCCGAGCTCTGATTGGCTCTGAATCAAGGATAGAGGGTAGACCTCAAGGTAGGTTCCTTTGAGGTCTACCCACTATCCTTCGATCAGAGCCAGTCAGAGCTCGGTGTTCTGACATCTTCACAACCCCTGCAAAAGAAGCAGACGAACTTGCGCTCCGGATACAAAAGACACGGTGGTCTGCAGACACGATGAGAGAATTCTCTGCGAACACGGCTCACGCATGTTCGAACACTCTAAAAAAAACAAAATGGGAGTGTAGTACTTACACCCCTTGTCCCCTATTATTTAACACCCCAAATACTCCAATTCGACGTTCAGTCCACTCACGTCGAACCGACGATACCATCTTTCACGAGCGACTTGATAGCCGAGTGATACAACTTATTGAAATAGCTAATGTACGCACTGGAGGAAAACACCCAGGGTATCGTTAGCCTTGCCAAAAAACCTCAGTGCATGGTTTTTTTTTTTTTTTTACGTACATTTGCTTCTTAGAAAGTTATATTACACAGCTATCAAGCCGATCGTACAAGTTTGTATCGTCAGTTGGACGCGAGCCGACTGAACGTCAAAATGTAGTTTTGGGGTGTTATACATGGGACAAGGGGTGTAAGTACTACACGCCCTCTTTCTGGGAGTGAAGCACATTAGCGGCATACAAATGTAATTTCGAACATGTCTGCGGACAGGTTTTGTACGACCAATGTGACCGTCACACGAGGAAGGCCTTATATAGTCTCTGCAGACTGTCTTTTGTATGTTGTATTAGTAGTGTGACCGCAGCTTAATTACGCTGAACTGAGCGGTACAAAACAAAAGTTGCATGTACCCATCCCCGAAAGAGACAAAACGAAGATGAACAGCTTGAAGTTTAGTCAGTCCAGAAGCTTCTACGTGGCGCTGAGCTGGTCGGATGATCTACTTCATCCGGGTCTTTGGTTCCTGCCAATGAGTTACGCAGATGCTCAAACGTGTGGTCTCTATGTGTACCAGGACAATCAACTAAGATGAGAAGACGGGGGCGTGTTACTCAACCAGCAAGCGCCTCGGCGTCACTACGCTTCTGAGAGAGAAAGTTGTTCGAGTTTATACGAGCAGAAACGTTTTGCCGGCGCAAGTCACCGGGCAAGCGGACGTGTATAGTACATCACTGCTTCTGCGGTTCGGGACTGTCTGTAGTACCGATACTGTCGTCAGTCGCGCCCTTCGAAGTCGCCTTAACACCTGCATCTTTGCCCTTCACTGTCGCCAATACGTCGCCCGCCTCGACAGTACAGTCCGCGCACTGATTTGCTTCTGGAAGCTCTGTCAAACCGACGTCTCCATCGGTTTGAACGTGAGGAAGTTCTAGTTTCTCGCCGTTCTCAAGCGCCGAGTTCGAGACGACGCCGTTCTCGGCACACTTTTTAAGATGCGGAGACTCGCCTCTCCTTTCTTCTTCAGCCTCGTTTGATAAGGACGGGCCAGCGTCTTCAGACTGCATCTTTGGCGAAGCGTCACCAGCGCCGCTAGGCGCGGTCTCAAGTGCAAGTCTCTTAGCCGCAATGTCGGAGCTCGCTGTCTCGTTCTCGTTCAAGTCCGAAATTTCGCTATCCTGGGACAAAAAGACGTCGGCGCTATCCGTAAAGTCATCCACGCATGAACTGTCGGCTATGGTGTCGCTCCTCTTAGTCTGCCCATCGGCATCAAGGCGAACAATTATGTTGGCTGTCTCTTGAATCGCCGCATCGCCATCCTTCTCCGAATCGCCAGGTGTGACCCAATGAGAGTCGTCAACGTCCTTTTCTTGAGACGCGGCGGCAGAACCACTGTCAGAAGCGTGACCCCGCGCAGCATTACTGTTAACTTCCGATTCGCAAGGAGCGAAAGCCGAGTCCGGGTCCAATGAACCAGCATAATGATCTACATCGCCATCTGACAAGACAGCCACGTCTTCTTTCAGTCCCGAATCGCCGTGGTCCGCATCTGCGACCGGATCGTGCATCGTCTCCAGAAGCTTCATGCTCTCCCTGTACGTACTCTCCAGGGACTCCTCGGCTCCCCTGTCCACGTCATCGTGCTCCTCCAGGTCGCTGTGTCCAGACAAGTACGAAGACTCCGGGCAGCTGGAGGTGTCGTTGCACGGATCGAGATGGTCCTCGGACTCCTCCTCGACGTCTCTGGGCGCCAACCCGTCAGGGTCGTCGCCTACATCGTGCCCAGACTCCGCGGCCACCGAATCTTCGACGACTTCCTCTCGTCCGCTGTCGACGTCCACCTCCTGGTCCGTGGCACCCTCGGCAGTCTCCCAGCCCGTGCCCTCTTGAGTCGGACCGGCCGGCTCCGCAACACCCCAGTCCTGGCCACCCTTGTCAACGCCGCCCGCTTCCGCTGTTTCCCACGTCTCCACACAGGCGTTCTGCTGCGCGTCCGCCTTGTCCCTACGCTCCCAGCGGTCTTCCCTCCGGTCACCATCCCTCGGGAAGTCGCGTCCCCTGCGCTCCCCACCGCGACCCCTTCGCGGAGGGCCCCCTCTAACCCTGTCCATGCCCCTGTGACCACCGCGGCCTCCCCTCCCGCCCCTCATGTCCCCGTCGAAGGAACCCCCCCTCCTGTTAGGCATCCCGCCCCTGCCACCGCCCCTGCGCTGCGGTCTCCGGTACGAGTCCTCGCCGCGGTGTTCTCCGCGATGGTAAGGCGCGTAGCCGTCCTGGCCATGCCTGCCTCCTCCTCCTCCGAAACGGTCGCCGCCGCGGTGGTCCTGGCGGTGGTCCCGGGGGTCCCGGTGCTGCCAGTGGTCCTGGTAGTCCCGCGGTTGGTCTCGCTGGTCTTCGTCGCCTCCTCCTCCGCCGTCTCGGTCCGAGGGGGCGCTACCGGATGACTCGGTGCGGTTCCGGTTTCCCTCGTGGTAGCCGCCGCCCCCTGAGCCGCGGCGGGGGCCTCGGCCGCGGTTGCCGCCATCCCCGCGGCCTCGTGGTCCGCCTGCAAAGCGCGCGGTGCTTGTGACGCACGGCAGAACACTGTCCCTAACAACTCAAGAAACGCAAGCTTGAACATAAGCCACGCCTTGCATTCTTTAAGCTATCATTGACCATAGACGTTTGCAAGTACGGCCTCTGGGCGCCGCCATCTCGCTTCTGGTGTGTGTAGATCACCTGATAGTCAAGCATTGTTGAGGCGTACCGAGGGTTCCCAGACTGGCGCCAAAACAAAGCGTTTTCCAGCAACAGTGGCCAGACGAGCTCTCGAAGCGCGGCTGCTTGCAAACGCCTATAGTCTGCACTGGTACACGGCATACCTTCGTGACTGTGATTTGCCACAGATTTAAAACCGGACAAAATCTGCATAAATTAAGAAAATCACAGCGTAGTCATTCAATAATGACATTAAAAAAGTGTATCTAAACAATGCCGTCTTGAGAGGGATGACTGTATGTGGGTGATATAATTTGCGCATCTGTGGAGAAGGACTTCGACAAAGGCAGGTTCTTACGAAATAACAGTACATGGTGTGAGCGGAAAGAGCAAATTCCATTTGATCGAGAAATAGATATATTTTGACCGCTCGATACTGTCGAAAACTAGAGCTCGGTTAGGCGGGCTTACCCTCGTCGACACCCACCCTACAGAGAAGCGAACTTTACGCCACGACACTATGCATTGCGAGGAAGATCACACGACGAGGTAAATAATATACGTATATTGCGTGTGTGTGTGTGTGTGTGTGTGTGTGTGTGTGTGTGTGTGTGCGCGTGTGTGTGTGTGTATGTGTGCGTGCGTACAAGCATGTACGTGAGTGCGTGCGCGTGCGTGCCGGTTGCTGAATTCATTTGGAGTATGGATCGATAGCTTTAATTAGTTCGATCTTGACAGTTTTTCAACGTTGATTCTCGTGCCATTTTTGTGCAAAAGTTAGATGTAAATGATAAAGGGTAAGTAGCCCAAGGGGGGCATTCCGGCCGGACCAGGTTGAGCTTTCCAGCAGATCCCCAATCGCCTAAAGAGCGAGGGTTGCGCTTCAACTCATACATTTATCTAGCTTTGTACTTACTTCTACGACGCCTCACGGCACTGCGGGCTCATGCAACATCCATAGAGTGAAGCCTGGTCCACACAGTTGGGTCTCAGTGTGAACGAGTGCGCTGTGCCGATACCACCGCATAGGAAACGAGGCCTCCGCATGACGTCATCGTCAGTGGACCCCCTACCCGCCCCGAACACGCCGAAACTCGACGAGGGCCCCCGCAAACCGGCGCCCGTCTTGGTGCTGTAGGACGCGCTGTCGACGAAGCAAGGCAGGTGGCGCTGTTTGGGGCGCAAGCCTTGTCTGGCGCAGCCGACGCTGCGAGCTAATGGGACAAATGAAGCAGCATCAAAAGTGCAAGTCACTGGGTCTTCCAGCGATGATACAAACACGCACAGAAACACCTTGATGGTGCGATTTTGACGCAGGTTTGATGGCCCCATGAGCTCGTAGCGTCAGCTGCGTCTTATGAAACCAAGTAAAGGTGGTATTGGCTGCACTCGCTTGTAACCGTTTACGAGAGAACACACTGGCGCAATCTGTTATCAATTCCACGACAAGGGAGTAGCAATTCTCCTTCGCCAGCCGATAGCGAAAGAGGAACTATTATCAGCTCCGCCCCGCTGTCATGGGAATGCCATACGCAACGATCTGCGTCACCACACCGAAGAAAGCCCTCGCTCTAATCTTCGCGGTTTTGAATGCGTAATTGGCCGGATTGATTGGCACATTGGTCAAATGTGGGTTGCTTTACGGTGCCAAACCAACCAAGGGCATCTGGCACGCCCCAGCGGAGGACTGACGACCAATTTCGACCACCTGGGGGATCCTTCGGCGCGCAACCGAAAAGTTCGGTGACGCAGCGTCTTCTTTGCAATAAGCCTTTGTCAGATTGCGGGAACCTCGGCCGGGATTCAAACTCGCGGCCACCTGGGGATCCGTAAAGCCGGCACTTTGCTTCGGAGCCACCGAGGCGGCCAAGTGGCAAATTTGAGAGACGCACATCTCGGAACACGGACATGGCCGAGAGAATTTTAAACATTGAAACAGTCTTGGAATACGGCGCGACTTTAGAAACGCATACCCTAATTAAAGTTAAAAAAAGAGAAAGAAAAGATGAAAGACGTTTACAAATCTTTGTAATTCGAAATTAGAGCGCAGCTCTTGAGGAGGAGGAGGGGAGGGTATGCCCCTGCTCCTCCTTTCCTCCCGCCGAATTTGTTCATGGGTGACGTGACATGAAGTCATGTGACGTCATTTTCCCCGCTAAATTTAGCGGGGAAACTGAATTGGTGTTGAGGTCACGTGACGTCAATTTCCCCGCTAAAAAGAGGCAACATCGACATCACGTGACTTCAGCACCAGTTCAATTTCCCGCTTAATTTAGAGGGGCGGTTACGCCGACGGTGACGCCGCAAAACGCGGAAACGGGCGCCCAAGACCTGCGCTATAAAAAAATTTAACTATTTTAATTATAAAGTTGACAACTCGGATTCTCCGCCGGGGAGCATAACCTAGGTGCAAAAATGAGGTCACCTACCTGCCTTTTTTTTTTTTTAATTTGCAAAGCTTAATTTTGGTCACCCTGTATAATTAGGTAACATTTCTTGGTATCGAAATTTTCTATCACGAAATGTTTCCCCAGTACAAACCTGCCAGTGCCTTGAATCTGATGCTTTGTCCGTCGTGGCACTGCCGTTGCGTTGCACGATTATTATAACTTTCTTTTTAACAAACCCGCCAGTGAGATTTGGTGCATGAAACGTGTCACGGACTGGTGTTTATCAGTCTTTATTTTTGTACTCCTGATAGCCAGCTGCTGACGTCACGGCTGTGTAATGATGTACAGTTAACCTAAACTAATACTGCTCCTGGCAAAGGTGCAGCAGCGGAGCAGGCAGGTTAAGAGTTCAGGGCGAAGGAAAGAAAGGCTGGGGAGGAGGAAGCAGGCGGAATGCTGGAACGAGGAGGATGTGTCCTCCTCTCCATCTACTTCCTCCTCCCCGGCCTCCCCGGCCCGGACAACAGCGAGTATGGCAAGTGTTGCAATTTAATGGCGGCCCCTAAGGTCAAAGAGTTTTATAATAATGTAGAGAAAGAGGTCCCATGCACTTCGGCCGCTTCGGAGCGGCAGGGCGCATAAACGAGGAGATCGGCTAAAAAAAAACACACACAAAAAAACACCTTTTTTAGAAATGTTTTTTTTTTTTTTTTTTACGTGAAACGTTTTTTGGCTAGTTGCTCTGAATTTCATAAAGCCGGACTTCGTGAAGTCGCATTTCCGTGGCCTGTGACGTCACATGACATAATGTCACAGTGACCTACGCACCACTTCAGTTTTCCCGCTAAATTTAGAGGAGAAATTGACGTAACGAGACCTACACCACAATTCAGTTTTCCCGCTCAATTTAGCGGGGAAATTGACGTAACGAGATAGTAGAACGTTTCACGTGTGAAACACAATTGCCTAGCAATTTGACATACAATTTTTTCTAGCTTCATTATGTAGGGAAATAGCGGCGTCGAGCACTGTACAAATGAAGTTGACAATCATTCGAACAACTTCAATGATCGTCTTATCCGTTTTTCTCTTACTCTCTTTCTCTAAGGACCACCAATGTCAGTGCTTACGATTTACCGCGTTCTGCCCGTTCTGTTCCTAACGTTAACTACTGCACAAAAAAAAAAAGTTTTTTTTTTTTTTTCTGTGCATGCGCGCGCGTCTGTTATTGCGGGGCAGGGAAGGCAGGCGAACAGTGTTAGGAGCACGTGGAAGGGAGGTGTCTAAAGGGTGCCGCCTCGCCACAGGACAAGTGTGCCGAAGGTTCTCTCCCACTTCCAACAAACGCCGTGAGATGGCGCAGCATGACAGGAGCTCGAGGCAGGGCAATGGTGCAGATGGTGTCAATAAGCCACGCGAGCCCGATCCAGCAGTAGAAACAACTCTCAAATCTAGGAAGTCTCAGTGATGTGATTGGTCCGAGTCATTTTGGAGCAGCTAAAAGCCCATTTTGGACCAGTAAAAGGACATTTTGCAGCATAAGCACACACTTAATTTAATTCCCTACCACTGCAAACATTGCACGTTCAGATTCAGGTGTTGGCCTATTCATAAAAAGACATGATCTACCTTGCCTTCCCACTTGTGTGCAACCTCTTGTTAGCATCAATTGCACGACAAGTTCGATTCCCTAAAACGCCTCAAACACAAAACTGGTTGTTTAATTGCAAGTAGAAGCACTAGGCAGGACAACAATGTAGTGCGAGATGAAGCACAGCATGAACTGCTTGAATGGTTACGGTACGGAGCCAAAGGTAAACCAAATTATGATTCACGGAGTAATGTTAGAACAGAATAATACTGAGCACCCAAACTGATGTTTCATTGAAGTCCTATATGTTGTAATGAACCTGCAATTATTAAATCAGATAAAGACAAAGCTTTTGTCATTTGAATATTAACATTAATGACATTTATGTAGAATTTTATAATTACAAAGATCGGCACGTGAACAATAAATAAACCTTAAAAACAATCCAGTCAAACCCATTAAGGTCATTCCCAGGTTTTTTTAATCTGCTTGGGCTAATTTAGTTTTAATTCACTCCGTTCACTGTGCCATCGCACACATGGAACCTATGCAAACGTAACAACTAAACGAGAGGGTGGACGCAAGAATACAGACTTATAGAGCCATCCATATAAATCTCACAATACACAAGTATCCGTGCTAAATCTCGAGCCGGAAAAAAAAAAAAAAAAAAAAAAGAAATTGGTGAGAATATTGTGGTCTATTATATATACTAGCTGCAGTCTCATTTAGAATTTTTTACTGCAAGGTAGATATGTTACATCAGCACTTGGTAATATTATTAGTATTTTTTTTTTTTTTTTTTTAAATAAATACTTGAATGTATCTGTTGCCGCGTGCACGGCTAGCCAAGTAGGCAGCGCGCTGGGCTCCCATGCAGACGACCGGCGTTCGAATCCCGCCACCGCTTGTAGTTTTTTCTTTATTATAAGTAGAATATTCTAGAACGTTAAAAACATTGCTGGCGCAGCGCTTGACCTTGGCACCAGCCAATCATGGCCGCCGGATTTCTTACCGACTTTGTCGCCAAGTGTCCATTAGAGCCCCAAAACAGACCACAAACATGAGCGATATTGCGCGACTTCCGAGGACTGGCAGTATCCGATGCAAAATCAGATCAAATGGTGTGTTAGTAGAGGTGGTAATTGAAAGCTCCGAAAATTCGGACAAGCCTACCGTAATGATCCAGCTGAGTGAACCATTATATTGTTAGCACTAACAAAGTGAAATGACGATTTGGCGCAATGTTGGCGCAAATTCACCACATTTTGTCGAAATGTAGCAGGGTACTCACTTTGTCACAAATGACATTCACTTGACGTCACTCGCTAGGTTCGCTGGCATCGCCCACCACGGTCGCCATCTTCGAGGTCTCTTTCTATCGCGGGTGTCGTCTGGCCGGACGTTTCGAGCGTGGTTTAGCAGCATTTCACAACTTTTTGACCGAAACTAGGGGTTATTCTTATACTTTGGTGCTTTTGAAGCGCCGTAGGAGTATTTTTTGTGTGTTTTAGTTCGTTTTTATCGCTATCGGACTCGTTCACCGCGGCCCGCGTTGCTCCCTCGGCTCCATGCAGCGCTCCGTGTCGCGCGCCGTGCCTACGGCGGTAGCTCTTGCAAGAACTGATTGTTCTATACTTCGGTGCTTTTGTAGCACGGTGTGATCAGAGCCGTATATTAGGAGAGTTTGGACAAGAGGCGGAGCAAAGGCCGCCGCCAGCGCCGAAATTCCCCCCACGCTTAGAGCGTAAACTAAATTTGTGACAGCGTCGACCAATCAGGAGACCTCTACTCCATCTCACAAATGTCTGCAGTGAAGACAAAGGCACAGGCGCGTGAGCCTAGCTCAGCGAAACGCTTTTGTTTGTACGAGACCTCGTGCATAGGAGGCACTTTCCAAAGCCACGCGCTCGTGCCCATGCCTTTGTCTGCACTGCTAGAACAGCGTCCTGAGACTGGCTGAAAGAAAGCAGTGCAAAGGGTGGGGTGCGCGAGCGTCTTGAGACGCGGAGTTCCGCTCGGCACGGCTCAAATTATACTTCGTTTCACTTTATCTGCGAGCGAAGCCAAAGCTAGAAGCGCGAGACCAGCGCTTTTTGCATTCTCCCCCGCTCGCGCAAAGCCTGAACGCACGGAGCTTCCGTGCTCGCGCTTCCAGTTTTGCCTTCGCTCGCACATAAGGGTGATATATGTATAGTTTGTGTGTGCATTTCAGTGTGATATATATACAGTGTGTGTGCATATCACTGTGATGTATATAGTTTATGTATATTGCAATAGAAGTGCATTGTCAGTGTGATCTTGTACATGATTATCATATTGCCATCTGAATACTTGAATAAACATCAAGACAATGCTGCATTTGTTTCGATTCCCTGAAAGACGCCGATGACAGCTCCGTCAGGATACGGGCTGTCAACTGGTGGGCGCAGGAAATCCGCGACACACGAAAAGACCAAAAGGTAGGCAAGGGCAGAACTTACAATTCTTCGTCATGAAAAGTAACGCGCGAACCGCAAATTTTTAAGCAAAACCTACCGCAGGAGCGGTACTTGCGCACTTGCGGTACCGTGGTAGGGAGCAGCATGACCAACTGAGGCCATATGCCACACGGCGGGACAAAGCGGGACAGGGAGTCCGCGACATCGCCGCCGACGGCGGCGATGTCCCGGACTTTCAGTTCCGCGTTCCGCCGTGTAGCAGGCGCAAGGCATGGGCGATGAGCGGTGGCTTGGAAGTGCTCCATATGTTGAGGTTCGTCTTCAAACAATAGCGTTTCGCTGAGCTAGGACGCGCGCAAAGTGCCTTTGTCTCACTGTCTGCATTTTATATGGAGTTAGAGCTTCTGATGGTCACGCTTTGTCACAATTAGTATACGCTAAGCGTGGGGATATTCGGTGCGGGGCGGACTTTGCTCCGCTATTGGCTGTCTATTACGGCTTGGCCCCGAGATGCTCGCCTATTCAAACCAATGTATGGCCAAACTCTCTCAATAAACGGCTCTGGGTGTGATGTGTGATTACTCTGTTTTATTTTGCTAGTTTCTTTATTGTTTTTCTCTAGCGGATTTTCTGCACTACGGCCGTGTAACCGTGTTGTTCCATCGCCTCTGTGTCGTACATACGTCGTCCCTTCGGTGTTCGTTCCTGTGCAGAAACATACCGTGCGGCTCACAGAGTGCGCAGCTTATGAAAAATGCGGCGAATTTTTCATTAGCCCAAGCGATTTAAAAACCGCATGTAAGCGATTTGGCGAGCGGCGAGACAAGCGACGGCGACCCGCTTCGCTGCCGCTCGGTCACTCGCGCAACGAGGCAAGCCGCATGAAAGCGACAGGAGCACACGACCAAGTCGATGAGCGCTAAGTTTTCTAGAAATCCTCAGAACCGAGCTACGCGACGAGCGACAGTGAAGGGTGAACCGCATGTAAGCGATTTAGCGAGCGACGGCGACAGCGACGGGAGTCGGCGACGAGCGACGGAGATTTCTCACGGTCGGTCGTCGCGTCGCTCGGTTTTTGGATTTCTAGAAAACGTCGCTAATCGCCTTGGTTGCTTGCTCCCGTCGTTTTCATGCGGTTTGTCTCGTCGCGCGAGTGACCGAGCGACAGCGAAGCGGGTCGTCGTCGCTTGTCTCGTCGCTGTGGCCGCCGCTCGTCTCGTCCCGTCGCTCGCTAAATTGCTTACATGCGGTTCAGCCTTTACACACGGTACTCGGCGGCAACAAGGAAACTAAAACGGCCCGCCCCCGAGATATACCTTTTTCTCTCTTTTGTTCAATGAAGCTTCTTCAACGATATGAAATTAGCACACACTACCAACGTACGACAAACTATCAAACTGCGGCTGCTGCGGCCTCGAAGATGGCGGATCGACGGTGGCGCTCCCTGGCAAAATCGAACCTGCAGGCTCAGTGAATACCACCTCTAGATACAATACCACCTAGAACACAAGGCCTGCGCGTTTCCTCCTCTAAACGTCATCACTAGTAGATCCCCTCAGCGCCCCCTAGGTAGCCCGGATGAGCACCGTCGTCTGCTACATCATCTACGACATCGTCTGCTCCATCGCCTGCTTCAGTGGTTTGTGTAGCAGATAACGAAACAGATGCTCACGCCGAGTGTCTGTTGCTATAGCATACGATGAAGTTAGACGTTCACGTGGAGCGTCAAATGCATGAGTGAAAATGCCTTACTGCTCTGCGAAGGGCTGCAAAGTCCTTCGCTGGACGCTGGCACTGGACGCCATTTTCGAGGGCGCTGTTTATACTCCGGGTCGCTGCTTTGAAGCGTTCTTCCGCAGAACGAGCGCGCGCGCTAGAAATGCTCGTCTCAAAGCAAGGAGCGCGTGCTAGCTCGCGCTTGTGGCCGAGGGAGTGTTCGCGTGCGCGTTGCAAATGAACTGGAAGGTCGCAATCAGCTCGCGCTCAGCAGTCACGCACACAGCTGTGGCCGCAGGTGAATGCGACGTAGTTGCGACGCGGCCCATACTCTCGTCAAGCTTCAGCCTGTTTGCCGCTTGGGGCGGGTCGGGGATCTACTAACGAAACGTCATGCGCAGGCCTTGTATTCTAGGTGGTATTGCTAGATACGACTAGGGTGCCTACATGTTTCCGCAGCGGAAACATGTAGGCACCCTAGATACGACTAAAGCCCTTGAATAAGGAAGGTAGCAACTAGGGGTGTCGCAAAGTTTTGTCGAACCAGATTTTAGGTCGAACTTTCGGGGTTCGACTGGGTCGAACCGGTTCGACGAACTTTCGAAATTTTCACCAGATTCGACCGGTTCGACTTCGTGGACAGTGTGGCCAGACCTTGATACAAGCATGTCTACGTTTGGAGAATTTTTTTTTTTTTATGCAAAGGGTTATTTTATTTCATAAACAGTTGCAATTAAAAGAAACCAATTCTAATCACTGAAGAAGTTAATAACTTAATTTTTTATACTGTATTAACTGAAATAACCAATCAGCGCTGCCCTTAATTCATCTCTTAGCCATCACCATCCAATCCGAAGCCAACTGGCCAGCCTGTCGCGCATGCGCACACGAGTCGAACCTCAATACAAGGTTCGTCGAATTTTCCACTAAAAGTTTGAAAAAGTCGAACCTGGTCAAACTCGAAACCTCGGGCGGTTCGCGACACCCCTAGTAGCAACATAACCCTTCCCCCACCAATACGCACACCTTTTTTTTTTTTTAAATTTTGTTATTAATGCACATAGGATAGTTTTTTTTCCCAAATTAGCAAAGTAAACTCAGATTTTTTTATTTTTTTTTTTCATAGTTGCGTTGTTCACCTTTTCGGGATGAAATATTCAATTTTCAAGTCTAAAAAGAGTATGGGTGATCCCGGCATCTTTAACGTCCCTGGATATTTTTTAAAAAAACATCGAGGGACTTTAGGCATCTTCGCCGTGTAGCGCTCCCTTTCGACGGTCGCGTTAACTCATTTGTGAGGTCCTTCTCGAAGTCACATTTGCGGCAGCGGCGCAGCTCAAAATCGGTCTGGTTCCGAAATATTCCAGGATACACACAACTACCAACAAGCAGTCTTCACTCTTTCCTGACCACGGGAAAACTGGCGATTTTCGAAGCATCCCTGCAAATGCTTTTATTTTCCTCACTAATTTGTGCATGGAGCAATATGACTGATCAAAACGTGATCGATTAGTTGTTCTTTCAAAGGAAACTGAGGTCGGTATAATGCGAAAACAAGGATTTTAAAATTTTATTTCTTAAAAATACGATGTACTTGAGGAAGGCGTATAAACGCAAACACTTCTACAGCTATCCAAATAAAATGACAAATAAAAGAAAATTCAGAATATACAAAATGTGCCCCACACCTATGAGTATTACTTCTGAAAGTTAGTGTACTCTAACAAATGCTGTCTACTTTTGGTTCGTCGGAGAGTCAGCCTTCGTAACAGCTGCGCTTTTCAACGGAGGAATGCTTATACTGGTGATAAAGAGATACCGTAAAATACCGGGCAAGCGCCCACTCAAAATGTAGAGATAATCGCAAAAACATGGGGGATGGGCGCTTGTCCGGTCATCAATTTTACATATAAATGTACTGTGCATATTTTTTCGTATCTTAGAAATTTGGATATGGGCGCTTAATGTGGAATGGGCGGATGCGCGGTATTCTACGGTAGTACACCTCACATCCCTGGCAGAATGTCTTCTTTGTGTTCTACCTTAATTTTGTCATGGCCTCGATTGCGGTTCCTTCATATTTAGCATTTTTGTCCGCCTTGTTGGAAAGATAAAACGTGCGCGCCGGCTCAGGACAGCAGTGGAAATAATAGTGATGCTTAGCGACAACCACCTGTTAAGCAATGCCTATAACATCCTTTAAATTGTCCCCAGAGCTCTTGATGCCTACAAAATATGTGCAGTTGAAATATGTAGATAATGCTATCTTTGTTACAAAGACTGATGCAAGCAGTTAGCCACGTTAGACAAGTGCAACCACCGTTCCCAAGATTATTTTGGACAGTACACCAGCTTGTCATAAAGCTCAAACCTTTGTTGCAACCGAAACTAGAGTTCTTCGGCTATCCACGAGATTGAGGAACATAATCCTCCGCACTAAATTTAATTTCTAAACGGCGCTTGGAAACCATCGATTACCGGTGATCGATGGCCAATGGGCAAGGTCAGGAAAAGGTTAAGGCTGATTCCCAGATTTGTGTTTAAGCGTGACCGACTGCACCGCAGCCACCTGCAATCGCTTACGACGAGGTATCAGGTAGGCCTGGAACACTTCCCATCTGCGTACAACTATACTGAAAGCTCTCGTGTTTGCATGGATGGCTGGATGGATGATAATGACCGTACCCTTTATAATAGGCAGTAGCTGGCGCCACCTAGCCTAGAAACAAAAAGGATGATTCCTCCCCTCGCCCTCCTAAGGAAATTTGCTTCCTCTCTGCACTTTTTGTAACTATCACCAGGCAGTGTGGGATATTGCAAGATCAAATCTTTACGGCGGGTGTGAAGTCGACAGGCAAAGCTCGAGGAGACAGAAGGGTTCATGAGGCATTCCGGGCACAATGACGCTACCGGTCGTAAGGACTGTTCACACACTTGTGTCTGCTTACAACCAAGGTCTTGCGATCTCTTACGACCAGAGAACACACACTGGCACGCCGGCGCCATCCACGAGGTGGCCCTGGAACATGCATTGTACTAGAGCGAAGGTTTTGCGGTATTTGCGATCTTAAATCCAAATACTATCTACGAGGAATGGTTGTTTACAACCTTGCAAATGTTTTTTGAGCCAAAAAAAAAAAAAATCAATGATGCGCGAAAAAAATAGGAAATGTACGGAAATGCCAAGTGCTACACGGATACTCGATAGATGATGCAAGTGTGTTGTGTGTTCTTTCGTCGACAAAAGATCTTAAGGGGTTTTAAGGCACACGGTTGTAAGTTAGTCGCAAGTATGAGATGGGGCCATGAAGGCTGATGTAACACTCGCTGGAAGTCTGGTCGTGCGACGGACTACGTGCCAGGGTGCGTGCAAGCTTGTGCACAAACACCGTAGGCGCATCGCGCATGCACTCCGCAAACAAGTGAGAGGAAAGTGCGAAAACAATGCCCCAACACGTCGAACCGAAAACAGCAAAAGTGAGAACCAAACCAGCAGGAAAATACCGGGAAAGCAATAATCGGGACTTTATTAGTGACAGCACTTATGACATTAACAATCTGTGGGGCGACTTTTCCAGGCAGTGCCCACCACTGGACCCAACTGAAGCCACGAACCGCGTGCGGTCATGCAAAAGATAAATAAGGAAGCTTCCAGGCAATCCCGTCACCAGCTTGCTATTTCTGCTTGGCCTGCACGTGTGAGGGGAGCAGACAAGGTCAGAACGGGTCAGCTCGGTCTATGCGGCCACGCAACACGGCGAACACGCATGCAAAAGGGGCTTGTGGGAAGACGTGCAAAGTCTTCTTTGGCTTCGGGAGGTATTAGAATCTTTTCCCTTCTCTCTTTATATTTGGCAATAGCAGAAACTTCCACAAAAGTTTCAGCATCTGCAAACGACATGCACAGCTCTAACTGTACTTTTACGAAAACGCTGGCTTTGAACAATGAAACAAAAGCAAGTCATCTGCCCGATTGCACGGCAGCGCACATGCTCCAATTATGTAACTCGCTAACATGCGGCAGGCCAAAACGTGCTGGCAGCCGGGCATTCAAATGCTACTTCCTGTAATTCCAAACTTGACAGTGGCCAGTACAAGAAGGGTGCTGCTTTGCTCACTCATTATGTAAGTCCAACCTAAGATTTCTGACTATTGGTATGTCACCCTCCTCCTCCCAAAAGGAAACAGCTAATGTATCCCTCATCAAATATGCGAATGTCAGTTTAAAAATCTAGGCACCAATCAGCTGATTGACTTAAACTTCATTTTTGTTACTCTGTATGCAGGCTCTTTACAGTCAACCTTCACAAATATAAATTCCAGTAATGATGGAACTCACATCTCTGAGTGATACCGTGATCAGATATACTGAATGCAACTAAACAGATGTGAAATAAATTTCTCTGGCATTGCAGTTCCTCCACTTTACACAATGATGTGCTAACCTTCACATTACACTGCCTCTGCACCCCCCCCCCCTCCCAAAAAAAAAAAAGAAAACAAAAAAAAAACAAGAAAAAAAATTCATACTCTCCAGAAGCACGCTAAGAATAGGTAAATGGGTAGAGATAAGCGCCAATCCACACTATACCCCGTACACCGCCAAGTTGAGACTACAGTGGAAGCTACATTCCCATTCGACCAGTCATACGCCTCTTTCGCCACATCATCACGCTCCTGCCCATACCCAAGCGCAGAGAGCCCGGTCAGGTAAAAGAGGGAGGCGGCTGATTGGTCCGTCGGGCCCGTAGCTCCCAGGGCAGTCTCAGCTTAAGGGAGAAGGGAGTATAGGTGAAACTAATGTCGACTAATTAAGCTATGCCGTTGCTAATAAGCTTAGGAATCTAGGGACCCTAAGCGCAGCCCAAGGGAGAAAGAGGGAGTGTGCATGCAAGGCGGCAAGCACGCGAGCAATGGGTACATACACCAGGCTTTGGCACGTGACGTCACTCTTCCGTCTTGAAGTGTTCCACAAGCACTGCGGCAAGCAGCAAGTTGGCGAGGTGAGAGAAGCTTTCCCGTGCATCATCCACACACCAAAGCAGGAAGGAAATTCGGTGGACAAGACTTAAAAAGAGATGCACGGCAAGCAGGGTCGCACAAACAACTGTTCGTTTTAGGTTTCTCGCAGCTTGAGTCTTCGCACAAGCGCTGTGCTCTAACTCACAAGTTTTGTGTAGCATTGTTGAAGCCATACAAAGGATAATCGCTGACGGGTACACAAGCGACGTGTATAAATGCAGAGGTTGGAAAAAAAGGCAAACTTCTTTTTAACTGCAGTGAAACAGTATTGCATGCAACTCCCGAGATGGAGTGGTGAAAACCCGAGTTCAGATGGAGTAGATGTTGACACATGCTTCACTTCCTTCTGGGCATGCAAATGTGTCGGCACGCGTATGTCCGAGCCGCGAAACTTCCTTTCGTGCGGACGACTTGTCAGAGACAATACAGAGAGCAGGCAAATGCAAACGAATCGTTTCGGAACAAACACGAGAAATGCAAGTCGTGCAGTTCAGCGATAAAGCGGGGCTCGAAGCGAGGGAGCGAGACAAAGGGCACTGACCTCTGCTGTAGACGCGGCTGTTGAACGTCTGCCCCTGGTCGTTCTGGGGACGAGGGCGAGGAGGTGGGGGCGGCGACGAAGGACCCCTGGTTGGGAGAGGCCACAGTGTCACACCTGGCCTGGCCAATCGGGGAAGAGGCTTGCCACAGAGGCAGCACGTTCGAGGTAGGCCACAGATAAGAAACACGGGTGTGCCCACTACCGGTAACTGTGGATGTACCCAGTGATACTGGTATTGCGATGCTCTACCTGTACCAGTAACCGGGCCGAGCTCAACTAGGAGGCTACATGCAGTAAAAGGTAACTTTTTTTACTTTTTGCTGCAAGGCACCTTTTAATGAACCGACACTAGATCTAGTAAGTAGGGCGGTCTTGCACATCATCAAAATCAGGCATGAAAATCTGGTTTTCAAAACGAAATAGTTTCTTTTTATTTTTTTTCAAGTTTAGCTTAAGGGCCCAAAAAAGGCAAAATCGCACAAAACAAAAAGCTACACAAAAAATTCATTGTCTGTACTCGGCTCACCCCAGATGACAGTGCGGAAGAAGCTACATGCTTGTTGGACCAGTCGGTTCGGCAAGCATGTAGCTCCCACAGCACTGACAGTTTAGGGGTGAGCAGAGTATAGCCGTCTTCTTGGAATGCAATGAAAGAACTGCTTAATACAAAAGGACGTTCAACTTCACCAATAATTTAATGAGACCGGAAAAAGAAGTCCTCAGCGAACGTCAGGTTGCAGTAACCGTTCTGAAGGTGGCCATGTTTAAACCCTTCATCCTGAAACCCCGTCGCAGTTGTTCACACGCCGCAAAGTGACGACGCCACAACGCCGTGAACGAGTTTTGCAAACCTTAGGACAGTTTTGTCTCCGTCTCGGCTCCCTTGGAATGCCTGCCCTCCGTCGTTCGCTTGGTCACCTTGCACTTGAATTTCATGCACCTTGTCTGTCAACCTCGCACGAACGTTTGGAGAAAAAAGAGAAACTAAATATATGGCTTGCAGACAACCGTAGCGACAGCGAGACGGGAAGACCCCCTAGACCGCACTGTAACTGCCTTTTGTCATCTGGCAACACCCACGGGACAGTTCCAACCAATCTTTTGATAAACTAGTGCGTTTGGCCCAGTGGGCCAAACACACTAGCTGTGTTTGACCCGCTGGGCCAAGCAGACCCTTTAATTACCATATTTTCGCTGCAAACTCCCGCTGTGCACAACTAAAAAAAAAAAAAAAAAAAAAAAAAAAATACCGCCATCTCTTACAGTGGTCTGCAAGAAACTGTTTAGGTAAAGCACCCCTGAGGGGAACCTCTTCACCCATATTGTAGATGCACGCAGTTATACATACAGATGGTTGATGCCTGCGAGGGTGCACATTGTGTAGGTGCATATGTGTTCGTGTTGATGGAGAGAAGCGACTTTTTGCTTGAGGCGAAATTACAGAAGCTCCTCACCTCCACTCTCCTGTGAGTGATGAGTCGTATACCGACCAGGTCTTCCAATTGGTACGGTTAAAACGCCCCGAGGCAATAAAGAGCTGGGGTCACTACTTCTCGTCGAGTATTAGGTATTACGGCAGAGCCTCTCTGAACAACGTTGACCTTTACAAAAAAAAAAAAAAAGCTTTATAAGATACGTGTTGTAACCTTATTAGTGTATGAAGAGTTGGATTTCTGTGTCAGCATTTCCAGCTTACCAGCACTTTTCTTTCTCAATATAGGAAAACTCGCGGCAAGCCTGTAATGCCGGTTCAGGCACGCAACAGTAGTTCCATTTTACAATAAAAATTCAGTTTTCAAGGAAAAAAAATCTTCATTACACTGGTATCTTTACTAGGTTCTGTGCCTCAAATGCCTATACCAATACGATAAGCATACCTCAAGTTTAAGCATACCTCAGGTTTGCTTCGCTAATACACTACAGATAGTTTCAACTGTGGTAAAACTGATCAAGTAATGTCGAGACCGGTTATAACGAAGTCAACGGGAATCGGAAATCACTTCGCCTATATCCGCTATAACCAACTTCGGATATAACGACAGTGCAAAAGGGAATGGGACATCGTGATCGCTTCGCTGTAGCCGCTATTTCGTTATAACCGACTTCGTTATAACCGGTCTGGACCGTAGCAATAGTAAAAAAACTAAGGACACAGTATGATAAGCATACCTCAGCTTTGCTTCACTACAAAATGCTACAGAGAGTTTATACTTTGATAAAATGCTCGCACTAGCAAAGACACCTTTTTTTCGTAGATTGTCTCCCCCGTGCTGTACGGTGGTAGCCACACCCCCCATACTTCGTTCCACTAATGACGTACCAGAGCTGACGCTACGAGCCACCAAAGCCAATGTATAGCCACATAGTTCCACGACCTTCCAGTAGGGCTAATTGACACACACAGCATGAAGTTACATAGCATGCGTGGAGCAATGGATTGGCTAACGTAACTCGTAGTGTCCACTGCGGTACAGCATAAGGTGTTATGCCCATATCGTGAGGCGTTACGCTCACATCGTAAAGGCCTGTTCACACACTTGCGTTCGACTACGAGCGACTGCGCTGCTGCGCTGGTTGTAAGTCGTCACGAAAGGCTTAAAAACCGGTCGTGTCCCAGTCGTTCGAAGTCAATCGCAAGTGTGCGAACGGTCCTTAAGGCGTTGCACCACCATCATAAAGCTGCGGTCACACAGCTAATACCCAATACAAAAGACGGTCTGCAGATGCAGTCCGAGGTCTGTTGCTTCCATGTATCACAGCCCTGTCACATCGGCCACACAAAGATTGTGCAGACCCGTTCGAAGCATGCATATATACGAAGCTTAGAAAATGTTTGAGGCGTGTCTGCAGATAGCCATGTCGTCACGTCTGCACATACGTCGCAAGGTGTTACGCCCACAAAGCGGGGTTCGATGGACAGCCCGGTGTGGTGCCTCCGACTTACTCCTGGACGTCCTTGTGGTGGTCCCACTCGCGACGGAACTCGCCGGCGGCGTTGACGTGGCGCTGCAGGCGCTCCTGGTCGATCTGCTCCCGGTCCATCTTCCACTGGTCGTACTCCCGGCGCTGCCGTCCCGTCATGCGCATGCACGGGTTGCGCGGTGGGGACTCGGGGAATTCCTGAAACGCGAGGCGGGATGCGTCAATGTGCCGCAGCCATTAAGAAGTGATTGGGGAGGAAGGCCGCTCTCTGAGCACTCGATACGCTGCGGCAATTGGAAGGCAGGCTCGAAAAAAAATTGCGCGTCGGAAGACTCGATTGAAAGCTACCGAAAAATCTGAGTGCATTTACGCCACCGCGTAAAGGCCGGCTAACACGGCGTCGTTTTCTAGCGTTACATATAAGTTACCGAAACATTTGTGTCTCGAATGCTGCGTGCCAGGCTACCTTCCTGAACTGGTAGCCACGCTTAATACGAAGCACAGATGTTCCAGTGACTTGTGGTGTAAGCAGATGTAAGCTTTCGTAACGTAACATAACATAAGAAAACTTTCAGCCTTTTCACTCTCGTGAAGAAGGAAGACCAGCGAAGCTGTACTATGGTAGAAATGAGGTATTCATAAATGTAAGGATTAAAATGTGGTTGGGTAATTGGCTATGTGACAACCGTACTGTCCCCGGTTGTCTTTGTTATACCACGTCAACCGCCGAAGGCTCATGAACGGGAGTCGAGGCGCCACTAGTCGTTCCTCCACCACGTTCAACCTCGATAGGTGCTCCGGTACGGGTGGGTACTTGTAACCGTTCACGGTTGCGAACCGGGGCACCGCGCCTTTGAGCAGGCAATCTCGGCACGTTCTGCACGGCGGTTCTTTGTAGACGTCCGCCGACTCGATACACTGCCGCAACACGCACGCACCAGTTTCCCGACTCTTCTCGTTCGACACGCCGTCGATCGTGGATACGTCTCCGGCGAACCAGAGTCGGTCGCACACGGCGCACGTGACGCCAAACGGGTTCTCTACAAACTCCCTCCGGAACCTCGCCGTCGCACCCGGGAACTGTTCAGCTGGCGTGGAGAGCTGTCGTCGCCAGGCCTCGCGCTTGCGCTTGGCCTCCGTGCCCCGCCGGCGCCGTTTACATCGCTGCTTCCGTTCTCAGCGGCGGCTTTCCTAGGCGAGCAATGTGCTCTTCTTTCGCAAGGGAGTCTGAAGTGGTGGACGCAGTGGAAGTCGAAGCGACAGCCGTTTCGCGTCAGTTGCAGACCCATTCGCGCTGCTGCGTACGTCGCCGCTCCTTCCGTACCCAGTCTTCTTTCCTCGAAAGGCCACGCGCCCGACACATCCCGAGTCTAAACCAAAACTGATGAGACCGTAGAAAACAGCGCGCAAAAAAGATGAGGACGAAGAAACACACGTGACGAGCGCTGCGCTCGTCACATGTGTTTTTTTCTTCGTCCTCGTCTGTTTTTTGCACTGTTTCCTACGATGAATTCCCACCATCGCGCCCAACTATCCATTCTTCTTTGATAGCTGGAAAGGTTGCCGCCATCTACGAGCGACGGCGACAACCAGACTGATTGTGTGCTTGCCGCCGTCGCCCATATATGGCGGTAGCTGTCCACAGGTTTGTGTTGACAAGTGTTTAATACCGGACACGATCCTGGGGAACCTTCCCCTTAACAGCTCCGCTGTAAAAACAGGGTTGTGTGAACCAGCTTTAACATCGGTCACAACGACGGCGGCTCTGCGCTGGCATAATTCGCCATCGTTGAGGCATCGTCATCGTTTCTGCGCCCACGTCGAAAGGAGCATGAAGTACGCCTTGTGAGCACAATTGTGAGATTTTTCGCACCATTTTCGCTTTCGCTCTCGATTCCACTCTTGCGCCTGATCCATACTCTGTCTACAACTAGCCTCTTTAGTGCGCCGCAACTGAAATATGTCTTCTTCGGGCCCGCTGAGAACTTTTCAAAGTGTAGCCACCCGACGTACCAGTTCGTCTGCTCGGATGGTCGTGCAAAAGGGCTGGCACAACGGAGTGTAGACTACAATCAAACTTTCCTATAGTCACCGAAAGGATGAGAATGGCAAGGCACCTTTTGGAACCCCTGGCAACTAGCACGCGCTTGTTGCTTTTCGAGGTGCTCTGGATGCAAGTGAATGACCCGAGGCTCACAAGACAGGCATTTTTGAAGATAGAAAAAAAATTTAATTTATGCATTTGTTTTTTAATTCATTGAAATTTGTCTTGTAGTTAGCTCAGTTGGTGGATCGATTGACGGTAGAACAAACAATTTCTGTGGTCTATAGGCTGCTGGTTCGAATCTGGCTCGACGAACAGAGATTTGAGCTTTATAAACTCAGTGGCGGCTGGGAGCGATCATTTGAATGATAAGCAGCTGATGACCTCGTCGGGAGTTTTAGGGGCGAAGCTCCTTAGGGGCTAGCCATGTCCGTATGTCCGTCCGCCGTCCGCCGTAGGCCGGCGTCGGGTGCTCGTGCTTCTGCTCGTGAGATCACATGCTCACGAGCACGTGAGCACATGCTCACGTGCTCGTGTAGGGCAAAAAAAAAATTGGAAAAAAAAAAAGATGAAAAAAGTTATGAAAAAAGAAAAAAAGAAGAAAAAAAAGAGTAGGGGGTTCTGAGATGCCATCCCATCTGTCTGCTTAAAAAAAGAAAAAGAAGAAAACCACACATTCTCCTACTGACATGAATGAAAAGGCTCAAAGAAAAAGAAGAAAAAAAAAGAGTAGGGGGTTCTGAGATGCCATCCCATCTGTCTGCTTAAAAAAAGAAAAAGAAGAAAACCACACATTCTCCTACTGATATGAATGAAAAGGCTCGGCATGCTGCGGCTCGGCGTCTACGCAGACAAGCACCACCAGAGCTTCGCCCCAAGCAACATCATTCACCCCGTGGAGATGCGGTTAATGTTTGCGAAGGACGACCCTTCAATTTCTCGGGGAGGTTCCCACTAACAGCAGTCGCCGTAAAACAAGAACGTCCGAAAAGTAAAGACTAATTTGTTCTACGGAAGTTTTAGATAGTGTAAGCGAGATTAGTGCTCCAAGAGGCATCTGATAAGGAATTTAGCCAGTGCAATACGACCATCAGTCTGGTACCTTTAACATGCATGAGGCACTAGTCATGCACAAACGCACGCCAGTATGAATACCCAGATCCAAATAAACATTCGTAGCTTCTTGATAAAAAAAGAAAAAAAAAAAAGGATTTTGAGATGCTTTGTGAAACAAACTACACCTGCTAAATTTATGATGTCAAATAAAAAGCTTCAAGTGGCTTAAAAAAATTTCTATTGATTCTAGGAATGACATTCTTGCTTCACTGGACAATTTGGATGCCATAGTTTCTGGGTAGCTCTCAGTCAGGATAACTCCACTTTGAAACTTGTCTATCAAATCTTCAGAGTGTAATGTGAATGTCTCCTAAAGTACATAAGGAGGGATACTAGCCAGAAAAAAACAATTTCTGCAAAAAAGTTGATTTTGAAAAATGCTATATTTACATCCACCAACATCTAGAGAGTATTCCCCGAAAGTTTCATTAGATTACACTGCATAGTTAATATTTTATAAATTATTCTCTGTCCACCGATGCTAAAGAAAAGGTAGAGGTTGAAGCACTTTGAACGCGTTTTTCTTTATTCCACTTTTTGGCATAAATTTCACTTTAGGAAAACTACCTTTTGTTAATGGGACAAAAGTAAGACTCACTCATTGATTTTCCTAACTGAAATTTTACAAGCAATGCACTGTGGAATTTTTTTTTTTTTTAATTTCTGGATCGTTTTTTATAAAAAATGTTAAGATTTTGTCGACGACATAAAAGGTAAACAATTTATTTGACTTTTCACCGCGATGTTAGTATAGAATAAATTACTTTATAAAAATTTTGTTTACACAGTTGCTCTTTCTAGGCATTCTGGAACCGATCTAGTGAAGAAAAATGTTGGATATTACATTGGTTTTCTAACGATAGTTTTCCTAAACAAAGTCAGTGTGTTTCTGATAAAAACGACTATAATTTCTTTTACAATTCACGTATGTGGACGAAACTTTGCACTGCATTCTTCCTCCCAACTGCCAGCATATGCTGCAAATTTCATTCATATTCAGCAAAAGGTTCAAAAGTCGACCCCCTTGGGTAGTGTCCCCCCTTGAGCTACCTGAAGAGTACCAAAACATTTCCCATCTGCTCACTAAAAGTTGTGGACCATGAATAACCCTAGCGACAAGATGGAGCTAGAAATAAAAAGTCGCCAGAGCAGACGGCGCCACTGACCCTTTCCATGTCTCTGTCATGGCGCATGGTGGGCTTGACATTCTCGAAGTCCTGCCCGCCGTAGTTGTGCCGGTGGCGCCTGCTGCCACCCCGGGGAGCGCCCTGCCCTCCGCGTTCGTCCTGCTGAGGGGCCCCAAGTGGTGCCCTTGGGGGCCCTCCCCCACCTCCTCCCCCTCCTTCCCGCATGCGGTCGGCCAAGAAGCGGAAGTTGGGGTCCGGCGGAGGAAGGTCTTCCTGCGGGCAAGGGACGAGGACGGCCTTTCAACGCCGAGTTTCGATGCCAACTCAGCGGCCCGCTACGTTCATTTCTCTGTCCTCGCATCTGGTGTGCCTCAGTGTCCTTCTTCTGAAGGTGGTGCCATTCTTTGCGATGCCTGATGCAGACGACACGTGTTCACAGCAGGCGAAATACAAGGAAACAATAAAGAAGCAAAATTCCACCTTGGCAGAAGTCAAAGCTAAAAGCTTGCCTGTTTGACGTCGGACTATGCGATGTAATCCCAGTACACTTCTCCAACCATACCGCAGCAACAATAACACTTTTTAAAGCTTTTTTGTTTTTCTCCAAGAACCATTGCCGAATAGAGCTGCCTGTCAAAAGAGAACGCTGACAGTCCATTGCCAGGAAATTTTTTCTCAATGCTTACGATTTACAGACTTGCCCGTTTGAATTTTTTCTTTTAATTGTTAGTGCCGATGTTTTCAACTTAAGATGTGCCCCTTTTTATTCTATTAGGTCCTTTTATCTGCGTTATAATCCCCACCTGCCTGGACCCTAACAAAGCGTGCAGTAATGTCAAACAAATAAATAAATAAAGGCAGAAGTCTATTTCACATGCATCACAGCAACGAGAAAAATGTGTCAAGATGCAAATGGTTTGATGCCAGTGCCCTAAGGTGGATGTATACATATTAAGGCACTTTATCTTCGCTTAAACTGTGGACAAAGAGGTCAATGGGAGAAGAAAACGACCAAGCAAAGTTTGCCAACTTTTGCGTGTGGTAGAAATTTAATTATAGTCGCCGACCTATTTTTGTGACGCCGAAATTTCGGACATGCCCGATTATTCTGACCATTTTCACGGAACCGCCACTCGCCCCATAGAGTTAATGTATAAAAGTGACTGAAATTCCGGACAACCTACAACTCGTCCTTCGATTTTCCGGACTGATTTGCGGCCGCCAAACCGCCACCACTTGCACTTTACACTTCCCTTTGTAGCCACTCTCACTGTGAACCGAGGCGCCGAGGGAAGTGGGAAAGTGCGCGGGAAACTCTCTCTCTCACCGTGAACCGAGGGAAAGTGCGCGGGCGCCGCCGAGGCGCTGCTTGCGCACTTTCGTTTCACACTTTCGTTTCATGCTGCGCGTCGAAGTCGGTCGCGGTCACGGTTGGGTCGTCGGGTCGTAGTGTCGTGTTCGTCAACGTCCGGGAGCGACGACGTTGTCCACCGCCGTTGTAAGTGCGCGTGCCTTCTGCCGTTTCCCCCCAAGCGGTATCAAATGGCGCCAACTGCATCTTCAACTGCGTCAACGGCGCCGACGAAGACTCCAACGAAACGCAGGAGATACTCTACAATGACAATTGAAAAGAAAGCTGCCATCATCAGGGAAGTGGAATCTGGCTGCAGCCAAGCGGAAGTCGCAAGGGAATTCAAGATTTCCAAGCAAACAGTCTCTGATTACATCCGAAACAAGACGAAGATAAAGAAGGCCGCGGAAAAGTCGACCGGATCTCGACAGAAGAATGTCAGCAAGGGCAGCCACCCGAAGCTCGAGGAGGCCCTTCACACATGGCTCAACGCCATAGCAGCCAAGCGGGTTCCGGTGTCCGGTGACCTTTTGAAGCGAAAAGCAGAGACCCTTGCGCTTCAAATGAAGATCACGAATTTCAAATTCAGTGACAGCTGGCTCCGGAATTTCAAGAAGAGATACGACCTTGCATTTAAGAAAATGTGCGGCGAAAGTGGTGCCATTGACAGTACAATCGTCACAAACTACCGCGCTGAAAGACTGCATGCATTGCTGCGCCAGTATTCGCCGGACGACACATTTAACTGTGACGAAACCGGGTTGTTCTATAAGATGTTCCCTGAGAAGATGCTTGCCCTGTCTGGTGATCCTTGCCACGGCGAGTGACTGTTATGGTGGGCAGCAACATGTCGGGCACCGAGAAGCTTTCGATTCTGGTGATTGGCAAATCTAAAAACCCGAGGTGCTTCAAGGGGATAAGATCTTTGCCAGTTTTGTATGAAGCGAACAAGAAAGCTTGGGTCACCCAACAGCTCTTCGAAGGCTACGTACGCAAGCTGGACCGCAAGTTTGAATTGCAAAAGCGCAAAGTTTTGCTCTTTGTAGACAACTGCGCTGCGCACGGGCACATCTCCAACCTGAAGTCCATTCAGTTGGAGTTTCTACCAGCAAACACAACGAGCATCCTTCAGCCGATGGACCAAGGTGTAATCCGAAATCTAAAGGTCCACTACAGGGCACGCCTGCTCGGACGTATGGTGCTGTGCCTGGACAGTGGCAAGACATACTCGGTGGATTTACTGTCAGCTATCGGTATGCTGTCAGATGCATGGAAGGCGGTAACGCCCGACACCCTTCGCAACTGTTTCCGCCACGCGGGATTCACTCTTGATAGTGAGTCGGCCGTCGAAACCGAAGACCCCGTGCCGGATGCACAGTCTATCAGCACAGAGAACTTGATTGCCGATCTGCGCGATGGCGGTCATGCAGTTCCCCCTGCCGTGACATTTGACAAGTTCACGGACATGGACAGTGCGCTCCACAGTGGTGCGCTCGACGTGTGTGCTGACTTGACGGACGAAGAGATCGTTCGCCAGGTCCTCGAGCCAGACAGCGAATCTGACTCCGAGGACGACGCGCCGGCCATCGTACGGCCGTCCAATGCGGAACTCACCCAAGCGCTCATGGTACTTTCGTCTGTATTCAGTGACAGAACGACTCTCGCTGAAATGCAAAACGATCTGATCGCCCGAAGGCGAAACATCGTCCAGCAAACCATCGACCGGTTTCTCGAGCCACTTGGTATGTAAAGTGCCAATAAAGGCATTTTTTTGGCAGATTTCACTTTTTCGGACTGCGTGATTATTCGGATGTTTGCGCGATCCCCGTTGAGTCCGAAATATCGGTCGGCGACTGTATATTGTCACTAACAGCTCTAGAGGTGTCGACCATGATAACAATGATGAGAAAAAAACAAATAAGCGTAACATTCGTGTGATATTCAATGCACATCGAATCTCACTAAAAGAAAAGCCCACTCAAATGTTGGCGTCGGAGAAACAGCAAAGCCTAGGTTCTGCCGCAAATCTCTGAACATAGTTTCTTTGTCAGCTAGAAAGCTCCGATCCAGTACTAGGTAGATGAAGCGAAATGCTATCCACTACAAGTGAGTTTCTGTAAGCTTACGGCTACACGTTCCCGGGCGAGACACCTGCTGAAGAGCACAGGGAACCCAGAACCTACAACAAACAACAAAGAGACTAAGTTCACTTACGGCACTCAGCCGCTGTGGACGCTTCTCCCCACCGTCTCTCTGCAGGAGAAAAAAGACGACCGTTGCAGTGCCCTTGCCGGACAACAGGGCCTATATGCAAAGACTCTACTAAATTTCGCTGATGTAAACTAAACTGTCAAAAGTATATTTGCTTTTCAAGGTTACACCGATAAACAGATAAATTCCCATCGACTTAAAGGGAGGTAAGTAATCTCTTGCTCCAGCTCATGGAGGCACTAGCCTCCGCGACCTTTTTTGCAACAAACAGAGTGTTTGTTGCAATCTAGAGGACGGGGCATAACCCTGCCTAGACCCAAGTATTCGAATGATAGATTTGGAAACTCGTAAGCCCAAGGCGTGACGACGGGTATGGGCAATTAGCAACGCCCCAAGTACTAATTTCTATCTTTGTGTTCGGTATACCACATGAACCCAGCGTGGTTAGAACAGCCAGACGAACAAGCAAACAATTACATCCCCGTTTGTTCTACGGAAGGCCCCTTAAACATGTAACGGGCTCGATCGCCCATACTCAGAGAACGGAACCTATTATATGCCCTCAAGAAAATCAATTTCCTCCCCTCCCCAACTACACTAGGGGGTTCGACCGGCCCATTGCACTTGGGGACGGATAGAATGGTGCATGGCACTGGTGTGGGTGGCGACAATACTTGGACAACTTGGATACCGTCTGCGCTGAGTGCTCCATCAGGAGGCTTCCCCTCCGCCTTCTTCCTCGGTGCCTACCGCCCTCTCTTCAGTCATTCAAGGGTGCGGCTCCATCCGCCGCCGTGATGTTGGCTTTGGTGAAACACTTCCCCTTTTCATTTTTACAATTTTCTTTTCTTTCAACTGTTATCCCCCCCCCCCCCTCCCCCCCAACTAATGATGACTGTCTGGCCTCTGGCTATGACATAGACATTACTGGTATCTCCTCTTTTGCAAGCCTTCTTTCTCTCAGGGCAACTCCACTCAATACCAAAGATTTATGGATTACGAGAGATTTCAGATGAACAGGCACTACATAATTTGCTTCGCGAAAAATAGGATATATTTTGTGAAATCTTGCTTTAAACAAGAGCAGAAATCAAAACCCAAACTTTGGCTCTGTCGGGCGACATTGGCCTCAGGCTACCAAACAAACATGGCTACCACGTGGTACGAGCGGTCACGTGATCCTCTACGCGATGACGGGCGGTATCGGGGTGATCCACCGTTGGAGTGAGCGTGTGCAAGGTGCAAGTGTCATCTGCACTGCAATTTTCACTGCAGTTTTCCCTCTAAGGCATCCGTCGCTATCAGCACAACTGCGGCATCAGTCTGCGCACATAGTGTGAACGAAACACCGAGACAATAATCGCGAATGAAGAGACGGCGACGACGGTTGTGACGCGGGAGACGGCGGTAATGGAGTGACGGCCCCCCAAGGCTGAGAAGGGTGCTGCACAGGCACGTTACACCAATCACGTGGACACCGCTGAGCGCCTAGTGGAGACGCTGTTGACGTCACCTGTTACGCTTGCCCAGAGAAGTAAATACAAACAAAAAGTAGCAATGTCGATGACGGATAGCTCGATGTTGGCGGCACAACACCGTAGCCTTTACTGCGCTGTTGATTGCGCCTCAATTCGCCCGCTAGAGCCAGCCAATTTTGGCAACTTGGCGCGTTCCAAAGTTTGCCGGACTGCTTAAGAAACATTTAGACAAAACTAGGTCGGAATATTTGACATGTTGCCTTCCTAGGTGATAGTGAACTGGGCTACACTGCTTTCTCAAAAACAAAAATGAAGCGGAGTTGCTTTTTAGGCCCCGACGTCAGTGCTACCGCTTGCCATTGTCTGAAATCAGGGCTGGGCAGTATCACGATGCAGATGTATCGCGATAGTATCTTAAAGATACTTTCGAGCATCTGTATCTCTGTATCCAGTTGCTTCCAAAAATGTATTTGTATTTCAGTAGTGAAATACATTTGCGATGTATCGCATTTATTCCCATACTTTGCCAGGCTTAGGTACCGCGATACCTTTTGTTGTCAAAAACAAACTGTCGGTTATTAGTACACTGAAAACCACCTCTCTGGGGCAAGGGTTCTCAGATTTTGTAACATGCACCCACTGCGTTGACCCCTCTATAAGGGTGAAGCCTAGTTGTCTAGTATATCAGTCATCAAAATTAAATAAAAAAAATTGTAGAGTCCTTCCACTTCTTGTGAAGATGGAGTACCAGCGAAGCTGTTATTTTTTTTGTCTAGGACTATGCCTAGAGGACGACGTCTAACACCACAACCACGACTTCTAGGACGACGCCTAGAGGACGACCTCGGGGACAATGCCTAGGACGACCTCTCGACGACATCAAGGATGACGCCTAGGACGACCTTTAGGATGACGCCTAGAGGACGACCTCAAGTACGACTTCTCAAACGACCTCGAGGACGACTTCTAGGACGACCTCAAGGACGACCTCGAGGACGACCTCAAAGATGACTTCTAGAATGACCTCAAGGACGATGCCTAGAGATAACAAGGGATCAAGACCTCACTATCTAATAATACCAAGGAAGGCTGACTCACGCTGGTTGCCCACTCTTTTTATTTTTATTTATTCATACTTGCCACGACCAATGGGGAGTTTTCTGTCAACATCCACTGACGCATTTTTTCCCAGATCCTAGCACATAACAGCTTTGCTGTAAAAAAAACAATTCAAAGAAGATGCAAAGAACGGTCACTTGCAAGAATAGCAGAATAAGCTCCTCCCAGAACCCTGTTTTGCCGCGATGATTCATCTTAAATTGGGACACACCCTCACAGCAAAATGGTTTGTTTTAGGCAGACACCTTTTGTTAATCATGGCAAGCAGTCGCTGGTCTTTAGTACCCATGAATCATTAGAGTCAACAATTTGTTTTAGCAGCATTTGGGATGGTAGCGGCAAATAAATTAAGAGTTTTGAGGTATAAACTAACATAAAGAGAGGAATACAAGCACTGCAATTTGCATTTGCCACGAACTGCTCCCTCCGCACCTACAATCGTCCGGGTAAAAACTAATTTTTGTATGTATCTGTATCTGTATTCCAGAATACTTTTTCAACGTATTTGCGGAAGTATCTTAGGGACATCCCGCTACATAAAAGGCAGATGTATCTCAGTGTCTGTATTTTGGCCTAAAAATAAATATACCTTGGTATTTCTATTCCGGAATACTTTTTGGAGTACCTTTGCCCAGCCCTGTCTCAAATGAAACTCATCTTTTTCTGTGTTGCAAACAAAACCGTTGGTCAATAGATACACTTCTACGTTGGGGGGGTAACGGAAGGTAACCGTAACGGGCGTATGGTAGCGGCGAGCGTACCGGAGGCGTGGGGAACTCCGCGTCCTGCTGCGGGTGCTCCTCGAACCTGGGCCTCTGCCGGGCTCCTCCCCTGTTGCCTTCGTCCCGGGGACGGTGCTGGCCCTGGGACCTTGGCGGACCCCGGGGGTTCGACCTCTGCGGGTTGGGGCGTCGCTCCCCCGGCTCGCTGGCATCCGGCTGCGAGAACCGGGCGCACCACACGCGTGTCCGCGCTCGACTCGTCCAAACCAGAAACAGCTCTCACGTGCAGGATTTAGGCAAACCTGCCATACAAGTTCAAAGACGGTTCCTGAACAGTCGCTTGAGCACTCTTTTCTGTTCTACCTTCCTCTTTGCATAGCTAGGTTCATCCCAGCCGTTAGCAGGCACGTGTTAGAAGACGCCCAACCACTGGTAGTAGCGCACACAGAACCGGTGCAGCACCCAACACGAGTGCCAAATGGTGAAAACTTAACTTGGCCTAAACCGCAACCCCATCCAAGTTCCCGGAGAGCACTGGTAACTCACGGGGGACTTCTTCACAGCACCTTCCTTGATGGCAGAGCTGCTGAACAAGTCGGCGTTCTTCTTGTCTGCTTCTATCTCCTGAAAACGGCGGACGACAGTTCTGAGGGGACCAAGTAAGCGATGCCAGCGCCGCTGAACACACTCGTAAGGATCTACCAGACACCTACTAGGTATGTTGGGACAGGGCGACAATATCAAATGCCTTTAGAGCGTCGCTGAAGAGAGCAGAAGCAGCCCATCACTTCGGGCGTCGAACTGATCCAGCTAACTCCAGGCTTAGTTCAGCTATCATTCGAGGCTATATCACTCATAATAAAGTATGACTTGGCAAAATACATACTTCCAAAACTGCATTCTCACAATACTGTCTCGAGATAAAAAAAACAAACTTTGTTTTAATTCACCAAAACTGTTTGTGTTTTGCTTTGCCAGCTGCACAACTCATTAGGGCAGTATGAGTTGCATTTATTTTGTATCATAAAGCCGCTAATCATCATCAATTACGGTCTTTGACAGGTTAGGATTGCAGTAAAAGCTCCAGCTAAGGCACACACTCCTTGCCTTCCGCCGTGCTTTGGCCGGGAGTGTTCCCGAGGTGCCAAACTGTTATCAAATTTAGAAAGCTTGCGCCAGAGGCTGAGCTACTAATCCCTACTCAACCTGTCGCTGACCATAGCTGCATAGATAAGCACAGAGGACCACTTGACAACACTACGAAACGGGTCCTGGCGAATTGTTTCGCATTCCCAGCGGCGCGTCTAGGATCGGTCGAAGCGTGCTCACGGCGTGGCGTCGTCTGATCTCCTCGTTCTTCAGGCGCATGTCCTCCATGCGCTGCTTGGCAAGCTCCTCCTTCTCCTCCTTCGACAGGTCTGCAAACTGCACCCGACAACCCACTCTCAACTTGGGATCCTACTTCGCCGCAAGCTCGAGATCGAACAGGCCCTTTGCTTTTTGGCTAGCCGACGAGACCTTGACTTAGATATGACGTCGAAAAGGGTGCCCAGAACACACAATCCGCTCGAGTGCGGGTTCTCAGACTGGATACTTAGAAGCCCAGAGGTTTCGTAGACTACCCTAAGGAACTCCTCGAGCACCCAAGTTCTTTCGGACGCCCATGCCTTTTTCCCAATTTCAGGACTATTTTACAGTATCTTAGTCATGCACCCATACAAAACTAGGAGTCAACATTGCCAAACACACCCTGGTATGTACCGTAAAATACCGCGGAAACGCCCACAATTAATATTTCCCAAACTTGGGAATTCTGCAAACTACAATCAAACCCGTCTATAACGAACAGCAGGAAACGCTACGATCAGTTCGATATAGCAAAAACCATTTACAACGAACTTCCACGATGCGTTCGATGCAAGGCGCGAGCTTCTCTTTCTTTCTCATCTCTTCGCTTCCACCTTGTAACAACGCGCTAGAAAGTTTTTTTTGGTTAGTTTTGCACGCTTGCTGAGCTTTTTTTTTTTTTTTTTTCAGCTTATCTTCCCTTCTGAATCGCTTCTCTTCGTGGGCAACGGTTTTGGGATGAAACATTTTTTTTTCTGTGCGTGCGTGCAGAGTGTATTTTGTAGCTTTCTCCCCTTCTGAATCATTCTCTTCGCTCAATTTTGTTTGCAACTTGATCTTCTGCAATTTCCTTTCTAGGGACAGGCTAGAAGACGATTGTCTGCGCGTTTTTGGAAGCCTTCCCGAAGGAAAATAGTTTGATATAGCCAATATGTTGTTCGTTATAAAACATACTTCTTACGTGCATTTTTATTTAATTTTTTTGTGAGTTTAATATTGACAATAATTCGCTGTACGTGGGTTCGTCCTAAACGGGTTTCACTGTATACGTTAAGTGCCTGATTTGACCGGGCAAGCACTCATGTCTAGATTCACCCAGTTTTCAGTGAAAATGGGGTGGGTGCTTCCCTGGTATTTTATGGTACATTATTGTTGGCAAAGTCTCTGGGTTTCTGCACTGCCCTACTGCAGCAGTGCTGTCATTTAAGGCAGGTAGGTGGACCCAGAGATAAAATTTTAAAAACTAAGATTTCAAAAGCCTCGGGAATATGGGGCAGATCTTTAAAGACCTGCTGGAACGTATCCTTATAAAAAGAAATTAGGCAACTCTGTTCAAAGGTTCATACATGTCTCATCTGGTTGCATGGTTTGAACACAAATGATCACATAACTCTTGAAAATCTTAAATACTGTAAACGACTAAATTTTTGCGAGGACCTAATTTTTGCGAATTTCGCGAATCACCTACAATTCGCGAAAAATATGTCCCGCGAACAATCCGGGCAATATGTGAACGCTACGGAAGCTACACTCGATTCGCGAAAATCAGAACCCGCGAATAATTTCAAATTTTCAGCTTTGGCCCGATTCGCGAAAATTTGAGCCCGCGAAAATTAAGTCGTTTACAGTACCCTGCTCGTTCAGTCAAACATAAGGACACACATACATTCTGTTCCGAGAGAATAATGGAATATTAATAATGAAGCCCAACTAGAAAACGTCTCACTACGATGTTTGGAAACTGAAGTGAGTACAAGCTGCCACTTTTTTTTTTTTAATTTCTATTCTAAAAATATATTTAATTTCATTCAATGCAATTTTTAATTAACAATAAATGTTACAAAAAACTGCTGGCATAATGCACTCACCTGTGACATAGTGCAAAGGATGTCTTGTGAACCCTGAAAATAAAAACAATCATCGTCAAGCTTGCAAACTGACTCGATTTCAAGCACCCAGTGCCAAAAAGAAAACATTAAAATTTTCAACCAACGTTTTGCTAGAGCAAGTTACTAGCTCTGTTATTATTACAGAACTCAGAGGAGTAGAACCACCACATAATACTCGTCAAATTAAGCACTAAGCTGACATTGTGTCAACTGATTACAATGCAGAGGGCAAGTTCGTCCGCTTCTTGCTCAGGGGGTAGCGGTGACGTCAGAACACTGAGCCCTGATTGGCTGATCGCGACCCCCTATATGAGCGTCGTCTGCTCCTTTGCAATGTCGTCTGCTCGCAACGTCGTCTGCGTCTCTCTTACCTTTCCTGCGACTTTCGGAAGTGCAGGTCTTTACGAGCAAGCTCAACTTCGCCTTTCAGAGAGGGCAGACGAAATAACTCGAGCGGTACGTTGTTTTTTCTAACAAATAGCAGGCACGCATCAAGGAGAGAAGTCAAAGGACTCACTGGCGAAGTGTCCCGAGGCACCGAGGTTTGTTTGCTAAGAACCGAGAGTGAGGGTGGTTAGTGTCCGCAAGTTCCCTCCCAAATACTTTTCCCCTCCTTTCGTGTGCGGCGAGACTCCTCACTCTTTAACGGCGTCAGCAGGGTTGGCGCAGTTAACGTTGTCTGCTTTACGTCTGCTAGTCAAAGCGATGGCTGCTTACCTTTCCTGCGTCTGTCGGAGATTCACCGCTTTTTCACCGGCGAGAACGCGGCCTTCGAAAAGGCGAAAGGAAATACCTTGAAAGTCGGGACACCTCGCCAGTGAGTCCTTTGACTTCTCTCCTTGATGCGCGTCTGCTAGTTGTTAGACAAAAACAATGTACCGCTCGAGTTATTTTGTCTGCCCTCTGTGAAAGGCGAAGTCGAGCTCGCTCGTAAAGACCTGCACTTCCGAAAGTCGCAGGAAAGGTAAGACAGACGCAGACGACGTTGCAAAGGAGCAGACGACGCTCAGATAGGGGGTTGCGATCAGCCAATCAGGGCTCGGTGTTCTGACGTCACCGCTACCCCCTGCGCAAGAAGCAGACGAACTTGCCCTCCGCATAGTTGACTGCTCAAAATGCTGCTGCAATATTAAGCTCTCCAAAATTCTGAAATTCTAGAACTCTAATACAACCTACATACCACAGTGACCAATTACCATTACTTTGCATTAAAAGAAGTTGCTGCTAGTAACTGTTAGGAAATACCACAATACCACCAAAACACTTTTTCTCCTCTTAGGAGCCACGAAAGAGTTTTATACTGTCCTTGTTGTTAACCTTCTGTCAGTGTAAGCGTAAACTAAAAGCAGAATTTGGGTGTGACCTAGTGCTAGATGTTAAATGTATGTTTACACCGCTAAAAGTACAGTAAGGTCTCACACCTTTAGCAGTGTAAAAGCTTGCAGCAAAAAGGTGTAGATGCTGTGTGTACATTTATGATCTAACTAGAGCACTTGTCCAGATGACACTGCTTGTTTTAATTTTCATTAACACTTTTAGCGAATGCACTAAAAAGACAAATTAACTGTGACAAAAATTTTCACGCTGACATGACTGTCATAACCTGCTGCTGCGTCTTATAATTATGTTCTACGTGTGCCAGTATGACAAAAAAAAAAAAAAAATCCCTCCTCCCCTTTCCCCCCCCCCCCCCCCCCCCCTCCCCCCAAAAAAAAAAGCTTTAAAAAAGTAAGCCAGCTATCTAAGGTCTAAAAATAAGCACTGTTAGGGGCACAGGAAAAAAAAAACAAAACAAAACAACTTTTTGAGCCCAAAAACATCCGGTGGAGAGAAGCATGCGTAAACGGACAAGAACGGAGGTGCACACGCGTGCAGTGTGGCGACAAGTGCTTTGGAAGCGTCCCCCGACCATCCATCCCATCTTCCACTTCCCCGAGTTCTCGACAGAGCGAGCGCTGCTTCGTGAGCTGCGATTTTGTGCGACCCCTTCCTTACACACACACACACAATTCCTCCTTTCGCACTAAAACGCCGTGCGCCGTGAACTCTTGTCTACAGCGCCGTGCGCTCCGCAAACTCCACCACAAAACAACTTTCCGTGGTGATCCCGTCGAGCTACACCGTACAACACAGGGCGACCGTATCCGCACGGAATTGTCACCGAGCATTTCAAAACAACAACAAAAACGGCGTGTCTTAAGTTGCGTGAAAAGGGCCACTCCAATATATATAAAACAAACGAAAAAGAACTAATAAAAACAACCTCGTAGGGTGAAAAGGAACCAGTGGTAAACCCGGCCGCATCACTTCAAAGTGACGATGCAACAAAAACAAAAACAGAAAAAAAAAGCCTCTAGGAGCCGGACGAAGTGATTATTCGATCTTAAACGAGGAGTACGTAGAATCTATGAAATAATGGCGCAAATTTGGGATTTTGGAAGAGGGATCAATCAGTGATAGGACGTTTTACAGTTACTCGATCGTCTCGTCCTAGCTTCGAGGATCAAGTGCTCATGTTCACGAAGTACTTGGTTTAAGCAGTCAAAGGTCCGTAAAGGAATATTTAAAGAAAATAACCGGGGGCTCGGATTTTTGGTCGCCCGAAATAAACATGCACGACCGGCAGAGAATATCATGCGGTAGTCGGAGCTGTCAAGCCACGGTGAAGGCACTGAGCCTCGAAGCTGGGATGGGCACCAGAAAGCAGGAGCTAAAATAGATTTTCTTTCCGAAACTGAGCACGTTCTATTGAGGACAGCGACATACGCGCAAAAGTAAGCAGAATTACTAGAAATAGGTATCCCATTTGGATATCAGCCCGGGGGTAAAGGCTCACCCTACACTCCATTTTTTAATTATTTTTCTTTTTATCCTGGGGCAGGCCTCGCTGCTTTTTTATTTAGCGGTAAAGCAGGAAATATGCGAAGTATTTCGCTTCACCGACGCATTGTGCACGTTGCACGAAAGTTACGGAGACTAAGCGCAGCAAAACGGCAGGCAAGTGGAGATCGGGTGAAACACAGGCGGCTTACCTTCGCGAATCAAAGGAGAGATCAGAGCGATCAACAAGCAAAAACAAGCACGGAATCGAGCGGCCTTGGATCGACTCGCCTTTGGCTAACTCACACCTCAGAGTAAACTTTGCGAGATTCGTTTTAAAACACAAACGCTTAGTTTTTGATTATTTAATTTCAGTATATTTTGTGTGTGAACTAGACTTGCATTCACTTTAATTACGTGGCCAGCAGAAATAAAAACCGAAACTATAAACTATAATGTCTTCATCATCATCATTATTGACCGCGACGCCTCCCTCCATGTTTATATCACGTGTGTTCGCGGAAGAAAGTTGTTGTAGCGAGTGTTGTTTTCTGTCTTCTTTTTGATGAATAATGAGTCTAAGAGCGATCGCTGTGATTAGCATACCACACAAAGATGCAGCGACTACAGTCTACTACAGGTAACGAGTCGACTTTAGTTTCACTGCATCACGATTCTTAGTTTGGGTGTGCTCTGTCGAGTCGCTCCTTGTCAGATTTCGGCACGGAAACCGACGTTGGGATGCCATACATTCTACGAAGCGAATGATTTTCTCACCCCTTACAAAAACTGCGTCAACCGAAGTCAAGTAAGAAAACGACTCGGCAGTAGCGTTATAGTGTCGATGCGGTATCTTTTTGTGTAGCGTTTTAGCTGAGACGACAGTGTCTTTCCCTCATTATATCGCTAAATCCTGTTCGTAACACTCTGGATAAAAAAAAGAAATATTAAACTAGTTTGAGATGTTATGAATTGAATCAAGCGATTCAGAAAGTAAGCAAAACTAACAACAAGGCGCAATTTAGTTTAGAGCCCTGGCTGACACAGGACATGTTTAAATTGTGTCCCAAAATGACATCAGTTGTTCTTCGTTACAGATTTTGTCCTTACGCGAATTAAGCTGACAACCGACCAAACAAGAAGGAACCAGAACAAAAACGTGTATTTCGAATGTTACAGCACACGTATCTTGTGGACATACAAAACATATATGTCAAACTAGAAGAACAAAAACTCGTTTTACTTTTTTGTTTGTTTGTTAGTCACACAGATTGAAGCAGTGAATTAGCCTGTTTGTGTGCAGGCAGTTTCCGACGTGTGAAAAGCGGGCCAGGCTGAAGCACACGCAGGGCTACACCCCGATGCCATCCCACAAAGCACTGGCCAGTGCCCTGGCTGACGTCGTCTGTTTCGACGAGAATGAGGCAAGGGATCACGTCGCAGCGCTCCACAACTTTGTCAACCGGCAGTTTCTTTAAAATACAAAATCTATTATCTCTTTTCCTCTCCACGTGAACTGGTGTTTTGTGGGTATACCTCTGACCATACTTTACGTCATCGTTTGCAAGCAGCTGCCTGTTTACAGTCAGTGTCGAGTTGGTGCAACCAAGCCTGAACTATTTTTGGCACACAGGAATAATATCAGCATGTAAGCTGTTTGTGTAGCAAGCTTCAAAGATGAATGGTATGTATGTGTAGTTTGCAAAACGAAAGGAAGATAATGTAACAAAAATGTTCTTTCTTCATCCTTGACTTGAACCAACATGCTCTTCTCCCAAGCATAACAAAAAAACAAGAAGTGTGCTCTAGCTGAAGAACACTACAGAGGCTATGGTTATTAAAAGGGCAGTTCAAAGCTTAGGAGGTTCCCCATTAAATCATTAAACATGCAGTCTCCTCAGTAAAATTTTATTTTTCCCAAGAAAAGTGGGTGTCTCCAGGCTGTCCCAGCTAGGTATGTTTCAAAAGCCTATCTTGTGCTTTTTATAGCCTCCTCTGACTATTTGTACAAGCTAGGCCTGGGTTAGTGGATGGGGCATTTATTTCTGCTTACAGAGCTTGTTTTTGCTACAATTTCATTGGTTGGGGTTTTTATGAATGGCCTATAAAATATCACATTCAGCATGACCATGTAAATTCCTGCCCAAAAGCAAATATACATAGGTATTAGTTTTAGTTACTGCCACAGTAACTGTGAAAAGTTGAAAAGCACAGCACAACAAGCTACTGACTGGCTTTGACTGCTCTTTAACAAGGTTGCAAGAGTGAACGTGAGAATTTTTTTGTTGCAATGCAGTTCAAAGAGTGGCGAGACAGGGTAGATGTGCCCCTTCAACTTCCGGCCATTGAGATACGGACTTTGCAGGGATCTCTGTGGCCCTTCGTTTTCACCAAAGAGGTGAGGATGCTCTTGAGCGCGCACATTTTATCAACTCTTGCTGGACAACAAATGGTTAGTCGCTGGTATTAACCTGTATGACAAGAAGCATACCTCTTTGAGGTCTCAAGATGGGTGACGGCAGTTTTGCTAAGGTAATTTTTTCAGTGCAGAGAAAGCTGTCTCTTGGCAAAACCATTGGCTCCCATTTTGAGGCTTCCAGGTTGGTTATTCTTCAATTTATTCCACCAGCTCTGACTGCATAATCGTGCGTGTAATTTGTTTGAACTGTGGATCTGCGAAAATCACTTTATTGAATTTCATGGAATTTAGCGGGCCTTTTTGCGAGTCTATCGCTGACACTCAAATGTTCTAATGGTTGTTGCAAGAGTTTAGATGTGCTACAATTACTAGGAGTCTAAGAATATTGGTACCTTACAGCTTCATGCAATCAAGTTAACTGCTGTAGCCAGGATTGTGTGCATTGATAGTGTAAAGATGGTTTAAATAGAATCTTGGAGAGAAGAGCAATGACAACAAGGCACGTAGTTACACTTCCATTCCTGTTTGTGCAGCTTATGCGTGTTGGCTTATACACTTAAGATTCTGTAGCTTGTCATAAGAGCTATAGCTATACAATTCTGAAGGCCACTTAACCTGCCGCATTCGTTTATGAAATCGAGCTGAATGTAACTTTTTATTTCTGATAAATGATACTGTCAAGCTAATCCTTGTGATCATTATTGCCCAGTGTTCTTTTCCATGATAGCCCACACAATCTCCAAGTCACTGGGGGCATGTATGCACTTGAGATGGGGAACCTTTAGTTACCGCAAAAACAACACCGCCTCCATAATGGGTTATGCCGTCACGAAAATAAACAGAAAACTGTGACCTCTACACTGAGGCCTACATGTATGGTGCGTTCGTCGTTATAGAACTAACGAAAAGACACATTAAATATTTAGAACTCGAGTCTAAAGACAAATGGGCATAGTTTGTATCTGTGCGAGTTCAGTTATGGCAAGTTAAAGAAAAAAAACCTTTTAGTTAAAGCCCTCGAGGGAAAATGGGTGTCTTCAAATGCAGCATTCTCTTTCCATGTACTGACTGCTAAGGGATTGTGGGTGCTCTGTTTCGTTCCAGCAAGGCATGTACGTCTGCAGCATGCCCCTGACCGACACAACGTACGAGCCGACGGAGAGGCCAGAGCTCATTGACCTGTACGTTGGTTGTGGCAGGAGTGAGTGCTCCTATTGGCTGATAGCTAGTGGGGACAGGGTGTGCTCATGCGTCTGTGGTGGGGACCTTTTGTGGTGGCCCCTTTCTCTTTTGCTTTGGAGTATGCAAGAACGAGATTTCTTGACTCAAGCTTTGGCTGGTGCCTCATTTCCATCTCAAATAATTCTTTGTATTTTTCCTGCGATCACGTGCCATTAACACTGAATATTAAAAAAAAATGACACCATCCTGAAAAAAAAAAAAAAAAAGAGACAGGAATGTTGAGGTAGCTTGAGATTTTCTATGTATGGTGATAACTTACCCCATGGAATGTAAGCGTCCTAAGAAAACAAAAATTACACTCGTGGATGGCAAATTTCTCCACTAAAAATCTAATAAAAGAATGTGACGTGTCCCTCTTTCTGCGCCTTGGAGCAGACACGAGGGGGCGCTGTCAGAAGGCGCTTTCAAACAATAATTGCTGTCTCAAGTCTTCTACACCCAAAGATTAGATTTTCTTGTCAAAATATAATGCGCAATGCACCTAACAAGAGCAATAATATTAACGTTCGGAATCTCCACGCAATTAACTATTTTCAATGGTCAAATTTTATGGAGGTAGTGGGAACCCGTGTACTTTTATTGCTGCGAGTTTACTGAATGTCTGGCCATCTAGAACTGGTCATTCTTATTGACTAAAGCCGTACAAAAAATATGCCAACAAAAACAAGCATATACAAAAAGCACTTGAGTGTCCCTTTAACAGATTTTCTGTAATCTGATTATACTGTATATAATATGGTACAATATCAGATTACACCAGGGGTATAGCCGAGGGGGGGGGGGGGGGGCTTATGGGGCTTCAATTCCCCCCCCCCCCCCCCCCCCCAAAAAAAAAAAAAATCCAGTCACCCCTATAACATACGCATTCATTTTAACCCCCCCCCCCCCCCCTCTCTCTCTCCGCACCCCAAGTCATGGACATCCCAGCCACCTCAGCCCCCCCCCTTGAAAAAAATTCCTGGCTACACCACTGGATTACACTTTATAATGTTACACTATAATCAGGAAGGCCACCTTGTAATGAGGGCAGAAAAAGAAGGGGGATTTTGTTGCAGAAGGAGCATGAAATCTATAGTAAAACATATAAGTGGGACTCTGATAAATAGAAGTTCTGCTAAGTGGATGGCACAGTTTTGCCGGTTTCATTTTATTTCTGCTTGAAACAATTTTGCAGCGTGTACTTTTGAGAAATGGAGCATTGGGCCTAAAATAGGAGTGGTTATTATGTCAAAGGCACATTTTTTACAAGCAAGGCAAGAGCTTTTTTCATTTTCTGATAATTTTAAGTGGCACAGATTCCGATGAACGAGACTATCAATCAAACATTGTTTCAGTGAATCTGCCTAAAGCAGACTTGCTGAAACATCGTTTGATTTAAAGTCTAGCTGATCGGCACGTGGCCACCCAAAATGATCGGCATGCAGGGGAGTGTAGAACATTGAAGCGCATTTCACTGTATCAATCTAAAGAACAACTATTCTTTCTCTATTCAGACCAGAAGTTACCTCAGCATTTTCCGCACTGATGACAGTTGTGAAATTCCTGGGCCCTAGCCTCTCCAACTTGACGCCGGTAGGTTTATCACATCATAAGATGGTGGTTATTTTTGCACGCACGGGGTGTTGTGGTCGTGCATTAGTTGGTGTAGCCCCGTTTCGTTGAATAGATAAACCCGTAGTCGGGATTCTGTTGTTTACTTAGGTTTCAGTGCAGTCAACCTGGTTTGGTAAACTTCTTTAATTAATTTTTGTCGCACGCATTGTGTGCCTTTCTGAACTGGTACACAGTTCAAGAAAGAAAAATGACAGAAATCCGTTTCTTTCCGTATAGACCTGCACAAAGTTGATGGAGTTGGACAACTTCCTGTCTGTTGCCGCTCCGTTTGGGTTCCTTCAGATCACCGAGCCGAGTGTCGTCGAGGCCATGCTCGGGGACAAGGAGGTGGTTCCTCTGGATGAAACTCGCAAGGTCGGTTGGTCTGTCTTTCTCTTCTTTAGTCGTGCTGATAGCACTTTTAGATTTATTTATTTATCATACACCTTGGGTCTTTTATTGGTCTGCATTCCTAGTTGTTTTTTTAGTGCAAAAGCATTAACCGTCCCACAAAGCGAGCCGACATCATCAGCCGCGCCAAATGACAGATAAATTCCTGAAGCTGCAATCTGAGGCATCCCAGCTTTGAAGCCATGCAGAAAGCCACGCAAAACGGCAGTGATATGAAGCTGCCGCTTCAGTTTCAATTAGCGCCTCCCCGTGGCGCTGCTTGTCCGCGAGGCAGCGGCTCCACCGCTCCACGCCCAAAGTAAGCGTGGCGAGGAGCGCGCGCGCTCGACCGTCAACGCAAGTACGCCGCAGACGAATTAAGGGAGCGGAGGAATGCCATGCATGCTTTCGCATTCACAACTCGTAAGAGGTGCTTAGGTGTACCTCGAACCTTTTTTTTATAAGAGAATGGCAATGTTTTGAGTTGACTGTTTAAAGGGACACTGACAGGGTATTTATGCTCGCCGAGGTTTTTTGTTGTACATGACATATGAGAGCCCAACTACCCAGAACAGAATTTGTGGCTCGAAATTCGGTTTCTTTCCGCCCGAAAACCGCCGATCGAGAACTGGCCGGTTTGAGTCGCGCTCACTCTCTTTCCCGTAGTCACGGGCCATTTTCTAAGGTTTCGACGCGACCACCAAATTTAATCAAAGTCGTTAATCATTGAAGGCACATAGTCTATTAAAAATAGAAAAAAACATGAAACCCATTTCTTGTGGCTTCCAAAAAGCTGCAAATACGTTGATTGAAAAAAAAAAGGTAGCACAGACAACCGGAAGCATTCTGTGCGTTCACTGCATAATTCTCAACATGGCGTCGTTTCGTGTATCGTGGGACTAGCGGTTGACAGCGTACAACAGGCGTGGGACCTCTACTTCAAAACTGTCGTTCACGGTACCGGCGAATTCTGTCTTCCTTCGAAAGAGAAATTTTGGACCGATCAAAAGAACTGATATTCATCCCATACGACATGCCCGACCAGCAAGCCGATTGCACGAAGACGTCGCCGAGCTGTCGTCCCTTCTCGTGGCTGAAGACATCGCTCGCTCAAACGTCAAGCACGAAGTGCGTACTTCGAGTTGAATACGCACGCGTATGGTTTCTTTACAAGGTGCAAATGTGGCCTATGCGTGGTGCTGCCCGACTTCAAGTCGGGAATGCATGTATTGAAGGGAAATCGGCAGCAAACTTCCGACATACGGTCTACCGGCTCCATTACTACGCATGAAAGAGTTCCTTCAGTAGCTCAGTGGAAAGACGTCCGATTCATACGCAGCGGGCACGGGTTCGATCCCTGGTGTGGGTGTACAATTTTTTTTATTTTTTTCTCAAGCATTTTGCAATGTTTACATTTCTTTTTTAGCAATTATCACTGAAAAAAAACAAAAAAAATTGTTGTGGACGATACGTCGCTGAAACTAAATGGTATGGGATTTCATTTTTGACACCTGCGAACTCAATGTAGTCACTTTCTACAAAAAGCAAGGAGCATGTGAATCGGGTAGCGTCCGCTTTCCGAGCTTCGCGTAACTGGTCTACAGAAATTGCAGCCAGGCATTGATCCCGACCCGTTGATCTTTCGGAAACTTGTGCACTCTGCCGCACAATGCCACTTTCAGATGCAGGACATGTGAGGCAGCTCTTCACGCAACATCTTGGGAGTATTGTTTTCGGAGCCGATCACGTGAATTCACCACGGGCACTCACTACTCATTTCCAACCCTTAAATGTACAAAACAACTCATCTTTAAATACAGGACAGCAAGCGGAACAAACATAACTGCAAAGGAATCGCACGGCAAACGGATCCTTGAACGCATTTCGTCTTTTCTTCTGCTACGTGCGGAGAAAAAAACCTAAAAAACCCGCACGGTCGGGTGTAGCCACGTGACTTCCGCCACTCACTCTATCCTCTCCACTTCTCCGTGCAGTGCGGGAGTTTCGGTTTCGGTTTTAAGCAGTTGCGTTTTTTGGCTTTATTAAAAAAATATGTGACTCCGTAGCAAAATATTAAGTGGGTAGTATTCCGACACCATAATGAATCGCCTGACAAAAAAAGGAACAAAACAATTTTGGGGGGTGTCAGTGTCCCTTTAATAACCTGAAAGTAAAACGACACTGCAGCACTTTTCTTTAATCATGCGGTACTATTTGCTTTTCATTCGAAACACCTACGTGTCTGAGATGGGTAAGAAACATTGTGCCACAGCTTTGAGGTCTCTGGACAATGCAGCTTGGTAATGACCGAGTTGTCTGCTTTGCCTGCATAGGAAATGTGTATGAAGTTTCTAGAATAGTAAAAACTTGTAAAGGAATGCACAAGAAAAACGGGGAAGCCAATAGAAGTGCTGCAGCGGGACATTAGTATATTTAGCTTAATAAGCAGTGCAGGAGTGTCTTGCATGTTGAGAAGGTTCATCCCATTGAAATTAGTGATTTCTCCATGGACCAGGTCCCAGCTTGGCGCCCAGTGGCCTTCAAGGGCAAGCCATCCCTAAGCGTGAGCCTCAAGGAGACGGTTCATGCCACACAGGTGTCTATGATTTTCTGCTTGTTTCGTGTAATTCAGCGTTCCACGAGTGTGCAAAACTGGGCCAGTTGGTAGGTACTGATTCATTATAAAACAGAGTGCGCAAGAAACAGAGACAAAAGAAGACACATATAGAACATGGTGCTCGTCGACTGTGTGCCTTGTTTTGTTCGTTTTTTTTTTTTTTGCGCTGTTTTAGAATGTTTCAGTGCTTTGTAAAACCGTGCGTACCAAGCACCGTGCTCCAGAAGCTACGGAAAGACAAAAACAATTTCAACCTTCTTTTTTTTTTTTTTAAAGATCTGTTTTGCATTTTGTAGGAGGCTGAATGTACTGCCCAATTATATGCTGAGTTTTAAGACAAATATTTCTTCACAAAATGAGCATACAAAAACGGGCGCAAGCTGCTGGACCCGAAACGTCCCCAATCGAAGTCTGAGGTTGAGTTGTCACTTTCTTTTGATCTCTTGGCATTTTCAGAGCCTATCCCTAGCAAATATTATCTGTCTATTGGCATATAGGTCTATTGGCGTAAATCCCTGTAGGTGCATTGGTTTTTTGGCTTATTGGTTTATCGACTTGTTAGTTTATCTGAATATTGGTCTATAGGTATACGGGGAATTTTTCTCCCGCAATACATACCTACTGAAAAAAAAAAAAAAAAAAGATTGTGTATGTCAACAGCAACGCATAAACCGAAAAAAAAGCAAAAACAAATATTAACAAATGTGTGCTATGCGTACGTTGCTTCCAGTGCGAACGTCTCGACATGGACCCTGTGGTGGAGATCACGGGCGAAGTGAGGGTACGGTGCGAGCTCGAGGGTCACGGCGCGGAGGTGACTCTGCTCCTGGTCGGTGCCGGGGACGGTGGCCCCAAGGGCTGGCCCCCCCTGCCCCTGGAGGCCCTCTCGGTGCACTCCTGCGTCCAGGCGGCAACGAACCTTCAGCTGGCAACCCCGGGCGGGGCGGCACCCAAAGAGGCCTCGAGTGCGTCGCAGTCCCCGATTCGCGAGCCAACGCACGCGCTCGCTCCACTTTCGGAAGCTTTCTTTGATTGTACAAGTATAGTGCGTATTCCCAACCGAACAGGTCTAACCGTAAAAAGTTACAAAACATAAAAGGGAATCGAGTGGCCAGGAAATGCCGCTAATTGAAACACGTTTGTGCAAACACTCAATTTTATGGATGTGAATTGAAATAGGGAATGTTTTCTAACTGACTCTTTTTCGATTGATTTATTCAACACTGTATCCTTAAAAAAAATATAAAAGAATTGGTGTTCTTGTTTGTACAGCGTAAGCTTTTGGATGTGGCGACTCTGGTTTAATCTGTCGATGAGCAATTTAGTCAGTGCAGTACAACCGCTAGCCTGAGGTCCTTAACATGCACCACGCAGTAGTGATACATGGCCGCACGCCGGTACGATGCTCATCCAGATCGAAACGGGCAGGGGTGGGGATTGAACCCAGGATCCCTGGGTTCTGTAGCGCAAGCTTTCGCTCCATGTGCTCCGAGCCGGCACGCTATGTTGGCTTCGTCGAGTTGCAGCGAGATTGATTGGTTCGACGGCGTCTCCTTAGAACGTGTGCTACATTTTGTTGGCCTCATCGATTTGCAGCCAGATTGAGCTGTTGAAACACCACACCTGTTCCTTGTTGGCAGGGGCGAGGCACCCCGTGTACTGCCTGCGGTTCTCGCCTCCTCTGCACCCGTTTTCCCTCTGCTACTATGGGACGGCACCCGCTCCCATGCCCCCCATTGCTGGCGTCTACTCCATGCGCGTGAGTAACCGCTTGCATTCTAACCCCTCGCGGGGACTTCACGTCGAAATGAGTTAGTAGCGGAAGTGACCATCTGCAGAGCCGTGTCGTCGTTGGAAAAAGTTTTTACCGTGTATTGCTCGTTCGATACTGGCCAGGTGGTACGGGCCGCCACCCAATTAAAATTGCTCAGCATTATGCATCCATCCACTAAAAACTTACACGGACGATGGGCATTTCATAAGCTGCTTAAGAGACACAGGACTTGCCTTTTGTGTGGGGCAAACAGTTCTAGAGGTCAGTATACTCCATCTCATTGTAGTGCTTTGTGGCTGTTTATCGAGAGCCATGTAAAGCACTGCAAAAGACATGGTCCACAACACTTCTTCGCACAACTGAGCAGTTAAAGGACACATGCAAAGGAAAAAAAACATATTTTTTAAACAGCTTAGTAGATAGAAAGAGGATGTAATAAAACGATTTTACAACGAAGAAAACAAATTTTAGAGCTATATTTACGGTGCTATACGAATTTGTAGTTGGCGCCCGCGGGCGCTGCGGAAAAGTGGCCCTTATTTGTCACGTGACTGGCCCTTATTTATCACGTGGTGCTTGCGCTCTTTCGGAAGCTTCCTATGGCTTCTAAAGGTAACTTATTCATCTTTGTTTGAAGTATAACAAAAAAACTAAGATTAATAAGTAACTTTTAGAGCTCAAAGGAAACTCCCGAAAAAGCACAAGCAGACGTGACAGACCTGTGTGCCGGTCAGATGACGACGGCGGCGCCCCGAAGCAGACGAACTTGTGCGGCAGCGGCGACAGCGGCGTGGAGGAACGCGTTGAAGCGGCTTTGCACAACGCTCTGCATGCGGCGGCGGCGGGGCACACGGGCCTACCACATGACCAGCGGCGGCTCCCGCGGGCGCCAACTACAAATTCGTTTTGCGACGTAAATATAGCTCTAAATTTTTTTTTTCGCTGTAAATTTGTTTTATAATATTCTTTTTCCATCTAGCCTGTTTAAAAAAAAAGAAAGCTTTTTTTCCTTAGCATGTGTCCTTTAACACGATTTCGCTACCGGCATTCCTTTCATAAAAAGCTGTAGGGATTGTCAGCGATCCCCACTCGATTTAAACGAAGCGAGTGGCTTAAGAGGTCCTCGTCGTGCCAGGGGGACAAGCACGTGGACTTCCTGATCCAGCTGAAACTCCAGGAAGGCATCCGCAACATGTTCCAGTCCTGCGATGTTAGGATTCCCTTCTTCAACAGGTGGGAGAGGCACTCTTCAGCGGCACTGGGAAGCGTGCCAAGCCACCTACTTAAAAAGTCCATAGTGCTGAATTTTCAAAGTCCCCATAAGGAGCTGAGAGTTTGGCACTACGACTTTCTTTACTAGCGAGGATTATAAACTCTGCTTTCGCATAACCTGGCAAAAAGCAAATGCTATAGGCAGGGGTGGAACTCATGAAATGTACTTGGGAGCAGCCACGGGAGCAGCTGAAACTGCTGTTTTGGAGCAGGCTGGGAGCAGCTAAAACTACATTCTGGAGCAGGCTAGGAGCAGCTCAAATCAGTTTTCAGTGCACTTCAGCTTCTGTCTTAGACGAGCACGGAAGCAATTTCAATTGTGCTTAGCAGCACAGATGAGCATGAGTGGTTAGGAACCTATGTAGATGGGATAACAGTGTAACTAGGTGCAAAAACTTGGCCTTAGTGAGAACCAAAAAGAAAGTACCATATGTTTCTGAAGATATAGTGTCCTTGATATTTTCTGAGTGTCTTTCAGCTGCTCAAAATGCAAACGCGGCACTGTTTATAGCACGACGCACACATGCTCGACATAGTAATTATATGTGCGAACGACGTGACGTCCGTAAGCAATGGACGTGCAGTTCCGCGGAGGAACAGGGCCACAAATTTTGAGTTTATCCTTTTGTACAACTCAATATCGAAGCATCAGACTGCGATTAACGGAGTTATCATATTCGAAGCGATGAGCCAGAGCAAGATTAAAGTACGCCGAGCAGATCTACCCCTCGCGTGAGAGCTGCTGGCCGGCAAGGATTCGGATCGCACACCGTTTCAGTTCAATCAAATCACGATTTATCTTGCAGGAATGCGGTTCTAACTTCTAACGATGAAGCACTAAAAGGAATATTTCGCTAATGTGCTTTCAACTGGCTGACGTCCGGAACCCGGGCCGCAGACCCTCAGGCTGACCTCACCTCGGCCGACTTGCTTAACCACTTATGGTTGAACAATAACAATGCATTCGCAGGTGATCTAGCGCAACCCGACCCCCGAATTTTTTCGCGTGCTTCCGACTCGGGATACACAGGAAAAATAAACGGAACAAAAAATTGCGATGCCGACCAAGCTCAACGCGCTCAGTGTTGCCAATCGAGCCGATAAAAACCGAAACCAAGACAAAAAAAAAATATTTTGGCGCACGTTGTGCGATTTAGAGCACAATGGCGCGAAGTCTTGGCTGTGGCGCAGTTTCCGCAAAATGGCGCAGGATGGCGCAGACAAATGCGTCTGGCGCAAAATGGCGCAAATGGCGCAGCTGTTCCACCCCTGTATAGGAGTTTCGCAACAGTGAGCGATGGACAACTTTCCACGAGAGGAATAAATGCTGACTGGCCACGCTGAATGGCTCGCTGGGGCTATGGCTTTCGCTGTTTGCCAAGTTGTGCTGAAACAGAGTGTGGCGAGATGCTGTGCTGAGGGGGTCTTTATGCGCCTAACAAGCACCCTAGATAGAAGCTAGCTTGGTTCGGAAATAGCGTTTGTTCGACATCATTCGAGGTTGTCTCGTGCTTTGCGAGTCGGGCAGGACGTGTGAAATGGACACTGGTGTGCATTTAAAACTACATATTTATGGTTTAAACAGTCCTCGAACTAAACACATTGTTGACCATGGTAGCGAGATATACATGGAATGGAAGTGTGCATGCGACATATTCGTTGCATGCACGCTTCATGAACATTTACTCATCTGCATTGACGGCGACTGCAGTGTCACAGAGACCGTCAATAGGTACTCTTCACACATCCTTTTTAGTGAATAAATATATTTGTGCAAAATATTTGCATTAATTGTGCAGCAAGCGAGGTAGTGGCAAGCACAATTTTTAAGAGGGGTTTTGGAGTTCCCTAGTCCCTTCAATTGTCGCGATGCCCCCAACGACGGCCGGACGTACGCAGGGGCAAGATGAAGAAGTCGAGCCTGACTCCTAGCTGCGGCAGCGTGTCCACGGCTAAAGACAAGTTCGGTCTCGTCTGGTCCATCGGTAAGCGAGGTCCACATAGGCTTCACTCTCCAAGGCCTTATTAGCACAGAATGTGTTTTATCCGCCGGTTTCCATGGAGTTCCGTAACGGCCAGCTGTAACAGCCGGCTGCAACGACACGGAAAAGCGTTACGCCCATAAGGAACCATGTAGAAAGACCGCAGCCTCCGGCAGGATTTGAACTAACCACCTTGAGATTGTGAGCCAAGTGCTTTGTCGACTAAGCTATTGAGGGTCGGGGATCGGATCATGCGAAAGCGAAGTCGAGCACCTTGCGGTCTTTCCTAGAGTACAAGTGTATAGGCTCCGTATATGCTCGCAGGCGGAGCACGTACAGTTTCCCTAGCCTTTCCTACGGTGCCTAGATATCTGTCTGTTCCAGGGTGAAGTCATCCTTTGTTCTACTCAGTAGGCCAGCGTGTGACGCGCTTGCGCACTCAGTGCGTGGCTTACGTGGTAAAATGGCATCTAAGCATTAGCCAAGGCTATGCATCCGAGCTGAGTCACACTGGATTGCGTACACTTCGAAAGACGTAAAAAAAAATCGATTGGGTGGAAAAATGGCAGAGATGTCGCGACTCAAGCAAAAGTGTGCGTGTGTATGAAGGCCTTTCCACTCGTGATGCACCATCTCACGGCGTACGTCAGAAATAAAAGCGGGTCTTCGGTAGGCGGTGCCGTTCAGGTGTCCTTTTCTTCTTCCCGGGAAGGCCTGTCGCACATTCTGTGCTTGCCAGTCTTTGTCAGCATGATTAAGCTCGTATATTTTTTTTTCTTCACGAAATGTGTTTAAGGGTTGGGATTCCAGAGGGAGGTGTGACGGAGTGCTACAAACATTGTCACGAAATGTTCAACATGTACTTCACAGGACAATCTGTACAAAAGAGTGATAAACTTAGAAGAACTAAATTCTAAACGCGTCCCAACGGGAATTTGTCCCATCACCCCACGATTGCGAGCTCAACATCCTACCACTGTGCCAATTGGTGGGTAGATTCAAAGCTAGCTGACTTTGTCTTTATCGTGGTACTTTCTACACACTGTTGGAATGCGAACGCCGATCGCCATCATCTCGCGTTACGGCGTTTGCGGTCGATGTTGGGCATTTCTGTTCGAAAACTTCATGGGAAGAAACAAAGAATTCAAGACGTGCCACCCATCAGATAAACAAACACAGATTTTGGAATAAAACGAAAATCTATAACCAAAAAAAGAAAAACAAAGGTTTGCAATGTTTACCACAAGCCCTAAAGAATGGTACCTATCTTTTTTTTTAACAAGAAATAAAACACTTCCCAACTGCATTCAATACCCAGAAAAATTTGGCACAACACCTATGTGTTACAGAGCTACGTTATGGCAAAGTATAATTCACGCGACCCCCCCCCTTCCTTCTAAACTGGCATTAGTAGTACGACCACTTCTGTTAGTGTTCACCAATCACCAGTACTGGCATTAGAAGCTTTTGTGCAACGCCACTTCTAGTGTAAAAAAATACAAAAACAAATTGTAGTAAATCGTGCTGGTGCAAGAAATGGGGGATTGAATTCAGGTGAAATTGATGCAGTTATGTAGTATCGCTAACACCCATGCCTCCATTCCCCCCCAAAAATCATTCATGCAAGTTGTTTACGAGGAGGAGACAAAAGTACATGTATTTACAAAAATGTTGTCTATGTGGCGGGGTATGCATATCAACATATTAACGGGGTCCACAATAAAAAATACAGGTAAACTATATTAGTCAAGTTTTAAAACTTAATACTACTTTTTTTCTTTTTTTGTGAACGTGTTTTAGAGATAAGTGGCATTTTCTCTTATCCAAAGGTCACAAGTTCACCCAGGGTTCACTGGAAGCATCACTGACCGGCACAGTGTCCTTTGAGGATAATCCGCCGGAGGGAGAGCGCAATGCATCGCCCATGCTCACCGGACTCACTTCCTACATCCAGGTGAGTGGCAGGAATGGACGGCATCAGTGGGCTGGAATCGTGCTTTCCCCCTCTGTCCTCTCTGTGAGCTTCTTCGTCATGTTGCGAGAACTAAGCTTAAAGGACACATGCAAAGGAAAAAAAACATTTTTTTTAAACAGCTTAGATGGAAAAAGGATATCGTACAACGATTTTACAACGAAGAAACAAAATTTTTAGAGCTATATTTACGGCGCTATACGAATTTGTAGTTGGCGCCCGCGGGTGCCGCGGAAAAGTGGCCCTTATTTATCAAGTGACGGGCCCATATTTCTCACGTGGTGCTTGTGCTCTTTCGGAAACTTCCTATGGCCTCTAAAAGTAACTTGTTCATCTTTGTTTGAAGTATAACAAAAAAACTAAGATGAATAAGTAACTTTTAGAGCCCAAAGGAAAATCATGAAAAAGCGCAAGCAGATGTGATAGACCTGCCAAAGCAGACGAACTTGTGCGGCGGCGGCGACGGCGGCGTGGAGAAACGCGTTGAAGCGGCGTCGTACAATGCTCAGCGTGCGGCGGCAGGGTGACTTTGCGGCAGCGGCGACGCAGGGCGGCGGCGCACGGGCTTACCACATGACCAGCGGCGGCTCCCGCGTGCGCCAACTACGAATTCGTATAGCGCCGTAAATATAGCTCTAAAAATTTTTTTCTTCGTTGTAAAATCGTTTTATGATATCCTTTTTCCATCTAAGCTGTTTAAAAGAAATGTTTTTTTTTCTTTGCATGTGTTCTTTAATGATGAACTAAGCTTAATGATAATGTCACTTCACATCGTTGCAGGGTTTCAATGTTGTCAGTTGTCGCCAGCTTTCGGCGACGTGTATCGCGGAAAACGCGGGAATCGCTTTTCATCGTCCCATTTGTTTAAACAGTCTCTGATGGAGAAAAATGATGTTGTCAGGGCTGCCTAACAGTGTATTTAAAACTAACAAAGTTGCCCGTCACCAACGGCTGTAGGCAACAAAAGCTGCTGTCGCACGACGCATGACGATTGCGTCCCTACTCGGCCGGTTAGATATTATATCAGAATCGTGGATTTAATGAGTCAAACTGTAGTCAATACCAACCAAAAAAAAAAAAGATTGGCTGTTTTGTTTTTCCTTCGTTCGTTTTTGTTAGTTAAAGCTAACCCTTCGCCAATATGTACGAACTAGCTCAACTAAAGCCTGTCACCAAATTAAAAAGGCAGTTGGGAAAAGAACAAGGTTTCAGCTGCCGGCCCGCACGACGACTCAACATTTATGCACTCTTTCAATCGCTCGCAATGCAGCGATGCTCCGGGTCTGACTTTGTTTAAGGTCTGGCCACGCCGAAATCGTCTTACGGTGCAACGAACGACCGCGCATAGGCGAAGTAGAATAAACCTCCCGTGTCTCCGCAGCTCCAATTCAGGATGGTCGACTGCACCCTGACTGGTTGCCAGGTCGATCCCAAGTCCATCCAAATCTCGCCGCCGTGCAAGCTGAAGATCTCGTTGGGTGAGCGATGGTTTCGTGCCTGCCTCGTCCGACAAGGCTGGCGTCAAAAGTTTACATGTCTCGTCGAATTACCTTTCCGAACTGGAAGCTTATCATGTCCGTAGAAGTGTGCTTGTTGCATCACGGTCCCTAATGGAACTTGTACAAGTCCTGTGGGTCGTCGACAGCCTATGAAACGTGGGGTTTGGCATATCTCATGTTCCCATTTCTTGCTTTATGATTGGTTCTTATTCGCTAATTCTGCAAGTAAATACTATGTCATTATGTAAGAATATCAGATTGCAAGTTTATCGGCACTCAAGCACATGCTCCCGCTCCTTCGACCACATGGCCGCAGAAGCTTGTTTGCAAGTATATTTATATATAGAACGGACAATACGAAAATGTGTGAAAGAGTTCCATATAGTATCTGCGTACGCACCTCTTCCTGGTTACTAGTACGAGCATTTGAAAGAGTCGATAATAATTCCCAAACACAACCTGTAACCACGACTGCTGCTTAAATTTGACAAGCATTGGTTGCGTGTGGAGTGGCTAATCTTCTAAAACTCTTCAACCTTTACTTCAATTCTTTCTTTTTTTTGAGAAGCGACAGCCCTTGGAAACGAAAGTGGCTTATTTAGCAGCGAAGGACTTGCTGCTCGCCGAAGAATGCCAACCAAATTTTTTAACGCCGTTCCAGAGCGCGAAGTGGAGTCCCGCGAGTACAGGATCTGGAACAAGTTTGGCGAGCTACCGTTTGCCATCCCAAAGAGCTGCACCACCTAGCTGGGCGCGCAAAGTCCAGCTGTCGCATGTACAACGAGCTCTTGTGTAAATAAAACAATATTATAGTTTTGACATGTCCCCCTCTTTACACTACTTTCTCAACAAGGAGTGGTGTGTGGACACACATTCTGGCTTTGGTGGAAAGAAAGTACTAAGCCTCCAAGGCAGCCAGCGTCCTTTAAAGTGTATTTATTAACAATACACTAGCTAGGCTAGTCGACTAGTGAAGTTTATCCTTTGAAATTCCCATATGTACATATGCTTTTATGCTACATGTAGTGGCAAATTATAGCACAGTAGCTTTAGAAACGGAACGGAATGCGTGCATGGGCCGAACAATTCATTTGGTGCAGATCACTCTTACGAAGGCGAAAAATTCCCAACCTCTAAACAGCCTTCTTTCTGCAAGTGAAAAGCCTTGTCTAGTTGGAATAGCTTCGCATGGACTGCACAGTTTGTCAAAAGAAATACGCAGAATCTCATTCAACCCAGCTAAAATCGATTAACCCTTATTCTTTTATTTATTTTGCTCTATTCACCAGGCTTACTGACAATTCCATAATTGTTCTGTATTTTCATCTCTTCACATATCGTGAATAATACGTTATTCCTTATGTACAGTCTGAATTTGATCGGCATTTTGACAAACTGTTCTTCACCTTCCTAACAAACTGGATGACACACGAAACCGAGCTTGGAGCTTGCTTTCTTCTAACTGTTTTCCGCTAAAGGTCGTCTCTCTTGATATCTTAAATTAGAAATGCACCTCAGCAGCAGGTTTGTACAACCTTTCTGTGCTGTGCATGCTGGACGTTTCAATGTAGACAGAAACAAAAAGCTCCCCCCTCCCCCTCCCTCCCTCCCTCCCCCCCCCCCCCCCAAAACACCCACAACCATATCTACAGTTTGTCGTCCCCCAGCTAGAGTTGTTCCCTCTGCTCCGGAGGTATGTAGCTGAGCCCCAGGTGCTCCAAGATGGAGGCCTCGGTGGTAGTTGACACCAGGCTGCCCAGGCTCCTTTTCTCGGCGCCCTGAGAACAAACGCCAGTTGCAAACACATTGTGCATAACGACTCGCATGTGCAAGGACACCAAGTGAAAGGACATCATGCGTAAGGGCACCATGTTAAAGGACACCATGCTAAAAGACACTAAGAGCGAGGACACAGGACATCACATTCAAGGACAAAGGACAGCCCTGTCCTTGCACCTGATGTCCTTTGTCCTTGAACACGGTGTCCTTTGTCCTTGCGCATGGTGTCCTTTAGCATGGTGTGCAAAAATCTGAACTAAGCAAACACTTCACACAGAAATTACGGAGAGGATTTGTGTGTCTGAGAAGCCCCTGGGGGTACTCTGGGGAACCCTGTGTGGAAACCGATGCCCACCTTGCGCCAGACTCCCTCGCGGAGGCCCCGGTCACTCAGCGCCATCCCCATCCGCCGTGCCCTGAGCCTCAGGGACCGGTTGAAGTGGGCGGACCCTGTGTAGGCCAGGAGGGCACAGGCCAGCTCGTCCGGCGGGATCACAAACACGTCCAGGCGGCGGTGCTGCGCCCCATTTTACGACTGTCAGTCTCGTTGGCTGCCTCATTAGCCGCTGAGTTACTCGCAGGAAGCTAGCGTTGGTCGAGAGTGCTGCTTATGGTTAGGGTTCTGCGGTTTCAGATAAATCCGATAAACTCCGAAAAACACTCACTGGTAAAAAGATTCCGTATTCGGATTTATCCCAAAAGCTCAGAATTTGGGGACTTGCAGTTGTAAAAACCTGACCAGTCTTCATCTTTTCTTCAAACTCCAAAAACCTTTGAACTTTTTTTTCCCACTTTTTCTTTGTGTTTTAAAAGATTGTCTTTTGACCCCTCATCGAAAAAGGAGGCTACCTCTATAGACCGGCACGCTGTTTACAAACAAGCGCGCATTTGCCCACACCGGGTGTGGGCACTGCGCGTGCGCAGAAACCAAATTCGCGTGAAGTGAAGCGTCTGCGCATGCACAGTGCTGTCGACAGCGCCACCGCAGCTGCGTGACGTTAGGGCCGCGTGTTGGTCTATACGACGATAGATAAACATAGCATCTGGCCTTCTTAGCCGTTCAACTTTGGACCTTTCTCTATTCTTAGACGATCAATGGCCTTTTCCTGGCCTCCCAAACATCCGAAAAACTCGGAACTAATAAGGAACGACGAACGAAAGCTCCCAAAAACTCCAAATCCGAGGTGAGAAATGAAGTCATAAAAACGGCCTTCGATTTTACCGCAAAACAAACTTTGAAAATGCAAAACCCCTACTTATCAAAAGGGTTTCATGCTTCTGGTTTTTTTGTTTGTTTTTTTTTTCCTTCACATTTGGGGGATTTATTTCTCTCTATGCGGAGAGCAAGTCGCCTGCTTCTTGTGCAGAAGTTGCGGTGACCCCAGGATGACGCCGAGCTCTGACTGGCTTTGGTTGGAAGGATAGAGGGTAGACCTCAATGCTAGATGCCTCGAGGTCTACCCACTATTTATTTTCAATCGGCCAATAACAGCTTGGCGTTCTGACATCACTGAAACCCCTGTGCAAGAAGCAGACAAACTTGCGCTCTGCATAGGTTTGCCGTCCTTCGGTGGTGTCGGAAAAAAAATTGGCATCTGTCGGAGATTCTTTTTATGAAAACAAGACATGGGCTTCCTTAACCTTCACAGATCGAGACTCGGATGCTTGGGAAACATCTCTGTGCTGAAGAGAGGAGGCAGGACGAGGGGCGCGGTTCCCAAAGGCCGTAGACAGTTCAGTCGAGGCTGTGTTTCGGGTCAACACAGAAGCTAGATTTTTTGTTTCGTGAAGCTTGGCTTCTTTTTATTTGAGGACAGCTCTTAATTGTTGTTTTTTTGGTTTGCCCAGACTTTGATGAAACTGGCTTAGGGTCACTTTATATAGAGAAGTCAAAGGTGGAACTGATGAAAAAATTGCGGTCGAACTGTGGTCCCTGCACGAGGTATTATGTTTACGTGTTCTTCGGATGCAGTCCGTTAAAAATGAAAGTGGGCTTCAAGAGCTCTGTTTGTTGGACAGGTTCCTCACCTATTAGGTGAGGGGCCCACGCTATTATGAGGCCCATTTTTGACATCCACCGCATCCATCGAAGTATGGGCCGCAAAGTGCATTCACCTTGCTGCCGGGCCGGTCTAGTCTGCATACTCCCATGTACTTGCTGGGGATGCCAGTACCGTGGGGAACCGCGAGGTCGTCCGTCAGGAACCCTGGGATTGAGAAGGCTAGATCGGACAGGTGGGCATATTTGTCCCCCGCCACCGGCAGAAATCGTGGGAGGGCAAAACGCATCGCACAATAAAGAAAAAAAAGATTTTGTCGACGGAAAAGAGAGGGCGCTTCTTCCTGAATCACGGTGTCTGTAATGCGTATATGACTGGCGTGTTTAGCGTCGTATTTCGCTCCGGCTTCGAAAGTGATCGTAGGTGCCAAGGAATGACATCGGAGAACCATATCCGAACAAAACGGGGAGCCTCGCAGTGCTGTCTCTTGACAGACAAGCGGTACTCGTACGAGAAATAGAAGGACTAAGTGTAGGGAAGAAGGAATAAAAACTGAAAAGTATGACGTGACTTAAAAAATATTTACGGCGATTTTTTTTCATTGTAAAAATAAATGATCGGTAGCCGAACGCCCAATCTCTGCCCAAATGTAACGTTGGCAGTCCGGACCAGATCCCAGTATGGAGTTGTAGCACAAACAAGAAAGATCTGGCACTCCCTCCGTAACACTGTGATGTCGTGTCGGCTGCTCCGAATTTTATCTTCCTTACGGAAGCCACGATGTGTGAAAGGTTTGCTTCGCTGCTCCGAGCGGTGCCCAAGGAACTGGAACTCACCCGACGAGCGCAGAAGCTGCAACAGCCTGTTGAGGAGTCCGTCGAGCGCGGAGAGTTTCGTGTGGCTGATGAGCACGTCCACGTCTCCGCACATGGACTTGCCCCTCCGGTAAGATCCGCACGGGACCACCGTGAGACCCGGCTGGAGCGACAGCGCTGCCTTGGCCACCTGCACCATCCAAAACGCTCAAAATGGTGTACAGCAAGGTGGTAAGTTTGGCTAGCTGGGTCTTTAATATATTTTGGCTGTGAGTCAGTGTGTGCTTGTCCAGTGTTTTTCTTTTGTACTGTCCCTGTGGGCGCTGTTTTACATCTCGTTCGTAATGGTTTATTCACACAACGGCTCGGAGAAAACCGACTATGTCGTAAAACTGCAAGGCGGAAGAGGCGGTGCAGAAATTCTGAGCGAGCATTCGCACGACGGCGTCGCATGTAGTTGAGTCAGCGGAGTCTTTCCCTCCGTAAACATGTTTGTGACCTTCGAGGGCTCATCAAAAAAACTTTCAGCCTTTCCACTCTGGGGAAGAAGGAAGACTAGCGGAACTGTGCTATGGTGGGACGGCTTCAAGGACGACTTCTCGGATGACCTCGAGGAGAACGCCTAGGACGACCTCAACGACAACCTCAGGGACGACGTCTAGGACGACCTCAAGGACGACTTCTAGGACGACCTCAAGGACGACTTCTAGGACGACCTCAAGGATGACTTCTAGGACGACCTCAAGGACAACTTCTAGGATGACTTCTAGGACGACCTCGAGGACGACGTCTAGGACGACTTGATGGATGACGTCTAGGACGACCTCGATGACGACGCCTAGAGAAATTCAGCCTTTCCACTCTGGTGAAAACCAGAGTGGAAAGGCTGGAAAGGTTGCTGCCATCTATGAGCGACAGCGGCAACCAGACAACCGGCAAGCCGGTTGCGAACCAGCCAGACAACTGGCAAGCCGGTGGTCTGGTTGCCGCCGTCGTTTACAGATGGCAGTAGCTGTCCAGAGTTTCGTGTCGAAATTTATTTGTCCATGGACACGAAACTGGGGAAACTACATTCCAGTGGACTCGAGCATTCCCAGATGCGCTAAAATCGTAGTTCCATCATCCAAGGTGGATGCTCGAAAGAGCATGCACTCTTTTGCCACCTGCAGAAAGTTTGGCAGCAATAGAGGCCTTTTAACTTGTGGAAGAGAGAGAGAAATAACTTTATTGAGAAGCTGGTGAGCTGGGCAGTATCGAAGATACATGTATCTTCGATACTATCTTTCGATACAGTTGAGTATCTTGTATCTGGTATCGCTTGCCAGAAAACCATGTATCGAAGTATCGGTATCGAAGATACTTTTTGGAAGTATCGTGTATTGTAAAAATACCCGATACTTGCAAAAGTGCGCTTCTAAATCGAAGCTGCGTTTTCTTTCACTCTTGTTCAGGGGAAGCTAGAGCATAGAAGGCCTCCGAAAAGACAACATCAAGTAAACAAATATTGTGTCCGCGGCTAAAACAACAAACAAAGAAACACGATCGAAAGAAAGTCGAGCGGTTTCGCAATCTCTGCACGGGCATTGTCCTTTTTTTTTTTGTGTCTATAGCAAACCCGGGTTGCACGGCCGCCCAGAGCACTACAGGAGCCAGACAGGAGGGCGCCGTCTGCAAAACGCTAGGCGGCCAGGCTGAGCTCTGTCCCTGGTTTTCTTTTCCGCGGAACTTCACTTGATATTTCCGACTGTATGGTGCGCACTTCGCAGTCCCAGTCTTGGAGTTGAGAAAGTTATTTGTTCCGCCGCGTCTACGGGCTAGCAATGGCAGACAACGACAATACTCCTCGCTGTGCCATCTTGGACGGGAAGTATTTTACCGTGATTTCATCTAGGGACGACAGAGTAAAGGCTGCCTGTTCGTTTTGTAAAGCGACCATCTGTGGCGCCTACTCGTCAACCTCGAATTTCAAGCTTCACTTAAAGGTAGGTGCAGAATCAACATAAATTAGATTTTTTGTTTTCTTGTAACATGCCAAGAAATGCATTGAGTCGAACAGAGTGTATCTATATGTATCTAATTTTTCAGTGCTGTCTTATGCATCAAAACGGTGCATTTGCATAGCTTACGGAAGTACGCTTTGTGTGATATTACTTGTGTGGCGGCTATATAATTAATCAATACTTATTTTGTTTCAGCGCGTGCATCCACAAGAGCTAAGAAGGTTCGATGAGTACAAAGAAGGGTGGAGAAAACAAGCAGTCAAGAGAAAGGCCGACGCCCCTGCTGACAAAATGCGCCAAACGAAACTGTTTTGCTCTCCCGGGAGTCAACTGACTCAGCCTAAAGTAGACAATCTGATCGTCAAGTTCGTTGTGGATGGGTTGCATTCATTATCGACAGTCGAAGAGCCAGGCTTCATACAGCTTGTAACAGGTGAGCTTTCAATTCTATGCGAAATCAGACTGCATTATAATTGTACACTGTCTCTTTTTCTATTTTAGGCTTGCGCCCAGAGACTAGTGTGATGTCGCGACGTTCCCTAGGTCGGCGAATTGATGAGGAATGGGAAAAGTTTCTGGATGACGCGCGAGAGAAGTTGTCTGGTCAAAGCTATGTTGCAACCACAGCTGACATCTGGTCCACTCACCATCGTAGCTTCATGGGTGTCACAGTTCATTGGGTAAGCGCTTTGTGTTTTGAATAAAACAAAATGTGTCCCTTTCCTTCACTACCGTGGCAAAGGCAGTGGTAACACAGAATGTGTACGCATTATTTTGGGGAGCTTCCATCAGCTTGCTGGAAACAGCGTCTCCGGAAGAAAGCCCTGCCAAAAGTAGCGCTCGAGCGGGAGTGGAACGCGTAGGTCACGTAGATTTTATGCTTCGCCCACGTATAAGGTGAATCGAAGCATATGGTTTCCTCATAGAGCGGTAGTACAGTGGTTAAGACATCGGATTCACAGTATGAGGGTCAGAGATTCGTAAAAAAGTCCCTAGTAGTTCAGTGTTTAAGACATCGGATTCATAATCTGAGGGGCGCTGGTTCGTATCGGAGCGCTGCCGGTGTCTTTTATATTTCAATTTTCGTGTTCCGCACCTTCGTTACCTAGAAGGCGTCGCCGGAAGTGCCTGAGGCCATTCCTATAACATATTCTGTATTAAAAAGTAGAAGTTGTGGAAAATCATGATTAAGTAACTAATGAATGATAATATTTGTATATTTATTTAGATCGATGCTGAAACCCTTTCTCGGAGGTCGCTCGCACTGGCCTGCAGGAGGTTTCCTGGAAGCCACACGTACGACAGGATAGCAGAAATGCTGGAAGACATTAGGCAGTCCTTCGACATCTCGCGGGAGAAGGTCGTAGCCACGGTCACAGACAATGCCACCAACTTCGCCAAAGCCTTCAGGGAGTTCGGCTTTTGTTCTGAGATTACTGACCAGGGTAAGGGTAATGCTGTACTTATTATCAAACATTTTTTCAGATTTTTTAAGGACTGATTTACGTCTGTCTCAATAACCTAAACCCAAGTGGGTAACGTGCGATTACAAATGCAAGAAGTGTGAAAAATATCCGTCATGTTATGCACCGATTCTAATTTTCCTCTTGTCTGGTGCAGCTGACTTGGTTAATTTTTGTGATGCATATAATTCTTCTTTTGATACGCAATACAAATAATTGAAGATGAAGCCACTGGAGCTAATGCAAACGAGAGTGTTTTTGATTATTGCACAACTGTTTTTCTTTTAGTTTCTATGAATATGTGTTATTCACCGTAAAATGTTTCCAAACATGTAATCTTGAGTGCTGTTTTAAGTATTTCGGCTAAATGTGTTCCTTTTTTAACTGGCAGATGATGTCGCCGCCGACTTGTCCTTTGAAATTATGGTCGAACCCGACAACCTGGACGATGCTGAAATCAACTTGCCTCGTCATCTTCGATGCGCATGTCACACGCTGAGTCTTGTGGCAACTTCAGATGCGAAGGCAGCCTTGTCGACACCGTCCTTTGAACGTGCTAACACATCGGTCATGTCAAAGTGTTCGGCTCTATGGAACTGCGTTCGAAGACCCAAGTCGTCTGAAGTTATTGTGGACATCCTAGGGCATTCTCTGAAGACGCCATGCGTAACACGCTGGAATTCATTGTATGACAGCATGAAAGACCTCCTTCGCTCGAAGGATAAACTGCGAGATGTCTGCGATGGACTAAATCTGCAGACATTCCAAGAAAGAGACTTAGCATTTATTGCCGAGTACTGTGAGATCCTGCAGCCCATCGCCTCCGCTCTGACGCGACTCCAAGCGCAGTCCGATTGCTTCTTCGGGGAGCTGCTGCCAACGCTTTTTACCGTAAAATCAAAGCTTCAGGAGAAGGCTGGTATGGACTTCGTCTACTGCAGACCACTTTTGGATGCGGTTACATCTGGGTTCATTCGCAGATTTGACGAGCTTCTGCGAATGAAACCAAGTGCAAATGAAGCGACTGTTGCTGCTGTTCTTCACCCTTACTTTAAGTTGCGGTGGTTGTCACGAGAACCTCAAGATGTCCGCGAGCATGGCCAGCAACTCACAGAAAAAGCTGTAATTGACTTTGTAAATGCAACCAAGCATACCACGCGTCCTTTGACGTGCGCGCCATCAACCTCTGCAGCCTCTGACGTATCGGCTGATGCATTCTTTTCTTTTGAAGCCCACTGCGGCACGAGCCCCAGTTGTCAGGAAGATCAAGTCAAACTTGAGTTCCTGAGCTACCTGCAAGATCCTCGAGTTGAAGTCGATATGCTCCGCTCATACCCTTCTCTGAGAAGCGCCTTCATTAGATACAACACCCCAACGTGCTCCTCGGCTCCTGTAGAACGGCTGTTCTCCTTCGCGTCGCTAATCTTACGCCCGCATCGTGGCGGAATTTCAGACCGGCGTTTTGAGCAAATGCTTCTGCTTAAGGCTGCGGTCCCACGGGTGCCATCGTGACCGAAGGGTTTTTCAACCGCCAGGGCGGCAAAAACGGCAGCAAGCTCTTGCGCGACAATATTACAATAAAGCGACCAGAACGAAAAGACGCAAAACATGGTGCTAAATTGCTGCCTACTTGTACGTCTATCTAAAAGTGTCTGTCATTTCTTGAGGATTCAGAACGCAAGTAAACTCAAGGGACTAATATGAAAACGAGACAGACACCGACTGCCATGTCTGTCTCATATTTCTGTGTGTCCCTTCTTCTTACTTGCGTTCTAAATCCTCCTCATGAATGTTTAACCAACACGCTCTCCTGATTCTTTCAATGCCTGTATTTGTTTTTCGAGCTTCAGCCCCCGACAGCGACAGTAGGGAGTTTCAGTATATCGTTTTCATTGGATCGATACCACTCCATGCGCGCGCTTCAGAGCATGCTTCGATGTGGCAGCGCGAGCTCCCAATACAAATATCTTTCCCTGAAAACACGATCTACTATAACTCGTTAACACCACATAGTCCGTGTTTCTGAAAAAAACTTGCGGAGACTAAAACTCAATTATAGATAGAACGTTTTGGTTTGGTAGATTCTGTGGATTTGAAATAGCGTGTTTCTTTATACCTCGCTGCTCTCTTGGCTGCAATATTTTTACGGAGGTTTGTACGTTTGTGTAAACGTTTGAAAAAAAGACGCAATATAACAAACACAAGAATTCAACTAATACCTTTGTTAATTAATCTAAAGCAATGAGATACACCCATTTTAAAGTACTTCGGATGAGGTTTTAGCGATGTAACGAGGTATCTAAAATACAGTATTCAGTATCTGTATCGGAGATTAGTTTTGCATCTGTATCTTGTATCGGTATCTCAAATACAATTTTCGAGGGTATCGAGTATCGGTATCGAAGATACAATTTCGAAGTATCTTGCCCACCCCTGAAGTGGTGATCCTAAAATGGGGGGGAGTGGCAATTTCAAATTGAGGCTAACGATAATGCGATCTGTACTCTCCGCTTATACCTACACAGTAGACTGGCATGCTCTGTGTGGCTAGTGCTGCAGCTGGGTGCGAGTTAAGAATGCACTAAATAGGCACCATTGCACACCAGCCACGGCATTGAGGCACTCTGCGAACCAGCCAGAAAAAGCAGTAGCCACAGCGAGTATAGTGACGTCGGCGCAACCTGCACTAACAAGCATCTTACTTGCCCCATAAAAGGCAAATGAATCGATAACACTCGGAGAGAACCCAAATTTTCTCACTACGTCCTTGAGCTGAAAACGACTGCAAAGTAAAAACTGTTCACAAAACGAAGGATTTTCAGACATTAGTAGCGGTAATTTACTACATCAATACCTCAAATAGGTATGTACTAACATCCCAAGCCTACAGCCATCTTGCTATGTCGAAAGAAAGGGTCAGGTAGCCTGGTATAATAACGGTACAGGAACTTGGGTGCTTATGAAGATACAAACATAGGAAATTGACTCGATCTAGAGCAGGGACCTCCAAACCCTGGCCCACGGGCCATAGCCAGCCTGCAGGAGTCTTCTGACCTGTGGCTAGCCGTGGTTTTTCCAATGAAGCCCGGCCCGCTTTTAGCAGACACTCTGCTACTGGCACAACAAGGTAGCGATAAACTGGCAGCTGAATGTGACCCCAAATTGGCTGCTGCCATGTTGCGCATTTTTGACCAGTCGAAACGTGACCTTATTGTTTTACGTCTCGATTTTCTTGAAGTACCGCGCACAAATAATTGCTTATTGACCTTTAATAACAGTGCCGACGAGATAAGTTATGTTTCGTTCGCTTTAAGTCCAATATGTGCTTTTAGGACAAAAACTCGGGCAGCTTCGCAATGCCTCCGCTAGATGCCATCAGCCGCGGTGTTGTATTTTGGGTTTTTATCGGAGCTAGACGCTGATCTCTGGGACTAACAGTATTGAAGAAAATAGTTTATCCTGCTTTTACAGCAATTTCAATACAAATCTCAGCTCAGTTTTGCCTAAAAGCCTCAGGATTTGGTATGGTCACGCGTCTAGTCAAAATGTATGTGGCGGTAGCCAAGTGGGGGTCACTTTTGCCTGGTGAACGGGATACCAGTTTATCGCTCTAAGCCCCTCTACCTCGTTGGCGTAAAGAAGCCGCACTGCTACGCGCTTCAAATGCACATACGAAGATACCAGAAAGGATGGGGGAAACCGTTGCATAGTTACCGCCAGGCGCACGCTACTGAACTTATAGTGGCGGCACACATGTTTGTCTTCTTTGTCGCTCTCTATGACGCGTGCCCTTTGGAATGACACGAGAACTTCTGTTCCTGGCTGCTCGGTCCTTGGAGTAAACATTGTTTTCATGGTCCTCTGGTCTTTTATGTCTGCTGACCCATCAGAATACGACAGAAACATCATCGTAAAGCGGGTCCTCTCGCCGTATTATTGATTGAACATTGTCATAATCAGCATCACCATCCATAGTCTTTGGCCCTATTCAAATGTGCCGAAATTCCGATGCTCTTAGATTTATATGCGTTTTCTTGGTCACAATTGTTGCGCAATATCATAGTAAGCTAAATCTTAAATTTCAACTTGGAGTACACATATTCATTCACCTTAGAGTGTATTAATGCTTATTCTAACATTCATTTCTGTGTTTAAAAGCTTATCTGGGTATATCAACTTAATTTTTCCTAATATATAATTGCTTTTTTTTTTCTCAGCCCTCGAGACTGCGACAGGTCCATAACCCGGCCACGTAGCCCTAAAGTTTGGAGACTCCTGTGTTCTAGAGCATGGGTTCAATTAGTTTCCCAGGAACCCAGAGGTTCCTTAGAGCACCGATAGGAGATCCCCAGAACACCCTTAGGGGATGCCCAGAGCACCCTTAGGGGATGCTCAGAGCACCCATAGGAGATCCCCAGAACACCCTTAGGGGATCCCCAGAGCACCCTTAGGGGATCCCCAGAGCACCCCTAGGGGATGCTCAGAGCAGCCACAGGAGAACCCCTGAACACCTTTAGGGGATCCCCAGCACCCTTAGGGGATGCCCAGAGCACCCTTAGGGGATCCAAGAAGCACCCTTAGGGGATCCCCAGAGCGCCCTTAGGGGTATCCCAGAGCACCCTTAGGAGATTGCCAGAGCACCCTCAGGAATTCCCCGAGCTCCGAAGTTTCCTCGGCCGTCCCCACTCCTATGCAAATGGTTTTCCAGTTTGAGCACTACTTTAGCAGATGTGAGCCACTTACTCATGCATAACTATGCTCCAAAAAAACCCGAGTGTTTACATTACTGTTTACAAGGCCTATAGTCTTCTGAACTGCTTTGCTGCATTAAAGCCACAACCGGAAGAGGTTCCTCGGCTGTCATCCGAGGCAGATAGGCTTTCCTCAACATTGAAAAGTTTGAAAGTCCCTGCTCTAAAGAACTTCTGCAGGCCAGTGCGGTGCTTGAACGCCGTCGCCTGGTTGCGGCATGTCCGCACCCTGCACGCACCGTGTCTGCAATCTCTCCCGCCTCCTCCCGGGGCATCTTTTCGAGGAAGTCATAGAAGTGCTTCAGCCCGATCTTCTGCTGGCCTGTCAGCTGTCCGCTGCTTGCCAGCTCCTCCAAAGTGGTGAAGCCCTGCACTTGCAGCGTGAAAACCTCCATGTTAGTAGCCGTCTGCACGCACACATGCAAACACGAGGACGCAGCTACAAAAGCATTTGACACTACATTTTGAGATTATACTTTGTTTCAGCTGACGTCCAGACTCAGCCAACGATACGAACCGATGGAACGAATCAAATAGTTTCAAAAGTGCGAGCCACTCGGCCTTCTCTGTACACGATACACTCAGGGATGATAGAACACATGCACAACATGACGAATAGCATGTTGGTACGCTTTTGATGTTGTACGATTGGTCCCATCAGCTCGTAGTGTCGGCTGCATCCAGACTTGAGGTAAAACTAAGTAGAACTTCAAGCCCTAGCAATCTTGAGGAGCACCCATTTGCCTCGAACGATGGCGGAGAAAGTCTCGCTTCTCGGCATTGCCACAATAATGCTGTTTAGAAGCTTACGGACTCTGTTAACGATAATGCACACGCTGGGAAGTGTGTGGCTCGTAGACATGCTAAAATAACGATGAGAAAAAACTTCACTTAGGCGTAAGGGCAGTCGAGAGAATTTGGGTACGCAAAAAATCGCTAAGGCTACCCTGGCAAGCCCCGGGATTTCTAAGAACCCAGTTTGGGAAGCCATGCATCTTGTGCAAAGACACTTTGCTCGAGCCTGTGGTAATGGTGCACCTTTCAACAAATTCTAAGCGCGCACACATATGCACTATGACTATTGAAAGGCCTCGAGACAGTTGTCACCTGCTGTAACTATAACTAACAAGCCCTAAACTTGTCTTTCTGTAAAATGTAAAGAAAGTGGCCAAGATGCTAGCCTCGGACAGTGCAGTTGAAGGACATGGAGAATCGAGACTGCTCTCCAAGGAACGCGCAGATGCACAAGGCAGGAAGCTTACAGCCATGACAACGGCCAGACGTTTGATCTGCTTTCTTCCCTCAGTCTCTTGGGATTGGACTCGGTCTTTCACCATAAACTAGACCGTTTCCAAGAGAGACCTAAGCTTCAAGGGCCTCCTCAAGAGTGTCTTTACCTGATGGACCCATCGCTCTGCCGTGGAGGGACCGGAGCCCCAGATCTTGGTGAAGAGCTGGAGTGCCGTCAGACGCTCTTGGCCCTGGAACTCCTCCAGCTTGCGCAGCTTGCCCCGCTCCACAATCTCCCAGATCTTGTCCGCCAGCCGTTCGCCCACCTTGGGCAGGGACCGGGCCTCCTGCGTGGGAGAGGCACAGCTTGTCTTCGACTGGTGCGTCTATCGTACTGCTCCGCCCACGCGTAGAAAGTGGTTCCGAAGTGGCAACAAATTACATCGCAAGAGTGTCGAGGCTTGTTTACATCATAGTGTTAATATAATAATCTAGAAGGAAAGGTCCCACGCGGTTGCATGCGCTCCAGCTCCTTTGGAACCGCGGGGCACAGAAATGGACGTGAGTGGTCCCATTGGGTAGGCCCACATCACCGGTGACGCCTTAATATACACGATGAAGCAGCAACACATCACCTGTGAGGTCTGTATCCAGCTCGTTTCCAACTTGCCTCGCAATGGAATGCCGGCATCGCAAATTGTATAAAAACAAATAAAGTTGACAAGCACTCGAGCAACTTTGACTCATCGCGGCAAAAAGAACACCTAACTAACCTCTCGTGCGCTTTCTTTCTCCGCTCTTCCGTCGCCTTCTTTTTCTCGGGACCACCGATATCAGCGTTTGGGATTTGCCGCGTTCTGTTCTCGTCTTTACCCAAGGTTTAGACACTTGCGTTTGCTTACGACCAAGTTCTTGCGATCTCTTACGAGGAGAGAACACGCTGGCATGCTGGCGCCATCTATGTGCTGGCCCTGGAACTGCATTTCGGTAGGACGAAGGTTTTGAAGTATTTGCGAGATCAAACGTACGTACTATACACCTAATGGTCATTTATAACATTAAAAAGTGTTTCGAGCCAACAAAAAAAAGAAGGAAATATCCGAAAATGCTGAGTGTCCCACGGCGATCGCAAGCGTGTGAACGAGCCTTCGTGCCGTCGGATGTTGCAATTTAGGTGGTCGGTCGTAGAAATATTGGCGAGAAAGGTGAGCGGATGTGAGGGTCGCTGTCGTCGCAGGGTTTTATCTTGTGTCTGCTTTGGTTTTTGCCGACTGTCCGGCTGCAGAGCGACCCACAGCAGAAGATGCGTCTGCCGCATTCATCTCCACTGTTGCGCAACCGCCAGGAGCATAGCAGGCAACAGCGTGACACCTATGCGACGTCATCAAGCTGGTGATGATGATGATGACAATCATCATCATCACGAGGAGGAGGAGAAGGGGGGACGAGTAGTTGCAGTTACCTCCCAGGAGGTGATCTCTGTCGGATGGCGCTTAAGGGCCATGATAGCCCGCTCGTAGCTCAGGGCTCTCCAGTGGTCCTTGGTACTTTGGTATGTTTCCACCATGGCCTGAAAACAGGTGAACCAAAAGCGTACATGACTCAAAATAACCGCATACGCTAGGGGCGTCCATACGCTGTCGTACGTTAGAGTGCCATATGTATTTAAAGGAGAAATGTAATCCCTTGAGCGGCCCAATTTCGCTGTACAAGAATTGTTGTAGGCGTATTTCCACTGATCATCAGTCGGAAATAACTCAGGAATGGCTATCTTGAGTGTACCCTGACGAGCTGTTGTGCTAGCTCGCTTTAGCACACATTCAGCAGCAATGCGGTCATGGAAATTTCATGCAGTAAAGCTCTTCAATCAGCGGGAAAACTGAATTGGTGAATAGGTCACGTGACATCAAACTTTCCGCTAAATTTTGCCAACACAACACCGACGACACCATCAGAAACTAAACAGTACGAAACCACAAAACGGCTACCGCTGCTACGGCTGCTGCATTTTACGGAAGTGACGTCACAGACGTCGAAATCATTTTTTGAGATAGTTTGACGGAGGGTGGACGTCGAAATAGTCACTGCCTAGGGGGCAGGCAAGTGGTAGCTAAAGAATGATTTATAAATTGCCTGTGCAGGGAGAATTGGGACGTGGAACCTAACGGTGCCTACCTGCAGTTGCTCGATTATGTGGACGTTTCGGTTCACAGGAATATCGGCACACCCTTTTCGCGCAGGCTCCCCGGGTTCTTTCCCGTGGTAGGCTGCCCCCACTTCTGCGCCACTCGGGCCCGCACAGTCGGAGTTGAACACCGTCTCACCGCATACATGCGGAAGATCGCACGTCAAGGCGTAAGGCATCGTCGAAGCCAGGGACGCGTTTTTGAGGGAATCGCTGATCCACGCACTCCGCACGATTCTGGTCGACGGAGACAGTTTCTCGGAGTCGATCAGTTTGGGTACGCGCTCCCGATCTATGCACTCGGCGACCACGACGTGCGTGGCGTCCTTTTCGCTCTCGGCGATCTCGGCGCCGTGCTCGACCAACTTCTTCAGAAATAGCTGAACCCGAGGCTTTCCCATACCGGTTGGGACGACGTACACACGGCTACCGACAAACATGCCGCTGACGCCGTCGTCATCTGCTGCCGCCCAAGAACAATTGCGACAGTGGATAACAGTCGCTAAAAGACAAATATTTGCAATAGGCGGTAGCTCGCGCCACCTAGTTATACAAATTTACAAAACGACCCCCTTTTCACTTTTTTTCTTAAATATTTTGGAAAAGCCTGATCGAAGGTTAATTGATTGCGGCGGGAACCCAGGAATCCTGGGTTCAATCCCCACCCCTGCCCGTTTCTATCTGGATGAGCATCGTACCGGCGTGCGGTCGTGTACCACTACTGCGTGGTGCACGTTACAGACCCCAGACTAGCGGTTGTACTGCACTGGCTAAATTTCTCATCCACAGCTGGGAGACTCGTCGCCCGTTGAGGCAGACCAAGTTCTAGGCTGTATAAACATACAAACAACCCAATTGTTTTATTGCGGCGGGGAAGCAACACCTGTGGAGCTCAGAGCCTCGCTCTGGGGGAGCTCGCTTCCGCGGGTGTTGTTTATCGCCAGTGTCGTGTCGCCGGCGTCCTGAGTGATACGCCATGGTAGTGGCGTAGTGGCGTTACGAGGATTTTTTTCCAGCGCCAAAATCATCGCTTTTAGAGCGCAGCTCACTCAAATTGGGAAAGTATAGGGAAAAGGGATGTGAAAGATTAGTCTCAGCGGCCGGGAGCCGGCTTATCTTCATCAAGAAGCCCCGGAATTTCTTTGCACGTTTACACTGTAAACAATTCCCAATACGTAACCGGGTGAGGGTTTGAACTCTTTAGTTCAATTCGAACCTGGCGCGTTCTGCGCCACATTTTGCGCATCGATATCGAATCCTTATCCGCTTTCGGTTTTCGCTTCGAGGCCGTCTCGACCGTCTCGACATCCAAGCCAAGCGCTATCCAGTTGTGAAAATGGCTGCTGGCCTACTCCTCCGCTTGCCAGCGATCGTCCAAGTTCTCATCGCAGTGCGATAGTCAAGGTTCCTCTCGCTGATTTTTGCGCGTGATACAGGCGCTTCTACTCGCCATGGGGCTGAGGACGATTCTCAAGAAGATGAAGCGCAAGGAAAAGGAAGTCCGGGTGCTTATCCTGTATCCTTTGACACTTGTCAAACTCGACTTTGATTGGAGCTACTAGGATCGATATTTGCCCCCCGTCTCTGTCGGCTGCTTCGCTCCATTTTCTTCTCATCTGTCTTCGCCCCCGCACGCCCGGCTTTTGGGTAGTCCGAGTTAAGCGCTCGCTAGTTACGTAGCGAGGGATTCGTAAACGCCGCTCCCACGTTCTTTGCGTGATTGCGTGGGAAGTGGCGACTGTGTTCCTGACGAGCAGTCCAAAGTTTCTCCTAATCAACTAATAAAAAGGGAAGCGGAAACGCATGAAAACAGGCCAGGGAGTGGAGGAAACGATGACCGTGCCGCCTGCTTAGTCCTGGATATTTCAGCAGCCCCGTTAAAGGAGCGTTTTCGAGCTGAATGAGGTTCAGTAAGAGCACGTTCAAGAGGAAAGGAAACTGGATTGCTTCTTTCTGTAGGATATTGTTTCGGTGTCGGCTGTTTTTATTTGCCACTCTAGTGGGACTCGGGCATTACAGACCTATCCCTGCTTTGCGAGGCAGTCACCTTACAATCCTACTAACCACCACTGTCCTGCAAGTTGTTACTGTACACGGCGTTTATTTTATTTCAAAGTGCCATATTATATTCGCCCATAAACACCCCCTTATATAATTCCCCATGGAGCCTTTACATAGAAAATAAGTTAAATGAAACGAAATCTTTGCATTGGCGTCGTGGAAACGATGGGAACACGGGGTATCGATTCGCCAAGAACAGTGCCTGGAGTTTGGCTTGCAGAAAACACAAGACCATTATTATTATTAAAGACTCGAGCGTGTTTGGTGATCTGAATTGACTTAAAACTCTCATTCGTTTCAAGTCAACAAGACCACGCTTACTTTTCTGGCACTGTGCTCCTTGGTGCTTCCTTGTTACGAGGGCGTCGTTGAACTTGACGCACCCTGCCAGGGGCCTCGACAACGCCGGCAAGACGACGCTTCTCAAGAAGTTCAACGGCGAGGACACCAGCACCATTTCGCCGACGCTGGGCTTCAACATCAAGACTCTCGAGCACCGCGGGTAACAGCCAGATCAGTGACACTTGCGCGTATAATTTAGTTATGTCTTTATATTTTTGTGCGTATCATTCTTTTCACTTTATTTTCGTGTAATAGACCGTTGTTAAAATCCCATCAAGCAAATTCTGGCGATCGCCATTTCTTGGGCTCGAAGCGTCTAATTGGATTCGAGCTGACGCAGCGCTCGTCATCAATGCAAGCCGAGCCAAGTTCATGCCGCACGCTGACAAAGCCCTCGGGTCCAACGCATGGTCAGAGTAGGTGTCCAAGCAATGGCGGACTTGGTTAGTTGGCTCGTTGCACAGTTGCACTCTTGAGCTAGTAGTGCACCAACATACTAAAACACCAAAACTGACGTAGTCAGTCTCTTCAGATGGTGTCGTGGCAGCCTCGGTTTAGGGGCCTCAACATTCCTTTTTCTCTGACCCACATTTTGACTTCTTTAACATCTTAAAAATTAGTTTGCTCGCTCATGTTGTTGTGGTGCACCCCTGATGTGACATATTAACGTTCAATAAATGTTAAATTGGTTATCTTTTAATTAATCAATCATATAAAAAAAATGTTGTTTTTGTTTTTGGAAACACAAATTCATGTTTTAAGCAGGTCTTGTGTATGAAGAAGATTCTAGATTGCACTTTAATTATTGTGCTCTGTAACTCTTTCAAAAAGCTAAAAAGAAATCGGTGGCATCAACTAGGTGCAGGACAAAGAGAACTGGCTGCTTCTGAGACGGGCGTTTTGTAGCACGCCAAGGGTGACCTCAAATCTGGCGTCACACACTGTCTGTCTCGGCGTTATTAGATCTATCGGTTGACAAGCTCTACGGAAGAGCGTCGTTCGAAAACAGTCTTTCGCTGCCTGCACGCAAACAGGTACAGGTAAATAGCATGCCTAGCGCCAACAGCGGCGCTGCTCCCACGGGCAACAGAGGACTGTTTTTGAACGATGCTCTGTTTGCACAAATTTTATGTTCACCATAAAAACTACGATACAATCCCTTTCCGCCGCAGGCAGTGTGCATCCAATGTTTTAACAGTTCCCCCGCTTCTGTCCATGGGGTGGGCAGATGGAGTGGCGAGCGCATCCAAGCACATGAACCACGAAAAGGCGCTGGGCATTCTGGGAAGCTTGTGAACTGACTTTGATCTAGTAACGCTGGTCTGTCTCCCCGTGTTCTCCAGGTTCCAGATGAACATGTGGGACGTCGGAGGCCAGAAGTCTCTGCGCACGTACTGGCGCAACTACTTCGAGAGCACCGACGCCATTGTGTGGGTAGTGGACAGTGCTGACAGACGTCGCATGCAGGACTGCCACGACGAGCTGCACTCGCTTATTTGCGAAGAGGTAGGCGTCGTGCCCGTGCCAGCTTGTTGGCTACGTGTGGCCACATAGTCGAGTGTCTGAAGAAAACACGAACCTGCAACCAACGTTGCCCAAATGAGGACGTCTAGGGCAGTGTGGGGTAAAGTGCATCTAAAAGTAAAGTATACAAAGTAAACGAGAGGTTATGTTGTTCAAGTAAAGTAGGTAGTACACTGGGTGCAATGTACTTCAAGTAAAGTACCATAAGCACAATGTACTTTCAAAGTAAACTACAAGGACTTTTTAATGCAGTCTTTTCGATGCCCTTTCATTCTCCTACACAGTATTTTTTTTTTTTTTTTTTTTTTTTACTGGTATGCATCGCTTTAAGGGTAGTCGGGGGTGCATAATTTATTTTCGAAATGGTGGCGAATATTGACGCAAAATTTTGAAGTCCCTCCGACTTGTGCATTTGGTGCCGCTTGCGCTGGTTTGCACCCAGGGGGTCTAAACATACTAGGAGAGGGCATGATGTCATCCCCGTAGCTTCCGCAAGCAATCCTCTATGGGAGGAGTGTCCCCCTCCAATTATTTTTAACCTCCTCGCATGCATTGACAGAGCAAGAAGTAGTGAGAGTTCGAAATACAGCGGGAAAGCCGCTCCCCAGTACAAACAGAGCGACGTGTCTTCTGCTCACGTTTCTGGAAAGTAGAATATCCCTCCCAGTCTTTCTTGAGAGTTGACATCGTTTTGTGGTGCAAATATAACAAGATCAGATTTGGGGAATGTACCTTGAAGTCAGGAGTTATACTTTCCCCAGAAAGCACCAGAAAAAAATGCTTTAAGTAAAGTACAAGTACTTACTCGGGAGAATGTGCTTCAAGTAAAGTGCAAGTTTTCAAAACCTTCTTGAAGTAGCGGTTTAAGTACAATGTACTTAAAGTACTTCCCAACACTGGTCTATGGTCGCCGACAGACTAAGAAGGACGGGTGGCATTTTCTGAACGTCCGACCTCCAGCATGTGCACTCTCGGGGTGCACAAGACGCCGAACTGTGGTCGAAGCTTGCACCCGAGGCAGGTCGACTGAAGCTCCTCCTCGTCGTTTTCACCTTGTCAGCGACTACAGTACGTGGCAGCCTTTCTTTGCAAGCATACCATGCACTTGCAAAGAAAGGCCGTGTTTATTGCCAGTTTGTGAAATATTCAGCAACGCGATTGAATGTCCGTGTCGTAAACTCGATTCGCAAAGATGGAATCTTCAATACTTACGTCTGTATTTCTTTCCCACATATATTGGTATTTTAAATGTCTGTACTAAAATTGCAAATTAATCATAACTGTTTTTGTTTTGTTTTTCTAAAGGAAAGTTGCTATAAGCTTGTGATGCCCTATCATAGGGGATTGAGGTACTATTCATATGATACACGGATTTAGTAAAGACAGAGAAAGGACTGCCGTTACCGTAGAAAGATTCTATTGTATAGTAAAAATAATAGCTAGGCATAGTAAAAAGTTCCGTTAAAGCATGTAATGCTGCCACTAGATACTTGGGTGTTCATGTAGTGAACATACTCTTTTAGCAAAACTTGTTCCTCATGGAAAATTTGCTAGGGAAGTCACACCTATATAGACCCAAGCTTACTACCAACAGTGCAAACTCCAAATGCAAACGGCGGAAGCAAAGTGTTTGCACCAATGCTATCCTTCTTTTTAAAGCATTGCCCAAACCTCTTTGGCAAGTGCCCCGAACGACCAGATTTGAAATGTGTGGATTCTTGTCTGCTAGTCGCTGACAGAATGAAAACAGCGGGGAGGTCTTTCAGTTGCCCCTCCCCCGGCGCGAGCTCCCTACCTTCGACAACGCTTTGTTGCCTGCGAGCGTGTGCACGCGCGGCCAAAGGAACGAGCGCACGTCGAAGGCCGGGCACCCGAGGCAGACGCCTGGCCGCTCTCACCCTGCCAGTGACTACGGTGACCCCTGTTGCCTGAAACTGTGCCGCTTTCCCCGCGAGCAGAAGCTGCTGGGGGCCACGCTGCTCGTGTTTGCCAACAAGCAGGACCTTCCTGGAGCCCTGACTCCGGCTGAAATCAAAGAGGTGACTCTTCAGTTTCCTCGGAGACTTGGGCTAGACCCGGTGCAGCCCGACCCACCCCCAACTCGGCATAAGCTAACCTAGCCTAATCTAACCTAATCCAAGGGGAAAGAGAAGTGGGTAGTCTTTTGAGCAGTGGGTACATGTCCAAAAGACTAATGCCAGGGGTAACTGTTACTGCAACTTGGTTTTCTTTTGGAGTAACCTACCTTAGTTTAGTCAGTTACTATGGTCCTTAGATAAACTACTTACCGATCTGGAAACTACGGCTGTTTATCCCCTAGTAAATTTTGTTACCACAAACTGCGCTGAAACAAAATAATGTAGAAAAGGTAAAAAAAAAAATATATATTTTAAAAAGTTAGCAATTTTTTTTTTTTTTTAAAGCAGATGTGGCAGCCTTTCTTCATGTGGTGTTTGTTATTCGAAAATTAGATGGACCCCTAGGTCTCAAGCATGGAGGGTTTCGATTCCAATCATTCATCTTTTCGGTGGGTTTGCGTGGTTTTATGAAAGGTGACGCGTCCAGTGACTTTTTCCATGGTAACTTCTCTAAACCCATGTCCATCCGTTAGCTTCTCCGAGGAATCTGATGGACCGACTCCCAATGTCGGCAGCGCACCTCTGGTGCTTCAATTCGTCCAAAAAGAAACCTCCCGTAGCGCTACAAAAAAAATTCTAGACAAGGTAATCTGTGAACCATGGTACAACGCTGGCGTCTCCCTACTGCAACCGGCAGCACATAAGTAAGCAGCGCGAGCTTTCGCCGCACGTGTGCTACCAAACCTCTGTCCTGCGTTGTTAACTCCATAGATATTGAATTTAGCGGTCTACACTAGACACAATAGCAAGTAACAGCAAAAAACTGATCCATTGCCAAATGGAGATCCTTTGTACTGTTAGAGCATTCTGTCTTTTATCCACCGCGGAGCCGATGTCGCAGTGCCCTGCGTCGCAAAAGCCCAACGCTTTCGTCCCTTGATGTGTGCGCCACTCGAAGAGCAACTTTTGCAGCTTTGCACATCTCCCAATGCCCGGGTATGTTGTCTGCAGGCGCTGCAGCTGAACGAGATCCACAGTCTGCACTGGTGGATTGTGCCGTGCAGCGCGTACACAGGCAGCAACCTCCTTGACGGCATCGACTGGATGCTCAATGACATCTCCGCACGGCTCTTCATGCTCGACTGAGTCTTCCTCATTTGCATCAAGTTATATCCGGTCCCAGTTACTCCGGTCGGGCGTAACGCGACAGCTCAGTACCACATTGTAATAAACTCACCTTGTCAGAGTGTCGTTGTTGTTGAAGGCAATGAATGGTGTCCCGTTGCGATTTTGCTGTTGTAGTATGACGGAGTTGTGACAAATAAATCTTTCACGAGTTGTTACCCCTTCATTGCCTCGCATTGATATCTCTTGGGATCTGTATTGAACTTTGCACTGTCCGAAAGTGCCTTGGTCATTCCCTGTAAACGGATGGTTTATTTTGGTTGAAAAGTTGCAAGCCCGCAGACAAACTTGGAATCGTAATAATTTCAAATTACACTTATGGTTTCAGGAACAATGTGAAGTGCAGTAAACTGCACTTGCATGGTTTAAAATGATGCCAACTATCTAAAGCGCCGCTTTTTAAAAATTTCCACGACATTTTGTGATCTGCATTCGGCGCATACATTTCAGCTTCGTGTGATTTATTTGAATTGCAAATTTTTTGGAATTTGGACAAATTTAAGTTGTCTGCTGAATTATCTGAACAGATTTTGGCGAATTTACGAGGAATACAGGTTGTGAAATTTTAGCCCCCAAAATGGCCGAAAGGCCGGGCGATGTATTCTCCTTCAGCTAAGCAAGGGAGGTTGGAGAAAAACGATGCCAATGAAGCATTATAGCATTTTTGCATTCATAGACGGACGAAGATAAAAGTAACCATACTTTATTCACAACAAAAACGAGCCCAATAATTGCATCAACACATACAAGTTTCAGGCTACCGTCAGAACACACACACAAAGAAAGCAATAGAATAACTGCCTTAGGAACTCTGATATTACTACCCCTCTGGAAGCCCACCATTATACTTGAAATCCCAGAAGTTTGATGCAGGTCATAATGATGTGCAGTTGAAAATCGGATGCCCATTCTTTTGGTCGTACTCTTGTAGTGCCTCATTTCATTGGACATTAAACAATATTTGGTTTGCAACAAACTATGAGCGGGAATTGTATGGGAGGACCCTTCAGAGTTTACCTAGGGATTCAATCTCTACGACAAATGCAAAGTGTTGAGATGCGTCAGTGGTTTAATCTGTTTTTGTCACCAAACACGATGCTGGCATTGTTACACGCATCACCGCTACCTCATTTTAAAATGGAAACCCACAAAATATTTATAAAATGCTGGTTTGGGTGAGGAAATATTTCGTTCAGCCTTCGACTCTCCCATGAAGAGAAGTTTGTGCAACTAGCTGCGTGAATTTGGCTTTGGAATTCAAACTCTACTAGGAACAGCTTTCTAGCAATGCTGAAATAAGCTTAATCGTTTCACTTATCTTTGTTTCTGGCCATTCTTACATCCTGTACTGCCTAAAACTGGAAGGGAAAGGCACATCAATACACGTATGTAAAAATAAAAACATCAACTTGGCTTGCACATTAGAGTGAGTACGTACAAAGCACTCTTTTCAAACTCTCATGCGGATGAAAGTCGTAGTTCGAAGTAAGACCCATTTTTATGGTTCCAATCGTAAGCATGGGCGATACGGGCAGCATTACATTAACTATTAATCCTAACGAAAGTCAAGGTAACTGACATGTTTATTGATATTCAAGGTGGAATCAAAGGCAGCAGGAGGAGCCAAATCGTTGCATACGGCAGTGTGGTGTCACAAACACAAGCAGTAACCTAGCCGGAATGTCGGCAGCTTACACCTTGCAAAGCTATTTCACTATTGCAGCACACTACCATTCACATTTTTGTCTCGCACTGATCCCTCTTGATTCCCGTTTTATGCTCACTAGTATTTGTGGAAAACGTACAACATCAAAGACCACTTTCGACGGCGGACTCGCCGAGGAACGTTACTACAGTAATTAACTACCGAAATACCCAGAAGACGTCTCTCAGTACTTATTAGGAGAGGCTACCATAACCCTAAATGAGGTCATTGCAGGAATAAAAAAAAGAAAAAACATCCAATGCACAAGACAAAACAATCGACAAGCAGCGCACCCCAGTGTGTAGCAGTATGGCAACCGCAGTACGACAAAGACACACCTTTAACTTCTAAAAATTGTGTACATCAGGCAAGGATATGTAATTTATAACGGCAGCAAGAAGACAACGGACAACTTTCAGTTCTTATTGCACGACACTTTGAGAGGTAAGCTACTCGTATTCGAGACCGGCAAAAGAGATTGTCGAAACGGGGTTTTCCCCACTCAACGTTTCGGGTTTGCTCCTACGCAAGAGAGCCCGACACGGACTGCAGCCCACGTTCACATTTGTTGCTCTGTACGATTACCACCGCAGCAAGCCAAGACCGGTTTCACAATCGCGGAAGCAACGATGCCTTGCGCCCTGATATGTAGCAATAATAATAATCCTTTATTTTCTGTGCCCACAAACAACTTTTCAGTCTCCACTGTGGTGCACTAAAAGCAGCGAGAAAAAAAAGCTTGCACTCTTAAACTGTTTGTCATCAAGTCGTGCATGCAGGCAACCTGCAAGTTCTATTGAGGGATTGAAGGGACTTCGTTGTAGTTCTACATGCGATGCGGGTTCTGCGTTACAGCGTGCATTTCGCCGTGCTGGTCGCCGTTAAACGCTAGGTGTTGTCCGAGCGCTCGAAGGTTACCACAGTTTCTTCGTAGGATGCTGGGTTACGATGGCTGCATTTTTAACTTTGTGGTGTGGTCCTCGGTCATAAAGGCTGCAGCTTGACAAAGGAATGTGCGTGGCTTACAGATTTTCGATTCCAGATACGACCGCCAAAACAAAGCATTACAGTGGGACTGTAGCAACCTGCATGCATTGGAAGAAGGCTAAAAAAAAAGAGAGCAAGCCCAACGACACAGTGTTTGATCTCAAAACCATCGATGGAGTGCCTAAATGCATGCGACAATCTAAGACACACACAAGTGGAAGCGGCCCCATACTGTCGACACAAGGAAACAAAATTGGGGATTCGATTTACTGCTTCTTGGACATCAGGGGCAAGAACTTCAGCTGTCTTCTGAAGTGCTGCTCGTGATGCAGGATGTCTGGCCATGAAACGAAATTTCGACACTTGTGCCATTACCGGTGACAAGAACACAGATGTGTGAACAATCCAGACTGTAGGTAAGTTTTGGTATCTTTGATATTAACTTTGGAAGACACTTGGACAAGGCACTTTTTTTTTTCTCCAATTTTCAAGTCGAATCAATCCAACCAAAGTTTTACTTAGGCAACGAATGAGTAGGCAGTGGTTGTCTGGGGGAGCTCTCAGATAAGGCAATGACGTGCCCGACGAGCCATGTCACTGCCATTAAGCCCTTTTATTACCTGCAAATTAGTTTTTTGTGTTTACATGTACATTCAGAAAGATACGAGTCATTCAAAATAGCACGGGAGACCTCGCTTATGGAACCGGCTCGTAAAAAAAAAGTTGACCGAGTTTCACTGAAACTGTGCACATTTAAGACATGTTAAGAAATGTGGCATTTCCCTAAATAAATTAATGCAGTGGGTGCCACAGCAGGTTGGCACCATGACAGATCCCCATTGGACAAGCAACAGAGACTGTGTACCTGCAGGGGCTCGTCTGAAGGGTACAGCAGGCAGTGACTTCATTCTCATGGCTTGCTGGGAGCTAAGGATGCATAGAAAAATAAAAAAAGGGGGGGGGGGCAGTCCCAAATGGGAGAGAGGGAAAAACAAAGCACTGCATCAGAACTGTACTTCAAATTGTGATGAATGTCAATGGCTACAGAAGAACAAACCTACAAAACAAAACCGTGTGCGAACGATACTTGAGCATTAATCGCACGGCCGGTCAAAACCCCTTCTAGAACCTATGTAACCTATGTGAAGGAAAACATACAGCAGCATTCCTTTCCTTCACCTTTGAAAACTTGCCCAGAAATATAACCAGGGTGTGAACATTGCACCATTTCAATAATTTTAAATGGAATCAAATAAATTATTATGCATGAATCTGCCTAAAACAGCTGCATGAAAGCAATCACATTGGGTGCGATTTCACCGCACAGCACATGTGCCAGCAGGAAAAACTAACTCAATGGAGCTAAAGAGCTGGTTTGTCACACGGAATTCCGAAAACATTAGAAAATATCCCAAGTGCACTAATAACACTACCATATTCAATCCCAAGGTAACATCGATCGTACAAATCATTTATAACTTCCAATATATCTGCGTGTCAAGGGTAAAAACTCAAGTGGTTTGTTGACACAGACCAGGCTAGAAAGTAGCCGCATTCATTCGAAACAAAGCCGCACGCAGTTTATTGCCGCCTCCAGCGTGAAAACAGGCCGAATAGCTTCGGCTTGAAACGGGTGGTCATCACTTCGGGCGAAGAGCCCTGGCTTCCGGCTTTGTCTTTGGCCCGCTGGGAAGGCTTACCTGCCACAGCTTTCTTTTCAGATTCCTCTTGCTGCTGTTGCTTCTGAAGCTGTTGCTTTACGGCAGCCGTAGCCGCAGCCGTGGCTTCTTCTGCAGCCGATTTGGCGGCCGCGGCGGCTTCGACCAGTGCTATTCGTGCGGCTTCCTCCCTCTCGACGAGCCGACCCAAGTCGTCCTGTCCAGAGTGACGTCGTAAAGACGGTTACATTCTGCCTACGATGGAGGGTATTAGGGTCGTTCGATTTGCCTGCACCGGTGCAGAGAAGTGTAGGGCCGTGTACTTTCATGTCCATCGTATCTCGATACAGATACCGGAAGTACACCGCCCTACACTCTTCTGCACCAGTGCAGGAGGTGAATCGAACAAATCTATTATAGCCTCAGTCAGTTGCCTACCTACAGGGTTGTCAACACTTTCTTCCCCTTACATTCTAAAGTTAGCCAGAGTGAATAAAAAAACTCCCATATTAGTAAATCTGATAAGTGCTCACACTGAATTTGGTACAACTAGGCTGTCCAATTTTAGCTGGATTCTTCACTAACCAGTAAAGTGTTTTTGGCATCGAGTTCACAAAACTACACCCCTTTTTTGCATTTATTTTAAGATACATATAAAAAGGAAGCAGCCTGCGTAAAAAGATCCAAATAACTTTGAACGAGTTGTTGGCGCAAAAGCTGTAACAAGGTCTTCCACACATCCAACTCGAGCGACAAAGAGTGAAGACGACTTGCAGACGTTTCAAGCGCACAACAAAACATGGAAGATTTCGCGGGTCACGAAGAAACCGATTTAGCTTCCTCCGTCGACAAAAACTGGCATTTGTGGCACTATGAACGCTACCCCATTATTAAAATTCGTTATAATTATTCTAACCTACGCAGCCAACGTAGTCAGCTGCCTTCTTTATGTATTCCTCTCATCCTGATCATCGGCGCAAGGTTAGCATTCCAACTGTGGTTTCTATCGTGACGCTTCACTCATCTTTGGTGCGCCGGAACTGTGAGTGGCACGCCCACCTTCCAGCCCAGACGGTCGGCCACCAGGCGACAGCCCGAGTCGCACGTTCCCAGCAACGCCACGTCCCTGAAATCGATTGCAGACTTTACCCAAATTCGAGTACCCTGGCGTGGCAAGACAAACAGGCTGTTGGCACGACACTGCACCTACTATAACTAGGGATGTCGCCAACCACCCTAGGTTCGATTTCGAAAGGTTTCGATATTTGTGAAGCGAACTGAGGTTCGATTTCGAAAAATTTCGATATTTTCGTACCGACCGAGGTTCGAATTCGAAAAATTCGCAACTTTTGATCACAGTAGAGTTTCGAATTCGAAAAGTTCGAAGCTTTCACGGTTTCTAAAATTTCGGGTTCGAATATTTCAAATATTTTTTTACTTGAGGTTCGATAAATTCGAAGATTTCGAACTTTCCTAACTTGAAATTCGAGATATTCGAAAATTCTGAATTTCTTAAGATCTGAAGTTCGAAGATTTCGAAAATCTTTGGAAATAAAATTCGAAAACTTCGAACGCTTCAAATTTTTATAGACATGAAGTTTGAACAATTCAAAGATTTCGAATTTCTTTCTGCATAAAGTTCGAAAAGTTCGAAAGTTTCGATTCTCTTTTAACGCTGAATTAAAAAAAAAAAAAAAAAAAAAACTTCGAAGATTTTGAATTTTTTTAAGTCCAAGTTTTCAAAGTTCGAAGTCCAGTTTTCAAGTTCCTCCACAGTTTCAGTTTCAAATAATGTTTTCACGACTCACTGGTTTTCACGAAATCAAGTTTAGAAAAGTTAGGGTGTGATACCTAGGCTCTGCGAAGTTGGTCAGGCAATTAAATGAGACGACGAGTGTCCCGGATGTGCTGGAATATTTGCCAGTGCAGAGTGACGTGTGACCATAGATCAGTAATTGTGACCGCCAGCCCGGGGGGGGGGGGGGGTTCTTTAACGTGCATCACGCAGTAGTGATCACACGAACACACTGTTTTACGATACTCATCCAGTTCGAAATGGCCAGGGGCGGGCAGGAGGTTGAGGCTCAGAAAAACCTTGAAGCGACCTGGCAAACTACCTCCCCACCCCTTGCACGCTGGTAGTAATCCGATCGAACGCCGCCCGAGTGATACTGGCATATAGTAAGTTAAGTTTGTAATTGTCCTGGAGGTTTATTTTCTGGGACGGAGGAATCGCCTCGCAAAAAGCACAGAAGCCGACACAACTCGAGGTCGAGGAGCGTTCTACCATACAAGTGGCGTCGGAAGAGGAAAAACGGGGGAGGGAAAAGGGGAGGGGGGGGGGGGGGGGCGCCTCAGCCCCCCTTCCCTTCTTCCAGATATTTCGGACTGTTAAAGAAAACAATACGGGGAAAGAGGGCGTGGTCGAGCTTATTTTAATCTGAAATTATTTATGCCTATGTATAGCTACTGTCGCTCTTCACTGCATAAAAGATTGCGTAGATGGTCATTGTTAGAAACTCGTTGTCAGAAGGCACTACTCGTCACATGCTTAGTGGTTCGGAAGTTCAAAGCTATGCCTTTTCGACCTAAATAACTGTGCCAATGGTAAAAAAAAAAGAAAATGAATAAATGCGGGGATAAAAAGCTGGAGAAAGAAAAAACTATCAAGAACTCGCCGGATGTGTTGTATTCTTGCATATTCAGAGGTTCAGAGCTTTGAAACAACTTTCTCCTACCAAAATGTGTACAGGCTAAAAGAAACACGTCCCAGGAACGTGAAGCGAAAAAAAAAATGCTTTCTTTTAATGACGTGCTGAACTTGAACAATATTAGAAATCTTCTCCCATGAGTTAATTTATTCCTTAACGTGAAAAAACAATAAATACATTATTTTGTATTCTGCAGATGGCAATGATATGTACTGTCTGTGGTGTTAATTTAAATGCGATACTTCAAACAACTTAGACGAAAATAAATACCAAGTTTAGGGCATAATTGCATGTAGATACATGTTTGGACATTTCTTCGAAACTCACCTTGAATAACAATAGTCATATCTTAAGACGACACTTATCTAGGCTATACATAGATCATTCTTAAAAAGTTTAACATCTCTACCATAAATAGCTTCGGCTACATCGCGCTTCAAATCTGGCATAAACGATAATCGTCAAAAACCCGTCGTCGTTCCTCGTTCCTTCGCGAATTTATTGCTTTAAAACTAAGCATGCCAGAACATTGAAATAAACAGCATTGTCTTTCGTAAAGAACGAAACACCGCATGTAAAAGTTAAAAAAAAAAAAAAATTACGAATGTACCTCACTACTTGAATTCAAATGAAACCGTCCGCCGGTCTTTCGAAGTTCGACGAACGTCGAACTTTTACCCTAAAAGTTTGAAGTTCGTCGAACTTCTGACTTTTCAGGATTCGAAAGTTCTAAACTTTTCGAATTCTATTGATAAATAAGTTCGAAAGTTCGAAAATTATCGATTTCCTTAGCATAGGAAATTCGAAAGTTCGAACAGCTTCGAACTTTTTAGTGCAAGAAATTCGAAAGTTCGAAAATCATCGAATTTTTTGGTCAGTCAAGTTTGGAAGTTCGACAAGCATCGAATTTTGCAGTGTGATAAGTTCGAAAGTTTGAAAAGGATCGAATTTTTTAGCGTAATAAGTTCGACGGTTCGAAAAGCGTCGAACTTCTTAGCTTAATAAGTTCGAAAATTCGACTTCGAAAATGCGAAATCTTTCGAACCTTCCGAATCGCTTGATTCGATCATCGAAACTTCAATTCGAAAAAAGTTTGCGGCATCCCTAACTATAACAGGTGTATGGTAATGCGGGGAAACTACCGGGGCAAGGAACAAGTTTGGAAAAATGCACCGAGAAATGATTGCTCAGACTGACCGAGAGTGGAAAGAGAAACTAACACAAAAACATTAGGGAACAAAAAAAAAAAATTTAACAGATGGCATATTATATATTCCAAACTTGGTCAGTGGGGGCGAATTTCAGTTAAAAAAACAGTTTTTCCTTATTAAAAAAAAAAAAATAGCCCTCATACAAAGCACATTTTGACAAAAGCCTGCATTTGCCGCGTCTTGTCAAAGTCCGCACCTTTAGACAGTCCGCATAGAATTCCAACTTTTAAACATGTATAGCCTACAGACTACAGTTCTGAAAACACAAAACTCCATTTCAGCTCAACTTTGTAAACAGTGAAGGCTACGGCCCCAATGAGCCAATCATGGTGCTGGAGTGAAGCATGCGACAGTGTGCGTTAAAGTGCGCTTGTCCAGTGGAGAGGTGTCATGTGCTTTGCTCTATCTGTCTGTTGGGATCATGGGGGCCGCAGCATTTGCCGTTTGCCAGCATATATTATATTTGGCAGCAATATCCTATCTCAATAAAATGCAAAACACATTGTATTGTAAAAAACAAAAAATAATGTATGAAGCTTTTGTTCTTAGTACTGTTAGGCATTTTGCATTATCTAGCTGTTTACATTCATATATTCAATCATTCCTGTATTTTGTGAATTTTTCATTTTCCGTGTCGGAGTCAAGCGCAACTGTGTGAACGGGTCTTAACCATAGATAAATATGATGAAAGGCCAAAAGCCGTTACCCCGAAACGGGAGAAACAGAGAGTATACTATGCCTAAAGGGCGGGCCAACCTGTAGTTTGCCTCCGAGTCGAAGTCGAGGCCGCAGCCCAGGCCCAGGATCTTGCTCATGAGGTTCCCTTGACCGCATTTCTCGAGGTTGATCAGCAGACGAGGGATCGAGTTGTGCACCCTGCGGGAGGACGTCCGCTACGTCAACTCGCTCTCCTTCGTCCACGCTCGCAGACGAAAGGAACGGCGGGATGTCGGACGAGCACCGGCGGTGCAAAAGAGACGGTTTGCTTTTCTTGTCTGACACACACAATCTGTCGGCATGTTGGATGAATGTGTGCGGTGGGAAACCTTCAGACCCTTCTTTAGGCTTAGCTAGCAAAGGGTGGCTCACTTGTCAACCAGTCCCGCAAAGGGCTGCACTTGCAGGGAGGTGCCAATGATGATCAGGAGGTCGCACCTGGCAAAGTCCTGAAGGATTCGTGCCGTTCGAACAAGATGGAAGGTGTGTTAGAAACAAAATCCGCGCTGCACAAATGTTTTTGAACAAAATAAAAGTGAATATAAAACTTTCTTTCCACTGTATGGGAATTCCTATGGAACCCAACTTTGGAAAAACGAACAGGCATGTGGTAAGATAGGGATATTTCAGTTTCAACGACAGTGACAATACCTCGCTGCACATGCCAGTACGTGTTTTCCCCCAAACATTGTATAGATGGAACATTATTTTTATGCAACACCACAGGTCGGTACTAAAATTCTTATTTGAAAACAAACGTTAGCAACTGCTGGTTCACGGCTCATTGAAGCAGTCATGCTGCATGTTTAAGCGTTGCATTTACACAAAACATCAGAAACATAAACTAAAAAAAGTTAGGTCACCTCTTCGGATAGCTCAAAGAAACGCTCAGGCAGCCGTTCTCCAAAAAACACAATATCTGAAAAGTGAGAAGAGAAAAAGAAACAAAAAAACAGAAAGTCAGGGATTCTGAGTTTGTGTCGAAACAGCGCAACAAAAAGCCATTAGAAAAAGTAATCTTTTCTGCATGGAAAAAATAATATGTGCCATTGGGCCGCATCCACTCACCTGGCTTGATGGCGCTCGAACACACTGGGCAGAACGGGACAATGTCTGTAGCAATTTTGTCTGCGAGGGAAAGAAAACAGCCCGGTTTCTAGAAGGAAACTGGCCCACTCAAACCCAACTGTGCAGCTCAGTGCACCCATGCCACTGTGCCCATGTGAGGGAGTACGCGCAGCAATATTTATGAAACAACATGCTGTAGCAAAAGCAAGGTCTGCCAAACCACGCAAGGAAAACCAAAAATTTGTGCCAGTACAAGCTTGTGTGCAAGGATCTCTGCCCACATTTTGAGTCAAGTACTTCAGACTTGGTCAACACGTTGATTCCCAATGAACTCGTGGTGATTATGGCAGTTTTGTCGTGCAGCAACAAACAATGAAGTGCCTAGTAGTTTCATTTAAGTATGAACAATCACAAGACAAAGAAGAAGGCACAAATAAATTTTGATCTCTATTCATACCTGTCTATAATAAAGTACAGTGAACTCGCATTAACTCGAAATCTAAAAACAAAAAAAAAAAAAAATCGGCACTCACTAGATCAATATTAATGCTCATCAGTATCTCAAACACCAATAATACCAGGATTGAAATCTGGCTTTACTGCACATAATACAAAGGCTGTGGCAAGCATGTAATTTCTGCTTTAGGAACTTGAGGCACGTGTATACTAATGATATCGACATACGAAGAGTGACCATGCTTCATAAAGGAGCGCAGAGTGCGACGCAACGTGAACGAGGTTGCACCTTTTTCAAGAAGCGTTCTGCGCGCGCGCGAGCGCCCGATGCCAAGCGGCGAAAGTCGGCACGAAAAATCGAGGAAATTCGGAAGGAGGCTGTGGATCAGCGAGTAGAACACATAATTGCAGCATATATATAATTTTGTTACACAAAAAAAGAAAGTGGACGGAAAGAAAAACACGTTTGGGTGGATGCCACGGATGCCCCTCTCTAAAGTCACGTTGGGTATGCGCCGCAGCTCCCATTATCGATTGGTAGCGCAGGTAGGTCACTTCCTCGATTTTTAGTTGGTGCAGCCACCGCCTGGTGCCGTCGGTATGTGGAAAAGGTCCATTGCCGGTTTTTCCCGTTTTTCCTTTACGACTAAGAGGCTGCCATAAAAATACACCTAGCATAGCTGAAGATGCAATCAAAACAAATCTTTCCAAATGGATGTAACATTACCAGGTGCATTTGATGCACTACTATGTACAGGGTGATCCCCCAGACTTTACAGAGTCTTTTACAGTGTTTTTTCACCGCAAAAATACACTATGCATCGCCGGACGCTCCTCCTTTGCCCAAGTGTAGTGCTAGCGTTCCGAAGCAGATGCCAGAAGTTTGAGAACTAACCGTTTCCTTATTAAAAAGTTAGGAGTGATTTTTTGAAAATTTAAATGGGAAAACGATGGCTGACGGAGCCTTTTGAATACGCAGATCCGAACGGCGGCAGTTGCCGAAAATGAGCGAAAAGGACGCCAAATGGACCGCTAGCGCAACATTTTGGCGGAGAATGAGTGTTCGGAAGGTGCATACTAGCTTGTTTTTGTGGCGAAAAATAGACTAATTTTTTTGGGGGGGACACGCCACGATACATTGCAAATGCTAGTGTAATAGAGATAGAAGTCTTTCGGAAAAAGCTTTTTAATGAATGTACTTCACCTATTATGCAGTTTGATTCTGCTGTATTGTTTCACCACCCAGGAGTAGGACTATGCTGTTCCCCATTCCCCAATTTCCTTGTGGGTGCTGCCATCATGGTGCTTAGTGCAGGATGGGCACAGTTGGCGATTGTCACGATGAAACAAATGTGACTTCCCGCGCTTTAAGTACGATGACGGGAAGTTCCGGTGATGTCGTTTTGCTCTCTCCCAGACTGTTCCAAGATTCCTAGAGGACGGAAACCTCTTTCCCGCGATCTCGGACAAAGCTTCGAAGAACCGGCAACAACAATTTTGAAGTCTGTCGAGTGTGCGTGTTTGTGTTTAGACGGCAGGGAGTTAGTCGGCCCCAATGAACGTCCGATGTCAACACCGTAGACGAGAAACTTTGCTAGTGCAGTACCGTCCTTAATGTGCGCCGCGCAGTAGCGATGTGTGACCGCACGCCGGTACGATGCTCGTCCAGATCGAACCGGGCAGGGGTGGGGCTGGACCCGGAATCCCCGGGTTCTGTGGCACGAGCAGCCACTTCACGTGCTCCGAGCTGCTGTGTGCCGACACGCTCGGCCAATGGTGCCCCCCGCGATTTTAAGCGACGAGATTCCTGAAACTCCGAATTTTTATCGATGGATCGAAGCAAAGCTTATTAGCGTCTCTACCCCCATCCAGTTTGGCAACTTACTTTTGGGAAGGCAGTCACCAAACTCAAGGGGCCTCACCTCGTAGCCAGTTGAGGGTGAATATCCGGTTGCACTTTGGGTTGATGCAGTGCGAGGTGTGGAAGGTGCCGTGAGCCTCCACTATCTTCTCTATAGGGACGCCCGCCACCCGTTCCAGGCCGTCAATGTTCTGCAGCAGACGCACAGTGAGTCCCGCCCCGCTTGTTCCAGTTTTAGAGCGCTCAATCCAACTGTTTCTTCAGCTCTACCGTATTTTCCGGATTACAGTCCGCGAACTATGCACGTCTATAAGCTTAAAGGGGCCCTGCAATCACATTTAAGCATCTACGTTTTTTGCGGTTTCCACGTCTCTTGGGGTTCGGGCAACCCAGCAGGCACGGAGAGAGTAACTAAATATCAGTGCGTCAAATTTTAGCCGGACGCCACAGAAGTCTCCTTTACCTACGAGGGCGGCCCGTGGCACCGAACGCGAACGGCATGTGATGACATCGTGACGTTGTCGGTCCTAGCTTCTGCCTTACGACTGGTCAGAGCTGCTAAAAGCTTTTTTTTTAGTCGAAATATAAAATATAAGTGGCGCGAACCATTTCGATTAGTTATGAAAGTAGCTTTTGTTCAGTATTTTAGATGAGAAAGAATCAAATGCAGTTTAGAAAATATGATAACAAGAAATGACCCGTCGACATACCCGCCACCAAGCGGTGGAAAAGGCGGCGCATACTAGAAAGGGGTAGTGGGACCAGGCACCGACGAGCGAAGAGCGTGGAAAGGTCCCGGATGTATGCGGCGGCACTGCGGTCGTAAGGGCCGGAGATCCGTCCGGTTCCGAGCGTTCCAAAGGCCTTTGGAGAGCAGGTTTCGCTTGCGATTCGGCAGTTTGGCAGTGCGAAGTGGCTCCTGCTCTGAACTGATCGTTACCCCGCATTTCCTGTCGTTCATGGCCAATGAAGTGTCATGCCGAATTAGTGTTTAGTCGCTCAGCAAATGCAATGCGAGCCGCCCTGGCCGCCCCCTTCATCCAGCCTATCCAGCCCAGGCTTTAATGGCGCCCTCAAGCCATTGACACAGAAGGTGGCAGCCACGAGAGCTCGCTGAGCTCACTATCCCTCCTCTAGTTCACGGCCACTCAAGCCAGGACCTCGGACGTCATCGAGCAAATTATTTATTGCTTTCTTTTTGTAATTTAAAATAAAGCGAAATTCGAGAAAAGTTTCACCAAGTCACTACGTTCAGTGTGCTCAGGTTCGGTGCAAAATAAAAACCAGCGAAAAAGTCGTTGCAGGGCCCTTTTAAATTTTACGTGGTCCGGACCACCTATCGTCATCGTCTGCCATTGACCGTGGAAAGTTTGTTGACCTCATTTTTCGCGGGGAGGGAGCTATGCCTCGAAATTTCGCGAGGTTCGAGACGAAGAAAAGCTCACCTGCGTGTACAGCCTGAGCAGGAGCCCCTTCTCGTGAAGGAGGCGAAGGAAGTAGTGGCTCAGCGTCGGCTGCAAAGGAAAAAGAGCCGACACAAACTAGCTTCAGGCACACGTTCGCGCAGGGAAAGGGCAGCGTTCTGTCGACTGGCAGGTGTGCTCCTCGGATGCCCCGGCCGACCGTGTCGCGGTTGGGTGGGAAATGGCAGCACAATTCCTTCGCGTTTCTTTCGGATTACCGCGGTCGTTGCTTCTGATGCTACTGAGCAAGTGCGCATTCCGCCCACTTGGCGGCAGCACTACTACATAGACAGCCTCGGAAAACTTTTTAATTTATGTAACACTTTTGCACCATTTGCATCTATCTCTGCAGTTGTTTTAGTTGTTTCAGCTTTCTCCATAACACCATCTGAAGCAGCAAGTACCAAAATACATACATGAATAAATAAATCCAGCCGATCTTAGGTCTGTATCAGACACTGATCTGAGCTCCCAATGTGCGCAGAACCCATCTTGAGATCACTTTTCAGTTAAAAAAAAACGGAAGTCGTTCTGCATTTGAAAAAAAAAAACAAAAAAGCTTAAATCGCCTTTATTTGACCTCCAGGGTCACGACTATCAAAATTATATTTCAGATTGATGCGCCAAGTAGCCACGACAGCGCTTACAAAATGGCACCGAAGCCCCTCGTTTCTAATGCATTCGGCATGAAGAGGGAATCATGACGTATTATTCAGAGATCTCAACATTTCCGCACTTTCCGCAAGTCTTATCAGGGCAGCCAAAAGCACCGCACGCACTCCCTCACAAGCGGCACGGATGAATAAAACGGGTTACGGAAACAAGAAGTTATTTTCAACTGAAGAAAGGGGAAATGTACTTCTTGTAGACATACACTGCCACTCGTTATACATAACACAAAGATTCAGGAGACTGTGGTGTATACAAAAGGTCCCACGTGGAGACTGAAGATGATAGAGAGTCGGGAAATATGTATGGCCTACCTTCAGGTCCTGGGGAAAGAGCTGTCTGGCCAATGAGTAGAAGGGAGCGGGGTTTTGCTGGAAAACAAAAACAAAGCCCACCTTAAATTCGCGACAGTCAGCGGATAAAGAAGGAATTTCACTCCGGCAGTCCTTTGGCCGACTCAAAGATGAAGAATGCGCAGAAACCGTCCGAACTAAACGTACAAAATATTTTTTTGCACGTGCGTCAATGGCAGATAAAAATTGGTTCTTCGATTGCCTCATAATTCTTTCTCGATTGGTTTCAGTCGCCCAGGCAAAAATCGGTCCACTTCCAGCTGGATTATGGAACTGGATATGAGGCGGTCCAGCTGGGTCCAGCTGGAATCCAGCTGGACCGCCTGAACTTAAGAACTGACTAGTACAAAGTAGTGTTCCATAAAAGCCCATTCACACACTCGCGACTCCTAAGACCAAGTGCCTTAAAACCTTGTAAATCTTCTTGCGACGAGAGAACAGACTGGCACGCTGTTGCCATCTACGAGGTGACCCTGGAACTGCGTTTTACTAGAGCGAAGGTTTTGGAGTATTTGCAAGGTGCATACTATATGTGAGAAATGGTCGTTTATAACATTCTGGACCGGACGCACACCAATGTACTACCGTGGCCTGTTGCGGGTTAAGAACGGCGGGACAAGCCCCTCCTCCCAAAAGCTCCCTGCTCGTCATGATTGGCGGTTTCCTCCTCTCCGCTCGCCTCCTCTCCTGCAACTGATCTGCTAAAGTGGAAAGGACCTCGTGGGATGGGCTCGCCCCGCTTTTCTTAACCCGCCACGGACTATACGACGGAAATGACAGAAAATGCCGGGTACCCTGAAGTAGCCGATTTCAAAGATGGCCTCCGGGGAGGGCAGGTTGTATTTGCCGAGCTTGGAGTAGATGCCGCTCGTGGGGCTCCTGAAGTCGGGAATGCCGGCCGCTGCGGGGAGACGGAAAGCCGAGGACAGTGGAACCGTTGCGGCCACCCGCACTGTCTGTGGCTAGGGCTCTGCGTTTTCAGGGTCTATTTTTCTTAAAATTGGGACGCGTTTTTGAGAGGTTTATCTACCATATTTACTCGCATAATAAACGCATTCGCATAATAAATGCACCCCCCACAACGGGCATCAATATTTTGACTTTTTTTTTTCCCTCCCGTAATCAACGCACCTCCAATTTTCGGATCCGCTAGTCTCGAATTGCGTCCAATCTAGCAAGCCACCAAGCCAGTTTTCTTTTGCTGCCAAGCGGCCAAGCCAAGTCCAGCCAGGCCAGGCCGCTCACGTCACGCTGACAGTGGCTCACGTTACGGCCGCAAGTACGTAGTTGCCGTAGTTACGGAAGTGATCAACCGTGAAACCGAGTGTCGCGCACACTTGACAAAGCTTGGGTTGAGGAATTGCCGAGCCCCAGATGTTCTTCGCCTATCGGATGCATTGATGTCAACAAACAAGTAGTCATCTGTGGTCCGCTTTCGGACGGTGAAATCGTGAAAGTGGTTAGGCCTAATTTCGCATACTCCGGGTAAATGCGTTTATTTAATCGGCAGCAGAACGGCACAGCGAGGTGCACGTTGCGCCGTAGGCTGAGAGTGTCTGGTAGCCTCTCCGAAAACGAAACTTGATATGTGCGAGCGGGCTTCGGTGGTCAGCGGTTGGACTTCCTACAAGTTCTTATATGCATAGTCGCTGATTATACCTGAGCGTGCCCGCCAGATACTAGCAATATATATTGCCTAAAAAAGGTTGTGGTTGTGTTGCTTTTCGTGCTGAGTGAGCTTCGTAGGGCGCTTTTCCTTCGGCAAAAGGCACCCCGAAAGCGCCCTAAAAAGATTTGCAATTTATAAAGCATGGTTATTGTGGCGCGCCTTTGACCAGCCGTGGGTGCACCTCCATCACTGGAGACGTGCCACAGTACCTTGCCGTGTCATATTGGCACCTAATAAGACATTTGCACGAAGTGTGTAAATGCAAAAAGTTTACCCCGTGTAATAAACCCCCAAATATGCGTCAATTTTTCGGGAAAAAAAGTGTGTCGATTATGCGAGTAAATACGGTATTCCCAAAGATTCTGTGTTTTTCAATGTCTTATCTTTGGTGTCAAACAAAACATCTGTGTTTTGTTGGGGCTTATTTTGAAGGACACAAGTCCCCTAACCTCCAGGGAGCATGACCCAAATACATGGAAAACGTTTTGATAAGGGAAGGAAGGGGGACAAGGGCTCCTGAAGAACGCAGCAGTGTAGCGCAGGCCGAGTTTTGCGTCAACACGAAATAAAGCTGTAGACAAAGATTTCTGTCCCCGTAGCTTCCCTTTTACTCATTCGAGGACAACTCAAATTCTAGGTTTTTCGGTTTTCCCCGATTTCAATCAAACCTGCACGAAGGGTTAATTTGAGATATTATCAGTTATGTCGAAAACCCAAAACCCCTATCTATAAAAGAAAAAAAAAAAAGAAAGAATCGCGGCAGTACTTCGGTGATATCTGACAAAATTGTCGTAGAATAAGTTCATAAATCTGTAAAGCTCGATGCTATTCTGTATGTTTCGAGACCCCCCCCAGCTGGGCAGTATCGCGATATAAATGTATCGCAAAACAAATGTATAGCGATACTATCTTGGAGATGCTTTCGAGCGACTGTATTGCTGTATCGAGATACATTTGAGAAATGTATTTGTATTTCAACATTGAGATACTTTTACGATGCATTGATTGTATCGCGATCCTTTGCCAGGCTTTGGTATCTCGATACATTTGCTGTAAAAAATTGACAGGTGCAAGAGGTCCCAAAACTTATAATATGAGACCGCCTCTACAAAAAAAAAAAGGGGGGGGGGGGGAAGGGGGTAGTCTGTTTCGCATATTGCACAAAGAAGTCACAAAAATTGAATAAAAGATGTGGTTCATATAGTGGCCAGTTGAGTCAGTCTCCTTTCTCTGGTCTCTCATTTCCTGTAGACACGTGCAATGGCGTCGACTCACCTGTAGAGATTCCGGCCCCGATCATGGCGATGACGTTCTTGCCTGGGGAAAAGAGGGGATTCGCGATGAACATAGGCCCCAATCGCAGCGAGGCAGTTGCCTTTCCAGTCTGGAGTTACTCGACCGTGCAATTAATCTTGCAACGCACCTACAAACACACCTCCTACATCACTCAGTCGACAGAAGCTCGAATAACAGTTCAAAGGCTCGCCGAGGCCACAACGAAAGCGGACGCTGGCGAGTCAATTGGTGATGAAACTACCGTATATACTCGTGTATAAGCCGCCCTCGTGTATAACCCGCACCCCCACTTTAAGAACAAAAATCGAAAAAAAAACTTATTTTTCAAAAGTCGCGCCTAAAATTGAACTGTCGTCTCTCTCACGAGATGGCGATATCACTATCATCATCACCACGCCTTTTCCGTCTTCTCTTTTTCCGGCAAGTTGCAACAGCCGCCGCCATCTATTCTTTGTGTTTTGTCGGACGACCGCGATAGCAATCACCCGAAGTTCTGCTGTTCTGCTTGGCTTGCATCATTAGCCTCGCACGTGCTCCGTTGCGCAGTCATGGGAAAGTATAGGCGAGCGTACGCTGCGGGGTTCAAACTTCAAGTAGTTAAATACGCCGAAGAACACGGGAAACGGGCAGCCAGGCGCAAGTTTGACGTCGACGAGAAGTGTGTGCGCTGTTGGTGCATACAACAGAAAGACATTGCCGAAACCAACCGCACCCGAAAAGCTTTCCGTGGGAAGCAATGCAAGTTTCCGAAGCTGGAAGAGGAGCTCGTCGAATACGTCCGCACGACGAGGAGAGATGGCTACGCGGTGTCGACGGAAATGATCCGCGAGTTTCATCGCTTCGTCAATGCTCTTCGGAGGGACCATGTGTACGATCTGTCGCAGATAGGGAATGCCGATCAGACTCCGGTTTGGTTTGATGCGCCAGAGAACTGCACTGTTGACGTCAAAGGTGCGAAGAGTGTCTCCGTGCGCACTACTGGCGCCGAACGGCAGAGGTGCACGGTGATGCTTTGTGTCACCGCTGATGGGAGGAAGCTTCCGCCATACGTCGTGTTTAAAAGAAAGACTATGCCGAAAGAGAAGTTCCCCCAGGGCATCGTAGTCCGTGTCCAAGAAAAAGGATGGATGTCCGACGAGCTGGTCGTGGACTGGCTCAAAACGGTGTGGCAGAACCGACCAGGAGCCCTGCTACATCGTAAGGCCCTTCTTGTGCTGGACAGTTTTAGGGGACATTTGACTAAACAGGTGAAGTCCCGACTGGCCGACTATGGAACAGACTTGGCAGTGATTCCTGGCGGACTAACCAGTGTGCTGCAGCCGCTCGTTGTCTGCGTGAACCGGCCGTTCAAGGTTGAATTTCGGCGGTGTTATTCCGAGTGGATGGCCGCGGGGAGTCATGAGAAGACGCCGACGGGGCGACTGAAGAGGGCATCTCTGCAGCAAGTGTGCCAGTAGATTTTGAATGCGTGGCGTTCACTGTCAGTGGAGACCATCGTGAAGAGTTTTAAGGTGACCGGAATCTCGAACGCCATGGACGGTACGGAGGACGATCAGCTGTGGGAGCGCGCCGATGAGATGAGCTCGTCCGGCGATGACGACTCCGAGAGCGACGATGAGTAGCCCAATAAAGTGCTTCGATATGTTTGTAACCGCTCAAAAGTTGTTGCATCGTTCTATGCAGTAGTCGCGGTGGCATTTAAGTGCGTTAATGCGCAGCTATAGGACTGATTCGTGTATAACCCGCACCCGAGTAAAATTTCGAAAAAAAAGTGCGGCTTATACACGAGTATATGCGTAGTTGCACGCCTTTAGCATCACACTATCTGTTTAACAGAAACAAGAACGCCGTAGATTATCGTGAAATAACAAAATTTTTGTGCAACACGCCCAGCAAAGGTATGCGATTATGCAATAACAAAGTTGTCATTTGACGTGTCCAGTGAAGTTGCGTAGATATTTTTTGTTTTGAAAATTTTCTACCTCTTGTTAACGCGTCAGCGTTCGGCGAGACTCGAGTGTGCATGCGCAACCAAGGCACGGGGGAAGGCAATCACATGCTGGATGCGTCAGAGAAGGATGCTTTTCTCATCCTGTGGCATAGGCTTTATTAGGGGCGAAGCTCCTTAGGGGCTAGCCATGTCCGTAGGTGTCCAGTAGCTCCGGCGTGTGCTCCTGCTTCTGAGCTCATCACGTGCTCACGTGCTCGTGTAGGGCAAAAAAAGATTTAAAAAAAAAAAAAAAAAAAACAGTCTGCACAGTCGACAGGATTTGAACCTGTGCGGGGAGACCCCAATGGATTTCTACTCCATCGCCTTAACCACTCGGCCACGATGCGGGACGAGTAGGGGGCTCCGAGATGTGGTAGTAACTCAAGAGCTGGGGATGTCATGGATGAAACGTTGCATGTAGCCGCTCAACGCCTATACAGGAGAGGGCGCTGCGGTCAAATGCGTATATAATCGCGTTACACTTTGCATGCATTGGCTCAACGTTTATAGACGAGAGGGCACTGCGGTCAAATGCTCAAATGCGTATATAACCACGTTCCATACCACACATTGCGTATATAACCCGTTCCATACCACACATTCTCTTTCTGACATGGATGAAAACGAACGAAAGGCTCGGCATGCTGCGGCTCAGCGTCTACGCAGACAAGCACCACCAGAGCTTCGCCCCAATCAACATCATTCACCACGTGGTGATGCGGTCAAGTTTTTTAGAGTGCAGCTCTTAAGCGCCTGTTTCCGGCTTGAGCAGCGTCGCCGTCAGCAAAATTGCGCACATTGCATAATAGGAATGCAGTTGAACCTCGATTATACGAAACCCGATTTTACTGATTTCACGATTCAACAAACAAATTCGGATTCCCCGTGCAGCCTATGCCTGAAGAATGACTTTCTCGATTTTACGAAGTTCCCGATTTAACGAAATAATTAGGTTCAACTGTAATGCAACCAGTTGTGACCGTGCGTTGCATAATAGGAAAATTTCCCCGCTATATATAGCGGGGAAATTTTTCCGACAAATTTAGCGGGGAATTCTTCCCGCTAATTTAGAGCGAAAGTTTTTCCGCTAAATTTAGCGGAAAATTTTCCCCACTAAATATACAGTAAACTTTCGTTAATTCTACCTCGACGGGACCTTGAAATTTGGTAGAATTATCTGAATGATCGAATTAAAAAAAAGGACAGAAAAACGGTTAAAATTAAACTACCTTTTTTGTTCAAAGTACTCACGGATGGTCTGCTGCCGTCTGCGCTTAAAACGCGTGTCCAAAAGTATGCTCCGGAGGGCAGCGTAACTAAACGTAACGTCCCCGAAAAATCGTGCACAAAAAAAAAAAGAAAAGAAACGGAAAAAGAAAGATTTTTGAGCCGACTTTCGCTCCGGGCGGCCAGACCTTCGGCGACAGAAAAACAAATACAAAAAAAAAGGGAAAAGAGAACCCGTGCTTTCTAAAGCGCGCAAGATGGACTGCACACGATGCTACAGAAAAGCGTTTTGAGAGCGCGCGCGCTGTCTCCGCGTTAGACCATGTGCTATGTTCTCCGCACTACTGCACGCCAGATTCGTTGCGCTGGCTCATGTCATTCGCTACGGTCTATGTCAATGGTGTAGAGGAGCAGGCGCATATTTGCGCACGTTCGGCATTGCAGCAAAGGGCGTTGTTTCGCGGTACCTTGGTGGCTTTTCTGCCATGGTGTCGTGCAATGTGAGCCCGCGCATTCGCTCGGGACGAATTATCCGATGCGGAGTCTTCCCGAGTTCCAACTATCGAACTTTTCCTCCTATAGAAATGTATGGGCGCTTGCCGGAACTTTTGAACACGATCGAATTAAACGAAAAGTCGAATTAACCGTGGTCGAACTAACGAAAGTTTAGTGTAGAGGAAAAATTTCGCTGCTAAATTTAGCGGAACAATTTCCCCGCTAAATATAGCGGGGAAATTTTCCTGCTAAATTTAGTGGAAAAATTTTACCGCTAAATTTAGCGCAAAACATTCTCCGCTAAATTTAGTGGAAAAATTTCCGCTAAACTTAGCGGAAAAATTTCCCTGCTAAATGTAGCGGAAAAATTTCCCCGCTAGATGTAGCAAAAAAATTCCCCGCTAAATCTAGTGGAAAAATTTCTTTGCTAAATTTAGCGGAAAAATTTCCCCGCTAAATGTAGCAAAAAGATTTCCCCGCTAGATGTAGCAAAAACATTTCCCCGCTAAATTTAGTAGAAAAATTTCCCCGCTAGATGTAGCGGAAAAATTTCCCTGCTAAATTTAGCTGAAAAATTTCTCCGCAAGATGTAGCAAAAAAATTCCCCCTATAAATTTAGCGGAAATATTTCCCTGCTAAATTTAGCGGAAAAATTTCCCCGCTAGATGTAGCAAAAATATTTCCCCGCTAGATGTAGCAAAAAAATTTCCCCGCTAAATTTAGTGGAAAAATTTCCCCGTTAAATTTAGTAGAAAAATTTCCCCGCTAAATTTAGTAGAAAAATTTCCCTGCTAAATTTAGTGGAAAAATTTCCACGCTAAATTTAGTAGAAAAATTTCCCCGTAAGATGTAGCGAAAAAATTCCCCCTCTAAATTTAGCGGAAATATTTCCCCGCTAGCGGAAAAATTTCCCCGCTAGATGTAGCAAAAAAATTTCCCTGCTAGATGTAGCGGAAAGATTTCCCCGCTAGATGTAGCGGAAAAACTTCCCCAATAGATGTAGCAAAAACGTTCCCTGCTAAATTTAGCGGAAAAATTTCCTCGCTAAATTTAGCGGAAAAATTTCCCCGCTAGATTTAGCGGAAAAATTTCCCCGCTAGATGTAGCAAAAAGATTTCCCCGCTAGATGTAGCAAAAAAATTTCCCCGCTAAATTTAGTAGAAAAATTTCTCCGCTAAATTTAGTAGAAAAATTTCCCCGCTAGATGTAGCAGAAAAATTTCCCTGCTAAATTTAGCTGAAAAAATTCTCCGCAAGATGTAGCAAAAAAATTCCCCCTCTAAATTTAGCGGAAATATTTCCCCGCTAAATTTAGCGGAAAAATTTCCCCGCTAGATGTAGCAAAAAAATTTCCCTGCTAGATGTAGAGGAAAGCTTTCCCCGCTAGATGTAGCGGAAAAATTTCCCCGCTAAATTTAGTGGAAAAATTTCCCCAGTAAATTTAGTAGAAAAACTTCCCCACTAAATTTAGTGGAAAAATTCCTCGCTAAAGTTAGCAGAAACATTTCCCTGCTAAATTTAGTGGAAAAACTTTCCGCTAAAGTTAGCAGAAAAAGTTTTGCGTTAATTTAGTGGAAAAAATTCCCCACTAAATTTAGTGGAAAAGTTTCCCCACTAAATTTAGTAGAAATATTTCCCCGCTAGACGTAGGGGAAAAATTTCCCCGCTAGATTTAGCGAAAAAATTTCTCCACAAGATGTAGCAAAAAAAGTTCCCCTCTAAATTTAGCGGAAATATTTCTCCGCTAAATTTAGCGGGAAAATTTCCCCGCTAGCAAAAGAAATTTCCCCGCTAGATGTAGCGGAAAGATTTCCCCGCTAGATGTAGCAAAAAAATTTCCCCGCTAAATTTAGTGGAAAAATTTCACCGCTAAATTTAGTAGAAAAATTTCCCCGTTAGATGTAGCGGAAAAATTTCTCCGCTAAATTTAGCGGAGAAATTTCTCCGCAAGATGTAGAAAAAAATTCACCCTCTAAATTTAGCGGAAATATTTCCCCGCTAAATTTAGCGGAAAAATTTCCCTGCTAGATGTAGCAAAACAATTTCCCCGCTATATAGTCGGTTACAAGTTAAGAAGGTAGGAGAAGCTCCTCCCACAAGCGTGGTGCGCCGGTTTCAAATCCCTCCGCAATCGAAAGAAGAGTTCACTGGAAACGCTCCTTGTTCCGCTTCAATGGACAGATAATGGCCACAGAGTGGTGCCAACTTGTCTCCGACCCCCACGTTTTAAGAAAGCGACCTTTGTATTCATCGGAGAGGGAACCGCGCCCCTGAAAGCAGCCTTTGTATCAATCGGAGGGGGACGCTAATCCCCGAAAGTCGTCTTTGTTTGCATCGGAAGGGGAAGACTCTAATCTCCCTCTCGTGGCTTCCACAATGCTAAGTCAAAGTCGAAAGATAAAGCAAATATGTACAGAAAGGCAAGACCCTCCTCCCGCGTTGGCCACGACGTCACGGAAACGATGGGACACTATTGGATGCGGAGGTGGCGGAGGGATATATGATTCCCTTTGAGGGGCATTTGGCGCTACCTTCTTGACTTGTAACCCTACTATAGAGGTAGCGGAAAAATTTTCCCGCTAAATGTGGTGGAAAAATTTCCCCACTAGATTTAGTGGAAACATTCCTCGCTAAAGTTAGCACAAAAATTTCCCCGCTAAATTTAGTGGAAAAACTTCCCCACTAAGTTAGCAGAAACATTTTCGCGTTAATTTAGTGGAAAAAATTCCCCGCTAAATTTAGCGGAAAAATTTTTTCGCTAGATGTAGCAGAAAAATTTCCCCGCTAAATTAAGCGGACAAATTTCCCCGCTAGATGTAGCGGAAAAATTTCCCCGCTAAATTTAGTGGAAAAATTCCCCACTAAATTTAGTGCAAACGTTTTCCCGCTAAAGTAAGTAGAAATATTTCCCCACTAAATTTAGTGGAAAAATTCCCCGCTAAATGTAGAGGAAAAATTTCCCCGCTACATTTAGTGGAAAAATTCCCCACTATATTTAGCGGAAAAATTTCACCGCTAAATTTATCAGAAAAATTTCCCTGCTAGATTTAGACGAAAAATTCCCTGCTAAATTTAGCAGAAAAATTTTCCCGCTAGATGTAGCGGAAAAATTTCCCCACTAGATTTAGTGGAAAAATTTCCCCGCTAGATTTAATGGAAAAATTTCCCCGCAAAATTTAGTGGAAAAATTTCCCCGCTAAATTTAGTGGAAAAAATTCCCCGCTAAAGTTAGCAGAAAAATTTTCGCGCTAAATTTAGTGGAAAAAATTCCCCGCTAAATTTAGCGGAAAAATTTCCCCGCTAGATGTAGCAGAAAAATTTCCCCACTAAATTTAGCGGAAAAATTTCCCCGCTAGATGTAGCGGAAAAATTTCCCCGCTAGATGTAGTGGAAAAATTGCCCCGCTAGGTGTAGCGGAAAAATTTCCTCGCTATAGTCGGATGCAACCTGAGAACAATCTTTTAGCTCCACCCACAAGCGCATTGCGCCCATCTGAAGTGCCTCCGCCGTCGAGAAAGTAGGTAGTTCGCTAGCAACGTTGCTTTTTCTTCCTCCAGTAAAGGTGTCTTAAACTACTACAATATTTATTTAATTCATTCAGGACGTTTAAATAAGTTAGAATACCTTTTTGTCAACGAAATAGCTGTTTAGTAAAGAAAGAAAGTCACGTCCAATGTACCGTCTTCCCAATTCATTTTCTGTCCAAGATACTGTCCAAGATACTGTCCAAGACAACGTTATTAGAACAACTCAGTTCTGGAACTCCGCTCCGGAGGGGGGTCCCTTTGCGTGGCGCCTGTTAGAGGGCGCGCGCTCCGCATTAATACTCGCTATCATCATCATTGACGGCGCGGTTCTGGCTTTTCTTACGGATAACAGCAGCAGACAACTTTCAAATTGTTTCTGCTGCTGTTGGTAGTCACATTTTTACTTTTTACTGGCGAAAGGGCAAAAACTAACCCAAAACCATGCTGAACCTCGAGAGGAGTCGGGACTCAAAAGCAGCCGCGGAGCAGTAGCAGACGAAAACGCGTGGATTAATGCGCCGGCAGCGCCACCTAGCTGCAAAAAAATCGGACACGGTTTCGGACCCCCTCCAATGTACAGCGTCTATGGGAAGTTCCATAACTGAGTTGATCTAGTAACGGTGGTCCAAGATACCTCTCAGCAGTGCTAAGCCTCGCGCCCGCTTCGAAATTTTCGTTGGCGATAGCGTCGCTGGATTCTCACGTTGTCGCGCAAAAACTGATGCAAACGCAAGCCGATACCATTAAGATTTCGTGGCATAACCTCGGGCACGTAAAACATGGTGCAAAAAAGCAGAATAATTGTCACGAGAAACTAGCGTCGCGTTGCTAAGGCCAGCAGCCATGTTGAGCTTTTTTTTTTTTTTAAAAGGATCGCGATTGGTCCACGGAATCGTGACGTCATGAAAACGATTGGCTGGCGTTTCTCGGCGTAGGAATACATTTTCCTCTGAGAGGCATTTCAGGTTTTTTCTTAGCTTGCAACCGACTATAGATGTAGCGGAAAAATTTCTTCGCTAGATGTATTGGAAAAATTTCCCCTGTAAATTTAGCGGAAAAATTTCCCCGCTAAGTGGAAAAATTCCCCGCTAAATTTAGTGAAAAAGTTTTTCCGCTAAAGTTAGTAGAAATATTTCCCCACTAAATTTAGTGGAAAAATTCCCTGCTAAATGTAGAGGAAAAATTTCCCCGCTAAATTTAGTGAAAAAATTCCCCACTATATTTAGCGGAAAAATTTCGCCGCTAAATTTATAAGAAAAATTTCCCCGCTAGATTTAGTGGAAAAATTCCCCGCTAAATTTAGCAGAAAAATCTCCCCGTTAGATGTAGCGGAAACATTTCTCCGCTAGATTTAGTGGAAAAATTTCCCCGCTAGATTTAGTGAAAAAATTTCCCCTCTAAATTTAGCAGAAAAATCTCCCCGTTAGATGTAGCGGAAACATTTCCCCGCTAGATTTAGTGGAAAAATTTCCCCGCTAGATTTAGTGAAAAAATTTCCCCGCTAAATTTAGCAAAAAAAGTTCCCCACTAAATTTAGCGGAAAAATCTCCCCGCTAAATTTAGTGTAAAACTTTCTCCGCTAAATTTGGAGGAAAAATTTCCCGCTAAAGTTAGCGGGAAACTTTCCTTGCTAAATTTAGCGGGAGGAGGAGGCGAGGCTACGAAGGGGAAAGAGGGGCATACCCTCCCGTCCTCAAGAGCTGCACTCTAATTTGGCATTACAGAGAATCGTAAACGCCTTTCATGTTTTGCAGGCTCAAGATTTTGTGAATTTTGCAAGGTCCGAGTTATGGGAATATTTTGCAGGCACAAATTTTTGCAAGATGGAGTGCTGTGCTACGCCTTTGTTACCATGGGGCGACATATTCGCGTGGTAAATTTTTGAAAACATTCTTCAAACTGCAAAATTCGCAAAAAAGTTGGTGACAGCATATCATCCTGCCTGCTTTCACGTGGCCTCCCACAATCTTAAATAAATACTCGGTACCACATGACGTCCTGCAGTGTTTTCAATGGTAACGGGTTGCCTCTGTGCATTGACGTAAAAGCATGTCTCCCAGCAAAATATAGATGGCCCTCTATGCGGGGCCCAGCCACCCGAGCGTGGACTCACACTTTCCACCGTGGATGTACCTCACGATGCCATCGAGCGTGGGTTCCTCCAACACGTGGACCGCCTCTTCGTCGGTGTCAAAGCCAAGCTTCTGGTAGAAGTAGTGGCTCAAGTTGCTGACTGGAAAAGGAAAGGAGCATTGGAGGAGTGCCGGAAGACACAAGGAACTAGTTATTCTAAGCAAAAGTTTCTGGATAAGAGAAACTTGCAAAAAGATCAAATGGGTTTTCCGCGTCTTCAAGTAGACCTTGTGTTCTCGCAAGCGAAATATAGCTTCATTTGATTTTTTTAAGCCCCACTTACAAGATCTGATACTGTAGTGTGGAAGTATAAACATTGTTTTGAGCTAGGAATCTAAAGGTATGGAAAGTTGCTGCCTGGCAAGTATTCACTGTCTCGCCCATCTGTCTTGAACTTTGTACCTTAAGAAGATTGCTTCGGGGTATTTATGTCAGGCTGATAAACCCGTCTTTATGGCAAGCAGCTTGTTTCTTTTGCGTACGGAGCTTAGGGACCTGCTCAGGAGGCTGTGGAACAGGCTGGTTTTAAGAACTAAATCGCGTGACCTCAATCAACATTCTTTCAGCTGTTTTTTTCAAAAAGTGGAGGTCCTTCCTCTATCTCCTGGCAATCATCAGATGTTCGAGGCCACTGCAAATGAACGGGCAATCCATCTTGATGCCCAGTCTAAGTAAGGGCAGGAAGTCATACTGGAGACTGCAGTCGTCTAAGATTAAGAGGAGAGGATCCACATTGATGTGAAACTACTCACGCAGGTCTCCCCCTTCTTCTGTATCTTCACCCTGAATCAAAAGACACAGAAGAGAACAAAAGAGTCACTTTGTAATCAAAGCACAATACAAAAAGCTGGCATAAACGATTGAAAGTACAGAAGCAGATCTTTCCTTTCTTGCATGTGCTTCAGCATCAGCTCACCAGGAGAAACATAGTTTTGCAATGAACATTGTTCTCCCAGCTTGGAAGCCGAATGTCTTTAACCATTTGAGTGCCACAGCTGAGTGTACTTGTTCCAGCGTGGTTCCAGTTTCGGTTTGCTTCTTGCCTCTCCCAACTAGGCTGTCATTTGTTGTTTTCATATAGCGGCATGTATAAGCAAGCAATGAAAGCAATGTTTAAGCTCGTGCTGTCACGTTTTGATGGAATGTAATTGTTTTGTGCATGGGCAACTTCTGTTTTGGTATATGCTCTTCTGTTTTTACAGAATGGCAAATCTATGTCGTTCAACCTCGCGCTTCATGGCCAACACCGAGATATAGAAATGACTAATGAGCTTGGTATTCGACGGCTGTGAAAACAAGGCATTTACAGTTCCGAATAAACAAAGGCAGGGTAAGGCCACTCAAAAGAGTGACCTCAGGGTGCGAGGCTTAGGTGCCACTGCATAGTACAGTGCCTTAAAAAGTACAATTAACTTATTGCCCATAAAATATAGTGCCTTTTATAAATAAATATTGTCCACAGAGCATGCTACAGTGTTACTGAGACCAACCTTTGCATTCGGCATGCACGAAAAGCCGGCACTCGAAAGGTTAATGAATAAAATAAATTTTTTAAAACAAGGGTTCCCCAAAACCTTAGTCTAGATCAATTATTTAAAAAGAAAGGTTTCCCGCAAAATTAGTGTAAATAAATATTTTTTAAACAAAAGTTTCCTGCAAACTTAGTGTTGGGATCTGCCAAACAAAGAAGGACTTGTGCATGCCTACCTGGCCGCATGTGCACTGTTGAGTAGGGAGAGAGATGGCATGAATCTATGACCCTGAGGGAGCCATCAACACACCAGAGATAACAGATGACAGCACACCGAAATCTACTGCAGAATACATACATACATACTAATGTGTGCACCCCATCCCAGTTAACAGCTTGGGCTCCAAACTGCCGCATCATATTTACAACCTCTTTTTCTCAGCTATACTGCGGGGCGAACTGTGGGGCTAAAGACTATGCGGAGCGCAAGTTCGTCCGCTTCTTTTGCAGGGGTTGTGGTGACGTAAGAATTCCGAGCTCCGATAGGCTCTGACTGAAGGATAGTGGGTAGACTTCGAGGCAGCTTGCTTTGAGGTCTACCCACTATCGTTCAATCGAACGAATCAGAGCTCGGTGTTCCGACATCACCACAACCCCTGCAAAAAGAAGCAGACAAACTTGCTCTCTGCACAGCCTAACCCCTGCTTATGCTTTCTTCGCACAGAAAATTTCACCCAAGTCCCAGAACAGTCAACCACTTATAGAGGGCAAAAACAAGAGGCGGTCTTGGAATGGTTAGCTTAACCTTGCTATCCTGCTGTTATGAAGACGTCGCCGACTCTTTCTATGCACCATCGGGCAGCAAAACTTGATGTCAGGTGCACATTACTACGTATTTCCCACTGGATGGGACTGGAGGTGCATCGAGCTTTGGATATAAAAAGCACCTTCTCATAATCATGATTAGTTCACCTTGATATAGGGAGAGATACAATAACGGACGGAACAACAACAATTTTATGTTTTTATTTTATTTCTCCGTACATCAAGGTTTTAGAGTATGATGTTTCCGTCAGCAGCTGGCCTGCATATACTTTCACTTCTTGAATTCACCCCCATTTTTTTTTTTTTTTGCGTGTTTAGGTTGACAGTGCTTGTTGACGTGGACAACGCACACACCTCACTGGCTGATGACAATCGGACAAGCGTGCCATCAGTCGAGGGAACGCGCAGCTGTTTTCCGTTCACTGACGAAAACAAGTGGATGTTCACGTTTGTTTCGCGAAGCCCAGAACGAGGTACCCATACGAGCTTGGAGAAGGAGCTAGTGTACACTGTGTACGCCCTGAAGGGCGGCTTACCCGCGGCTCCTTCGAGGTCGCGGAACCGGTTTCTGACCCCTGGGTGGTAGACGCTGAAGCCGACGACGTAACATTGGTCGACACTTGAGAAGGTTGCGTCGATGTAGCCGTCGCCTGGGTGTTCTCTTCGCTGCCGGACGACGACGGCTCCGGCAGCAATTTCGCCAGCTCCGGAGACGTTGACGATTTGGTAGCTGCGGCATGCGTAAAATCACGTAAAAATCACGTCGAAACGTACCGCTCGTCTCCCACTGTTCCAAAACCTGTCAGCTATAAGAAGAGATCGCACTCCGCAATGCGACTTACGCGCAAATTTTTTTTTTTTTTTGTTTCATGTTCTCAACGTAGTAGGAAGGTACAAATTCTCACCTTCTTCCATGGCGAAGCCGGATATCAATCGAGGAGCATCACGCTAATTTAATTTCGTTCGCGACACACGGTGTACGTATCGTTCCAATCGAGGAAGAAAAATTAACCACGACTACAAAACCAAGAGTGCGCGCAACTGCTCGATCAATGGCAAGTGGCCAATTGCTATCACATGATCGTTAAATGTCAAAGCTTTTAAAGTTAACTTACAGTTTGATTGGCAAATTATAGTAACAAAAATTAGTGTTTAGATTCATAAACATAAGAAACTTCCCATAAAAATACAACTACCGGAGAGCCCGGAGAGTTAACGTTCCTGACGTCATATACGTTGTGAAAGCAGCAGCGCGGATGAATGGAAGGCATTAACCGGAAGTGCTTTAAGTTGACTGTTTTCTTGGTTTTTTCCTGTTTTCTCTGCGGCTTTTCCCCTGTGCTCCTTTGCGTGCCTCGTCGGCCTCGTCGTGAAAGCACTGGACCCAAGAACCGAGTAGGTGTATTCAATTGTCTCTCGAGGAGCTCAAGGGCGCTCGTTTCTTTACTTCCAAATCGAAGTTTCCAACGAGCTCCACAGTCCTGTGAACCCGAGTGAGCGTTGTCGTCCGAGATGTCGGAGGTTACTTGTTCGTAGTAACTCCCAGCTGTCCGAGGGAAGAAAAAAAAAATGGTTGTACACGTCGGCTGAATGCGAGAGCTTGTTTTGACGTTGAACGCTTCGCGCCCAGCGCGTTTCACATGCCTCGGGGTATCTCAGTTGGTCGGTGTCGCTCATGAGGTGTTCCCAGCGAAGCCGTGTCACTCAGCAGCCTTGAAATGGATTTCGTCGACTGGCGTCTTGATGGCGAATGGACGACCTAACAAACTCGTCGGAAGGAAATAACCGCGACGACTAGCTGCTACCAAACACCGCCGGCTGAGTTTTGGGAGTGTGTTGCTTTGAAATTTTTCACGTAGCAGGGTGTATACCTTGTTCATTACACATTGTACAACAGCGTCGGTGTAGGATAGGAGGAAGGAGATGTAACTAAGTTGCCATTTAAAGGGAATTGTTATCGCGATTGACCGTATTGTTCTTTTCAGCCACTTTTGGAATCTTGTGAACGAATGTTGAAATGCACAGTTACAGTGTGACGAGCTTTAAGTTAAGAGAAATGTCTCAAAGAAACAATGATGGATGTATTCGTGTGAGCCGACCAACAGTCGTACGATAAGCCTTCAATTTTGTCGCATTTAATGGGCAAATGCTAATTTTGTGTATGTCAAACAAGGGTGAAACTACCAACTCCAAGAATTTGTCTGCAAGGTTAGTCGACACATGAGCATCAATCAGGAGCATATAATCTTTTCTAAATAACAGCCAGTGAATGATTGAGCAAAAACTACTTCGCAGACCTGCTGTGTTTTGATTGTGCTTTCAGAGCTCTTTGTTTGTGATTGTGTTAATAACCTGGCCCATGCATTATTTGGACAAATCAGCGTGTCATACAAAGGGAGGTCAGAAAGAGTTCAGTGAGAGTTGCCATCATTCAAAGATCTGTTGTAACAAGCTGTTATAAGCACAGCTTACTTCATAGAAAATGCAAGAGAGAGCACCATTTCTGCAAGATCACTCCGGCATAATCACATTTGTTCTAATGAGCCTAGACCTTAATTCAGGGGGCCAGCATTCCATCAAGCTCGTGCCAGCCGCAATAGGTGGTGGGTAGAGCTCTGCATATCCGCAGATTACCCGTGGATCATCTGCGGATATCCGCAGTAAACTAGTGGATGCAGATAAAAATGAATAAGATTTAGCCGATCGGATGCGGATGCCAGGGGCTGTGGATGCGGATTGGATATGGATATCTGCGGGTCCGGGTCTCTATTTTTGCTGAGGGGCCATAAACGTGTTCGACTGCACAATGTAGAGTGAATAAGTGGGTGATACTGTGAAGTGCATCACTCTCTTAGATGAAAGGTGCCAATCGGTGAGAAAATTGTTCTTTACGTCAAAAAATATTTGATTCTCACCAAAGGTTGCTTTCGAACCTTCTGTCTTGCCAGAAATGTTGTTCATAGAAAAAGTAAAGAACGCAGGAGCATCAGTCGACCCGGGAAAGCATGTTGTTGTTTGGCAGGGAAAGAGCGGAAAACGTTCCTTGGGCAAAAAAAAATTAAATCAAAACGTACAAGCCACAAGAAAGTAGAAGCCTGTGAGTGGCTTCTTCAAGTGGATCGAAGAGACTCATTTCAATCCTCTGAAGTGGTGTAACTTGCACCAGCACGAGTTTCCGCACCTTATCCTTGTAGCGCAGTTTGTGCATGCCACCCCAGCATCAAGTGCATCGAGGGAGAGATACTTTTCATTAGGGGGTATTGATTTAAAAGAGGCTAACCAGTCTGAATCCGTCCATGATGACAATATTCGGTTTCTTCTAACCGCAACCTCGACAAGTGAAACGTTGCGCGTGTGTGAGTTTTCTTTTTTTTCGACAGTTGGCACTGAGTTGTTTTTAAGCATATGGTTCCGAGCATGCAGCTGAGGTTTTGTGTTTAAAACTGAGACCGATAAAAGGTGTTGCCATTATTGAATATTGTGATATTTTCCCTGTGGTGTACTTGCGCCTTACCATATATACACGAGTATACTTTGCTGCGGTGAGTGAGTGTCTTTCCTCTGCCACTTTTTTATTGCTTGGCCTAAATAAAATGACACAATGTTATTAGTTTGTCCTTCGTTAATTTTCACGTTTATAAAATATGTGTCTGCTTGAAGTAGGTTCTACAAAGCAAAAAAGAAAGGAAATATCAAAATTTCGTTCTTTTTGAACGCATCTTCTGAACAAAGTGTCACGGACTCCCAAGACAATGTCATAACTGCGATCATCTTTCCAGCAATGCGAAGTGTCTCTGGAAGGATGGTCGCTTATTTTATACATACGATAAAACAATACAGTAAAATGACTTTCACCGTTTTCTGACACGAAGAGTTCTTTGTACAAAAGTAGGCAGACAGCTTATAAGATACCATCCAGATGCTTTTTTAAATTTTTATCCATGCTTGATATTATGATGTTTGCGGATGTGTACCAGATGTGGATACAATTATTTAAGAACATTGCGGATGCGGATGCAAAGTCTGCGGATGTGGATCGGATGCAGATGATCAAACCCTTATCCGCGCAGGGCTCTAGTAGTGGGCACATTGAAAAGCCTTTGAAACTAACTTTCTTCAGAGACAAGAGGCGACATATTCAAGGGCTGAAGTCATTTAGCATCTATAGGGCATGGAGACAGTATCTTCAAGGCCTAAAGGCTCTTTCAGAACCTGAAGCTTCTTTTTTTTTTTTAAGACCTTAGGGCACTTAACTCCTTCAGGGCTTGAGGACGGCTTCTTTAGGCCTTGAAGATACCGAGTCTCTTAGTGAAACAATGTTGGTCACTTTCAAGCTTTGAGGTGGTTTCTTTTGAAAGATCTTGCTTCCAGCTTTGACTGTCTCTGGCTGTCGTGTGACATTGGGCAACGTTGCGACACGTCTCCTTGCAGGTAGTTTCCTGGCGATGCCTTGTGGCCGGAGGCGGTCCCATGATAGCTCGCCGTAGACGCACCGCCTCGGGGTCGGAACAGGAATACAGTTCGGTGGTTGTGCCTTCGACGACCTCCCGCTCTGCCGGGACCCACTACAGCCCGCAGCCGGCGTTTGCGGTCAACGCCGGTGACGCCATGACCAGTCGTGACCGCACCTCCGAGTTCAAGTCGGCCGCAAAGCTGCTCCAGGGCAGACCCGTGAGTGCTTGTCGGTTGGCGTGGCGGTGGCCGCCACAACAATGCCATGCCAACCCGGCTGTCCTTTCAGGGCAATGGCTATTTGCAAAGGAAGCAAGGACACAGCGAGAGGGCCGTTCAGGAGTGGGCAGAATTCATGCATGTCGCCAGGTGAGCCTGTTTGTACACAATCTGTGCTGGCGTCTTGGTCTTGCATATTCTTTTCCAGGTTGGACTGAGGAAGGTATGCAGGATGTTTCGACCTGCATAAGCAAAACTAGATTATGGAGAGCTTAAGCTCAGTCTCAAAAATAAATTTAGCAGTGATGGCAGATTCAAGGCTTGAGCCCCAATGTTGACTAAATAAAGAAAACAAGAGCGTTTCTCGGAAATGTCTTCTGCCATTCATGGGGCCACGGATAAATGGTGTTCTACAGTGCCTGCAGCCAACAAATGCCCTCCTATTGACAATTTTTGAAGTCATTTCTTTTATCTCAAATTTAGGTAATGAAATATATACTAGCTAGAACTTTTGTTTCTCATCATCACTGCTATAGATACATTCTGACAAGCATTATAAGCTTTCCATTGATGCTTAGTTTGTCTATATCAGTGGTTCTCAAATCGGGGTCCGCGGACCCTCTGGGATCCGCGAAGGTATTCTAGGGGTCCGCGAAGCCCTGCCTCATCAGTCAAGCCCGGCAATAAAAGTTGTATTTTTTCGGATTGAGCAGAAACCTTTTGATTTCCGGGTGAGATTTCTGGTGCGTATGTCAATGAGAGAAGTCTACTTCACACTAGCCCTTAGTTATTTCCACTTATTAAATCATTATTATAGTTAACCTATACATTTCCCTTCACATCACCACCCACGGGGTCCTCCATCATCTCCGCCGATCCACAAGGGGTCCGCGAAGCATCATTGCTTGAGAACCACTGGTCTATATGATTCAAAGTGACCCGAAAGTTTTTCTTAATTGACAAATGTATTGATGAGAGTTACCAAGTACTAACCTAGGCAAAACAACTAAATTGCCTTAATTTGTTACACTTGAAAAGTTTCTTACTTCTTAAATCAATGTTTCCAATAGAGTTCATTGATTTCAACATGTTTGGTTGTATTTTATGTTCTGGTTCTAGGGGATTTATAATTTAATGTTTCTGAAGGAGTTTTTTCCCCCTCATTTCATATTTGTTTTGCATTGATTTAGTTGAAATAAAGGGCATTCATTGTGTATCAATAGCAAGATTCAATAAATTGGGGAAATCACTTCTGTCCACCCCATCCCCACTTTTTTTCCTTCCAGGCAAATTGGGAAGGACATTGCAAACACATTCTCTAAGCTGGAGAAATTGACATTGTGTGAGTTTTTATGTTTTCTGTCATTCTGCCATTTATCTCTGAAATTTATGTGACTTTTTCTCCCACTGATGAGCTTAGAAACAACTTTGAAGTTCTATCGTCAATTCCCGAGAGATAGCCCAGCTAAAATCGAAAGCAAATTGGGTGAACATAAGGAATAAGCTAACTTTTGGTGTGCCATCAAAAAAAGTTGAAAAGGAAGTTCCTGCCTCGGCTAAGTAACATCATTTCTACTGAGATCACCCTCTTTTGGCGTTTTTAAAGAAATAGCAAATCATGCCAAAAATAGGGGTGGGTTATCTTAAGGGGGTGGGGGCATCTCAAAAACTTTACAATAATTTTTTAAATTTTTTTTTATACAGAAATTAGAGGTGTGGTATGAGAGAAAGTACACATTTGTAACTCTAAATTGGCAGTCTTTTGGACATTCTTCCTTTTGCAACAGTACGGTATTATTGTTTACATAGTTTTCAAGGTGAAACAGATACATGATTCGCATGTCTCGCATTATGTAATATAGAATACGATGCTCCTAAAAATACACTGGGGCACTGAAGCTTCGACATGCAAATCGAGCTTGGTGTGCTCAAAAGTTGCAGCTTTGAACTCTCTTCAAGAAACCAGTAGCACAATACTATGCACCCTTTCTACCGTAAAATCTCGAGAGATGCCCCATCCCCGAGAGATAGCCCGCCCCCAATGTTTGGCTCGATTGGCTATATTTTTTTAAACACCGAACGATAGCCCACTCCCAGTAGTAGTTGTGCTGGGATCAATGATGGCCGCGGCGTAAATGCGGCTAGTTTGCTATGGCGGGATATAAGCGAACGTTGCTGACTGGGAAGTACAGTCGTCTTTGCTTCGTTGTTGCTCACCACCATAACAAGCTTGGAAGGGACACGACCTGAAATGAGCAAGTTTTTAAAACTTTTCTCGATCGTACAGCGAAAGTTAGCCCACTCCATATTTTCAGCCGATTTGCTCTTGATGTTAGGTGGACTATCTCTCGGGATTTTACGGTGGTCGGGTACTTGCTTATTGAATCAGATTCGAGGGATTTACTGTTATTGACATCGACCAATATTTTTTTTTTGTGGTTCATATTTCCCAAGACCGGCATAGGGCGTCCCATATCTGCCATTTGGAGTGTGCTCATTAATTTAGTGCCGTTAATTTGTTACGCATCAATTTTAAAGTTTTATAAAAATTTTAAATTTTATTATAAATTATATTATATTAATATAATTAATCGTAATAAACATAATAAACTAATAATATATAAAAATATATAATTAATATAATAAAGTATATTAAGATAATAAATTATATATTACTAAAATTTTTAGAAATTAGAAAAAAATCAATTTGTGTGCGAGTAAAACGAGTTGCCCCGCAGCGTGATGGACATTGTCTTGGACCTCAAAAGTTGGCCGGCAGTATCTTTAAAATAAATAAATAAAAGAAAAAAGAAAGCTGGCATCACTTCCAAGTTTGCAGGGATAGGTCATTGTCACAGTCATCTTTTGTAGGTCTAGCGAGCTCGTACCGTCCCTTTAAACGATGTGCAGCAAGTGGGCTCGCTTTGAACGGGGGCAGTTTCTATTCGATCCACCGGACCACAACAAAAGTGTCCCGACGACGTCTTTCTTCTTGCGATTCCGTTTCAGTGGCGAAACGAAAGACCATCTTTGACGACAGGCCGATAGAAATCCAGGAACTGACGTACATCATCAAGCAGGACATCGGCAGCCTCAACAAGCAGATTGCCCAGCTGCAAGATGTACGTAGACGCACTGCCATTTTGGGATTGCATCATTCTTTAGAGAACTGCATTGCAGTTAGAGGGCTTTTAGGCACATTAACACAAAACGTGTTTAAGGGCTCGGATTCCCAAAAGATCGCCCTTGACAAAATGCTGTATGAGGGGAAGTGGGGGAGGAGGCCCCAGCAAAATGGAAGATTTCAAGGGGGGGGGGGGGGGGCATGCACCCCCCCCCTCCCCCCCCAGATACAAGCCTGGTTAAAGGGGAACTCCGGCGATTTTTTGAGCAACCCCAACTAACTATATATTCGAAATCGCCGTCCTTTACTCTTTCCGGTATGCTATTTAGTATCGCGAAATTCAGAATAGTTATTGTGAAATTGGCAAATGAAAATGACGCCAAAATGAAGATTCGAATATACCCGCGCTTTTCATTGCCGTGACGTCACGGGTGGGCCAACTTGCGGTTCGAGCGGGCAGTCTAAAAATGAAAAATGCCGAGCATTTGTATCGTGCTGCTGCGCGGGAGCTGGAGCGACTTTCCAAAGCATTCATTTGACACCATAAAACTTGTAATCAGTTGGGAACAAAGTCTGCAGCCCAAAGAGTGAACCCCTACCCACCCATGACGTCACTTTTTCAATGTTGCCAGTAGAGCTTTTCACTTTGAAAAACATGATGAGGACCAAAATTGTAAATTCTGTAACTTCGCGAAAAAAAGTTATTGTGTCCAAATATTTTGGTTACTAGTTCAGCAATGTTTGTTGGTGTTTTTATCAAGTTTTTAGGCAAATCGGGGACTATGAAGAAAACGGCGGAGTACCCCTTTAAAGGACACATGCAAAGAAACAAAAACATTTTTTTTAAACAGCTTAGATGGAAAAAGGATATCATAAAGCAATTTTACAACGAAGAAAAAAAATTTTTAGAGCTATATTTACGGCGCTATATGAATTTGTAGTTGGCGCCCGCGGGCGCCGCGGAAAAGTTGCCCTTATTTATCACGTGACTGGCCCTTATTTATTACGTGGTGCTTGCACTCTTTCGGAAGCTTCCTATGGTCTCTAAAAGTAACTTATTCATCTTTGTTTGAAGTATAACAAAAAAACTAAGATTAATAAGTAACTTTTAGAGCCCAAAGGAAACTCCTGACAAAAGCGCAAGCAGACGTGATAGACCTGTGCGCCGGTCAGATGACGACGGCGGCGCCCTGAAGCAGACAAACCTGTGCGGCGACGGTGGCGTGGAGAAACGCCTCGAAGCGGCGTCGTACAATGCTCAGTGTGCGGCGGCGGCGCACAGGCCTACCACGTAACCAGCGGCGGCTATCGCGCGCGCCAACTACAAATTCGTGTCGCGCCGTAAATATAGCTCTAAAAATATTTTTTCTTCGTTGTAATATTGTTTTATGATATCTTTTTTCCATCTAAGCTGTTTAAAAAAATGTTTTTTTTTCTTTGCATGTGTCCTTTAAAGGATTGCGGGTCCCTGGTGCCAGCACGGGGCCTGGCACGGCTACTCCGATCGTCCATGCTTAATGCAAACCCTGGTTGTCTATCGTGCGTGGAATCATGCTAGTCGTTCTAGCATACATGTAGTGTGCTGCAACCAGTTTTTCATTACGAAACTTTTGTAGGCTGGTTATATCCTGATTTGAAGAAGCGTTTTAGTGGGGATTGCTACTATAATGAAAAGCACCCTGTCGCTATGTTGTCGCCAAATTAAAAAAAAAAAAAAAACTTCAATCTGTTTGTTTGTTGTTTTTTTTGCAGGCTGCGCGGTCCAGTAAAAACCGTGGCACTAAGCACATGCAGTCGCATTCCAACTCTGTGGTCGTCTCTCTGCAGGTGAGAGTGCTGCGATGGTTTCGTGTCTTCAAAGCGGTCTATTCTTCTGCGAAGTGCAACTTTTGCTGAGTAGGACTGTCTGACCTTGTTCCTTGTAGTTGCCGTTCGAGGGATTCGACTGTTAACATCTAGTAAATAGGACTGTAACTTGAGAGACAAGTCTCTGAAGCTCTGTTGCAATAGGACGTGTTCTTTCCCTTGCAGTCGAAATTGGCCTCCATGTCCAACGACTTCAAGAGTGTCCTGGAAGTGCGAACTGAGGTAAGGTCACACGCACGAGACTTGTGCCGTTCGTCTTACCTTGTAGCCTTCTTGTAAGGGCCGTGGGTCCAAATTTCTAGAAACACTCAAAGTCTTTGTTGCTAGCTTAGCATTGAATGGATTGTACATTGCGCATGAAAATATAATTACACGCGGCACAATTTATTTTACTTTCTAAAAGGATGCATGTGCAATGCTGTTCAAGCGTCACCATCATCATTGCCGTTGCATAAAATATATGGTGACTGTACCATTTTTTTTAAAGCATCGTGGGAACGAGTCCTAAAATGTTAAAGGAGCTGTGCAACAGTTATAGTGATTTGCTTAAATAATTTGGGAGTTGGTGTCTCAACCTTTCTGAGTAAAGAACAAAAAACCGCGTTTGCCTGCATGTCCTAGTTTTTATTTTAAAAATGGACAAAGATTGAGGTTTTCGGTGCCTCTCAACTCCTTCACTAACTTCCGAGTCACATGCGCTGTGACGTCAATGGGAAAGGCCCGGGGTTCCGGTGAAGCTCTCTCTTTAGAGCCATCAGTGTGCAGCGAGAACTCATCCGCTCGCGACCGCGTGACCACGCGCTGGCGGGCGCAGCGCGAACAGTATGGTGAAAGGAGGAAAGTCTCATCCGGGTCCGGCCATACCCGTCCGGCCCTCTCCCCCCTCCCCCTCCGGCTTCTGGCGGCTGTTCCGCTGCTGACGGTTTTGTGGACCTAGGATAGATGGCGCCACTGAAACTCCGTATAATAAAAGTTTTGTCGATGATACCAGGTTTTTGACGCATTTATATTTATTTTGGAACGACAAGATTTATAGAAAAGTTACCTTCTATCGAGCAGGTATTCGCACAACTTGCTATCTTTCTACAAGATTCCCCATTGACGTCATGCCTTCTGTTTCTCATGGCCGCCGTTCGCGGCTGCAGGTCGAGGAATATTCTAAGTTTTGCTTCGCGATTACGCGGCGGAATCGCAACATTTCGAAAGAAGGAGGTGTGTTTTCTGTCCTTTGTGACAAGGTGAACCATGTCAAAAGTAGAAAACTCCAATTCTTTCAAGGTTAAAATCGTTGCACAGCTCCTTTAAACTTTAACATTGTCACACAGCAGCCAGATATGAGTGTGTCGCAATCTAAGGGACCGGTTGTTATGTCTGGAACTGACTATATTCCATCACGATTGGCTATGCACATGCTTACAAAGCACCAGGTCTAGCAAATGTGGCAAAAAAACCTCCACACATGTGCAAATTTGGCAACTGCACACATCCCTTATCGGTGCATGAAGATGGGGTGCCGTTGAAGATTTATCGCATGCAAGAAAACATTGTGACACGATGTACCAACTCATGACGTGTGAGAAAACAAAACAAGTAATGGGAGAAACGAGATCACGGCAGTCAAGAAAACAGTCTGCGACACGTGAGAGAAGTTTTCACACCCCGCAAGGCTCGTGACAAACACGTTCTGGTGCCACCACGCAGAACCTGAAGCACCAGAAAAACCGTCGTGAGCAGTTCTCCCAGAGCGGTCACGTGAGCACAGCCATGCCGCCCTCGGCGCTCTCGGGCCATGCGGGGTCGGTGCTGCTTGCCGACGAGTATGCGCGGTCCACCGGAGGCAGTGCGGGGGACTACTCCATCAACATAGAAGGCGGCGGCGCTCGGCAGAGGCAACTCCAGAGCCAGCAGCAGATGCTGCTACTCGACGAACAGGCAAGGCGACGCTACCCTTATTCGCGGATCCTTTACCTATGTGCGCGTTCTGGATTTGCTATGCAGGTTAAACTAGAGTGTCCATAATTTTCGGAGTAATCCGAGAATGCACATGCATCGTGCTGCATGCGCCACGTAAAACGCTTTCAGGGCCAGCGAATCCACCGTAAGCACCTTGTTTGCCGGGGCAACGGAGACGGCAGTCTCGACGGGTGCTCAGGAAGTCCACAACGATAGATGGCGCTACCCACCTCTTTCAATTCAAAGAGGGAAACCACGAGGCTGTGGTGTATCCAGCCGTTCAAAGCATGCAATGCCTTGTGTTTTCATGAAGTGAGCTGTATCCTCCAGGAAAGGATTTGGCTCTGCTACTATTCATGTAATAAAAAATAAAAACTGCTTACTTTTTTACAGCTTTTTATTGAGGGCACAAGTGCCCTTCTTCCCCGGTTTTAAACAATGGTGGAAGAAACATTGCCACGTGAACGATTGCAAATTAAATAATAGTAGAAAGAGTCTCCCATACAGACGTCTTTGCAAACAAAACATATTGGCAGATGTGGCTGCAGAAAGAGCTCAAACTTTTACTCTATGGAAGGTAGCATTTTCGAGGTACTAGTTCTACTTTTTTTATATAATTGCCTTCGTAACGATTCAACATTCTTTCTGCTTATCTTTTACTCGCTCGGTACTGACTTTGCAAATGTGCATTCTTGGTGTCTCTGGTCCCTCTCACAGAGGTCAAAATGTTTGACCTGCGCTGTTCTTCGTGCAACTTGAGAGACTCGCTATACGAACATCACAGATGCTAAGCAGCGTTGCACTTTGTATGTTTCATGTTCCTGTAGGAGTCATACATCCAGAGCCGTGCAGACACGATGCAGAACATTGAGAGCACGATTGTGGAGCTGGGTTCCATCTTCCAGCAGTTGGCCCACATGGTCAAGGAACAGGAGGAGATGGTGCAGCGGTATGGCGGCACCATTTTTTTTCTTTTTATGCAGATGACTTTTATCTTTGTTTGCTCAAAGTTGTTAACAGGCGTGCATCCATCCATCTCTTAGAATGTGAAAGGTGCACGTCCCACACTCGCAGGGTGTTTCAGCTAATTTGTGTCAAGACTTTAAGAAAAGCCAGTGCGTGCTATGCGCGTCGAACCAACGCACTATTGTTTAGTCCGAGCAAGTTGAGATATTTTTTTGCGATGTGCCAAACTGACTAATTAATGCGGATGAATTAGCTATATTTTTAGATACTAATTTGTTGCACAAACCCTCCAATACAAAAGTTGTGGAGTGTGTTGAGAAACATTCTATTGTATCGTTTCCATCGAGGTAGCCTTCGTGTGTCTAATTTATTCGAGCTTAAAGAAAGTGCGCGAGTTTAAAAAATATCCCGCACACTACAGTCACTGGCAAGGGAAGTATGGCAGGGAGAAGCTTCGGCGTCCTTCCTCCAGCACGAGCTTCCTACCTCCGACAACGCTTCGGCATTTCGTGCTCATGGAGCGCGCACATGCGGTCGGAGCACGTGCTGGAGGCTCAAAAGATGCCGTTCTTGTTCTGTCACACGCTGCGACTTTAGCACCCTCGAACACACACTTTGAACGAACGAGCGAATACTTTTCTGCGCACACCAGACAAGCTATACCCGTCCAAGTCCTAACCGCTCGTACGGCGTGAACGGTGCCCCGTTACGCGTCCGCTTTGCAGGATCGACGCCAACGTCGAAGACACGTCGATGAACGTGGAGGCGGCGCACTCGGAGATTCTCAAGTACTTCCAGTCGGTGACGTCCAACCGGTGGCTGATGATCAAGGTGTTTGCGGTGCTCATCGTGTTCTTTATCATCTTTGTCGTCTTTGTGGCCTGACCGCACCGCGAGACTGTCGACGAGACCGCTCTGGGCTGTATTTATGCTGGGCAACGAGTTTCTTTTTACCTCGTTAATAAATTGTTTTTTTGCTTTACTCCCTTCGCCGGCATCCTCTCGGACGTGCGCGTTGTGGACGGCGGTTTTGGTACGGTGTCGGGAACCAGTCTCCGACCGGTGTGTCTAGTGTCCTATTCCGCCCATGCATCGAAAGTGGTCCCCAAGTATAGCAGCAGACAACGTCGCTAAAGCTGGAGTGTTGTGCTGTCTCGGATGTCGCGATCCTGACGGTTGGACTTAGATGTTCTTTAAAAAAAGCACCATAGAATGCGAGTGTCGCTGTCGGTGCGGCGTGCGAACTCCCTGCTGCCGAAGCTTCCGTGGATTGTCAAGCTGGAAAGCGACTTGCAGGACAAAGGGCGTCTGCCAAATCTACCTTCGCTGCTGCGCCAGTGCCAGAATTGGGGTCGGCGACGGTGAGACACCATGACGGTCATCGAGGGCCCTATGCTACACGGCGGGACCGAGCGGAACCAAAAGACCGGGACAACGTCGTCCACACGCCGCTGACTGATCGCGGCAGACGACCTCGTTCCGTTCCCTTGGTCCCGCCGTGTAACATAGGGCCCCAGGTTGAAATCGAAGGACAACTTTTTAGGATTTGGTAAACACGCCAGTCTGAAATGCATTTTAGGCACCATAGTGACACAGCACATCTGCATTCTCGCGTGACAAGGGCACACGGTATGGTCGCGAGCTGTGACGAGGCTCACGCACGTAACGATCCGGCCAGGCCTCGCAACCTGGCCGGATCGTTACGATAGGCTCGTGCAAATTTTCGGAACTTTTGATTATCGCCTCTAATAACATCTATTCAATCTGATTTCGCATCAAACACTGACAGTACTCGGAAGTTCCACAATAATTCGACAGGAGCCGTGCGGTTCCCGGAGTGGACGCTGCGGGAGAAGTGGCGGCGTTGCGATGACCAATTTAATCCCGGGGTCACTCAATTTAATCCAAGCGCCATACAATTTAATCCAAGCGCCACACAATTTAATCCCGGGGTCAGTCAATTTAATCCACAATATATATATGCACTTATTGTGTTCAGTGGTCGTGTTTCGCTTACACATTTGGTAACTTAGAACAATGGACCTTTTGTAGAAATACGCGGTGCGCATGCGCGGAGTATTTCATGCGCCTGGGTTCGAGAGTATCTAGTTCCAAACAATCCGCCATCTTGCATTTCTCGCCTTTGAGCGGTTTTGTTGTGTCGACCTCGGGGCGGAAGATTACGCACGATGGGGACAAAGGTGAGCTTGGGGGAGCCGTATCTAGGTCACATCGCCTCAATGGGTGAACAGGATGTAGCTGACATTTTGGGCGTGGAACGGGTGAAAGAGGCCTTGGGCGCGCGTTGTTTTCCAGTCACCTAGTCTCGAACCGATTCGCGTGTCTAGGTGGCAGCACATATTCGCCAAGAGGTCCATTGTTTATACAATTAGAATTTTTAGGGGGCAATAGACCGGTCTCACCAAGCGTTCGGCGCATGCCTGAAGCCGCCATAACTTTAGTTCACAAGAGGCAGGCGGCAGTGACCGAGACGGCTCGTGCCGTCTCGGTCTCCCCACGCGCAGTGTTCCAGCGTAGTTCGGGCACGTGCAGAAAGACTAAAGTTCCCTCGATGCATTGCGGCAGCGGTGGCGTAGACAAACTGGCTGGTGAGATCGGTCTATTGATAATTTGATCACTAACGTGATTACTTTGAGCTACTAGCCCCACTATTGACGAGGCTTAATTGATATGTTGGTTACTCTTTTTAGAGCGCAGCTCTTAGGCACCCGTTTTCGGCTTAAGCGGCATCGGCGTGACCACGCGGTGCATGATGGGTAAATTCCCCCGCTAATTTTAGCGAAAAAATTTTCCCGCTAAATCTAGCGGAAACTTTTGCCCGCTATATTTAGTGGAAATTTTTCCCCACTAAATTTAGCGGAAAATTTTCCCAGCTAGATTTAGCAGAAAATTTGCCCCGCTAAGTCTAGCAAAAAATTTTCTCCGCTAAATCTAGCGGAAAATTTTCCCCACTAAATTTAGCGAAAAATTTTCCCCGCTAAATCTAGCGGAAAATTTTTGCCGCTATATTTAGCGAAAATCTTCCCCCGCTAAATCTACCGGAAAATATTCCCAGCTAGATTTAGTGGAAAATTTCCCCGCTAAATCTAGCGGAAAATTTTCCCCACTAAATCTAGCGACAATTTTCCCTGCTAAATTTAGCGAAAAAGTTTCCCCACTAAATCTAGCAGAAATTTTTCCCCGCTATATCTAGCGGAAAATTTTCCCGCTAAATCTAGCTGAAAATTTTCCCCGCTATATTTAGCAGAAAATTTTCCCCGCTAAATTTAGCGGAAAATTTTCCCAGCTAGATTTAGCGGAAAACTTGCCCCGCTAAGCTAGCGGAAAATTTTCCCCGCTAAATTTAGTGGAAAATTTTCTCCGCTAAATCTAGGGGAAAATTTTCCCCGCTATATTTAGCGGAAAATTTTCCCAGATAGATTTAGCGGAAAAAATTCTCTGCTAGATTTAGCGGGGAAAATGTGTAGCGCCAAAGCGCGACACTTGTAGAGGTGGCTCACGCAACGTCAGGAGCTAATAGGGAGTTTTCGTAGATCGTTTTTGCCGTCCCGCAGCGCTCTCCGCAACCCGCTACGAAACCCGGAACTCTACAGTCAAGGCCATGGGCGCGCAGGTGCAGTAGCTGCTTCCTCGTTGCGGAGGGCTTAGCGGAGGAGGAGACGCGGTCTACGAAAACTCCCTAATTACGCTTTAAGCGTGCGGCACGAGCAGCACCGACGGAAGCGAGATCCGGGCTCGAACAGAACAGCACGAGACTGGCAGCATTCGACGGTGCAGCAGGGCGGTTCTAGCGGAGCCCCCTTTTTATGTTCTTTTTCACTTTTATTGTGGTTATAAAGATCAGTGTGTTGATTTGCATCGACGGACGTCTTTCCTGAACCCCACAAATTTTCCGCTAAATTTAGCGGGAAAAAGTTTCCGCAAGATTTAGCGGGAAAAATTTTACGCTAGATTTAGCAGGAAAAATTTTTCGCTAAATTTAGCGGGGAAAATTTTCCGCTAGATTTAGCGGGGAAACTTCTTCGCTAAACTTGGCGGGGAAACTTTTCCGCTAGATGTAGCAAGAAAAATTTTACGCTAGATTTAGCAGGAAAAATTTTTCGCTAAATTTAGCGGGGAAAATTTTCCGCTAGATTTAGCGGGGAAAATTCTTCGCTAAACTTGGCGGGGAAACTTTTCCGCTAGATGTAGTGGGAAAAATATTTCGCTAGATTTAGCGGGCAAATTTTTCCGCTAAATTTAGCGATTAAAATTTCCCACTAAATTTAGTGGGGAAAATTTTTCCGCTAGATTTAGCGAGAAAATTTTCCGCTGGATGTAGCGGGGAAAATTTTCCGCTAGACTGAGCGGGGCGAACTTTTCGCTAAATCTAGCTGGGAAACTTTTCCGCTAGATTTAGCGGGGAAAATTTTCCGTTAAATATAGCGGTAAAAATTTTCCGCTAGATTTAGCGGGAAATATTTTTGCTAAATTTAGCGGGGAAAATTTTCAGCTAGATTTAGCGGGAAAAAATTTCCGCTAGACTTAGCGGGGCAAATGTTCCGCTAAATCTAGCTGGGAAGATTTTCTGCTAGATTTACCGAGGGAAATTTTACGTGAAATATAGCGGTCAAAACTTTCCGCTAGATTTAGCGGGGAAAATTTTTCACTAAATTTAGCGGGGAAAAGTTTATGCTAGATTTAGCGGGGAAATTTTCCGCTAGACTTAGCGGGGCAAATTTTCCGCTAAATTTAGCTGGCAAAATTTTCCGCTAGATTTAGCGGGGAAACTTTTCTGCTAAATTTAGCGGGGAAAATTTTCCGCTAGATTTGGCGGGGAAATGTCTCCAATAAATTTAGCGGGGGAATTTACCCATCACGCACCGCGTCGCGTGGTTACGCCGACGGCGACGCCGACGCCGCTCAAGCCGGAAACGGGTGCCTAACCGCCGAATTCAGAAACCTCACTCAAACTACACTCACACTTAAGGGCCGCTCCACTTCCTCGAGGAAGGCGCGAGGGCCGGCGCTGGCCAATCACGAGGACGGACCCGCCGTCGCGATTGGCCAGCGCCGGCCCTCGCGCCTTCCTCGAGGAAGTGGAGGGGCCCTTAAGTGTGAGTGTAGTTTGAGTGAGGTTTCTGAATTCGGCGGTAAGAGCTGCGCTTTAAAAAGAGTAACCAACATATCTATTAAGCCTCGTCAATAGTCGGGCTAGTAACTCAAAGTAATCACATTAGTAATCAAATCCTGAATTGCCCCCTAAAAATTCTAATTGTATAAACAATTGTTCTAAGTTACCAAATGTGTAAGCGAAACACGACCACTGAACACAATAAGTGCATATATATATTGTGGATTGAATTGACTGACCCCGGGATTAAATTGTGTGGCGCTTGGATTAAATTGTATGGCGCTTGGATTAAATTGAGTGACCCTGGGATTAAACAGGTCGTCGCTTGGATTAAAATGAGCGGGAAAACCTGTAGTAACGTTGACTGCTGTGAAGCGACAACTGCGAGGTAGGCATCGCTATTTTGCGTGTTCGCCGCTTTGCTGCAGTGCACGCGTGTGCTAAGGGGAAACCACTCCTCCAGAGCGAGACGTTACGCCAAGATCTGAATAGAACTCTTTCCAGTTCGAAATTTAGCAGGGATACCTAGGTATTGCAAGAAGATTTTTACGGACACTTTTGTAGGTTTATGTTTTATGCCAAAATGTCTTTTGAAATTAGAATTAAATTAGGAGTAGTGGGTGGAAGATTGTTTTCAAGAAGACATTAATTGTTCACGTGCCAATTTTTGTTCTGAAGTTGACGTTTTATAATCAAATGACAATCTTTTTTTTTTTATCTGAATTAAGAGTTGCAGTTTTTCAAAAGCGCTGGACCGAGCAGTTGCTCATTTGAAGTGAACGCTCTCAGGTATGTTCTCAATCGTCGTAGTGTAGAGTACCAACGCTCAGCTTCCGCCGTTGTTACGGGCAGAGTCGCTAGGATGTTGAGGATACGATGGACGTTTGGGAATAGGGCCTCCGGACAGAAGGCGACCGCCCGTAGCGCACACGTGAAGGGCGTTTCACGTTTCTCCCTCTCAGGGGTTTCCCCAGGAATTGAAATCAGGGGGGTGTCTAATTTTTTTTTGGGGGGGTTAAAGGGGGGGGGGGGGGGGCATTGCGAATATAAGAGTCGTTGTGAATTAAGGGGGTGCCTTCGGAAAAACGAGGGGGGGTCTGGGGAAATCCCTGCTCCCTCTTGCATTTGGCAGCCCACGAGAGCAGCTCGCAGTGGAGTGCAGGAACTGAAACCAGGCCTGAATAGAGCTCCAAAAACTGTTCAGCGCCGGGAGCTGCCCTTTCACTTTCGAAGATCTTTGCAGGCAAAAGCGCAACGTACGCCGGTGCTTTTTAAATCTCCCATCTAACTGTGTGATCAGGTAATCTTTGAAAGGAAAGAATACGGAGCTATTAGTGAAAAGACGGTGAGTGTGCAGGCGAGCTGGTGGTAGCTAATCATGTTGTATTATACCTGAGACTGCGGTGGATGAAATCGGAAGAACTTTCAGTGTTCTCTGTGTCTGTTCCTTCTACTGAAAGTTCTTCCGATTTATCCACCGCAGTCTCAGGTGTAATACAACATGATTGAATACGGAGCGCTTGAAATGCTCTTCCGTGCTTCCAGTGCTAACTTAGCGCATTTCTAGGCATTCGAAGTGGGGACGTTTTAATAAAGTAGGTTTTTTTCTTTTACTGAAACTTTTCATTTTTGACCAACATTATCATCATCATTGTCATCATGATCATGATGATCATCATCATCATCTCAAATTTCGGGGCCCTGGCCAGCATTAGCCCAGGGCCCCGAAATCTCTTGAACCGGCCCTGCTCGCAGCATCTGAATTTCAACATCCGCTGTCTTGGCTATTTTAATGGCGGCTTGGAATATTGGCTAGTGTTTGTGGGTGGACGCTTCCTCTAATTTTTCAACGTCGAGAATTTGCTTTTGTTACTTTTTAATTTTTTGTGACATTATAGCTATCTTTTTTGTTTTGTCTGGCCGGCACGCGTTGGTAATGCAGTGCTACCCCAAAAAAAAAAAAAACGGATGGAGTTGTTTGCTGTGAGGAAGCTTTTAAAGTTGGTGGGCCGCGGCCGCAACTACGACGACAGTAGAACAGTAACACCACGCCCGTATTCCTCTAAATGAAGCCTGCTCCATTCTGAAAAAATGGCAATGCAGCTTTACCCGTTTTATCTTAACAGAGCCTCTCTAATCTTTGTGTGAGCGTCCGTACCGCCGAGTTCACCCCGCTTCGTTATTTTTTTATTTTTTTTTTTGGGGGGGGGGGGGGGGGGTTGGAATAATAATGCCGTTGAACCCCCCCCCCCCCCCCCCCCCCCGCCCCGAAATAAACTCCTGGCTACGCCACTGGCATAAAGTATACCAGAAAAGTTACAACCGAAGAGGACTAGCTAATGGCGACATCGACTGCATAGAAGATGAAAGAGGTCGGAAACTTTATTTGTTCAAGTTCTTTTCTGCATAGAGGGGAGAGTAGTGTTACCAAAGGAGGAAGACTACAAAGGTGTGGTTGGACTATGGACCTCTTGGCGAATATGTGCTGCCACCTAGACACGCGAATCGGTTCGAGACTAGGTGACTAGAAAACAACGCGCGCCCAAGGCCTCTCCCACCCGTTCCAGACCCAAAACGTCAGCTACATCCTGTTCACCCATTGAGGCGATGTGACCTAGATACGGCTAACCCAAGCTCACCTTTGTCCCCATCGTGCGTAATCTTCCGCCCCGAGGTCGACAGAATGAAACCGCTCAAAGGCGAGAAATGCAAGATGGCGGATTGTTTGGAACTAGATACTCTCGAACCCAGGCGCATGAAATACTCCGCGCATGCGCACCGCGTATTTCTACAAAAGGTCCATTAAGAAAAAATAACTCTCGGTCTAACCATGTTCCTTGGGCCAATCTTCTCTTTGAGTAGTAAGTGTCTAAAAACGATCGGAAACAACCAACGAGGATGATTATCTGGGGCATTGTAAGTGTCCTGGAGATAAGTGGGGACAACAGAGAAGGGGGCCAGTGTCGTAGCTAGGCGATCTGTCACCTGGGCCCTTAAATCTTTCGTAGCCCTAGGCCCCCCCTCCGTTACCACGTCACATGGAAGGGGCAGAAGATCATTTTTTCCCCTTTTCCTGAAACGTTCACCAGAAATGCCTGGGATGGGGAGGAGGGCAATCGCCTCTTCCCCTTGTCTCCTCTATTCCGACGCCACTGAAAAGAAAGTTTACAATATTTATTTCGACGAATCACGCGGATTATGATGAACAGAGAGCGACTCTGGCTTTCCTGTAACACAAGTTTGGGTGACAATGGGACACGCTATCATTTTGTAGGTACACACGTGCAAGCACACTTTCGCACGCGAACGTATGCATATAAATATAAAACACGGGCCGCAGCAGATAGACGGGACTGCTACGGACCAACTGCGCGGCAGCGCACGTTGCAGTCGTCCGAACGCCCCGATGTTCCTCGTTGTCTTCGAGGGCTATTAGAATTCGTCGGCCAGACCAAGAGGCGGCGGTGACGGCGGTGCGGTGGAGACATTGACGGCCTCTCTGGCGTTGGCCGTCGCCATGACGGCGGTCGTCGTTGAAGCCTTCGCACTGGAGGAGAGGACCAGCACGGCGAGTTCCCGTCGTCTTCGAGGGCTACCAGAACTCGTCGGCCAGCCCAAGAGGCGGCGGTGCCGGCGCTGCGGTGGAGGCATTGGCGGCCACGCTGGCGTTGGCCGTCGCCGTGGCGGTGGTCGTCGTTGAAGCCTCCGCATTGGAGGAGAGGACCAGCACGGCGAGTTCCCGTGGTCTGCGAGGGCTACCAGAACTCGTCGGCCAGCCTGCCTGGAGGCGACGGTGCTGGTGCTCTGGTGGAAACCACAGTGGTGGAAACATTGGTGGTCGTGCTGGTGTTGTCTGACTGGATCGACGCCAGGGGGGTGGTCGTCGTCGTTGCAGAAACCCGCGCACTGGAGAGGACCAGCATGGCGATGATGACGGCGCCGAGTCCCAAGATGGCCGCCGCCACGCCGAACATGGCCAGTCTCCTGGAGCTGCTGGCGACGGTGGTGCCAGTGGCTTCTGCGGCCGCCTCCGGTGCACCGGCATCGCCACCGCCTTCTGGATTGTCCTCGCTCGAGTTCTTCTTGGTCTCCGTGTCGTGCGCGTTGTCTCCTTCGTCGGCATCCTCGTTGCTGCCTCCGCCTTCCCCCTGGAGGTTTTCCTCGGAAGACATCAGCGCACAGGCTGCATCCTAACGTGTAAGTGGTGGAACTGCCGAAGCGCGAGCCAGCTCCAATCGGGCAGCTCACTTCATCCTCCTCCACGATCTTGTCAGGCCTAGTAGACTCCCTTGATAAAGACGTTTTTTTCCCAAGCACCACCGGGGGATGATGTGGTGTTTTCGGCACCTTTGTATCGCTCTCTGTTCGCTGAAGATAAAGGAAAAGATGTTTTAAAAAGAGTTAAGAAAATGCCGGTAAGACCTTCAGTCAAGTCTTTCTTTTTTCAACTCCACAGTAACACACTCCCTGTAAAACCATGGCTGCAAGAAAAAGGCCTTTTTGTGCCCTGGTCAATCAATTGCCTGTTATGTAAAAAACCAGAAACCATAGACCACATATTCCTAGATTGCTGGGACGCAATATTTCATTGGGACATCCTACAGCGTACTTTGAAAAAATGATTGCCGATAACACCTCATGGAATACGTTTCCTCACGACAGATAATGAAGAGGACGTGCCTTATGACACGTTTATGTTGCTGAGTCTCCACAGTATGTGGCAGTCTAGGATGGCTCTTCGACATGCCGATTTGGTTGTACGACCGGTTAGATTACTTTATTGAGAGTATGTGCTATTTAAGAGAAGTCATAAAGATGCAGAGTGAACCGCCGGAATGGCTGCCTGTACTAGATAATCCTGTTGATCTGAAACCTTTCTAGGGCCTGATGTGCAGTGTCTGAATGTATCTGTATGATGTGTTAAACAGGAAATAAAGGAAAAAAAAAAATCGGTGGCCGAGTGGGCTAGCGCACACCAGCTCGGAGCACGTGGAGCGAAAGCTCGCGCTGCAGAACCCAGGGATCCTGGGTTCAATCAATACCACCTAGAACACAAGGCCTGCGCGTTTCCTCCTTTAAACGTCATCACTAGTAGATCCCCTCAGCGCCCCCTAGGTAGCCCGGATGAGCACCGTCGTCTGCTACATCATCTGCGACATCGTCTGCTCCATCGCCTGCTTCAGTGGTTTGTGTAGCAGATAATGAAACAGATGCTCACGCCGAGTGTCTGTTGCTATAGCATACGATGAAGTTAGACGTGCACGTGGAGCGTCAAATACATGAGTGAAAATGCCTTACTGCTGTGCGAAGGGCTGCAAAGCCCTTCGCTGGACGCTGGACGCTGGCACTGGACGCCATTTTCGAGGGCGCTGTTTATACTCCGGGTCGCTGCTTTGAAGCGTTCTTCCGCAGAACGAGCGCGCGCGCTAGAAATGCTCGTCTCAAAGCAAGGAGCGCGTGCTAGCTCGCGCTTGTGGCCGAGGGAGTGTTCGCGTGCGCGTTGCAAATGAACTGGAAGCTCGCAATCAGCTCGCGCTCAGCAGTCACGCACACAGCTGTGGTCGCAGGTGAATGCGACGTAGTTGCGACGCGGCCCATAGTCTCGTCAAGCTTCAGCCTGTTTGCCGCTTGGGGCGGGTCGGGGATCTACTAACGAAACGTCATGCGCAGGCCTTGTATTCTAGGTGGTATTGGTTCAATCCCCGTCCCTGCCCGTTTCGATCTGGATGAGCATCGTACCGGCGTGCGTTCGTGTATCACTACTGCGTGGTGCACGTTAAAGACCGCAGGTTAGCGGTGGTACCGCACTGGCTAAATTGCTCATCTACAGCTGAGACACCAGACGCCCACTGAGGCAGACTAACTTCCGGCTGTATAAACATACACACAACAATTTTTGCCAAGCACCACCAACCATTGTGGAAACGCGCAGGGCACGTGCCACGAGGGGGTGCTCGGCCGCGCTAGTGGGCGCCGCCATATTGGTGCTTGGAGCACAGCAGACGCAACTGTCGATTGTTACAATTAAAAAATGCGACCTCCTCAGCTTAAGACACGATGGTAGGAAGCTCAGGGGATACCGTTTTGCTCTCTTACGAATTGTTCTAACCTTTCCGGAGGACAGAAAAACGTTTCCTGCGATTTAAGATAAAGCTTAAAACTGGCAACCATGATTTTCAGTTCCAAGATGGCTAAAGTGTCGTTACTTTGAAGCGTAGTTTATTTAGTGGCTCTAGGGCCTCTCATTTCAGTGCTGCGCCGACGCTCGAGACGCGCCTCGTGCACTGGCGCATTTTACGCTCCTTGCAAGACAAACGCTAACAAATCGAGGGGCTTTAAGGCCTAGTCGAAAGTCTGCCCTCTGTTGGAAGCTGTAGAGTCCCTGGACACTGGCGGACAGAAAATTTTACACCGCCAATGTGAAAGCCCCAGAAATGTTATTAATTTATTTTGTCGCCATCTCAGATCTTTATAGTTCTAGACTTCCAAGTTCATCGGTGTTGGTTGCTCTGCCATTGTGCAGTGGTTGACACTATTAGCGCTGAGATTGGATCCGTGCCTTCATACACACACGCGCTTTGCGTGAGTGGTGACATCGAAACCATTTTTCCGCCCAATCGTTTTTTTTAGAGCGCAGCTCTTAGGCGCCCGTTTCCGGCCTGAGCGGCGTCGCCGTCGGCGTAACCGCAAGGTCACGTGACCCCTCCCCCCCCCCGAGGTCACGTGACCCCCCCCCCCCCCCCCCCCCCACCGCGCCTTCCCCCCCTCCTCAAGAGCTGCGCTCTAATTCGGCGTTACAGGGAGTTGTAAATGGCTTTCATTTTTTTCTTCTATAACGGTAATTGTTATGGGCCCTTCCCACCTCTGGAAATGACATTCGTTGTTGATATGTTGTAGTTGTTGATGTTGTAGTTGGCGTAGTAGTACGTGGTGTGTCCGTCGTCGATGTTGCCATCAAAGTAACGTTGGTAGCCATATCCTCAAAATGGATCGTTCGCCGCCTGCGGGAATCGCACCTGGGTCTGCTACGTCCGAAGCAGAAGCGTTACCACTAAACTGCGCGCAGATTTTTTTTAAATTTTTGATTACAAAAACAAGCAACAATTACATGCCAATTCAAATTAAAAATGTACCTCACGGCTTTTGCAGCAACACGCGCCAGATTGAGCCGTCATAGCCGACCTTCTCTTGTCTTACCGATATGCCGAGCCACTGAAGCGGGCCTTGACAAGCCTCCACAAATGCGTATGCTGGGGAGAAGGACGCAGTAGCACCTGAAGTGGCAATAACCTGTCCTGTTGCGGCAATGATGAAGTGAAGCGAACGGAATCAGAGGAAACAAAAATTGAAGGTCGGTCATGGCAGCGCCCATGCACAGCTGCCTGAAAGCGTCGATACTGACAAAGCCTGGCAGATCGCCACGAGACGCGGCCGCCGAAAGTGAAAAGGTATACGTGCGGCAGACAACGGATGAGAGGAGAGGCATGTAACGGGCGCCCCGCTGCGGCGAGACGCCGAAACACACTTCTCTCGAGCGATGGAATGTCCGCTCGTGCTCCTCGCGTTCTTCGCGCTACCGCTTCTTTTCTCGTCGGGTTTGAAAACCATGTTTCGGGTCCTCGCCGCTGCAGAAGCTGTGCGCTGAATACCAAAAATGCTTTCTGCTACCAGATCCTCGCGCTCCAAATCTGCGACCGGGCACTCTATGGTTTTGTCGTCGAAATGCCTGTCTTTGTGAGTATAGAGGAGGCTATGGTAGTGCGCATTAAACATCCCGCATTTCGAGCAGCACTTTACACAGGCCTAGCCACTCGGGTTGTAGTTTGTGTATGGCAATTACAATTTCAATTTGTTTTACGAGAGAAAAAAGAAATAGAAGCGTACTTCTCTGGTATTGAGGTCCGCATGCCATACGTGACCGCCAAATGCAACATAAGCCGTATACATTACATGTGACAGCTCGTTCCGATCACCATACTATACTCCGTTTCACTTTATGTTGTACCGCAGAGAAGGCTAGAAGCGCGAGCTCGTAGCGTTGGGAGCTGCTCTTGACGCACGAGAGCTTGTGCCGCCGAGATGTGCCATAGAGCAAGGAGTTCGCGCTTGTAGCCTTTCCTGCGGTACATCATAAGGTGAAACTGAGTATAGGAGCAACGTTACTAGAGCAAGCTCAGTTTCACAGCTCCGCCTGCGACATGGGCTTAGTGGCGGTCACGAGAACTAGCAGCGCTGCAGTCGAGTCTTGCTTCCGGGGTGTCTAGCGCGCCAAGTTTGAATAGCAATACTTGAGCTTGGGCGAGTTGTTGATTCATACTAACACTTCACAGCGCAAGAAAACAAACGCACACAAAAATAAATTTCAAACACTCAAAAAAGAACACTCACAATGCGCTGACTCTGATCTCTGTGGTGTATTACACTTCATCTTCATAATCTTTTTTTGCTATTATACGCATGGAAGTAAAAACAAAAAGGAAGAAAAGAAAAAGAAAAGGAAGCTCTCAACGCAGTGGTAGCAGACAACGCGCGGACAGGGAAGCAAGATCCGACTGCAGCGCCGCTAGTTCTCGTGACCGCCACCTGGGCCACTCGCCTCTGCAGGCGAGAATAAGGAGCTGCGAAGCTGAGCTTGCTCCATGGGTTCAATCCCCAGCCCTGCCCTTTTCGATCTGGATGAGCATCGTACCGGCGTGCGGTCGTGTATCACTACTGCGTGGTGCACGTTAAAGACCCCAGGCTAGCGGTTGTACTGCACTGGCTAAATTGCTCATCAACAGCGAGTGACTAGTCGCAACTTTAAAATGGCTGACCAACGACTCGCTGTATAAATATCCACACAACCCCAATTATTATTATTATTTAGCTTGCTCCAGTAACGTTGGCTAGGGGGGGGGGGGGGGGGTGCTGCTCAATTTCATTTTTAGTTTTCTTTTACAGCCAGCAGGTGACGCTAAAAGCAACGCATGTCTCATATAATATAAACATTAGAGTTCCCATAAAAACAACTCTGTTGCAGTACTGCTTTCACCATTTGCTTCAAAAGGCCGTAAAGGAACGTGCTTTATGCATTGTCTAATCCACATGTAATATTTTTGTGGGAAAAATACCAGCCTGCAGTTCGTTTTCCAAATTATGTATGGAACTATTTTTTTGTGTGTGTGTTTCAAAGTTTGTGCGAGTTCCGCGTGGTTTTTCTCACGTCTTTTTCCGCTGGAACATGTGTGCGGAAAATCAACTGACAATTGCACAAAAATTGAAGCTAAAAAGGTTCCATACCATTAAAAGGACATACTGCACAGTATTTGCAAATGCGCGTCTAATAATAGCAGAATTGCGATTTACTTGTAGTAAATACCTTAATTCTTGTTTAAAAACAGTTGGGAAATTTTTCATGTTTTGACGTTTGTCTATTTTTCGCACGGTTTTCCGCACCTCTGTTTCAGTTTTTATACGGCGCCTGGCCCTTGTAACGTTCGTACCTCGCGCTTTTAGCATTCGCGGCGAACAATAGTCCATACTAAGGTTAGACCAGTGTTGGGAAGTACTTTAAGTACATTGTACTTAAAGTACTACTTCAAGTAGGTTTAGGAAACTTGTACTTTACTTGAAGTACATTCTCCGAGTATGTACTTGTACTTTACTTAAAGTTTTTTTTTTTTCTGGTACTTTCCGAGGAAAGTACAATTCCCGACTTCAAAGTACATTCCCCAAATTTGGTTTTGTTAAATTTGTATCACGAAATGATGCTTTGTCAACTCCGAAGAAAAACTGGGAGGGGTATTCTACTCTTGCCAGAAACGTGAGCAGACAACGCATCGCCCCGTTTGTTCTGGTAGCGGCTTTCCCGTAGTTTTTTTAACTCTCGCTACTTCTCGGTCGGTCAGCGCAAGCGAGGAGGTTTAAAATATTAGGAGAGCAAAATTAATCATAATGTAGCACTTGAGACTGTGGTGCGGAACAATTAAATTTTCAGGTCGAAGTAAACGACAACAGAGGAGAACGTCACAATTTTTTGAGACATTATCTTTTGATTATGATTAATTATCACCACGCGCTTGCACACTCACTGTTTTTTTTTTTTTTTTTTTTTGCACTAAGGAGAGAACACTCGTCTATGAGAGGATTGCTTGCGGAAGCTACGGAGCTGAGGGCTGACGTTATGCTCTCTCCTAGTACATTTAGCCCCCTTGAGTGCAAGAATCCAGTGCAAGGGGTGCCAAATTCAGAAGAGGGACTTCTGAATTTGGCTCCATTCCTGAAAATAACTACTCTGTGGCCACTTGACTTTATCAAATATTCGCCGCTGTTTTTGAAAATTGGCCATGCACCCCTGATTACCTCTGGTCCCTGGGCAATGCATAGCAGTTAAAAAATCCCTCTATAGGGGAATGAAAGGGCATCATGAAAGATTGTGTTAAAACACTTGTACTTTACTTTCAAAGTACATTGTATTTATAGTACTTGACTTCAAGTACGTTGCACCCAGTGTACTTAATGCTTTACTTGAAGTACATCACGTCTCATCTACTTTGTACTTTACTTGAAGTACCTTTTAGATGTACTTTACCCAACACTGGGTTAGACGAAGTATAGCAGGTGTTGAGCGCGGTCATCGTTTTGTCCAAGGTCACGTGCTTGGAGACGTGATCAACACGTTCCTAACTATCTTTCCAGCGCCCCGCCCCCGCAAATATTCTCACCCCCCACCTTCGATGACTCCATTTTTATAGGTATGCCTGTAAGCCCCGCTACCGCCGGTTTTTTCCGAGCCCGATGTGCGTGATGTACACAGCACCTCAAACGTTCCAAAGGCAGCGCGAACACAACTCGACGCTATGATATCACTGGCAAACAAACTTCAACTCCTTGCACTGCGAACACTTCCAACACGCGGAAGGCGCCATCATCCTTGTCAACTACACAAAAACCTCTCTACAGCTTTGCTTCTGTGACGCCAAAGCACCCCCTCAAGCTCATCCATCTGCTCAAGCAACACAACAATCGCACGTTCATAAACGAAAAAAAAAAACACAAAAAAAACGCTTCCCCATTCGCACGGTCCCCACCACCCTTGCCATCAAACCCCCCCCCCCCCCCCCTTTTTTTTTTTTCTCGCGACGCCGTTCAGTTCTCCAAAGTCAAGCCGCACAACTTTCGCAAGGAACCTCAACAAACTCATCTCAGCGTCTGAACTCATGAACTCACTCACAATCACGAACGTTTCAGAGTTCACAGGCTCACTCCCCATCAGATCATGAACCCATCAAGTTCGCGATGCTGTACTCAAAATATCATCACAAACTCATCACGCTTACAAAGTCATTCACCATCTCACCATGAACTCATCACGCTGACGAAGTCACTCCCCATTTCATCATGAACCCATCACGCTGACGAGCTACTCACCACATCATTATGAACCCTTCACACTTACGAAGTCACTCACCATCTCATCTCATTATCTCATCACGCTCATGAAGTCGCTCACCATCACATCACGAGCTGACCAGAGTTCACAAAGTCCCTCACCATCACATCATGACCTGTTCAAACTTCACAAACTCGCTCACAGCCAGCGGCGTAGACTTTCCATTTTCTTGGAGGGGCGGGGGGGGGGGGGGGGAGGGGGGGGGGACAGGCTGAGAAGTTCTCCGGGGGGGGGGGGGGGGGGGTGCTGCGCGTTACCCTTTCGCCAGAACTGGAGATTGAAGCTAACGAAAGCACGCTGGGATTCCATTTCCCATGCATTTTGTCAATAAAGGCAACGTGAGCGTTATTTTGTTTACATGTCACTGCTAGAAGCTCGTTACATGGCACGTAAACAGCGTCTCGGTAAGGATCATGGCCCGGGTCCGGGGGCGGCTCTGCCTTTCCCCCTCCCCCCGATCTCATCAGGGAGGGCACGAGCCCCGATGCCCCCCCGAAGTCTACGCCTATGCTCACAGCCACTCACAATCAACGTGTAAGTGCGAGTGAGCGTGAGTGAGCGAGTTCATGAGTGAGTATGCCGCAGAGCGGAAGAACGACATTCATGCTTACGCATCGCGTTCAGTAGCGGCCCCGGAGTCAAGGAGTCACTGACTCCTTCCACTGGACGGCCAAAAGTCACTTCCGGTGCATGTAACTCCGGGGCTTCGGAGTCAAGCTCCGAAGCACCGAGTCCGGAAACGGTGCACGTAGAGTCAAAGGAGCTAAAGATGACGTCATTTCCTGACTGGTGACGATTTCCGGTGAGAATATCCAAAGAGCTCTGATTCGAGTCACTCCGTTCGGAGGCAAGGTAGGCGCTACTGAACGCGCCCATTCACAACTCATAAGAAGTGCTTAGGTGTCCCCGAACGTTTTTGCAGTTCTTACTTATTAGTGCATATACGTATCGCAAAATGTGATAAATTAAAAAAAAAAAAAAGGTCTTGTGGTTCCCTCGTCAGCGCAAGCCGCTGGTTCCGAAAGTTCCTAAACGTTCGTGCCTGGTTCGCGATTTGCCAGAGCTTTGCTACCGGGCATGCGTCTCTGTAATCGAGAGCAGTCATCTTCTTTTAGGGTGGGCTTTTTTCGCAGGCGACTGCAACCAAACTTTTAGAAAACCTGGAAGTACGTTGTAAAAATGTCGCGGGTGACCTTCTGTTAGAATGCGTGACTGTTAAACACGGATATCGTATATAAATGCAGGGATTATTTTTGTACATTATACTATATTTTCGTAACTACAAGGAGCATATCCTTTGTTATCCGAGAACCAGGAATAAAGAAGGGGGCGACACACAGAGATATTGAAGCCTTTTTGTCCTCGTTCTCAAATATTGAAAGTTTCCCAACGTGCCTGTCACAAAGTAGACGTCAAATAAAGAAAAAAAAAAAAAAAGAGTATTGACTGACCCTGAGGTTGAACGAAACAATTACTTAAAGGGAAGCTTAAACGATTTTGTATTTGAGTAAAAGCACCTAACTCATCTTCATTTGGCCTACAGGATCGCGAATATCTAGATTATTTTTCTATACTTGGTGCACGGACGATGCAGAAAATCATTTTCGAAGTACCACTGAAGCCCCTTCTTAGGAGTTTTCGGCATCTCCGCACTTGCGCATCTTCAGCGTCTATTTACGCTATGCACGTGCACTCTTGTTATTTTCCAAAAATGTCAGAAAAAGACGTCAAGACTGGTGTCAGTGCGGGGGAACATACCGGGCAAGCTTGCAATTGCACGCGCTGCACACACGAGCGGCACGCGCTTGGCGGCCAAGAGATCCTTTTTTGACGTAACGACTGGTCGAAGGTCTTTCGTGTTTTTCCGCATTTAGTTACATCTTTGGGGAAAACGAACGTGATATTCAGATTCACAGGACATAAATGCTCCAAAAATCACCTCTAACTCGTTTTTGCTTTCTTTCAAGAACCTCTCCAGCTTTCCTTGAAGAATAGAAGAGCTAGGTTGTAACGGTAACTAGCAATCGGGCCACGATAAAAAGAAACAAAAAAAAAAAACAACAAGGAGGCGAGGACACGAGAGGATAACAAACAAACAAAACTAAATATTTAATACTGCAGAGTAAACTCAGCCGCGCACGGCAACCCCAACACGAACAGAAACAATCCGTGCGCGAAACTACGGATTTCATGCGAGCTAGAGATTAACGCACACAAGTCTCGACATCCATTAAACCAAGAAATAAAAAAAAAAAAAAACAAACAGGGACGACAAACTCAACGCTAAACAAACAAAGAAAGCAAACGATTGAGCGGGAACGCTACAGCTACACCACACGGGATCATCTCTCCAAAACGCAAGGGCGATAGAAATTAGCACTGCCCTAAAACGTTCAGAAGTTCCCCACTTCGCACTAGCTCCAAGAAGTTTGCGTGGCGCCCCTTACGGCGAACCGAGGTGACGTCACGGCGAGGACAGAATTTTTCCCCGACTCGAGCGCTCGCGCAGTGGAGGCTGTGACGACGTTAGCTGTCGGCGCGCTAGTTTCTATTCAATTTTTTGTGCGTGTTTTGCGTATGAAGTGTAAATTTTCATATGTGGTTTAAAAATTAAAACAGCGCAAGGACACGGACAAGAACAAGAAGGTAGACGAACAAAGCGCTGACTTACAACTAAAGTTTATTCGTGCTAACATCAAGTATAAATACTGTAGCTGACGCGACAGGTGATCCCCTACTCATTCGACAAGGAAATTAACCTTCCTTTAAGGTAAGGCGTACTTATTAGCCTAGTATACGAGCGCAGATGTTCAACCTTCTCAAGGTGGAGGTGCTTTAGTCATCCGTACACCACCCAATGTTCGTCTCATAACGGCAAAAGACGGCGGTTTTCATAAATGTGTGCTCTAGAGGGCCTAACTTGTATGCACATCAAAAGCCGTAGTAAACGGTAGTCCGCCTCCTCCCAAAACATTACTAATCCCCCCCCCCCCCCCCTTCCCGTATTTCTTGAATAAAAATATATGCAGACGCATCCAAGACTAGCCTTGCGTAATTTTATCCTCGTAAAACATTACTAATCCCCCCCCCCCCCCCCGCCCCCCTGTATTTGTTGAATAAAAATATATGCAGGCGCATCCAGGGCTAGACTTGCGTAATTTTCTCAAGACGTGCGCATTTCAAGCGTCAAAAACATCGTTTCTTCTTTCGACAAACAAATCTCGTAAGAAGTACTTCGAGCAGCTCATGAATAATGAGCAAACACTCCTTTTTTTTATGTGGCAATGACTATAGATATAAATTCTTGTTTCGTCAAACTTTGGGTCACACTCGCATCGATCACAGTGTACTGCCAAGTTGGAAGCGGCGCAACAAAAATCGCTCGCGAAATCTTGGAGGCCTTCACCATAAGATCTCGCGGCACCGATGTATGTGTCAGCGCCCCATCTTTATCTCTATCTGATAGGGAGTATGCGTTCCTTCAAAATGAACGAGTCACGTAGGAAAACGCGCTTGGCTTCGTTCTGTCTTTTTTCTTTTTTCTTACCCATGCGCACGTGCACATTGGACATAGCTTGCGTTTCTGTGTTTTTCTAAAATAAAGTTCAGTTGAAAGTGCGCCTTGTCCTGTCTGCTTCTCTCCTCGTGTCCTCGTTGTTTTGGCGCCTCACTTCAAAAAAAAGAAGTGGGGATGTAATCCTCCAAGAGTGTGATAACTTGTGCAAAGCCAGATGATGGTCTCTCTGTTACAATATTTGTGAGCTGATGCTTATATGTACGAGATTTGTGACGAAGATGAGCTCTTAACGTTTCTTGCGTTCTTAAAACGGCAGGTGAAATCGCGTGTGCTTCCGCAAGAGATCCCAAATTAGAAGTGCCTTTCGGCAGCCCTAAACATGTGCGAAGAGCTTGTGCTTGAATACTCTCGAGTTCTTTTAGAAGAGTACGTGAGATGTTATGCATGACAGGCAGGCTGTAGCGCAGAAGTCCGAGAAATAAGGCATTATAAGGGCAAGGAGTGCGGAGACAGAGCATCCCCATTTGGTTCCACTAATCATCCTGATTATATTGATGAAAGAGGAGAGCTTCTTTTAAAGGCGTTTTACATGGGGGCTCCAGGTCAGCTGCCTATCGAGAGTGACACCAAGGAAAGTATGTTCCTTGACATATGGAATTTCCTTTCCGTCTATTTGAATTGGGTATCTGTCCGTGTGTTTTTTTGTGAATGCCATTGCCGCTGACTTGTCCGGCGATATGTGCAGACCTCGGAGGTGTAGGTACCGTGCGGTAATATTAAGGGCTTTCTGTAGTCTTGCTTTGTTGATGTACAGAGATCTACTGCAAGTCCAGAAGCAGATATCATCCGCGTATATAGACACGTGAACGGTTTTGGGGAGAATTTTCAGGAGACCTATGAGAGAAATGCTAAAAAGCATGGGGCTGAGGACGTCTCCTTGTGGTACTCCCCGATTAATATGATGAAGACCGGTGTTGCCGTCCTGATTCGATATGTAAACTACTCTTTATTTTAGGTAATTGGCTATCCATTTGTATACACGTCCTCCAAATCCAATGGCCATCATATCTTGAAGATTAGCGTTGTGTTCTACACAATCAAATGCCGATTTTATGTACACAAATACAGCTGGTGTTTTTTTATTTACTACCTTCATTTGTTCAATGCTAGTTACTAAGTCAATAACGTTGTCAATGCTGCTTCTTCCACGTCGAAATCCATTCATGGACGAAGGATATAGATCTCTATTTTCTAGATCCCATTCCATACGGGTAAGCAGCATTCGCTCCATTACTTTGCCTATGCAACTGGTTAATGCTATCGGACGGTAAGAGTTAATGTCTAAAGGAGATTTTCCAGGTTTTAAGATTGGTAGAACCCGAGCAATTTTTCATTCTTTCGGTACAGAACCCGTTTCCCACGAGGAGTTAAATATTTGTAGCAGTGCGGTCCTCGCCCCCTCTCCCAAGTGGCGTAAGGCTGAATACCGTACACCATCCGTGCCTGGGGATGACCTAACGTTGGACGTCTCGAGTGCCATATCAAGTTCCTTTAAGGTAAAATATGCATCAATACCCTTGCATACACTTACGGATACATGTCCCTCCTGTGCACTGACTTTGCCATGGGGCCTTGAAGAGAAAGAAGTGATCTTGATACAGAACTCTTCGGCTACGACTGTTTCTGATACTTGGCGACTCAGACTGATGGCGCAGAACGGGTGAATTTGCTGTGGCCTTGCGCGTAGACTTCGCATTATCTGCCATGTTTGATCGAGTGGTTTTCTCGGGTCAAGGTTGGAACTGAGTGACCTCCAGCGTCTTTTGGAAAGTTTGTCCAAGTGACGTTGAACACGTTTTTGCGCTCGCCTAGAAGCCCGAACATCCTCAACATTTTTAGTCTTCCTTGCCCGGCGTTCTGCTCGTCGACGAATGGCGCGAAGACGCTCATATTCACCATCAACTGCAGTATGAGGTTTTGTCATGTTGACATTTTTTGTCGCATGAGAAGTTGAAGAGGTTATAGCCTCAGCAAGACCTTTTGGCTCGGTCACCGCGATACATGCAGATTCCATTTTAGTTTTAAAGATATCCCAGTCAGTATAACACGTTGTGGTACGCCGCTTTGTACAGTGCAATCCTTGAATCGTAGTGTATGTAGGAACATGATCGCTACCGTGTGTTTCAATATCAGCAAACCACGTTGTTTCCCCAGAGAGGGTTGAAGATGCGAACGAAATATCTAAAGGACTACTCATAGATGCCCCTCTAAAATACGTCGGACTTCCGTCATTGAGTACTACAAGATCATGTTTTAGAGCGAGGTCAAATAATGCGTGTCCTCGAGTGTTATTCTTATTAATAGTATCGAGCCTTTGAACGTCGAAGGGTGCTCGAGGGGGTATGTAACCAGCAATAACCGTGAAGGAAACTTCTGCTTTTCTAATAGTTGCTGCGATATATTCATTTGCAGGGTGTGCCGGGATGTTATGTTGTACAAATATCAGATCCTTCCGAACGCCGAGTAAAACTCTGCTGAGCTCATTTCCTCTGTGAGAATGATACAGTTCATATCCTGATAATCTGGTGTTGTGAGACACTCGCGACTCTGAAATCGCAATAGCAAGAAACTGATATTTAAACACAAATTGACGAAAGTCCGACAGTCGGTTTCGTAGACCTCTCGCGTTCCATTGAAGGATGGTGGCTTCACCACGAAGCTTCTCTAACGACACCATAGCTTGATAAGTGGAAGTATTGCGTCGATCACAGTTAGTAGTGCTTGGGATAGGGGAAACTCGCATGTACAAAGGATACTACGGATGACATTGACGATTGTTTGAAGCTTGTCTCCAGTAATAGACGGTTGATCTTTGGCTGGTGCCTTTGATTTGTCCTGCCTGGGTGGCCTGGTTTCTGTGACTTCTACATCAGAATTTGAAGCTGAACTGGGGAGTCTGGGAAATTCGTTTTCATTCTTCAACTCCAAGGTGGACACTTGGGCGTCTCTTGGCTTCACATGTGTTTGGACCTGTCTAACGTTTGACTGCTGTGTTGACGAGGAGGGTTGTAGATCTTGAATCCCATCCTGTAGAGGTTGGTGAACTCCCATATATTGTTTCGTTTTTGCACCATCTGTTTTAGAGCGACCTTGGGACATTTTCTCCTTCGATGACAATAGGGCCGCTTTTGCTGTTGTGTACCCAACTTTAGCTTTGCTCTTGTACTAGATATATTTTCTTTTCCCTTTGGTACACAGGGCACAGATGGGATGTCGAGTCATGTGCTTTACCGCAATTCGTGCAGAGCAGGTCAACCGCTTCACACTTCATGCGGTCGTGTGCTCCTCCACAGCGAGTGCAGCGCACGTCCTTTGTGCAGACGGTTTGGACATGTCCAAAACGATCGCATTTCCAGCATTGACGTGATTTCTCTATGTACGGCTGCAACTTGAACCTTGTGTATCCCACGGTGACATATTCTGGCAGTGTGTTCGTGCTGAAGACGACTTTGACAGACTCAGATTTACCCAGTCGAGAAATGGAGATGACGGGTGCAGTTGCACGGACTGCCGATTGTAGCTCGGCTTCGGAAATGTCTACTGGTACCTGGTAGATCACTCCGACCGCCGATTCCCGTGGAAGTGGTTCGTAAGCGATGACAGGAATTCCGCCTAATGAGGTGAGTCCAAGAAGCGCTTTCGTGGCTTCAGTGTTTCTTGTGTCAATCGCCAGCACGTTGAGTCTTCGAATTTGGCCTAACCAACTTATGACCCCATCTGGAGCAGTCATTTCAAGTTTCTCTGTAATCTTCATCGGGTTAATTGTTGCGATCATGCTCGCTGGATCTTTGGGCTTGATTATCACTGTAAGGCGGGGATGAGCCTGGTTCATGGTTTTGACTGTCTTACTGCTGCAGTCTGAGCTAGTAGATGGTTTGCGTCTCTTTCGGCCCAGGACCATTTGATATGGCTCTGAATTCATATTGCCGCGCGCGCAGCCTGCCAAGTAGGCAGCGCGCGCGTGGCCTAACGGTTATAGCGCCTGCCTCCCACGCGAAAAACCGGGGTTCGATTCCTGGCCCCGGGACGCCTTTTTGTTGACATCTAATGTAATGTTCTGGTAAATTCGAGAACCGTGTTGCTTGTTCGAGTTTAGAAAGTTCTACACACCGAACCTTCTACGCCGATTCTTCTAGAACCCTCCGCGTGTACATAAGAGGCTCCGCGTGGCGAGCCGCAGTCAGTCTCGCCCCAGCGTTCGACTCTGCGCTTACGCCGACTTCGACGCCCGCGACGCTCTATTGTTATCTTCTGTTTCCTTCTTCATTTTTGGGCACAAGTTCGCCCCATTAAACGTTTAGTTTCGTCAGTTATTCGCCGCCTCATCACTTGTCCTCCGTGACATTTTGGTGGAGGTGCGGGGTACCATCCTATGCCCGTAAAGCGTACCCCTACGAAGACACACCGCCCGAGTGAGGTGCTCAGCCCCGGAAGACTACCCTTCGCCGAAGACGCCGAAGCCCGAAGGAGCCGTAGGACCAGAGGTCAGTCCCCCGAATTGGGTCTCTTGCCCGAGAACCGGAGGAAGAAAATACCGACCATGTCCACCGCACCCGTCGTCATCATGCCCGTCACTCCCCGGACTCCGACGCCCTTTCACGGCGAAGCCCACGAGGATATCGAAGACTGGCTGCAGCATTACGAACGCGTAGCTCGCCACAACGGATGGACGGCTGAACAGCGCCTCCAGAACCTGTACTTCTCGCTGGAGGGCACCTCGAGGCACTGGTTTGAAAACCACGAAGCCTCCCTCACTACATGGGAGTCCTGCGTCACCGAACTGAAGCGGACGTTCCTTAACCACCACCGTCGCCAGCGAGCAGAGGACCTACTTCAAACAAGGGTGCAGGGCCCCAACGAAAGCGTGACCAGCTTTGTTGAGGATGTCCTGCGTCTCAGTGCCCGAGCCGATCCGGAGGCCGCCGAGGAAAAGAAACTCCGAGTCCTCATGCGTGGCGTCAAGGCAGAAATTTTCGGAGGCCTGGTCCGCAACCCCCCGACGACCGTCGATGCTTTTGTGAGTGAAGCCACCAACATCGAGCGCGCACTGACGGCCCGAGCAAGCCACTACCACCGAATCGCCGTCGCGCCTGCGGCTCCAACTGTCGCTGCTTCCCTTCTGGACCTAAATACCAGCGGTGCCGACAACCTTCGGGAGATCGTCCGTGAAGTCGTCCGGGAAGAACTCCGCAAGATACTTCCCGCTGCGGATCGCCCGTCCTCACTGACGCTCGCCGAGGTCGTCCGAGAGGAAGTTCACCGAGCCTTCCAGCCTGAGGTTCCGGTCAACACGACGACACCAGAGGAACCGACTTTGAGCTACGCCGCCATAGCCCGACGACCGCCGCAAGCTAACCGCCAGGCCACGGCGCCACCCCGACGAGACCCTCCGATGCCACAGTACCCTCGACGCCAGGAAGGACAAGTCCAGGACGTCCGCCCGGAGCAACCCTCGCCGAGGAAGACCGACGTGTGGCGAACGGCCGACCGACGCCCGCTCTGCTACCACTGCGGGGAAGCCGACCACATCTACCGCAGCTGCCCCTACCGTCGACTTGGGCTGCGTGGTTTCCACCCGAACGACCCACGCCCGAGGTACGGCGAACGCCCTCGCGATATCGAGGAGTACCTTCGACGCTCGCCCTCTTCAGTGCCGTCTCTCCGCCGTGAATCCCGCTCGCCGTCACCACGACGTTCAGCGTCTCCAGCGCCACGACCCCGCCGAGAGAGCCTGTCTCCCCTGCGTCGCCGGGAAAACTAGGCGCGGCAACGCCTGGAGGTGGCGTTGCCGAAGACGACCGAAGTAAAGAGCCTCCAAGAACGACGGAGCGCTCCCACTCTCCCGACGCTGCGCATCGCAACGACGCTCCTGCTTCGGTGTCCAACAACCTCAACGTTATCATCGACGGCCACGACGCGACGGCACTCGTCGACACCGGAGCAGACTACTCCGTTCTGAGTGGGAGGCTCTCCCGCCGCCTTCGAAAAGTCATGACGCCGTGGGATGGACCACAAATAAGAACCGCCGGAGGACACCTCATCACACCAGTCGGGAGATGCACTGCTCGCGTCGAGATCCACGGTGAGACGTGCCCTGTCAAGTTCGTCGTTCTGCAAGACTGTTCGAGGGACGTTATCCTCGGAATGGACTTTCTCTGCGAGTATGGCGCCGTCATCGACCTCGGGGCAAACCAGTTGACGCTGCGAAAGCCTGTCCTGCCCCCGGTGGAGGCCAGCACGACGTCATCCGCGATCCGAGTTATAGCCGACCATGTGAATCTGCCGCCGCGGTCGAGTGTTTTCGTCACCGTCATAACCGACGCAGCCATGCACGGTGAAGCTCTTCTGGAAGGCAGCGTTCAACTGCTCCTTGAAAAAGGAATTGGCGTCGCACGAGGCGTAACGGATCTTCAAGAAGGACGAACAACTGTTCTCGTGACAAACTTTCGAGAGGAACCGCAGCACCTAACGAAGGGTACCACCATGGGCTACGTCGAGGAGCTTCAGACGCCAGCCGTGGTCACCGCAGTCTCAGAGGAAACCTCGTCGCCACAGCAGAAGAGCACGACGCCGCCGCCGCTCGACATCGACCCCGAGCTCCCAGCTTCGAAGCGCCGGCAACTGGTTGATCTCCTCGCCGAATACAGTGACTGTTTTGCCACGACATCGAAAGTTCGCCAAACACCAATGGCGAAACATCGCATTATTACCGACGACGACGCACTCCCTGTTCACCAGTCGCCGTATCGAGTCTCCTTAAAGGAAAGGAAAGTGATTCAAGATCAAGTCCAGGAAATGCTCGACGACGACATCATTCAACCCTCAAGAAGTCCATGGGCGTCCCCGGTCGTACTTGTAAAGAAGAAGGACGGAACCCTGCGGTTCTGCGTGGACTACCGTCGACTGAACGCTGTGACGAAGAAGGACGTCTATCCGCTCCCCCGCATCGACGATACGTTAGACCGATTGCGCCACTCCCGATATTTTTCGTCGATGGACTTGAAGAGCGGTTACTGGCAGATTGAAGTCGACGAACGTGACCGGGAGAAAACTGCCTTCGTCACTCCCGACGGACTGTACGAATTCAAAGTGATGCCGTTTGGACTTTGTACAGCACCAGCCACCTTCCAGCGCGTCATGGACACCGTGCTGGCAGGCCTGAAATGGCAGAGCTGCCTCGTCTACCTGGACGATGTCGTGGTATTCTCACGAGATTTCGACGAACACCTCAGACGACTTCGAGCCGTGCTTCAAGCCATCAAGACCGCCGGCCTGTCACTCAAGCCAACAAAGTGTCGGTTCGCCTATGGGGAACTAAAGTTCCTTGGCCACGTCGTGAACAACAAAGGCGTTCTACCTGACCCCGAGAAGACCCGCGCCGTAGCTGCATTTACGCCGCCGGCTGACAAGAAGGCCGTGAGAAGATTTCTCGGACTCTGTGCCTACTACAGGCGCTTTGTTCGAGACTTCGCCAAGCTGTCCGCACCGCTGACACACCTCACGAAGGACGCCGTAAAGTTCGAGTGGACAGAAGAACACCAGAGGTCATTCGACGAGCTCAAACGAAGACTCCAGACGCCCCCGATTCTTGGCCATTTCGACCAGTTTGCTGAAACCGAGATCCACACCGACGCCAGTAACACCGGACTGGGTGCGGTACTAGTCCAAATGCAGGACGGCGCAGAGCGAGTCATCGCATACGCAAGTCGAACGCTGTCTAACGCGGAGAGGAACTATTCAACTACTGAAAAGGAGTGCCTCGCTGTCGTCTGGGCAATAACAAAGTTTCGCCCATACTTGTATGGAAGTCCTTTTCGCGTGGTCACAGACCACCACTCGCTCTGCTGGCTGGCGAATCTGAAGGACCCCTCCGGACGCCTCGCCCGGTGGAGCCTACGACTGCAGGAGTTCGACATGACCGTGGTGTACAAGACCGGTCGGAAGCACAATGACGCCGACTGCCTGTCAAGGGCCCCAGTCGAGGCCGCTCCTGCCTGCACCAAAGAGGACGACGATGAGTGTTTCCTCGGCGCTCTGGATGTCAGCGACATGGCAGCACTCCAACGAGATGACCCTGAGCTGCGAGCACTCATCGAGCACCTAGAGGGACAAGGAAGTACCGTTCCCCGCAGTTTTGTACGAACACTGCCAACCTTCTCCCTCCGGCGAGGTGTGCTCTACAAGGAGAACTTCAGCGACAACAACACGGCGTGGCTGTTGGTGGTCCCTTCCAGTCTTCGAGAAGAAATTTTTCAAGCCTGCCACGATGACCCGACGGCGGGACACCTTGGCTACAGCAGAACTCTCGCCAGGATACGCGAAAAATACTACTGGCCCAAGCTCGCGAAGACAGTGCATCACTACACCCGATCTTGCCACGAGTGTCAACGACGGAAAAAACCACCGACGAGACCGGCAGGACTTCTTCAGCCTATTGCGCCGCCATCTGCCCCGTTCCAGCAAATTGGAATGGACTTACTTGGGCCATTCCCACCATCGACGCAAGGGAACCGATGGATAATCGTCGCAACCGATTATCTCACGCGGTACGCCGAAACGAAAGCCCTTCCTTCAGGGACTGCCGTGGAAGTTGCCAAGTTTTTCATTGAGTCCATCGTCCTCCGGCACGGCGCTCCAGAAGTTCTGATTACAGATCGCGGATCATCGTTCATGGCACAGCTGACCCAAGAAATCCTCCGACTCAGTCACACCAGCCATCGTCGTACAACTGCGTACCACCCGCAGACCAACGGGCTGACGGAGCGACTCAACAAGACAATCGCTGACATGATCTCTATGTACGTCGACGTTGAGCACAAGACGTGGGACGAGGTGTTGCCTTACGTCACGTTCGCATACAATACGGCGGTTCAAGAGACCACTGGATTCACACCCTTCCAGCTGGTACATGGTCGGAAAGTAACGACCATGCTAGACGCGATGCTGCCCCATGAGCCAGCTGACAGTGAAAGCAACGACGCCCAGGTGATTGCTCAACGGGCCGAAGAAGTCCGCCAGCTCGCCCGACTCCTGATTCAAAACCAGCAACGCGTCGACGCCGGCCGCTACAACCTTCGTCGCAGGGACGTCCACTTCCAGCCCGGAGACAGGGTGTGGGTATGGACACCGATCCGCCGCCGTGGTCTCAGCGAAAAACTCTTGAAGCGTTACTTCGGACCCTACAGAGTGCTTCGTCGACTCGGGGATCTGAACTACGAGGTGATGCCCGATGGAACACGGACTTCATCACGCCGCCCTCCACGACCAGAAGTCGTCCACGTCGTGCGCATGAAGCCGTTTTACGCTCGATAGGACTGTGGACCTTATGTGTTCCAAGTGACTCTCTAGCTTACCGTTCTTTTTTTGTTTGGTTTGTTTTGTGCTGCATCGGGGCGATGCACTTTTTAAAGGGGGGGAGTAATGCCGCGCGCGCAGCTTGCCAAGTAGGCAGCGCGCGCGTGGCCTAACGGTTATAGCGCCTGCCTCCCACGCGAAAAACCAGGGTTCGATTCCTGGCCGCGGGGACGCCTTTTTGTTGACATCTAATGTAATGTTCTGGTAAATTCGAGAACCGTGTTGCTTGTTCGAGTTTAGAAAGTTCTACACACCGAACCTTCTACGCCGATTCTTCTAGAACCCTCCGCGTGTACATAAGAGGCTCCGCGTGGCGAGCCGCAGTCAGTCTCGCCCCAGCGTTCGACTCTGCGCTTACGCCGACTTCGACGCCCGCGACGCTCTATTGTTATCTTCTGTTTCCTTCTTCATTTTTGGGCACAAGTTCGCCCCATTAAACGTTTAGTTTCGTCAGTTATTCGCCGCCTCATCACTTGTCCTCCGTGACAATATCTTGATCATCAGAGATACTTTCGTAGTAGGATATCGTGCTTGAGGAGCTCGACATACCCGTTGAATCCTGTTCCATTTCGGTTGGCGTGGGGGCTTGGCCGGAAGGAAGGCCCTCCGCGGCCATGGTCGGTGAGCGATGCGTCAAATAGAAGATCGTATGGTTTTTTCCTGGTCCGAGCAGTGATAAACTTGATTAAAATCAAAATATAGCGAGACGTTCACAATAGCAGTGGAAACAGAACAGGTTTCTTCTTCCTCTTAATTATTAAGAAAGGAACTACTGTATATATAAAAAAAAAAAAAATAAAGACGTTTGGAACTACCTGTAATGCCGAATTAGAGCGCAGCTCTTGAGGATGAGGAAGAGGGAAGGGTACTAAGGGGAAGGTATACCCCTCCTCCCTCCTCATTCGTACCCTCTCCTCCTCCTCCTCCCTCCTCCTCCTACTCCTCCTCCCCGCGCGTCGCATCATGGGACTTTTTTCACAATGCAACGCGTGACATGACGTCACGTGACCCTCGTGACGTCACGAGTCCCGCGCGTTGCATCATGGGACTTTTCCCACAATGCAACGCGTGACGTGAGGTCACGGAACGTCACGTGACTCTCGTGAGGTCACGTGACCCTCGTGACGTCACGAGTTCCCGCGCGTTGCATTATGGGACATTTCCCATAATGCACCGCGCGGTTACGCCGACGGCGACGGTGACGGCGACGGTGACGCCGCTCAAGCCGGAAACGGGAGCCTAAGAGCTGTGCTCTAAAACGGAAATTATGATTCCTTCTCTCACCCTTCTACGCCAATTTGCTTTCCCTCTGCAATTTTGTAACTATTCCCAGGCGGTGTGGGATATCACCAGGATGACCTCTGGGGGATCGGGTAATAAAACTTAAAACATCACCCCCACCTCTTCCCCTTGGCGAGGGAATCGCCAATTTTTCTCTGGTCAAACCTAGTTGGCGTTACGCCGGCACTGGGCTCAATGCAAGACAGGGTTAAGACTTTGGGGCCGGAGCCACGCGAAAGGGTGTCCCAATTTTCCTCTGCCCCGCCTGTCCCCAGCTGTGTTAGTTGTACGTCATTCCATTCTCCTTATATAGTTTCCACCAGTCTTTTAATCTAATCTTTGTTATTAAAGTGCGCTTTCATCATTTCTTCCTTTCAGGGGCGGATCCAGAACTCCGTTTTTTTTGTTTTTTTTTGGGGGGGGGGGGGGTCGGGAATTTTTTTTTGTGTGTGTGGGGGGGGGGGGGGGGAGGGGGGGAATCTAAAGTAAGATAAACAGGACTCCGGTTGCGCCTTTTGTTTTAGCCGCCGCAGAACCACACTGCGCCGACGGCCCCTAGATGTGCGCCGCTGCGCCGACTTATTGGCTCCAAGCCGTGCTTTGAAACCGACGCCGCGGTTGAAGCGACGTAGTGGTTCTCCAAGTTCAGAGTACAAGTGTGCCTGCTAGGGTGCGACCTATCCTACTTTTAACCCTCGTCCTTGAGTACCGAGCCTTGTACCACCTGGCAGGCCGGTAGTCGGGGTTTATTTGGGGGGGGGGGGGGGGGGGGAAGAAACGGCCGCCCCGTCGCCCCCCCCCCCCCCCCCCCCGCCCACCTTGGATTCGCCCCTGCTTCCTTTCTCGTCTGCAAACCTCAGCGCTCCGGCTCTGTGCACCACAACACTAGACGTTCTATTGTCTCGTCTTCCCCTTGGCATACGGCACACCGCGTATCCATTTCCTCCTTCCTTGTTTTCAGAATCAGAATCAGTTTATTTCGTCTATATGTACAGACGACAGGGGCATGGGCAAAAAGCCAACACATGTTGGCTTGACTGGGCCCCACCCCCGTTTTCATGGCAGAGGCGAATAAGCAAATTGTAAGAAAATGTAAACAAAATCGATAATTATATAGCAGGAAGAGGAGTAAGAAAAAACAAAAAAAAAAACAAAAAACATGTAGACACTTGTATCCGGGAAATAGAACACTGATATCATAAGGCACTATACAAAAATAGGTGAGCTACAGAAACATATTTTTGATGGCACGAGGTGTTAGTGTTTCTATGGTGAAGTTGTTGCTCCTTAGATTGTTCAATAATGATGGGAGGAGGTGTCTCAACATCTGCGTTCCATAGTTTGTTCTGCTGTATGGTACCTTCCAGACATCCTCATTACGAGTAGAATAAAAATTAATACTTCGTGCTAGACCAGCGATCTCTTGAAATAAAGAATTGTTCAGTTTAATGCCCGCTGTGTATCTCAAAATTATTGTGTAGTCATACAGGTTGGTAACTGGAATGATATGCAGAGTCTTAAAAAGGGGCTGTGTATGAGAATCATATGGGGCATTGACGATACTCCGTATGGCCTTTTTCTGAGAGACACGAAGATTGTTTATATTGGTTAATGTTGTGGTTCCCCAAACCAGATGACAATAATTTAGATCTGAAGAAAATAGGAGTTGTATAAAAGGAGTTTAATTTTTATTGGGAGGTCGAAGCGAAAGCTGTTAAGAATGCCAACGGCTTTCGAAATCTTGCGAATGAGACCTTCAATGTGAAAATCCCATGACAGATTTTCCTGAAAAATTACGCCTAGGGTTTTAGTACTAGGTACAATTTCAATGATGGAGGGCCCAAGAACAAGGTTGTAGTCGAAAACCATGGACTTATTCTTCGGTTTAAAGAGCACTGCTTTAGTTTTGGAAGTGTTAATAGGGAGTGAATTTACAGAACTCCATTTGTGAAGCGAGTCAAGAGTATGATTTGCGACTTGCGCGAGCTTTTCCTTATCTTGAGCAGAAAAAAAAAAAAAACTAGTGTCATCGGCATTTATAACATAAGTTGCCTCCGCACTAATTTTGACAATATCATTAATATATATATATATTAAAAAGTAGAGGACCCAGTATACTTCCCTGAGGAACACCGGCAGTTAATGATTGTAAACCTGAACGCTGACTGTCGATGACAACACACTGTTGACGAAATTCTAAATATGAAGCCACAACGTCAAGAGTTACCCCACGAAAGCCGTAAAACTCAAGCTTTTTTCAGTAGAGTGATATGATTAATGCGGTCAAATGCCTTAGAAAAGTCCACACATATACCGAGAGTGGTACACTTTTCATCAAACGATTTCAAGATTATTTCTTCCTGGGTTAGCAAGGCAAGTTCAGTCGAACGCCCCTTTCGAAAGCCATATGTTATATATGTTTATATGTTCTAGACCTCAATACTCTTGTTCTAGCCTGAAATAACAACGGTCTCCCCCATTGAATTATCATACCAATGTTTCTTACTTATTTCCTCTTTTTGTCCCCGATGCATAGTTCAAACTCATTTTCCCTGCATTTATCTCTTTCCTCCCACATTTTTCTCTCGGCTTCTTTTACTTCCTTTTTCCACAAAGGTAGTCTGATCTGCACCGGAACCTGACTGTTGGAATCACTTTTTTGGTTTTTGAATATGTCTTCGGATTCAAATTGTCATTTGTATTGCGTGCCCACGGTTGCCAGACTTGCTCCCCACGAAAGCTTCTTTTCCCCCCATGGTGGCCAGCAACGTTTTCATGCATGAGTGCTCGCGATCCTGTATAAGCAGTCACTACAGACAAAACGTTTTGGCAGGGTCTGCCAAGTGCGACTCGACTCCCCGAAATCATAAACAAAGCCTAGTCAACAAACGTTGGAGTGCGCGCGTTCTTATAAAGTGGCCTGGCGACGTCCGTTCGGTGTTTACGGACACCAGGACAGCGAGAGATAACTTTCGTTGCCATGGTAACCTCCGGTCATGAAATTCATCCTGCCATACAAAAAAAAACATGAAAAAAGAAAAGAGCGCTGGAAGTCGCAGCCCCGGTTGGGACGGGAGGCGGTAGATGGCGCCAACGACGCTTGGCAAATATTGTGTGCCCAGATTTGATAGTGTCTCCAACCGCTCGATCGGGGGTCACGTGGTTCATGAGTCACGTTTGCAACACGAGCTGCGAAGAGGAAGCTTTACTCGGCCTCTCCGCTCGCCACCCTCCTCGCCACTCTGGAAAGCACGCATGCGCGCGGGCAACCAATCAGCGCAGGAGGCGTCCGCCATTAAATTTCAAACGTTTTTCATGGTTCGCAGTCGCTCCCTCTCTTACATCCAGGCTATTGACGCAAATACACCGCCGCTTAGGTGCCGGCGCTGGCGTCGATGTGACGCCCTCTCCCTCTCCCTACCCCATCAATTCTCCTCTCCCGATTTCGGTGTTCCTCGGATGAAAGTTTTGCGGCCACAGGCCCCGCGCCCCGGCGCAGCCAAAGACTGCAGCCGAGCCTCGCGAAAGCTTGCCTGTCCTGGACGCCGCCACAATGTGTCCGTTGGATTCTCGAGATAGAAACGAGAACAATGCGTCCCTGCGGCTCGGCTTTCTCCGTGTCGCGCGGCGTGGTCTTCTAGCGGATCCCCCATCTGCCAGTGTGCCGCATGTTTGTCTTTCGGAAGTAGGCCCGCATGGATTACGGCGAAGAGGACGCTGACTTTTGTGAGTGCTTCTCAATTTGTTTTTATAACTTGTTACGCGCTATTTATCTTGTTTTTTAGGACAGTGGTGACCGACCCTCTACGATGATGCAAAGGGGTGATGATATAAAACACCGACACCAATACATAAAAACAATTATGGCAAATTGCTAGGCAATTGAAGCCTACGTTCACGGCGCTTTTCATCAAATAGTTTAACGCGTGCCATGTCTACACTTGATAGTTGTTGCTAAAATAAAGCGATACTACCACTAAGTGGGATGGTAAACCTGGCGGTCTTCCAGAGCCTCCCATGCTCTCGAGCTCCTCTCCCTCAGTGCGCACAGGTGGTCGAGCTCCTCCTCGCCTACCACCCTGGTCACGTGACCTCCCCGTTAACCAATCAACGTCGAGAACATCACTCCTCCTCTCCCACCCGTTCACCAATCAGTGTCGAGCCTCGCGGCCACGCTTTTATCCAGGCTTCACTTTTAGTCTTCACGGAATGCCGAACACCTAGCCGAAGAATGTGTCACTTTAATAATGCTTTTTGTGGAAATAATGTCTTTTTTTTTTAAATAACTTAACCTGACACATGGAAGGGAATGAAAGACACATAAAAGGAAAAGACCACACTGTTCTTTCGCCGTCTTAATTTAAGTTCTGCCGACTTTTCACCAGCTCGCCTGCGCGCTCACCATTCTTTCAGTACGTCTGTCTTGACTTTTACAGAAAAAAGAAAAGGTGGGGGTTGTGTGGATATTTATGCAGCGACCCCCACCTTTGTATAAATATCCACACAACCCCCACCTTTACTTTTTTCTGTAAAAGTCAAGACAGACGTACTGAAAGAATGGTGAGCGCGCAGGCGAGCTGAAAAGTCTGCAGAACTTAAATTATTTATTTTATTCTATACATTGTCAACAGTATAGCGTAGCTTTCGCAGTGCTCCAACTCTGTAAAAGATAGTTGCGCATGCGAATGAGACACGAGACGAAGCCACGCGCTCTCGCAGGAGTCCTGGGTTGGAGCACATGTCGAGGCTATACGCTGGCCTTGACAATGTAGTACAAAATAAATGACGCCAAGTATCATACCCTGCTCCATACTCGCAAAGCCTGTCAGTTCGACGACGGAGCCATAGAGTGCCTGGTCGCAGATTTGGAGAGCGAGGATCTGGTAGCACAGAGCATCAAAGAGCCATTTCTCGGGGAACCCAGACGTCAGCGCACAGTTTTTGCAGCGGCGAGGACCCGAAACATACTTTCGGGTCCCTCGCGTCTCGCCGCAGCGTCTCGCGGCAGAGGCGTGACCAGGGTGTAAGATAGACAGGTGGGGAAACGGCCCATAGAAGCCTACCGCAGCGCCGTGACTGGATTGTGTACTCGTCTGCTTGCGGGTACCCCCGATTTGCGACAGATGGCGCTGCGGCGAGAGGAAAAAAATTGGAATCGGATTTGCATGGAACTCTATGGGAGAGTGCGCAAAATAAACCGAGAGCACGACAGTCCTTCATTGAAAATCCACGAGAAACCATCTCCGTCAGTTTAGCCGGTCGCCACCGGTCGCCCACCCTAAGTGAGAGTTCGCGGTGCTCCACATAGATGGCGCCACAGAAAAAGAGAAAACTGAGGGGGACACAATCCGGTCGCTCATTTGGCTCTCGTTTCCCCACCTGTCTATCTTACACCCTGGGCGTGACGCTGCATTTCGGCGTCTGGCCGCAGCGGGGCGCCAGTCACGTGGCTCTCCTCTCATCCGTTGTCTGCCGCTCCACCTTTTCCGTTTCGGCGGCCGCTTCTCGTGGCGATCTGCCAGGCTTCGTCAATATATAGGAGGCTATGCAAGTATACACCTTTCCATAAAAGCGTTTGAGGGCGCGTTCATTACTGTGTTCGTGTGTTATGCACGCGCACTTTCTGGCTGGCCGCTATTGCGTGCGAGCGCTGGCTGGACTGTGATTTCTGTAAACAGTGGCGGCCATAGCTGTGTGCGCGAATGCTGAGCGCGTGCTGACGGTGAGCTTCCACAGTTCTTTTGCAACGTGCATTCCGCACCATCAAGAGTGCTGATCTTAGCAGCCTATTGATGTGAGCTCGTTCTGAGCATGCGCTCTAAACAGCACCCACAAATATGGCGTCCAGTAAATACTCCCTATAGACCTTTCCAAAAAAAAAAAAAAAAAGGGCTCCTGGCCGGTTCTATACTTCGTTTCACCTTATGTGCGAGCGAAGGCAAAACTGGAAGCGCGAGCACGGAAGCTCCGTGCGTTCAGGCTTTGCTCGAGCGCGCGAGCTGGGGAGAAATGCAAAAAGCGCTGGTCTCGCGCTTCTAGCTTTGGCTTCGCTCGCAGATAAAGTGAAACGAAGTATAATTACAGTGCTCGTGCGTATAGCGCGTGATTTGCTCACTTTTCGAAGTGACGAAGATGAACGTTCTGGGATGAGGAGATCGCTCGCTGGGCTGAGGACTTGTAAATATTCTGATTTATTCGGTGTAAGGAACATGCGGATATGTTGGATGGCTTGTTCGGTCATGCAATGTGGTATAACCGTATAATCTTCTTCGTAAATAGGCGTGCAAAGTTAGCTCCTGCTCTTTTTGGTCCTGATTGGAGCCGCTGGATAAGCTACGCTTCAGAGTAACCACACTTCCGCCATGGATGGATGGATGCTAATGACTGTGCACTTTATAACGGGTAGTAGCTTGCGCCACTTAGCCTAGGTTAAGCACCCTCTTATTGGTGCTTGAAATCATGGTTGCCAGTATATCTGAAACTTAATCTGAAATTACTGGAAACGCTTTTCCGTCCTCCAGAAATGCTAAAGCAGTTCGCGACAGAGCCAAAAAATATCCCCTGAGCTTCCTATTAGCGATGTGCGCGACCAAAAGCGTCGCTGCGGTAAGCTTTCCACGATTGGCCAAACCATGGGCATATGAACATTGTCAGATTGTCAACTTTGGCGGTGTTAGTTTTGGATTGCGATGACTCCTAGCTCCCACTGTGCTTTTTAAACACACCATCGAACTCGTCGTCGCACCAGATGGTAAGTAGGCAGGGTAACAACTGGTGACGTCACGGCGAGGAAAATCCTAGTCGTGACGTCACGGATGGAAACCATAAGAGGGCGCCACCGAAACATCTCGGCGCTAATAGTACCGCATCTAAAACTGAGGAAGTCACTTTTTTTTTTTTAATTGTGACGATCGAAAGTTGCGTTTGCTCTGCAACAAACACCAAGATGGCGGCGCCCACTAGCAGATGAAAGAACAGAGTGACGATATTCTAAGCGCAGCTCCTATAGTGAGTCCTGATAATTGGTAGTTCATCACTCTATTGCATATAGGTACATTCTCAATTACGTTCAGGGCTGACTGAGTATCCATCACCTCATGCCTCGAAGATTTTTCACCAATCATTCTCTGTTACTTTCGAGGAAATAACCGTCGATGAAAATTACATGTTCTATAGAAAAAAACTAACCCAAAGTTACCCACTTATACCCGTGCCACACGGGCAACTCGAATGCCATTTACAACGAATGACATTTGAACGATCGGCCAATCAGCGCGCGACACTCCGAGCGTGGGGAGTTCCACGCGCGACAGATCGCGAGCCGATTCGTCGATCACACGAATGTCATTCGTTGTAAATGGCATTCGAGTTGCCCGTGTGGCACGGGTATTAGTTGAGTGCACCCAAGGTATAATAAAACAGTCCATAAGCATGCCAACAATAAAAAAACGACTTTATAAATGACCGAAATCGGTCAACCATTCAGCCTCGTGGGATGCGTAGTATCATACGTGTGCTAGGACAACATTTACTGATGCTAAAATTAATTTTATACTCATGACCTCCCCAATATCTTAAGAAACAAACCCAAAAAGTTCTGGAAAGTGGTCAACCTAGCTCTGTCACTTATCCATTGCAGTTCATAAATAACGACGGTATTCCACTTTCAGGTGAAGATAGCGGTCTTTACATTAAAAATTTCTTCATATCAATCTTTAATAAGGAATACTTGTTAAACGTTCCCGATCCATGCCGATTACCTCGCGCACGCGGCATTCGAATCAGGGATATTGCAGGGACTCGTGTTGCAGACGGTCTTTTGTAGGATGGATGAGGATGTACGTGTGAGCATTTATGAGAAATGTGACCCCGGCATAAACCCGGGGTCACACTTCTCTTAAGCCTGGTTCACATGCAGCGATTTTGGCCCTACAGCGGCGCGATTTCTGCCGTCGCGGCGCTCGTGCCGCTCAATCGCTGGTGCTGGCCAGAGCGCCGCGACGGCAGAAATCGCGCGTACAAAAGACAGTCTGCTAGTACGGGTCACCGCAATGCCCGTGTCTCGAATGCTCCTTGAACTTATTGTCATGTGGCATTTGAAGCGCGGATCTCGCGGTGACTCGCGTTCGAATCTGTATGCAGACTGTCTTTTGTAGGATGCATAGGTAGTGTGATCTCGGCTTAAAGGTATCCTCAAGCTCTGGGGATGACCAAGTGAACGCGAAGGTACTAATAAACATTAAAGACATTTCCTCTGTTTTCCTTTGTGACACATTCTCACAATTCCTCACGCTTTCCATAGTTCCGTGTGACTGGAAAATCGCGAACGTAATCCCTGTTCACAAAAGGGGTGATTGCGAACTCTTAATTAGCGTCCCATTTCTCTCACCAGTGTTCCGTCAAAAACTGTTGGAGCATTTCCTATACTCAACTATAATAAACTTTCTTGACTCTCATAACATTTTTTTTTTAACATCAGCACGGATTGCCTCACTCTTACTCGTGTGACACCCAGCTAACGGCTTTCCTTACTGACATCTTGGTGCCTGGAGCGGGTTTCCGACTGGTGAGTTCACAGCGTCCAAAAAAGTGGTCCCTCGATTTCCGCCTCATGACGTCATTGAAGTGTCACGCTGTCGCCGATCGCGACCCTGGCGGCATCACAGCATCGGTGTTGGATGTGGCAGACGCCTGTTCTGTTGGGGCTCGCTCTCCAGCTTGACAGTCCACGGAAGCTTGGGCAGCCAGGAGTTGAGACGCCGTGACGACAGCGACACTAACTTCTGTTCGTGCTTTTTTCCAGACATATATACCTCGAACCACCGAGATCGCGACATCCGACAGCATGAAGCCTAATTCACATGGTGCGATTTTACTTGCGATTTCCTGGCTGCGACGTCACTCGTGCGGAAAAACAACAACAGAAGAGCGGTGGAAACCGCGAGACTCACCGCCGCACTTTCCAAATCGCGAGTATAAAGGCCCGTTCACACTCTTGCGACCGAGTAAGGCCGAGAGAGACCAGACCGGTTTTTATGCCTCTTGCGATCTCTTAGGACCAGTTTCGCTGCAGCGCATCCGGTCCTAAGAAGTCGCAAAAGGCTTAAAAACCTGTCTGGTCTCTCTCGGTCTTACTCGGTCGCAAGAGTGTGAACGGCGCTTAAAGGCTCGTTGACATACTTGCAACCAAGTAGGACCGGCTGAGTTTTTAAGTCTCTTTCAAGAGCTTGCGACCGGATGCGCTGCTGCGGAGCCGGTCGTAGGCCGGCCCAAGAGGCTTAGAAATCAGTCTGGTCTCAGCCGGTCCTACTCGGTTGCAAGTGTGTGAACGAGCCTTAACCCCACCATGTGAATCGGGCTTTAAGAACTTTGTGACGTTATTTGTTTCCACTTCGGGACCACTTTCATTGCATGGGCGAAATGGGACGCTAAACAGACCAGTCGAAGACGCCTTCCAGGCAGCCTACTGACATTAAGTCGAGCTTCGATTCGAATGTTCAAACTGACGCCATTTTCATTGACTTCTCTAGAGCATTCGAAAAAGTTCTTCATCAACGTCTTTTAGCGATATTAATATTCGCCCCTTTGTTGTCAAGTGGATGTTTGAGTCCCTAATTAACCGTACGCAATATTCCTCCGTTAACAACGTAAAATCTCCCACCTCTACCGTAACGCCAGGCGTCCCCCAGGGAACGGTACTCGGCCCCCTTCTGTTTCTAATCTACACGAATGATCTCCACCATAATAGAGCTTCCTCTTTGCGCCTCTTCGCCGACGATCGTGTCATATGCCGACCCATTCTTTCATACCATGATTATTTCATTCTCCAGGAAGACCTTGCGTTTATAATTTAGTGGCGAGGAAAATGGCAAATGACGCTAAACATTAATAAATGTAAATCCCTGTCGTTTTCCCGCAGTTCACGTGCCACGTAATTGTTTTGGTATTACCTCGTCAACCCTCAAGTAGTATCCTGCTCATCTTATAAATATCAGGGTGTTCATCTCACCTCTGACCATGGTGCCTCTGACCCATAGACCACTCACATAACTTTTGTTATTGCTGATACTGACCGTACTTTCGTATATTTGCGCCGAAACCTTAAACTTGCAACACCCTCCGTAGAACGACTAGCATAGACTACTCTTATAAGATTGAATTTAGAATATGCCTCATCTGTATTGTTTCCATGGCAGTCATACCTCACAAATCATCTACAGCAGAATCCGTTCAACACGGAGTCTTTCGTTTTATTCTCTATTAACTACTCAGCATATACCAGCATATCAAGATTAGGCCAATCAGCTAACCTTCATTCACTTTCCGTTCGCCGCCGAGTGTCACGCCCCTCTCTCCTTCATAGAATTGTTTGTCACAATACCTACCTCAGAGAATCATCACTATCACCTCCCCACCGTACTTTCTCTTGTTTGGATCACCCGTGTAAATTACGTCCAATTCGATCATCAATTGTTTCTCACCAGACTTCCACACTATACCTTTGGCTATCGAGGATTGGAACTCACCACCTCACAACATCGCTTCTATAAATTGTACTAAATTTGCTGAATCCACCACCGTCGTTCTATCTAACCTAGTTATAACTAGCGTACAGGGTTATATTTGCGTTTACTGTTCTATGTTTTGTTTTACCACCACCCTCTTGTATAATGCCCCACGGGCCCTCAAGGAAAATAAATGATGATCTCTCAGACGCGAGCTAATCCAGATGTTTTAACATTGAGTTGCGTGGTGCCACGAGCTGAATTGACCAAGCTTGCTTGCTCTCTTGCGTCAACCCGGTTGAAATGGCTGTGCTCCAGCAGTATCTACCGCCTTAGCTTCGAGAGGGACCGTAAAATAACCTCAATCTGTTTCTGAAGGTGCTAACGAATCTCATCTCGGGTGCACGTGGAGTCGTGGCAATGGCTGCCTTGTCTTTTTTCTGCGGCTGTCAAAAATCCGCCGGTTCTTTATACGAACGAGAATTCGGGCTTGGAGAAAAGCGAGATGAAATGGTGTCGAATCAAACGCGATCCCGAATCGAGAACCTAATCAAAAGTGTTATTTTTTTTACCGAACCGGTACGCAAACGTAACCGAAGTCGAACATTTGATATTGAACCCCAACCGGAATGAAACCACGATCTCATGTGGCTGTACGATGCGCGAGACTTTAGCGCGAACGAGCAATTGTCTTTTTTTTTTTTTCTTCTCTCTACCTTACTCTTAGCTTCGAAAGGCAGGCACCAAAAATACCCCTGTGGTGATAAGTGCTAATTTGAGGCACAAACCCAAGTGATAAAATTTGGTGCTCACCAATGACTTTTCGAAGGAAGATTCGAAAACGTACCAATGTTGCGTTCGCGCCAACAGCGTGGCGCGAACGCAACAACAACAACTTGAGCCCTTTATCTAGTTACGCTGAAATAAAGCATGATACGTCCATTCCGAGAGTCCAATACTTATTTATGGTGTCCTCAGGGCAAAGAGACCTTTTCCTCGAAGAGTTCCTCGAAGAAGAACTTTCGGGGTTCGACCGGTTCGACGAACCTTCGAACTTTTAACCAGGTTCGATTGGTTCGACTTTGTGGACAGTGTGGCCAGACCTTGATACAGGCATGTTTAGGTTTGCAATTTTTTTTTATGCAAAGGGTTATTTTAATTGTATGAACAGTTGCAATTAAAATAAACTAATTCTAATCACTGAAGGAGTTAATAACTTAAACCAACTGGCCAACCTGTCGCACATGCGCATAGCAGTCGAACCTGAGTCAAACCTTTGTCGAACTTTTCACAAGAAGTTCGAAAAAGTCGAACCTAGTCGAACTCGAACCTCGACCGGTTCGCGGCTTCCCTAATTACGACGCACTCTTCCTCGGCATGCTCTTCATCGCACGACAAGAATCCTTCTACTGCAGTCCTGTTGTAGACTGTTTCGACTTTTACGCGTTTGCCTCTGAGTGCCGTTCTAAGGCATAGATGGCTAGGTTAAGTTACAGGGCGTGAAAGCGCATCGCCCCTGTATTCCCAAGTGCACAGCCTGCAGTGAATGCTTTCAGGTACTCTTCGTACTGCATGGCCATGTTGTAGAGGGTGGGGAAAATTGTGATCAGTATACTTATGTTCTTTTCACTCCCCTACATGACTCCTTAATTTGAACTAGACAAATTTAAACAATCGCTCATGAAATTATGCATTCCAAGCAATACTGGACTTCAAAAATAAAAGCCTCTGCCCCTAATTTTTTTTCTTTTTAAACGGTCATTTACAAGCATTGAGTTATTCAATTAGATTTCATTATTCAACGCACAAGTTACTGAAGGGGTTAAGTGAGTCTCGTCACCGTATTATAGTTGTACCGGGTTCGGTTGTTGTCATCAGACAGACGCGAAGAACCACCCGCACGCACACACACCCACACAAAAGGAGCCAAGACATCAATCGCTATCGGTAAACGTCGGACTGGTTGTTGTACATTTTGTTTTCTTGCGTTTGCAATCGGCAAAAGTAATAAAGTCGAACGTACCGATTTAATACAAAAAAAAAAGAAAAGTGAGAAGACAAGCGCGAAGGGGGCGATGTGGCTCCGTGTGCAACATTGGAGAAGTTAAGGAGATCCATAAACCTAAAGCCGACGCTTGAAAAAAACAAACTTGGCACTCTTTATTTAAATCGTCCGGACGTTTTTTTTTTAAATTTTTTTAATGCTTATTTTTTTAGAAAGTCGACTTTTCAACCCTGACCACTTATCGGAACGTTTCAGGAAACTGTGTTGAAGCTAAAAATATAAATACAAAAAAATCCATTCTTACAAATCGTTACTCCACCCGTAGAAGTCGATAAGGCAACTCGCGCTCGCTGGAAAAAAGCTTTTGCATTGCCGGGTTTCAACTTAGCATACATCATGGATCGTCCGAGAGCTTTTGAATGTTCCTCACTATTCATTTTAATATTCCTAAAAAAAATTCTTTTTTTTTTTTGCTTGGTTTTACACGCTGAAAGCGCGATTGCAGCCTCCCCCTTCTCTTCTTTATTTTTTCTCGTGAAAGTCGAACGCTGATCATGACAGTTCCGAGTGGTTTTAAACACATTTTTTTTCCTGCTTGTAAATAACGTTTTTTCATATTCTTTTTAAAGCTTTCTGTCCTCGTGTTTTCCTTTACCGGGTCATCCTTAGTTTTTTTTTTCTTTTTTTTTTTCTGAGCCGCCTCCAAAAGAAATGAACGCACAAAGAAATCGATCGGGCTTTGTGTTTGTAAAGGGACAAGAAATATTGCTCGAACTTATAGAATGACGAGCTCCTTGAACGAACGGACCGCATATGCCTTTGTTGTCTGGCTTCGTCTACGTTTTTCTTTCTTTTTTACCCCTCCTCCTTGTTTCCATTTTAACGAATTTTTTTTACTCATTTTTTACTCTTTTCACTTTCTTATACCTCATTCGTACTCCCTTTTTTATACACCTTTTTTCCACCCATTTTTTTAACTCTCTTGCAGTAAAAGGGGGCAGTTTTTCTCCCAAAGCGCCCATCAGCGTTCTCCAGCCCTTTTCGTGTTCGTGAAGGTAGCCTTGGGAAGTGCGCGTTTGTGACCGCGCATTAAAATAGCGTGTGCCCCTCCCCCCTCTCCTCGTTTTTCTTTATTTTTAATAATTGCCCGCAGCGTGTCTTAAAATATTGCCCTAAGCTGTCCGCAGTCATAATTTAAATGACGTTCGGATAATGAGGCGGTCGCGGATAGCGATTCGTCACGGCGGCGCGGCCGTGTTCTTCCGCGAGCGTGGATATAGTTCATTCCTTTGTGCAAATGGCGTCCGATTTCAATCCCTCTTCATTTTAATTTGTCTAGCTCAAGGGCATCCTTACGGACGTACTGCACGAGCGAGAGTTTTGCTCTAAGTAAGCTGAATGCACCAAAAAGGGCGAAAAATTTGGGCTTCGAGAAATCATAATAATAGAGATACGAACGCTCGTTTAGAAAGGTCTGAGTACAACTTTTTTTTTTTCTGAGCCGCCTCCAAAAGAAATGAACGCACAAAGAAATCGATCGGGCTTTGTGTTTGTAAAGGGACAAGAAATATTGCTCGAACTTATAGAATGACGAGCTCCTTGAACGAACGGACCGCATATGCCTTTGTTGTCTGGCTTCGTCTACGTTTTTCTTTCTTTTTTACCCCTCCTCCTTGTTTCCATTTTAACGAATTTTTTTTACTCATTTTTTACTCTTTTCACTTTCTTTATACCTCATTCGTACTCCCTTTTTATACACCTTTTTTCCACCCATTTTTTTACTCTCTTTCGTACTCGCTTTTCTTGGTCCCCCTTTTAACTCTCTTTTGGTTGCCTATCGAATTCACGCACACGACCCCGTATTCCGCAGTAAAAGGGGGCAGTTTTTCTCCCAAAGCGCCCATCAGCGTTCTCCAGCCCTTTTCGTGTTCGTGAAGGTAGCCTTGGGAAGTGCGCGTTTGTGACCGCGCATTAAAATAGCGTGTGCCCCTCCCCCCTCTCCTCGTTTTTCTTTATTTTTAATAATTGCCCGCAGCGTGTCTTAAAATATTGCCCTAAGCTGTCCGCAGTCATAATTTAAATGACGTTCGGATAATGAGGCGGTCGCGGATAGCGATTCGTCACGGCGGCGCGGCCGTGTTCTTCCGCGAGCGTGGATATAGTTCATTCCTTTGTGCAAATGGCGTCCGATTTCAATCCCTCTTCATTTTAATTTGTCTAGCTCAAGGGCATCCTTACGGACGTACTGCACGAGCGAGAGTTTTGCTCTAAGTAAGCTGAATGCACCAAAAAGGGCAAAAATTTGGGCTTCGAGAAATCATAATAATAGAGATACGAACGCTCGTTTAGAAAGGTCTGAGTACAACATATATGCGACACTCAAGCATTCACAAGTTACTATCTGGCTTAGAAATCAAAGGTGAGACCTAACATATTTATGTAGAATACGTGTTTTTTTTTCTTTTTTTTTTTAAATAGGGATGGTTTTGAAAATATACGTAACGTTACAAGCAACTAAGCAACGTCACGGACAGGAGGGCACTTTTTTTTTTTTTTTTTCACTGAACGTAGCGGGGGAAATTACTCCGTCACGCGATTGGGCAGGTGACGTTTCGGTGTCAGCTGACATTGTAACACGTGCGAACTCGTATCTTAAACAACCGCGCGTCTCGTTTTAGGTTTCCTAAAAAGAAGAGTCGGGGAACGTGTTTCGGTCGGTCCGCTGTCTTCTCGACGCCTCATCCGGAAGTTGGTCAACAGTGTACGCGTCACGGAAACCCCCTTTTGCCAACGAAACTCGATGACCACTGGATACACCGCGAACCTTCTCGTTGGTCGAACTATTATAGTTAGGGGGGAGACTGGTGATTGGTGCTCCGAGTCCTTCGCAAAACAATATACAACGTGTAAAAGAAAAATCTTCGCAAAAAAAAAAAAAAAAAAGAAAACAAAACAAGTATAGAGTTGCATCAAATTAAAGTACACATCATCATCATCATCATCATCATTATTTATTATTCCTCGAAGGCCCAGGGGTCATTATACTAGGTAGTGAAAACTTAAAAAAACAAACCAATAACGCAACTGTTTATCTACAAAAACACGCTGTAATCTAGTTATGGGTTAGAAAAAATAAGCTAATGGCTGCAGAAAATTTCTTAGTGTCAGATAAAGAAACAATTACGTCAGACAGTGAGTTCCAGTCGTCAATGGCCAATGGTAAGGTAGACATTTGGTGAGTGACGGTTGACGATGAAATCGGACGGAGTTTACAAGAAGGGTCGAGACGAGGGAAAATGCGGTAAGGAGGCGATAGCAAACTTTGTCCGAGATGACTGTTGTTATAAAATATCCGATGAACAAGAGAAAGACGAGACACCCTGCGGCGGTGAGAAGGTGTGTCAAGGTAAGCTGATTGGGAAAATCCTGATATGCTTGCGTAAGGGGAATGGTCGGAATAAATAAAACGGAGGGCTCTGCTTTGAACGGATTCCAGGTTGTTAGTTAGGTACGCCTGCCACGGTGACCATATGGAAGAAGCGAATTCTGGTTTGGTTCTGACCAAGGTAGTATAAGCTAGTTGTTTTACGGGGATGTAGCTTGTCTGAGGTTACGGCGAAGAAATCCGAGAGTGCGGTTAGCATCGGCGATGACAGAAGTTATGTGAGTGGTCCATGACAGGTCAGATGTCAAATGAATTCCTAGGCATCTGTACGATGAACAAGCAGTTACTGGGATGCTAGAAAGGTGGTATGAGGAGGATAGAACATGTGAAGTGAGATCGCTTTACCTTCAGCCTCCGCTCAAATATAGCGTCAGAATCTCGAAACCAGCTATGCGAATGGAAGTAATGGCAAGTTAAGAAACGTGCGGAGTCGCTTCTAGGTTCAAACCTTGTTGCGATTGGTCCTCCACCGTTGTTTGCGGTCGCAATCTGGTTGGCTAGGGAGCACTAATGATATGCACGGAACTTGCCACGCCCTGCCTTTCTTAAAGAGACACTGACACCCCCCGAAAAATATATATATATATTTTTGCCAGGCGATTTATTATGGTGTCAAAAGACTACCCAATCAATATTTTTCTACAACGTCACGTTTATTTTTAATAAAGTAAAAAAAACGCAACAGCTCTAAACCAAAACCGAAACTGGACTGGGGAGAAAGAAGAAATATAGAGGAGGAGAAAAATACCGGAAATCATGTGGCTGTGCAACTCTTTTCTTTTTTAATCAACGCATTTGGAGCTTTATGGAAGCCACAAAAAATAGGTTTCATATTTTTTTTTCTATTTTTAATATTGACCGTGTGCCTTCAATGACCCACGACTTTGATTGAATTTGGTGGTTGTGTTCAAACCTTAGAAAACGGCCCGTGACCACGGAAAAGAGAGTGAGCGCGACTCAAACCGGCCAGTTCTCGATCGGCGGTTTTCGGGCAGAAAGAAACCGAATTTCGAGTCCGCAAATTCTGTTCTGGGTAGTGGGGCTCTCATATGTCATGTACGGCTTAAAACCTCGGCGAGCACAAATACCCTGTCAGTGTCCCTTTAAGCTGTCTGGGACGTGGTACAAAGGACAGTCTGCCACACACTGTCCGAGCCGTGTTTCTTCCTCGTTCGACACGCGCGAGGGGTATGTTGAAAGCACGTATATATATATATATATATATATATATATATATATATATATATATATATATATATATATATATATATATATATATATATATATATATATATATATATATATATATATATATATATATATACACGTATGTATATAAAAAAGTGGTGATGGTTTACAAAAGCTTCCGTTGATATATAAGCAAAAGTAAGGTGCGCAGACACAGAAGCCGTGGGATGATAAAAATAAAAATGTAATTTAATGGGCAAAAAAGTCACCCAAAAAACAAGAGTAAAGTGCCTTAAAGAAAGTTGTACTAGTTTACAAGAATAATGAGGGCTAGACACAAGAGCGCTAGATACGAGGAGAATATACTTAAAAATTAGCGGAATAAAAGTCAAAGTTAAACACAATAACTTAAAAAAAATTGTTAAATAAAATAACAAAGAATAAAAAATATATAAGTAAACGAATAAAAATAAGAAAGGGGCCTGACCTCCGTGAGGCCCTTTTCTTATTTTTATTAGTTTATTTTTATTTTTAATTTTTAATTATTTATTCTATTTTCCATTTAAGAATTTATTTTTGTAAGTTATTGTGTTTAACTTTGACTTTTATTCCGTCAAAAGGGTATCTAGCGTTCTTGTGTCTAGCCTTGATTATTCTCGTAATCTACTGGGTGATTCAAGGAGAGGCCAGGCTCTTTAAATCGACCGCAAAATTCGGTTTCTTAACCTATCGCGCTACGACTTTGTGCAGCGTTGCCCACAAATGGTGCATTTTTTTTTTGTAAAATTTGCAAAGATCGAACTTACCTGAGGAAAAAGTAAAGAAAGAAAAAGGCTTAGCTCCTATGGAAACGCAGCGAAGCCACCGGTCTTCAAACAACACGGCGCCGTTTCGCACGGGAGACAAGAGATGGCGCAAGCGGTCACGACGCCAACTGCCGCCAACGAACGAGCATACGACGCCGAGAGCCGGCGTCTTTAGCAGACAAGGAACTGCAGTTCCTTGTTGTTACCGCGCCTGTTTTTGTTTCTGCGACTGTCACCGCCTGCGGAACGCGCGCCGCTTTTGAGTCGAAAAGATCGTCTGCTAAAGACGCCGGCTCTCGGCGCCGTATGCTCGTTCGTTGGCGGGCGGCGTTCGTTGCGCCATCTCTTGACTCCCGTGCGAAACGGCGCCGTGTTGTTTGAAGACCGGTGGCGTCGCTGCGTTTCCATAGGAGCTAAGACTTTTTCTTTCTTTACTTTTTCCTCAGGTAAGTTCGCTCTTTGCAAATTTTACAAAAACAAAATTCACCATCTGTGGGCAACGCTGCACACAGTCGTAGCGCGATAGGTTAAAAAACGAATTTTGCGGTCAAATTAAAGAGCCTGGCCTCTCCTTGAATCACCCAGTAATACAACTTTTTTTTTTTTCGGCACTTTTCTCTTGTTTTTTGGGTGACGTTTTTCGCCTTTAAAGAAGATTTTTATTTTTATCATCCTACGGCTGCTGTGTCTGCGCACCTTATTTTGGCCTCTATTTATATATTTAGTTTACTCGTTTGCGCTCGCCCATTCCACTCTCGTGTACGCTGTGCAGAACTCGTTAGAAGGATATTTAATTAGATTTGGAGGGACGTTTTGCAGGTCTCGCGTAATTGGCGGTCATATAAACATCACAGAAAATATTTGATATATTTTTTTTTTAAGTTTGTAATTTGCGTCAAGGGGATTCCAATTTAATAGTTCTATTCTTTGAGAAAAAAACAATAATATATATAAAAAAGAACAGACACACCTCGTGTTTCAATTTAGCTTTCGATTAACCTTTAGAACCGCAGTGAGGCATACTGCAGGAATCCCTCAGAAGAAAAAAAAGTTAGTTGAATTGCTCTAACTAGAAAGTCAGTAACTGTTCAAAAAAGGCAGTTCTCGCTTTTTGGTTCGTGATTGGTCCTTGGGCGTCCCTATCGGCTAATGCTGCAATCTGATTGGCTGGGGAGGGATAATAAGACGGACTGTCTCCGCGCGATCCGTATCTTAGGTTATCGGTGACTCTAAGACGTATGTCGAAGTGTTTCTGCGGCGGCTCATTTCTCCGCATTTACCGGCCGAATACTGATGTAAAGGTAAAACTGACATGAGCTGGAATTTTAAGAATAAATACTCGAGTTGAAGTTGAATTCAGGTAAGCGAAAATGGTTCGTGTATCAGTGGGAAGAGTCGCGGCCAAGCTAAGAACTTGGTCCAAGGGCTTGTCTCACGCTAAGTGAACAGGAAAGAAAGTCGGATCGCAGATGTGCCAAAATAATCCTTGTCAGAAAACCTGTATAGTTTTGTCCGTTTGTTACCCTCGAGCGTCGCCTACACTGATCTCTCTCTCTCTCTCACACACACGCACGGACACACGCACGCACGCACACGCGCATACGCGCGCACAAGCACACACGCACGCACGCACGCACGCACACGCACACACACATCTAAATTCAATTATAAAAAAAAAACGCGACTATGTATTTGTTTACTGTACAACTGTTAGGAAGAATATAGTCAACCATAATTAAAAAAACTAAAAGCGCCCTACACAATGTCTTTGCACATTCGAGGAGCGCGAAAGAAAAAGAAAAGGAAACAGATTAAGCTGCGTTTGTAAAGAAGCGCGGCTGCCTACAAAACAGTTCACTGCGTCGTGGCAGCTTCGATCCCCCAGGAGGGCCCAGTACGCTGAAGGGGGGGTCGGGACCTCTTTGAAGCGATGCTCATCCTTTGGGGCCATCGACGGCGCAGGCCCTAATGCTCCAGCCGACCCGGGCGACTTCATCTCGATCCTTTTATTTTTTTTTTTTTTATCCCTCGTCCGAAGCTCCCCCGGCAAGCGTGTTCCGCCTGCTAACTCCGGAGCTCAGCGGGGAAGCCCATCGTCCGGGAGGGGCTGGGCGCTCTCCGATCTCGGCGCAGATGGGGCAGGTCGTGGCGTTGAGGCGTCTGCTGCTCAGGACGCTTTGGTGGGGGTCGGCGGCGCGCCGTCGCGGTCATTACCGTTAAAGTCTCGCGTCCTCTCGTTTTTTTTTCTTTTTTGTTATCACATTCTCTTTATCTTTTCTTTTCTCTTCCACCATGCTTGGGACATACACAGACACGCGCACACATACACACACGCGCGCACACACACACCCGCGGTCACCTACACACTCACACACACACACACACGCACGCAAACGTTCATACACATATATACTCACACGCACTAAAACACAGACAAACGCACACACACACACACACACTCAGAAACAAACTCTGACACACGCATGCGCTCACATACACACACTCACCCGCACGCTCACCCGCTCATAATGGCGCACCTCTTGATGGCTGGGCCATGCCCTGTCGATATTATCTCGCATTTCTTTCGCTTTTTATCATCTGCGGTGGTAGATCGCGGTGGGCGTTTGCCTGCGTTCGTTTATGATGTCCTCTTGCAAGCGGGTTTTCCGAGGTTCGGGCAAAGTTCGGTCGTCGTCGGCTGGGCTCGGCATTCCTGAGCCTTTGTTCCTGCAGCCGCTGCCTCTACCAATACTGCGTGTTATGGGAGGAGGTCTCTCGCCCCAACACGAAGCCCGAGCGAGGAATGGGGATATTTCGAAATAACGCCAGAATGACGTCGAAGAGGGCAGCGGTTTTGTTTTGGGTTTGTTTGTTCGTTCGTTTGTGTGTTGTTTTGTTTTGGCCAGCGCTCATTTGCTGGGATAGAATTTGCGCAGACAAGCCGATTGACCCATCCCGGAGTAAACGAAAAACTTGGAAAAGAAAAAAACGAACAATGTCAAAATAAATCTGGAAATTGCCTTATGAAAAAGAAAAACGAGATCCCTTTTGTTTATTCATAACCTACATTGCGCCCGGAGGTCCGTAGGAGGGGTGAATTACATACAAGATATTCAAAATATACGAACGCAAATGCGCAAAATACACATACGTACAAACAGCTGCTAAAACTAAAACAATGCGCGAGCAATGCAAATATTATATATGTCGAAAAAGAAAAAAAGCATTGTTAGGAGTAGACGGTTTTTGTGGCTTATCAACGTTTCTTTCGTACGAGTTATTCGAGACGCGTTATTTTGGTATATATGGCAATCATTTCTGAGAAGCGACTACTTTTATGCGTTGAAGTTTGTTACTGCGTCTCGTGTCTCGTAACCAGTGTTGTAGGCGTTACCGAAAAAACAAAAGTAACCAAATCCATTACTCGTCACATGCAGATAGGAAGAACGCGTTACAGACCTACATTACCTAAAAAACCGCGTAACCGTTACAGTTAAAAATAATGTACGTTACTTTTTCGGTATTTTTTTAATTATAAATTACCGCGTTAATTATAAATTACTATTTGACCGTTACCGGTATGCATAAGCGCCATATTAAACAAAAACACACACAAAAAAAAAACACATTATGCTCATTCAGAAACTGAACATAATTACCTCGCCTTTTTTACGGTTCTACCTCTTCCACCATGCTTCAATTCCGCTCACGAGAAAACAAAAATGCAAAGAAAAAAGCAAGAAACGCAAAACCTTTATATAGCTTGACGGCTAGAAACACGAAAGAAATATAAGTAACTTTTTTAAGTCTTGAGAAGGAATATGTCACGAGTGATGCAAGTACGCTATGCGAAATAAGTAATCCTAAGTACGTTGCTCGTTACCGTTTTCAAAATGTAACGAAAAGGTTACCGGAAAAAGTAATGCGATACCGGTAAGGCCGTTACTTGAAACGCGTTACCGCATCGGCCGCCTTTTTCCTATTGAAAATTAAAAAAAAATATCGCTTATAACTTTTGAATAAGAAAACAGCTTTTAGAAGCTTTGACATCTAGCTGGTTCATATCGCTAGCGCTACTCTTTAAAAACAAAAAAAGGGAGAAAAATTCGTTATTGAAAGTTTTTTTGTTTCCCCAGAACACTTTCAGCTTGTGAAGGTTTCCCCTCAAGCACTATCGCCCCCTGGCGCACTTGAAAGGCAACTGGGCAATTAAGAATTTATTCATATAAAAAAAAAAGAGCTGAAAAGAACTCCTTATAGGTTTTTCTACAAGAACCCTTTTGGGGGTGCTTAAAAGAACTTTTTATGGTGAAAAATGTGGACAAGCCGAAAAACCCCTAAAAGTTCTTTTACGACCAGATTTTTTCTAGAATGTACATTCGGGCGGGGAGTGAGCGTCTGCAATATGTAGTTTATTTTAGCAGTAAAATAAAAACACACACGCACACAAATAGAATTTACTTTATTTTATTTAACTTTTTTTTTGTTGAAAAGTGTGGGGGGTACGCTGTGTATTTTTGTACAGCTAATTCACTCGTCTATGTGATATCTTCTTGAGGCATAGGAGAGAGAGAGAGAGAGAATAAACTTTATAAAAGCCTAATAAGATCCAGAACGCAATTGGGTTCCTTCTACGGCCGGCGGTGGTGCCTCCCCTACAGAGTGGCCGGACGGACTGGGCCGGGCGGCGACTTGCTCGGCTCTTGTTTCCGAGGGCATGTGCACGTAACCTTTTTTTTTTGTTCGTTTTTCGCAAGAAAGGAATGTTTGAAGCTGTCGTGCCCCTTGATATGTCTGGAAAGGAATGTCCGACGAGGTGAACAGCCGCCTTCAGCGCGCGAAGTCGCACACTGGATCGAGCGCTCCGCCGAAACGGTCGTCCGTTCGGTGTTTCGCGTGTCTACGACATAAATTCTCCTTTGGGGAATGTTGTAGGAGGGGACATCTTGCCTCCTCTCGACATTGGCTAAACTACTCGATTGCACTTTGACAGGTTTATTTCAGCGTTTGTGTTCCGAATGCACACGGGAGTTTATGTTTGAGCGTGTTTAAAAGACTCCTTTGTCTCGGGGTCAAGGGGTAGACCCGCAGTGCAACCGTCTTCGACGTGGGACGGAACACTTTCCAGGCGTGGTATACGAACCTGATATTCAGTATAAAGACTGGTTGACACACTCCTGACTTGCTTACGACCGAGTACTTTAAAACCCCTCGAAATATCTTACGACGAGAAAATACACTTGCGCCATCTATCCGCCGACCATGGAACACTTGGCATTTTCGTTTTTCATTAACGTTTTTTCGCAGTATATTTTTTTTTGGCTCGTGAATCTGTTGGACAATGTTATAAACGACAGTTTCTGATAGAGAGTACGTACATTTGATCTCTCGGATACTGGAAAACCTTCGCTCTGGTCGAACGTCGGTCCATGGTCGCCTCATAGATGGCGCCAGCGTGCCAGTGTGTTTCCTCGTCGTATAAGAATACGCCAAGTTTTCTCTTTATTATTTTGTTTAACGTAGGCTATGTTACATGGTTGGCATTTAACCCTATGCGCTTAGGCTCCATGCAACGAAAGTGAAAAACGCCGACGCAGCGCTCGTCTGCTCGCCGATCGGATTCCAGCGACAGCTGCACCCCTACCTCGAGCGCCTCCGTGTTCCTCCCGGCAGATGTAAAACATCACGCGTTCGACATCCACGGCGCTCTTTCTCGGTGAAACGAGCGCGCTCCTGGTTTCCCCGGAGGAAGAGCGCGGAAGGACAGAGCGACGGAAAAAAGTTTTTGAGGGCCTGAATTTAGGAGAGGGCAAATTGATCGCAAGTGTTGCGTTGTCACGGGTCAAGGAGGGAAGCGGACGGAGAGGCAGAGACGCTTGCAGCAGACGACCGACGCTTTCGTCACCCCACAAACGTGCCCGCGACCCTGATCGAGCGGTTGGAAGCACTCGGCAACCTCAGTGCGGCGCTGCGCCGCCTTCCCGTTGTGTTTTTCTTTCCGCACCGTGCAATCTAGTAGCGCGCTCCACAGTCCAACAGTCTCGAAGTACTTCGCACTTACTATATGGGCCCACTGCGGAAGACACCCTACAAAAGGGGACAACGACGGAGCGCTCACGCGCTTCCCGTGCACGGTAGAAGGCTGCGAAGGCAGCCGTTGGCACGGAGCCTGCAGCCTCCGCATGTGGGCCCAGTGTCGCTAGACCGCCACATTACATTCTGCGTTACCAGGGAACTTGACTTCTGTCTCCAAGCCAGTCCCAGGACGAGGTTCCTTTATCCACCGACGAGATGAGAGCGGTACGGCGTCTTCCTCGGACGCCCAGACCACGGGTTCGTAGCCTTAATTCCGTCCTGCTTGGCCTGCGCGTGCACGTTTTTAAACCCACGGGACGCCGAAGCCTCACCGAAGGTAGGAAACACTCACTCGAGTCGGGACAAAAAAAAAAAAATAAATAGACCTCCATGCCGTTCTCATTTTATCGGTGACAATAGAGAGTGGACAGTCTCAAGACGTGAGCGGGAAGTCACTGTGCGACTCCCACTGTGAGCCGGGCCACCCACCGGGACTTGTTCGCAGTTAGGGGGAGAAAATTGGCTTAAAAGGGCGAGAGAAATCCCGCTACAAAAGGTGTAGCCAGTAACATCCATCCATCCATCCATCCGAAGGTGAGACGTCAGCATGCACCGAAATGGCGTACGAGACTTTTTCGCACCCGCCTGTTCCGTTTCGAGTTATCATTTAAACTCCCTTAGGCAGCGGTCGCGCAACTAATACGTCGTACAAAAGAACGTCTGCGGACAGCGTCTTTCTTCCCTGTATGACGATCCAGTTACGATGGGTCATACAAAAACTGCCTGCATACATGTTCCAAGCATGAAGCCAACATGCTTTGAACATGATTGGGGCGTGTTATCATGTCTGCACCGTGCCTTTTGTATGATGATTGGTTTGTGCTCATCGTTCTCGGTGTAGTTGCCGTTTCCGTTTCTTTCTAAATAAGTAAAATTGTAGCTTTCGATTTATCCTAGATATCCTTTTTTATTCGTCGATAACGCTCCAGATAAGAACGTGGGCCCATAGGTCAGTCAGCAATTCTGTGCATCAACAAATCTTCTGTTGCTGTTTTTTTTCTCGCTCTTTCAACAACGTTACCAGATTCATATGAGGGACCCTGAGAACATATTAAATACAAAGTTTAAGAATATGAGGCTCCAAAGCTTGGGGCGTCGCACAGAACACACGCAGAAGTTCTACGCATGCGCAGTACGACATCTGAAGCTGCTTGGGGTACGCAATTCGTTGGGCCCCTCTGATTCTACAACTCTTTAATGAAATCAAATGAAATCGTGCCGCGCGGGCAGTCAAGTTTGCGGGGGGAGGGGGTCGCACATGTACGCCACCCACGCAGACAAACATCGTTTTGTATCAGATGAGACCGATGTTTGATTTTCGTATTTTGTTTTTAAAGCGTCTAGGATCCGTGCGTTTGCATGTAAATGCCGACAGCTCGTTTCTCTGCATTAGCATCGGGACTTCGCGGCGCGCTAACGTGTTTGCGTGCGGTTCGTGTATAAAGCTGCGGCGCGAAAGATTAAAGCGAATTTACTCTCTAAACGAGACCGTCGCCGTTTTTTTTTTTTTTTTGGCATTTCTTTATGCGCTACATTTGACGGCTTCCTACGAAAAGACGTGGTTCAGGGCAGGGGCGGATTTATGGCTAAGGTTTGGGGGGGGGGGGGGGGGGGGCGGTGGTGATTTTTTTTTTAATTGTGCGGGCTAGCGATTTTTGCGGCATCAACAAAAAGCAACTATTAATCGTGTTTTAACGTTTGTTACAGCCTAAATATTCCCACCAAATTTGTATTAGTTTCTTGTTCTTTTATATTAACCCGCACTTGTTGCTTCAGTGGTTCAAAGATTTGTCTCATTCGTCGCATGGGGAGCACTGTAGTCAGATACAACGTAAAAAATACATTGCGAGGGGAAAAAGGGCAGAAACTAGAAAAGCTGAAGTGGAGAGGAGCGACCTCCTTTCCACAATGGCTTTTCTCCTGCGCGCCCTTTTCTCCACTCGTAATGCTTTCTTATGTAAGTTTTATCTGACTATAGTTCGCACGCACACTCGATGCCGGTGATGTAATTCCCAAATTTAGGATGCTAACTTGCGTGTTTTTTTATTTTTGTTTTGTTTTGTCTGTTCCTTCTTTTCGCTGTGATTTTCCAGCGTCCAGACCAATTCTCTCGGGCAATAACGCGCGGAGATAAAAATTGCCGGCGCACGAAAAGCAAGCCGACACACGGTCGACACGTTTTCGCCAAAGACAACCACGACGGCGAACAACAGAGGCATACGTGCCGCTGTACGTTACTTTTCAAATAAGAAAAGAAGAGCACAATTAAACAACAACAACGGCAAAATAAATAGACTACCGCGTCTGCCTTTTGTGTCCCAAAGGAGCGGAAGGCGTGTGTGAGTATACGTGCCCGCACCGCAAAACACGCTGGGAGGGCATCCGGTCTGTGTGTATGCGTGCGTTTTATGGTGCCTCCCCTTTGTCCCACTTTCCGGACAAAGGAATAAAAAGGGAAGCGAACCTTTGACTCCTTCCCCTGTTTTGAGAAGGAGACGCGGACTTTTGTAACGACCCGACCCTCTTTTGTTGTTTTCGTCGTTGTATTTTTGCTCGGTAGAGCGCTGAAAGCTCGGCGTTCGTCGTCCACAGTTGCCTGGTCGCTGTCGTCGTCATCCTCGAACTCATCAAGGAATCGTGGGTTGCGTAAAGATGCGCGAAGAGCTCTTTCTATAGCATCTTCGAAAGCGGAGAAGACGTCGATGGGAATATCTGCCTGCGGGGCCACATCGCTCGATCGCACATATATGGTACCATTTGTATCTCCGACGGCGTGCATGCAATTGCCTTTCCCCCGTTTCACATTTCGGCCGCCTGGCTGCGCCCGTTGTCGATGTACACTTAGATAGGCAGTATACCTTCCTGCTTCTCTCCTTCACGACTTTGCCGATAGGGGGCGTCGCCTCCTCTAGAGTTGCGTAGAGAGCCTATAGATTGAAGACAGGCTCCATCTCAATCTATAGGGAACGTTTGCAATTTAATGGCGGGCGCCTTCTGCGGCGGTCGGTCGAAAGTGTGCACGTGGTGCGTTTTAGCGTGGCGAAGTGGGAAAGGCGGAGACGATTGCAGACGACCAACTCTTTCGTCACGTCCTCGTAGCGCGTATTGCAAACGCGGCCAATAAACACGTGACTCCGATCGATAAGTTGGACACTCTCTGCGATACAGGCTCGCTAAGTATAACAAAGTGTTCAGTTGGGCTACACTTTAAGAAATGCCTGAGCGTCTACTTACCCGCAAAACACTCGAAGAGCCAATCTCTACGCTTTACGAAATCAGCTCAGCGAATGAGGAGGCGGAACATTGTTTTTGACCTCAAATGAAGCTGCGCTGTGGCATTGCTTAATGCGACAGCCCAGACTGCATTTTAGGTCTAATGGTGTTCCGTCTCGTCATCCGCTGATCTTATCTCGTTGTCGCAGAGATTGGCTCTTCGAGTGTTTTGCGGGTAAGTAAACGCCGCCAGGCATTCTTAGATTTAGTTGTTTCATGACTGAATAGAAGGACGACGGACAGTACAATGAAGACGGTACCCCGACAACACTGCGCGTGTTCAACATGACCATCCTGGGGACACACAGCTAGAATCAACTAGGGAAATTCACGACGCGTTTGTCATAAAACGAGGGGCGACCGATAAATGCAACTGTGAGCCGCTGTAGCACTGTTAGATACGGAAATGTTATTTTTAGAGAAGGATTGGGGTGGCTGGAAGTGACGTCGTTTTAATAAAGTATTTAAGTCAGTGTTTTTCTAATAAACTTCCAGTTGCGAGTGCGCTCCGAGTTGTCGTAACCTTCTCCACTTTGTCCCTGTCCTTCGGCGCTTCTATCCAGTCTCTAAGTATGGTACAATTTGTCGATGATATGAGGATTTTGACGCTTTTACTCATGTTGCAACGACAATATACTCCTTTTTTTCATTTTTACTCGTGTAACCCCCCCCCCCCCCCCCTTGCACGCATCTGCCCTGAGTAAATAAATAAATAAATAAATATTTCTGAAAGACAGCCAACTTATTACAATGCATCCAGGTTGGCGTCAGGCCAACGCAGAGCCGTATATTGGGAGAGTTTGTCCATTCCACGACCGGCTTTATTAGGGGCGACCAGCTCACTCCGCGTTTCCCTATGGGAGCGAGCGGGCCAAGAAATATCACGTGAACGGCTTGGAGGGACCGAGTGCTCCTCTAGGCACCGCCCTAGCTCAACATCAAAAGCGCGGCGGCGGCCATGGAAGACAATGGGACCGTGTGGAAATAACGTTGGTTTCAGATGATTTTTGTCGCATTTAACATGCAGGTCCTAATGCTAGCACATAGCGTGTATAGAAAAGGTTAAAATGAGTCACTATATTATAGTTTTCTCGAGCAGAATAGTAAGTATTAATGCGAAAGAATTAACTCTCTCTTGGGGCAAGCTGACGTCATCAGTTTGAAGCGCGACAACGGCTCCTAGTTTCCGCGATCCCAATAGAAGTGATTCGCCTTCGGTTCCATTGGCTGGCGCGCGTCGACGGGGCTCCCATTGGCCGCTGCGCCATGGCCTCCGAGGTCCCGAAGCGCGCGCCCTAGTACGCAGCAGACGACAAAGGGAGCGGACGAGCAAACGTCAAAGGGAGCGGACGAAGCAGACGACAAAGGGAGCAGACGAGCGATGCTTTCGCATTCACAACTCATAAGAAATGCTTAGGTGTACCTCGAGTTTTTTTTTTTTTTTTTGAGCTGTGCATTTGTAGGGTGGACGAATGTACAGGATGGTGCATTCAGTCGGCCTGCTGGAGCCCACTCCCGTGATCGGAATAAAAAATCTAGTTAAATGCTCCGCAGGTGGGCCGTGAGGCTCTTGGTGAATGTTCGAAGTGAGACACTGTCGATTCGTGGTGAGCTGGTGACTGGCGTGGCGTGGGGGGGGGGGGGGGGGGGGGGTGAAGGGGAACTTTTAAAGTTGTACTGCACGTGGTGCGAATGAGTTCCAGCGACGAAGCGTACGGGTTAAAAGGGGCTGCCATCCACCAGTGTGAGTACGCCGCAGGGAGGAGGCAAAAGAAAGTGAGGAGTCCGGTAGCAGAAAAGTGTCTAGGAGCCGCGTGGTCGCTACTTGACGTTGATGTTGAAGCGGGTCCTTGCCGACCGAACGGAGAATGTGCAGTGCTAGATAGGATGGTGTTCGGGGGCCAAGTTGGCGCCTCATAATAAGGGAGGAAGCGCGACGTTGCACCGACTCGAGGGAGGCAACAACTTGCCTTATTGCCGAATCCCACACCGAGCAGCAGAACTCCAGGATGGGCAACACCAGTGCTGTGAACGGCAATCTGGGCACATCGGGACTGGCTCTTCTTGTGGACCGAATGACGAAGCCAAGGAGTCACCTCTCCCCGGACACGACGTCTTGGACATAGCGATGGAAATTGAAATGCTGGTCGATGGTGACATCTAGGAGGTGGATATGCGTTGTTCTTGGAATCTCCACTCGGTTCAGGAAAAGTGTTGGAGGGGTCAAAGGCTGGCGCGAGGCAGTGATGGGCATGGTAGGGCATTTGGTTTAAGTTTAGGGGAAGTTTGTTATCTTTTGACCAGAGAAGAATGCGATGTAGATCAGCTTGTAGCTCTTTACCGAACTTACAATCGCAATAACGATGAGAAAAGTCCTTAAAATACGGCCGACTATCCTCAAAACGTAGCCGGTCGTGAAGCGGACACACACAGATACACACGCGAAAGCGACTGCTAGTGTGTTAAGTTACAGCGCCAGAAAACGCGGTGGCGATTCAGCGAACCAGCGAAAAAACTAAATAAGCAAAAGCAAATGCGGTGCGCTCGCGCTGCCTCGGGTGACCTGGTCGCCCCTATTAGCCCCGAGAGCGAACACAAGCGTCGCTGTGGTCGGCCTTCCACGATTGGCCGAACGCTGACTATGACGTAAGAAAGGGGATTATCATCGACGGAAATAAGAGGAATGAAGAACTTTAATTTTGACGGTTTTGCAGTTTTCCTTTAAGAGCGCAATGATTTCAAGCTTCCACATGCTATTTACAAACACCATCGAACTTGTTGTTTGCAAGGTAATGACGTAACAAGGTGCGGAACCATAAGAGGGCGCCACCCACAACTTCTCGCCGCTAATAGACCTTTCCAATGTTTACAAAATCACAGTCCAGCGTGCGATCTTCACAGCCCAGCACGTGCGTGTTCGTCGCTTCGGAAAACGAGCAAAGCACGCGCCATACGCACGAACGCTCAAAATGACACCGGCCACAAGCTCGTTTTTGGAAAGGTCTATAAAGCCAGTCGTGGTCCATTCATTGGTTTGAATAGGCGAGCATCTCGTGGCTAACCACAGGCAGCTCAACAGCTCCTAGCGGTGGTTGTGAGCTCTAAAATGCAACTCGACTAATTTTAGCTGTTTTAGCGTCGCTAGAGTAAAAAGGCGTAACTCTTTGTGACTGATAACTTGGAGCATGTGAGGTTTTTGTCACGTCCATATTCAACGGTAGAATAAACGAACGCGCGTTCCAAGCCAGAGCGAACTGCGTAGTTGCGATCATTGCTGCTGCAATAGGGAGTATTCACTGGACGCC